>JAECWL010000161.1:21200000-21800000 GCA_018150545.1 Drosophila ercepeae | reverse complement strand
TGAATGACCAGTCTGTTCGTAGTAATGTCAATGTAGAACTCCACCGGAAACTCACAGGACAAATTTGAATTAACTTAATACCACAAGAAAAATCACACAGAAGGGTCAGAAACGTATTTCACGTAAAATACTTAAATAATAGTTTATAGTTACTGCGGAACCAGAATACAAATCAGGGACCGCATAAGGCATCAAAGCTTACCAAAACCTGCAAACGACTATAACACTACAAAACAGGAAAAGTTATTATTACTTTTGCCATCAAAATCAAAATGTGATTAAGAGGAGGCTGTTTTTAAGTACGTATGAAAAAATCGATTTATTTTAAGTGGAACTTACATAAAGGGTGCACCCAACATTATTTATATTCAATATAGCAAAAATGGTTTGATGAATTTTTAATATCCATTTTTGTCAGGCGGAAGGATAAAATTACTTCCTTTCAAATTAGAAGTGACACTAAGATTACCAGTGTTGAACTACCCGCTAGGGTATGGGTAGAACATCTGTGCAAAAAAATATTCTGATTGATATTTTGATTGTATTCCTTGAGTTTAAGCGCTACGGAAACTTAATGAATTCTGTTACCTTTAAGAGACCCTTCATTTGAAAATAAAAAATTATTTCGATAAATTTATCCCCATTAGAAATTCTATTACGTAGCTTCCTTTCTGAATCATATTAGCAGAACTTCATATTAATGAGTTAATGTTTAACCCTAAAGCGTAATACCTGGTTGTCACATATAGACTGGCGAGTCTGAAATATTCTCTGCCCAACTTCTGCCGACATACACATAGGAAATGCGATTTTAAGTCACGCTGCACACTTTTAGCTACATATTTATAAATTTTATTAGAAATTTCAGATCCTATAAATGGATACCAATATTTTTGGTTGTAAGTCCAGAAGCGGTTTGAAAACTTCGGCCTGGACGAAGTAAACTTAATTTATTAGATATATAATTACTTATTTTTCAAAATATTTTTACACAGATTTTCAAACCAAAGGAAAATATGTTGAAATCTGATGGGAGCATAAATGAACCAGTAAAGAAGAACACGGAGCCCGCCCCGGAAATTATGCTAGCATGTCAGCAATTGGCTGACGGACTTGTCGATCGATTAATTGAACTGGAAGATACTGATAACGCAAGAATGTTGGGATGTATAACTACGCTCCATTTGCTAGCAAAAGTTCGACCACAGCTACTTATTAGACATGCTATGACTATAGAGCCATATCTTAATATAAAGTGTCATTCAGCTACCGCACCAAAATTTATTTGTGCGGTTGCCGACATACTTGAAAAAGTGGTCCCCCTTGTTAACAATGCAAGTGAATCATTTTTGGCTTCCCTGGAAGAGCATTTGATGTTACTGGTAGTTTCGAGAAACCAAGCTGAAGTTACTAGTTGCGTCTCCTGCTTAGGCGCTCTTGTGAATAAGATAACTCAAAATTTTAAACTGATACGCGATTGTTTTCAAAAGTACGTATTTTTGTCTCTTATATACCTTTATGAGTATTATTTTTTTCCAAAAATAAATTACTATCTGTAAAGAAAAAGGCGTTACTTACGGATTTTTAAACTCATTATAAATTTAAACATTTTTTTAAAGAGGTAAACTATTAGTGTACTAAGACAATAATGAATTTACACATGCTTGCTTGGGGTTGTAAGCGACATACACTACCCTTTATCATTTTAGCACACCAGAACTTCTAATAGTTTTTTTCGTTTATTTCAAAACCAATTTAAAAACAAGTAAGAAAATATATCTTCGGCTTGCCGAAGATGGTATACCCTTGAAAACAAAAAAGTTTTCCATACAAAGACTTGTTTTCATATCGGTCGTTTGTATGGCACTATGTGATATAGTGGTCCGATCCGGACCACTGGTAAAAATTTCAAAACGCTAGCTTTAAAACTACTGTCTATTTTTTGCATAGTTTTTTCATTAGATTATCTAGTGAAGTACAAATGATTATATTTTTAGAATTTTTTTCCTCAAATTGGCGACTTGAAAAAAAAATTTATTTTTCGACAAAAAAAACTCGTCTTTAATTGCTTATAACTTTCGTTGTTGTTAATTAATCGTTAAAATCGTGTGAACTTCACTAGATAATCTAATGAAGAAGCTACAGTTAAAACTTCAAGTCAATCGGATGTAAACTTTTTCAGTTCTACTGCTCGTCAATTTTGAAAATATGGTTTTGAGAAAAACGCGTTTAAAGTTTAAAAATGCTATACAAGGAGCCTAAAAGTTGTTCGGTCAAAATTAATTTAAACGAATTTTGAGTTTAGATCTGTACTTGGGACTTGTAGATTTTTGATTCTAGGATAGTTTTAGCATGATTTAAGCCAATAAAAAAAATGAAAAAAAAAAATTTGCTGGATGTAACTCCTTAATGTTCAAAGTTCAAACTCGAACCAATGTCCGAGTGAGGATACTAGGGATGTGTACCCATGAGACAGTAAAAGGAAGAAAGTAGAATTATCGTCTGGTTTCTTTACTCCTTACACATTTATTCCTTTGAAAATATTAATGTATGCTAACTTGATGACGACAATTTGAGTGCCCATTTGTCTGTTAGTTTAAAAAATTAAGGATAATTAAAAAAGGAAATTTTGATATATATTTTAAATTAGTTTTAAATTAACATAAATGCATTGCTAGGCTTGCATATGCAATAGCCGGAAGTAAGAGTACTAGCTTAACTTCCGGTTAGTCCATTATTAGATCGGTCCGGTCCACTATTTTAGTATTTTCATTAAAGCATTTTATTAATTTATTTTAACCCAGCTATTAAAATATACCATTAGTCTCCCTGTTCCCGTTTTATCGTATATCTAGTAGTTACTGTATTTATTATAAATTAGAAAAATCTTAAATAAAATCTTATTCCATTGAGGCGACCGGCAAAGGATCCTGAATTTGAACTTATACTTTCGAAATTTTTTTTCAATTGTTCATCACATTATCTTATAAAAAGTGTGACGGATCGAAATAAAATTTACTGGATATGTTTCACAGATGACTGGTCACCGTTTAAACTTGAAATATTTCAAAATATTCAAAAATGAAAATTTTGAAGTTAATTTATAAAAAAAAAATCTTTTTGTTGTATAAAAAAAATACTACATAATAAAAATTCCAAGGCGACCCGTCAAAACTAAACTCCCTCCCTCCAAATAAACTACCCTAATGATATACGATTTAAAATAAAATAAAAGATTTTGTTAAAACAATAAAAAAATATTTTTGGCTGCTGACCAACATTTGTTTTGGTAGTCAACAACCTACAAAGTTTCTGAATGGCAAATTTAGCCGTAATTTAATTAAAATTTCCAATAGCAATAAAATACGCAGCAATTGTTGAGAATCAAGACTTCTTAGACGATGCTTTTAAGCAACTACGCGACTAAGCAAACTAACTAATTTATTTCATAGAAATTTTTAATTTCCTTTTGCGTTTATAGTGCGAACATACAACTCTAAAAGGTTTATTTTGGTCATATGTTAAACTACAATGTCTTAAGAATAAAGGAGTAAAGTTTCTAGTCCGTCTATTAGAAATGTTAATTTTTAAGCGTGTTAGTAGATATGGCTAGGATACTAGGAAATCAACACCCAGCTTATTTCTACGGTTTGTTACAGAGCTTAAGGTATTCAGTAAGAGTAGAGTTATTTAAAATATGATGGAAGCTAAAGATTTGCGTCCCAGTTGAGTTCCCTAAGAGCGAATATAAAGAAGTTCTTTGTACGGATTAAATGAGATTTTCATGAACTCCGTATTGTGGGTTCAATGTCGAACGGTCTTACGATATATTTAAGATCTAATTTATATAAGGGTCGTTAAATTCTTTGGACCTTTTTTTATAAAGCCAAGGTGTCCTTTTTATTAAACGGAGAGTGTTCAAAAGCAAGATGACTTTTCAAATTTCGCGGGCAACATATTTTCGAATAATGTTGGTAAACTCGTCCCGAACATCTACCAAGTTTTAAGTGAATGTCATTTTTTGTTTCGTTGTGAGAGACGTAAAGGTTATAGGTGTTTTGCGGGCTTTGCAAAAAAATAAAATTAAGTGCTCCGAAACACTTGAAATGTTGACAATGGCATTTGGTGAAACTGTTCTGAGTAAAAAAATATTTACAAGTGGTACAAACTCTTCCAAGATGACCGGAAATATGCCAATGACGAGCCCCGCTCTGGACGCGCAAGCACTCCAACAACTAATATAAACGGTCAATCAGTGAAGAAAATTATTGATTGGGACAATCTTCGGACATGTCCTTAATGAAAATGGTAAAAAGTATTGACCCAAGATGGTTTCCTTGGGAGACGTCTTTAAAAAAGGGGAACATCTTTAAAATTTACAAAAATTGGTTTTAAAACTGTTTGATAACAGAGCCAAATGCTTTTTAAAAATCAGTTTAAATGCTTATGTTCCGTGTCCCAAGCCACCTTTATTAAAGAACGTCAGTTTAAAAGGGTTTGTGATGCTGAAGCAATGATTTATAAAACAATTTTGGGATGGAAAAATAATTAAACTGCACAGGTGTGAAGTGATCAATTTTTAAAAAATCTTTATAATATCTGACATATTCTTCATATATTTTAATATTCTTCAAAATACATCCCTCCTGCATTGATACATTGAATTTGGCGCGTCTGCCACTCGTCAAATGCTCTCTGGAAATCGGTTTCCGAAATGCTTATAAGAGCCTGTGTCACAGCCGCTTGAACTGCCTCTATGGATTTAAATCGATGCCCTTTGAGCTCTCTTTTTATTCGCGGAAATAGGAAAAAGTCAGATGGAGCCAGGTCTGGTCTGTAGGGGGGGTGAGGCAACGTTGCAACGCCGTATTTCGCCAGCAGCTGCAGCAGCTTTTTGTTCTTCGGTCAAGATTTTTGGGACCAGCTTCGCGCACACTTTTCTCACCGCAAGATCCTCAATAGTGTAGATAGTTCCGACTGAAATGCCGGTCTCCTCACTGATAAGGGCAATGGTTAAACGCCTGTCAGAGTTTAAAACTCTTCTCACTTTGGCCACCTGAAAATTCGTGAACATTTTTTGCCACTCAAAAACTTTTGTACGGCTGCCATACATGCCATACACTATCCCCATAAGCCTGTTTAACGAGTTCGAGGCTCTCCGACGCTGATTTTCCGAGTTTAAAGCAAAACTTCACAGCGTAACGTTGTTCAATGGTTCGGTCCATTTTAGCGCTCAGAACGCCGCCAAAAATCTCACGCCACAAAAATTCACCTCCTGTCTTAACGAATGTAGGTAGTCGACTAAAAAAATGCGCGCTTTGTTGGCGGGAGATCCTTCTACCCAGCCGACCAGTCGGACCCCCCACTCTCCACTTCGTTGAGGCTACAGTGAAGCAGTCCCGTTATTTATTGAACAGACCCTGTAGTATGGTTGGCACACGTTTAGGTTATTAAAATATGCCAAATATTTTATTTTTACAAACAATACAGATATACAAATGAAACAAAAAAAATTATATTTCTGCAATGCATTAAAACTACTTTCCCACTTATGGGAAATACAATTTTGAAATTATTTTAAATGGTGCACCTAAGTACTAAAAATTGGGTTTTAGCTTGTTGCCTCCATAGCCTCTATAGCTGGAAACCAGTTTTTTTTTGCAAATACTGAAATAATAACTCTCAAATATATCCAAATGAGAGTCAACATTAAAAAATATTTAAGAAAATCCGAATAATATCTTCGGTGAATAAAATTTTCAGAGTTCGCTTGTCTAGCTTAGTGGGTTTAAGGGGACCAACCTTTAAACCCAAAACGCATTATTTCCTAATACTATGTTTCAAATAAAATTTCTTGATAACTACTTTACTAGTACGCAAACACAGTCTTTTTATTTAATTTAAACTAACTGGAGTAATGTTTGCCGGCTTAACTAGTATGAGTACATAGAAAGATATATATTTATTGTATGAATAAATAAAATAAATATTATACAATTTTATAATAATATATTTATTTTTTTTTAGATTTTATCGGGTTTTGGACTTAGCTAGGGGTCAGGTTGTAAAAAAAAAAAATAATGTTGACAATATTTACACGCCTAGCTTTCGACGAAGTCTGTTCACGATTGGAATTTTAATGCGATACTTCGATTTCAAATCTCCGAATGCATTGGGTAAGTAATATAGTTTAATAGGTAAACAAATTTTTAAATTTTTTTTTAGGTGAAATAAATGAAGGTCTTCCCCCATCAATATGTGATGATGTTTTTGAGTGTTTAATGTTCTTCTGTAGTTGTGAAAATCTGGAAATTCGCAAGCAAGCATTAATTTCATTGGGATCTTTTTGTGTTTTGAATGATGACTATCTAACTAGGTCTAAACTTAAAAAATTATACTGTGATATATTAAGTTCAAACATACACGATTCTGGATTCAAAATAATTTGCATGCGAAATATTTGGATATACTTAACAGAATCAGAAATGTTTATGCACAATAAAGAGAAAGAATGTAAGTAAAAAAAAAAACCGTTTATCATAGTAAATAACAAAATTTTCTAGGGGAGAAGCAGTCAAAACACGAAGATCTTAAGGAAATGAACGATGTTTCATCTGGAATGGCAAGCCGGATAATTCAACTTTATCTGGAAGAAATTCTTGAATGTTTTTTAAATCGGGATGATGCAGTACGTTTATGGGCTGTTAAAGTAATACAAATTGTTCTCAGGCAGGGATTAGTACATCCTGTTAGAATGGTTCCATATTTAATATGCCTTAGCACTGACCCTAAAGTGGAGGTTAGTTTAAACATATTAAATATGCTTTTTTCATATATCTAAATAGATTGTATATTTAGTCAGCACATCGCGCCGATGCTTTATTGAAAGACATAGATAAAACTTATTCTGGATTCGTAAATATGAAAGTGCAATTCGGGTTACAATTGTGTTTTAAGCTGCAGCAAGTATTGCAAATCAATACAAAAGGAAAGTCTGAAATCATTCGCGGATATACGTAAGTAAGAATCATAAAACATACAACTTTTTTTTACTTTATTATTTCATTTAAGAAAACGTGGGAAAGATCAAGCCACCACAGCTCTGAATGATTTTCTTTATACTTTACTTCGGTCTACAAAACCACAAAGAAGAGCATTGGTGCAAACGGTGACAAAACAATTTGATGATCAAAAAACTTCTCTACAACAAATGCTATATATTGCTGATAATTTAGCATATTTTCCGTATATGGTGCAGGATGAACCGCTGTATCTTATTCATCAAATCGATCTTCTTATTTCAATGGCAGGGACGCATTTATTAGCTACATTTAAAGAACATTTAAAGCCAACTGACAAAGAAGGAGATGTATTAGAGGATGATGACGATGTTGAAGACCCACAACTTCTCTTAAATCGGCTGCCTGATAATATGACTGAAATAAGAATGTGTATAACATCTGCGCAAGCGTGTATGCTCCTGTTAATATTAAAGGATCATTTAAAGGATATGTATGGTCTTACAGATAGTAAAATTTCAAGATATTCGCCTTCTGAACAAAAGATTTATGAAAAAGCCATTACACGTAGAAGTGTTGTTGATTTTAATCCAAAAACGACCATTGATGTAATAAAAAAACAAATGTCTCAACAACAACAACAACAAATTCTGATATCAGAGCCAAATTTTCCCCCTAGGCCTCTAACAAGTGCTGAGAAATTAGACTTGGTCGTAAAGTACCTTGATGTAAGTTATAAATGTTTTAAGTTTATAATAAATACTTATACTTTAATTAAATTTTAGTTTAAGCAGCTAATGTTAAAACTGGACCCAGAGGATGTAGAATCTGATTTGGATGATTCACTCGAAAAATCATTTAATAGTTCAACTTTTGGAGAAGGTGCATCCCAAGTAAAATCAAAAAAAAATGTTCAAGCCCTCAATGAAGAATGTTCCGTTATTTCATCTTTAAAGACAAACAAAATTCAATTGGTGACCATTCCTGGAACGGAGAGCGTAAGCTTTTCATATTTCCCTTATTAAAATTATTAAAATTTAACTTTTATAGGAAGGTAAAGCTGAACACAACGTTAAACCATCTGGTGTACCAAAAAAGTCCAATGGCCGAAATGTGTATCAAGTTCGGTGTAAGAATAAGCGAAAAAAAAATGAGCCATCTGACGGTGAAAGCAGTGAAGAGGATTATGCGTGAATAATTGGATTTGCACACTTTGTTTAAGCTGAAAAATTGTACAAGATTGCTAAAAATTAGTTTTACGTAAAAATAACATGTTATATATAAGGTTCGAATTAAATAATAAATAAAAATATATATTTATGAAAAAACAAAACAAACTTATTTATATATAAATTATATTAATATAGATTATTTATTATTCAATTTTATTTAAGAGGTAATAAAGGAACAAGAAAGTAAAATAAAATTAAATATAAAGAATTCATTTTAAACTCATCCCTAATTAATTTTGAATTTGCATTATTCAGGTACAAATAAATTTAAATGTTACAATCAAATCACGTACATAAAATTGTATGTAGCTTTTAATAGTACATGTATATAAGAGATACAAGAGATATAAGAGATATAAGAGTCGTTGGTGCAGTTAATTGTAACTCCAAATTAAAAAGTCGTGCAATTGAACCGTTTTGGAATTACATAATAAGGGGCGAAAAATTAAGTTGGAAAAGTCGTGTAAAAGTTTCAAAAAATGGTGCCATTCACTTAATTATTGGTCGGCGTTAGTTGGAAATTTCTGGAAGCGTGAAGTTTCAGTTGTACGTGGGAATTGTAAAAGCTTATATTTATTCTTTAAATGTTTACCCTGACATTGCAAAGATAAAACGGTTGGGTTCGCCAAACTATGTTGTACATGTTGTAATATCAATTCTGTGAAAAAATGGTATGAAATTGTATGTGAGCATAGTGACATTGAAGAGAAAAAAGTCTTCGAGTACGTAGAAAGTGCATAGGAAAAAGCGAGAGTACTGTTTTATCTGCGGGTCGGCGAAACATTAAAGGAAAGAATGTACAGCTAGAACAAAATGCTTCAAATGCAACAAGAAAACGTGTCACGCGACTGCATACAAAAAGTTCGCAATGTAAAGAGCAATTGCCGAGAAAAGTTGTAGGAAAACAAAAATTAATGTTAATGTTTTGGCTTTCCTACGATATAAACATTATATACATTTTGTTTTAGAAAGTAGCAAGTTGAGCTGAGAAGTAATATTAGGATTTAATTTACATTTTGCAGTTTATGGTACAGCTGATAAAAAAAGCGTTTTATGAAATTGTGAAGAAAGATAAATCGGAAAAAAATATAAGCATTCTTTTGAAAAAATAATCGAATGCAGCTATGAGTCACCAGCATTAAAGATGCAACTTTATCTGGAAGAAATTCTTGAATGCTTTTTAAATCGGGATGATGCAGTACGTTTATGGGCTGTTAAAGTAATACAAATTGTTCTCAGGCAGGGATTAGTACATCCTGTTAGAATGGTTCCATATTTAATTGCCTTAGCACTGATCCTAAAGTGGAGGTTAGTTTAAACATATTAAATATGCTTTTTTCATATATCTAAATAGATTGTATATTTAGTCAGCACATCGCGCCGATGCTTTATTGAAAGACATAGATAAAACTTATTCTGGATTCGTAAATATGAAAGTGCAATTCGGGTTACAATTGTGTTTTAAGCTGCAGCAAGTATTGCAAATCAATACAAAAGGAAAGTCTGAAATCATTCGCGGATATACGTAAGTAATCATAAAACATACAACTTTTTTTTACTTTATTATTTCATTTAAGAAAACGTGGGAAAGATCAAGCCACCACAGCTCTGAATGATTTTCTTTATACTTTACTTCGGTCTACAAAACCACAAAGAAGAGCATTGGTGCAAACGGTGACAAAACAATTTGATGATCAAAAAACTTCTCTACAACAAATGCTATATATTGCTGATAATTTAGCATATTTTCCGTATATGGTGCAGGATGAACCGCTGTATCTTATTCATCAAATCGATCTTCTTATTTCAATGGCAGGGACGCATTTATTAGCTACATTTAAAGAACATTTAAAGCCAACTGACAAAGAAGGAGATGTATTAGAGGATGATGACGATGTTGAAGACCCACAACTTCTCTTAAATCGGCTGCCTGATAATATGACTGAAATAAGAATGTGTATAACATCTGCGCAAGCGTGTATGCTCCTGTTAATATTAAAGGATCATTTAAAGGATATGTATGGTCTTACAGATAGTAAAATTTCAAGATATTCGCCTTCTGAACAAAAGATTACATAAGTAATATTAGGATTTAATTTACATTTTGCAGTTTATGGTACAGCTGATAAAAAAAGCGTTTTATGAAATTGTGAAGAAAGATAAATCGGAAAAAAATATAAGCATTCTTTTGAAAAAATAATCGAATGCAGCTATGAGTCACCAGCATTAAAGATGCAATGTCCCAAGACGAAGCAAAAGCTGTAGCACAACAGATGGAAATGTCGCTTGATCAATGAATTGTTCGTAAACCGACGTCAGACATTCAAGCAGATTTGTTGTGTTAAAAAAGGATATAACTTTGAGAGTATGCGTTGACTATCGGAAATTGGTTTCGCTAATCGAATAAGTAATTGCGACACTGAAAGCTGCCAAGTTTTTAACAATCGTGGATCCTGGATCTACCAATTAAAGAAAGCAGCAAGGTGTATACAGCATTTTTTACTCGAAAAGGGCTTTCGTGTTTAATAGAGCACCGTTTGGCTTTTAAAAATCTATTAATCTATTAAGTATATAGAGTAAATTTTAAAAATATTCCCTAAGTTGTTCCACGAGGTGTTGACGTGGCCGGCTTCTCTGGTAGGGCGGTGTTGCGGAGATCTTTTCCGGGTGGTGCGCTGGCCGACTCGTTGTAAGCTCAGCGCCGTTCGTGAATATATTCAGAGTATGGTGGAAGAACTTCTCTCCGTTATTATCTGCCCTTAAGGATAGACAACCAATTAAATAATATCATCCTTAGCTGGAGTAAATTTCATGAGCTATGCGCTCGTTATAATACTCAAAGTGCTTGAGCTATGCGCGTCCGGCAAGCCGACCGCTCGTCAGGCAAAGTGCTAACACTAGCAAAAACAGCTTATCTCACCATACCGGGAAAACCAATGAGAACCAGGCACGGCCCGTAAAGGCGTTCATGAAGAATCTGCATAAAAAAATCACTATAGAAATATGGAGGATAAATATATAACGGGAACTAAAGCAGACGCGCCTCAATACCGCATGAACGCATTTTTTTTAACTTTTTAAATTCAGTTTGAATCGATCATCTATCGGTGTTATTCGAAACGAAAGGGATTTACTGTTATTTTTGTGCTAATAATTCAGCGAAAGCTTATTTTCGTTATCACCTATTATTTTATTTCTTTCTCCTTTCTTTATTTCCTGAAAGCAACTTGTTTATACTCTCACTCACTCACAAATGGTTTTATGAATTTACGTGCCTAAAGGTTGTGTTCCTGGTAAAATACAGATCATTTGGTAAAAGAAACACTTGACAGATTTAATATAAAAACGTATTAAACGGATTAAAATTACAGAAAATGTAGAAAAAGGGCTACCTTACAACTACAGATTTTGCAACTAGTGGGATTGTAAAAAAACACTGTAATTAAACACATTCCATCTTTTGGGTATTCGAAAAATACCGGCTGGATTACCTAGGACCCCAGACAATTACCGCAGTATTTATTTACCACAATAGTGGCGTTTAACCTGAAAAAATGTCCACACTTCCAAGACGATGGATTCCCTGGAAGAAAATATATATCTGATTCACAGTCTCGTATCGAGCTTGGAGCACATACCCTCTTTTTTGAAGTTGCTTGTTTCTTACAACCTACAACAAAAATTGAAGCTACGTTAATGCAGCATTGAATAACTTTTCTTTCGCTGATCGGCAACAATAATTACTTTTATGTCGTTCCTTTATCTAATCTAATTTGTACGTATGTATAAAAGGATAGGGTTATGACATATTTGCCACTTTCGCCTCTTGTGTTTGTCTGGCTCAATTTTTCGTTGCGGACTGTCTTGGGCCAATACTTTTCGGCCACCCAAAAGCTTAGTGTGAAGTTGCTCTAGTGTGAAGAGGTGCACTTCTCGTCGAAAAGAGTCTTTTGGGCGAGCAGAGCCACATTTTTTACGTTTATATCCACTGAGCAGAACTAAAGGCAGATTGTATGCCTCGATCAGGACATTTGGAGGATGTATAACAAATATAACACTGTCACTCCCAATAATATGGACCATTTTTTAAGTCCCTTCTTTATTTTTTTAATGTATCGCACGTTAAGCTAAGTATTTCTTGGTGGCCAGTTATATTAAGGAGCGCTGTTGCATATTTTCTATGGAATGTTGTAGTGCGGCACTCCAGTTTCCAATCGCCATTATCCGATAATGGCAGTCCGTTGTGTTGTTCTTTTCGGCAAATTTTCTTTATGTAGGTTTTTTAAGACTGTGTTGCACAATTCTAACTCTACTATTTCCTCCGTGTACAAAGCTGTTAAGATCTCTACCAGTCCGTTTGAAGTACTATGAATTGGTGGTGCGTCAACAATTTTCACATCAAATTGTTTTTTTTTGAGATATCTTACGATACTTGAACAGTGCGGACGTGTTTCTTTTCTGCAAAAAAGCCTATCCACAAGCTAAAGTTTCTTATGCATAGTAGAATTACTGTAGAAGAACCACACAAGCGCGAAGGCCCCGTCCAATGCACTAATTGCCAAGAATATGGCCATACAAGAACATACTGCACATTGCGTTCAGCTTGTGTCGTCTGTGGAGCGCTTCATGACTCTGCTCATTGCACGATAAACAAATGCGATCCCAGCTCCAAAAAATGCGGAAAAAGTGGGGGTAGCAACACACGCCTTCGTTACGCATAGAATATACCATGAAAACCATCCCCAGAAGTCGCAACGGCAAGGAAGTACTCATTTGGTCCTGTGATCACCTTCTAAAATGTGACCTTCACAATCGACCTAAAATCGGGACTTACACAACCTAACTCTACGACAACAACTCTGCATGCTGTTCAAACTAATCCGACACCGTATCCCCCATCATCGACGCAACAACAAAGTAGCTTTGAAACCATGATGCATACTCTGCAGGAGCATGAGGACTACCATGGGACCTTATGCGGGACGAAAATCTCCCTATGGATATGGTTGTATCCCAAAACTCCTAATAATCAATGGCTGCTGTAGGAATATCATTGTGGAACGCCAACGTCGTTTCACGGCATAAACTTGAAATAACTCAATTCTTACATGGCAATCATATTGACGTCCTGCTACTGTCAGAAACACAGATCACTGTTAAATACAACTTTCAAATAAATGGTTTTTTGTTGTAGAGAACATTTGGATGATTATCCAGATGGAAAGGCACAGAAAGCTTGACTACGTCTCTCATCATCAGGCACATCAGGCCAGTATGAGCCAACCGACCCGAACAAAATTCAGGACTTCATCGACTTCGCAATAACCAAAAATATCTGTCGGAACCTCATCAGTGCCGAATTTCTACCGGATCTATCATCTGACCACTCGCCAGATGATATGACATAAAAATTGCATGATATTCGGCATAGTATTTTAGGTTGCCTTACGTATGAAATGTTTCAAGTACTTTTAAAATAGGTCATAGATACACAAATCATGCAAAAAAAATTTACTCTCACTTTATTTGATACTGTTAAGCAATAACAATTCGTATTTGTGTCGCTTATAATACGTCTCGGGAAACCAAAGACGCTTGACCACTGCATCAGTTTTTTGACCACTTATTCTTTGCCTGTTGATTTCGTCGGGAACAACCAGACAAACTTAGAAAATGCGAAGCAAAAGCTGTAGCACAACAGATGGAAATGTCGCTTGATCAATGAATTGTTCGTAAACAACGTCAGACATTCAAGCAGATTTGTTGTGTTAAAAAAGGATATAACTTTGAGAGTATGCGTTGACTATCGGAAATTGGTTTCGCTAATCGAATAAGTAATTGCGACACTGAAAGCTGCCAAGTTTTTAACAATCGTGGATCCTGGATCTACCAATTAAAGAAAGCAGCAAGGTGTATACAGCATTTTTTACTCGAAAAGGGCTTTCGTGTTTAATAGAGCACCGTTTGGCTTTTAAAAATCTATTAATCTATTAAGTATATAGAGTAAATTTTAAAAATATTCCCTAAGTTGTTCCACGAGGTGTTGACGTGGCCGGCTTCTCTGGTAGGGCGGTGTTGCGGAGATCTTTTCCGGGTGGTGCGCTGGCCGACTCGTTGTAAGCTCAGCGCCGTTCGTGAATATATTCAGAGTATGGTGGAAGAACTTCTCTCCGTTATTATCTGCCCTTAAGGATAGACAACCAATTAAATAATATCATCCTTAGCTGGAGTAAATTTCATGAGCTATGCGCTCGTTATAATACTCAAAGTGCTTGAGCTATGCGCGTCCGGCAAGCCGACCGCTCGTCAGGCAAAGTGCTAACACTAGCAAAAACAGCTTATCTCACCATACCGGGAAAACCAATGAGAACCAGACACGGCCCGTAAAGGCGTTCATGAAGAATCTGCATAAAAAAATCACTATAGAAATATGGAGGATAAATATATAACGGGAACTAAAGCAGACGCGCCTCAATACCGCATGAACGCATTTTTTTTAACTTTTTAAATTCAGTTTGAATCGATCATCTATCGGTGTTATTCGAAACGAAAGGGATTTACTGTTATTTTTGTGCTAATAATTCAGCGAAAGCTTATTTTCGTTATCATCTATTATTTTATTTCTTTCTCCTTTCTTTATTTCCTGAAAGCAACTTGTTTATACTCTCACTCACTCACAAATGGTTTTATGAATTTACGTGCCTAAAGGTTGTGTTCCTGGTAAAATACAGATCATTTGGTAAAAGAAACACTTGACAGATTTAATATAAAAACGTATTAAACGGATTAAAATTACAGAAAATGTAGAAAAAGGGCTACCTTACAACTACAGATTTTGCAACTAGTGGGATTGTAAAAAAACACTGTAATTAAACACATTCCATCTTTTGGGTATTCGAAAAATACCGGCTGGATTACCTAGGACCCCAGACAATTACCGCAGTATTTATTTACCACAATAGTGGCGTTTAACCTGAAAAAATGTCCACACTTCCAAGACGATGGATTCCCTGGAAGAAAA
Organism: Drosophila ercepeae; assembly: GCA_018150545.1. Lineage (NCBI taxonomy): Eukaryota > Metazoa > Arthropoda > Insecta > Diptera > Drosophilidae > Drosophila > Drosophila ercepeae. The sequence continues at coordinate 21,784,728 of JAECWL010000161.1, read as the reverse complement.
TATATATCTGATTCACAGTCTCGTAACGAGCTTGGAGCACATACCCTCTTTTTGAAGTTGCTTGTTTCTTACAACCTACAACAAAAATTGAAGCTACGTTAATGCAGCATTGAATAACTTTTCTTTCGCTGATCGGCAACAATAATTACTTTTATGTCGTTCCTTTATCTAATCTAATTTGTACGTATGTATAAAAGGATAGGGTTATGACATATTTGCCACTGTCGCCTCTTGTGTTTGTCTGGCTCAATTTTTCGTTGCGGACTGTCTTGGGCCAATACTTTTCGGCCACCCAAAAGCTTAGTGTGAAGTTGCTCTAGTGTGAAGAGGTGCACTTCTCGTCGAAAAGAGTCTTTTGGGCGAGCAGAGCCACATTTTTTACGTTTATATCCACTGAGCAGAACTAAAGGCAGATTGTATGCCTCGATCAGGACATTTGGAGGATGTATAACAAATATAACACTGTCACTCCCAATAATATGGACCATTTTTTAAGTCCCTTCTTTATTTTTTAATGTATCGCACGTTAAGCTAAGTATTTCTTGGTGGCCAGTTATATTAAGGAGCGCTGTTGCATATTTTCTATGGAATGTTGTAGTGCGGCACTCCAGTTTCCAATCGCCATTATCCGATAATGGCAGTCCGTTGTGTTGTTCTTTTCGGCAAATTTTCTTTATGTAGGTTTTTTAAGACTGTGTTGCACAATTCTAACTCTACTATTTCCTCCGTGTACAAAGCTGTTAAGATCTCTACCAGTCCGTTTGAAGTACTATGAATTGGTGGTGCGTCAACAATTTTCACATCAAATTGTTTTTTTTTGAGATATCTTACGATACTTGAACAGTGCGGACGTGTTTCTTTTCTGCAAAAAAGCCTATCCACAAGCTAAAGTTTCTTATGCATAGTAGAATTACTGTAGAAGAACCACACAAGCGCGAAGGCCCCGTCCAATGCACTAATTGCCAAGAATATGGCCATACAAGAACATACTGCACATTGCGTTCAGCTTGTGTCGTCTGTGGAGCGCTTCATGACTATGCTCATTGCACGATAAACAAATGCGATCCCAGCTCCAAAAAATGCGGAAAAAGTGGGGTAGCAACACACGCCTTCGTTACGCATAGAATATACCATGAAAACCATCCCCAGAAGTCGCAACGGCAAGGAAGTACTCATTTGGTCCTGTGATCACCTTCTAAAATGTGACCTTCACAATCGACCTAAAATCGGGACTTACACAACCTAACTCTACGACAACAACTCTGCATGCTGTTCAAACTAATCCGACACCGTATCCCCCATCATCGACGCAACAACAAAGTAGCTTTGAAACCATGATGCATACTCTGCAGGAGCATGAGGACTACCATGGGACCTTATGCGGGACGAAAATCTCCCTATGGATATGGTTGTATCCCAAAACTCCTAATAATCAATGGCTGCTGTAGGAATATCATTGTGGAACGCCAACGTCGTTTCACGGCATAAACTTGAAATAACTCAATTCTTACATGGCAATCATATTGACGTCCTGCTACTGTCAGAAACACAGATCACTGTTAAATACAACTTTCAAATAAATGGTTTTTTGTTGTAGAGAACATCTGGATGATTATCCAGATGGAAAGGCACAGAAAGCTTGACTACGTCTCTCATCATCAGGCACATCAGGCCAGTATGAGCCAACCGACCCGAACAAAATTCAGGACTTCATCGACTTCGCAATAACCAAAAATATCTGTCGGAACCTCATCAGTGCCGAATTTCTACCGGATCTATCATCTGACCACTCGCCAGATGATATGACATAAAAATTGCATGATATTCGGCATAGTATTTTAGGTTGCCTTACGTATGAAATGTTTCAAGTACTTTTAAAATAGGTCATAGATACACAAATCATGCAAAAAAAAATTACTCTCACTTTATTTGATACTGTTAAGCAATAACAATTCGTATTTGTGTCGCTTATAATACGTCTCGGGAAACCAAAGACGCTTGACCACTGCATCAGTTTTTTGACCACTTATTCTTTGCCTGTTGATTTCGTCGGGAACAACCAGACAAACTTAGAAAATGCGTCGACGACTGCCAGAATGAACTTGTACTGCTTGGACGTTGCATCCATAGGCCCCAAGTGGTCGACGTGCAACGTATGAAGCGGAACATCACCCTTCTCTATGCAATGTAAGAACCCTTCTTGCTTCTTCAACTTTTTGCTGTGAATAATAAAACTTATACAATTAGTGATATATTTTGTTACCTTCCCTTCAAGGTGTGGAATGTAAAACTGTTGCTTGATGTTGTGTAGTGTTTTGCGAACTGCGAACCAAACTCGTGTGCATTTTTGATAACCTCTTTCTCCATAAGGTTGGGCACAACTCGTTCCCATTGACTTCTTTGTATAGTAGACCGCCTTTCAACTTGAAATTTTCATATTGAAAATATTGTAAGGTATTGACGACTGCTCGTAATTGTTCATCGTTATGCTGCGCCTTCTCAAACTGTACTGAGAGTTCTACTGTGAGGATGAGTACATTCTGTGGATAGCGACTGAGGTGGTAAACATGTTTTATCTTTTCGCCTGCTCGGTGTTCAATATCATAACAGAAGTCTTGTAGATAAAGGGCCCATTGAGCAAATTCTCTTGGTACATGAGCTTTGCTTGTCGTCTGCTTAAATGCGAAGCAATCCGTTACCAACTTAAAATGTATTCCAAGCAGATAATGACGTAACTTCTTTAACGCCAGATTCCATACGTATGGTATGCAGTATGCATACTGTGCAAAACTCGGGTACTATCCAGAGAGATGAAAAAAGTGGATAATAGTAATGATACCAAAGACAGGCAAGGACCATTCCTCATCGTACAGGCCTATAAGCCTATTGTCTTACCTCTTGAAACTATTTTAGAAATGTCTAGTGTCCCTAATAACCTCCTACTTGAGGACACGCAATATTACTCCAGCGCGTCAGTTCGGTTTTCGATAAAACAATGGAACTGACTAGGGCTGGCTAGATGGATTGATGTTCAAAATTAAAAAAATGCTTCCCCAAAACTCCTGAAGTCGTATCTCTACAACAGAGCCTTTTGACATATCCGACGACCACGTCATAAAGGCTGGATATCCTTAAGGTAGCGTACCTGGACCAACGCTGTACGTCCTTTATACAGCAGCCATACCCACAAGCAGACTACTAAAAACTTTTACGTTTGCCGACGACACAACGATCTTAATCTATAAGCCCAGTAAAAGCAACAACTCAACTATTTTCTCACCTAGTGGCCGTGGAGAATTGTCTATCTGACAGGCGAATGAAAATAAACGAACAAAAAAGGTAAGCGGTGTAACAGTCACCTTCAAACGGCAGGACTGCTCTTCGATCACTTTAAACAACACCGTGCTCCCGGAAACAAATGAAGTTACGTATCTCGGACTGCACTTCGACAGACGACTTACCTGGAGCAGGCACATAAGGATAGTAGTCTCCACTGGCCTATCATCTCGCAAAGGGATGATTGCTTGGACTACTCTACAGCTACATACTAAAAATAAATTGGTCGTACGGCTCCCAACTATGGGGAAAAGACAACAGTAGTAACATTGAGATCACGCAAAGGTCGCAATCAAGAAAACTGAGAACAATCACTGGAGCACGCTGGTATATCCGAAACAAAAATATATAAAGGTCTCTTAATATCAGATCCGTCAGAAAAGAAATAACTTAACATAAACAACAGTACATGAGCAAATTAACGTTACACCGAACGCTGATCATTAGGTCCTTTCTCCCTGGATACAGTTCAAAAGACTGTTAAACATTGCATATAATTAAGATTCGTAAACTTTTTGTTAGTCTCATAATTCCTGAGAAGATCCAATAAATACAGCAAAGTTATTTAAAAAAAAAAATGTAGATGCTAAATAAATGGAAATGAAGCAAAATGTGAAATGATAAATTTAATGCCGCCGTATATGACAAAATTTGTTTTTGGTTGTTATTAAAACGTTCGCAGTATTCCTGGCAAACTGAACCAATTTTTCACTATTAGTTCTTTTGATTTTAAATCTATTGTGCTAACTGAAACCTGGCTAAACTCCTCTGTAGCAGATAACAAAATTTTTGGCTCCAAGTACACTGTCTTTTCACGAAAGACAGTTCGCTCATCTTCTGGGGCCAATCTCATAACAGTTAAAAACAATTACCCAGATGAACGTATCCCTATCGAATTATTCCGGAATTAAATTAATAGCCGTTAAAATTCATTCTTAGTTGTTTAATTAAATCAGTTTTGCTTCTGGTAAATGATTCTGATCTATCCTTGTTATGGGTGACTTTAATTTGCCCCTCATTTCATGGATCTACACTGACTATGATGATAACTCGCTGTTGCACACTAGCCAAAAAGCTTAGCCGACTGCCGTTTTCCAGCTTAACCCTATTAAGAACTCATGTGGCAAGTCGCTTGACCTCATTTTCGCAAATGGTACCTCCTCTGCAACAAAAATTTGGTCTCCTCTCTTATATTCACACTCGCATTCACTCGTTAGAAGTTTCTTAAAAAGAAGTGACTAGTGTTCCCTAAGAGATCACTTGGCCAATATTGACTGGAGTTATCTTTATATTTCAGCAATATCGTTGCTGCTACGGACTCTTTTTATGATATAATTCATGGTCCTTGTTCACTATGCATCTCACTCGCCCTAAAATAAGGTAAAATTATATATCTAGAGTTAACAAAAAGTATATAAGGTCTCGATCCTTGTTACATGTTTAAAATTTACCTTAAGAATCAACTATATAAAAATTGGATCCCAAAATATAAAATCAATTTTCGAAAGGATCCCAGCTCTTTCTATTCTATTTTAAACCCTAAACGAAAATCTAATCTTTTTCCCCCTTCCAAATCATAAAATAATAATTTGGATTCTTCACATCTCGGTATTGCTAATCTTTTTGCGTCATTTTTTCAATCAACCTACTCATATGATTCATTTGACTACTCCTCTAAATCCCTATCGCTTACTGTACATAAATAACATATATCTTTCTAAATTCCACTGTCATTATGTGTTTAGGGCTCTTTCATCAATCAAAATCTCGTTCTCCAGTTCCTGTAAATGTACGGTGCTCCGCTATTCTAAGCTTACCTGTCATTTTACTATTTAACCTACCCTTGAAGCTAGCATAGCTGCCTATGTTACAGAATAAATCATATGTTATACCAATTCATAAAAAAGGTTGTAAGACTGCCATTAAGAACTACCGTGGTACCGTGGCGTTTTCAAGCAGCTTGAGAAACTCAGCTGCAATCTTCATGTAAGAGCATAATCTCCCCTTCACAACATGGTTTTGTCAAGCATCGCACGACAACAACAAATTTACTAGAATTTTGTTCGACAATCCACTTGCAAACAGATTTAAATCATACCGACCTTAGCAAAGTATTTCCTTTAGTTAATTGTCATCTCTTGTTACCAAAAATTTCGCTCATTTGGGGTATCCCAAAATAGATTTTTGATCTTACCTTTCAAATCGAACTCATTTAAAACTAGCAAGTGAAAGGTTATCCCACAAAAAAGGCTCACCCTAAAAAAGAAATTTGTAAGTTATTGAACTATTCGCATTGATGAGGTGTCTCCAAAGCGATAAAAATAAAAGTGGACTAAGCCTCATGGGGATTCATGTAAAAAACGTCTATGTCTCAAAGATGGCGTGAAAAAGAGTGTGGTAAGTACGGCATAGTTTCTACTAGATTTCTTACAACCAGCACTCAGTTACACACATGTAGTGATACATCAATCTTAAAATTTCTATAACAGAAATTATGTCGGAGAACTAAACGGAAACCATTCATTTCTTTAGAGCGCGTTCCACATGGAACTAACAACCGTATCTTCGACAAAGCAAAAGTCGTCAAAATTGTGTAGTTAATTCCTCAAATAAAAAAGTATTCTAATTTACTGCAGCTACTGCTGTTGGCCGCCATAGTGTGGTCTGCCTTGGGAATAGTTCTGCTACTATGCTCGCCAGAACATCCGGATCAGTTGGAGTTGCCTCTCTCTTCCTTAGCTTGTTAGCTACGAGTTTGTAGGCAAGTCCCCAGGTATCTCTATCAACGGTATCTAGTAGTTCCTTGTAGGCCCACGATGTGGTAGCCGATATGCCCTACTTAAACTCAAAGCGTTTTCTTCTAAAAGCCTCCATGAGTTCTGCGTGCTGGGTGCTGCCTCTGGCTCGTTGCGCCCTTCTCCTCTCCCTTAGGCATTCCGAGCGTAGCTTGCTTAAGTTGGCGCTCCACCAGTACACTGGGGGCTTGCGCTGCTCTTTTTTCCTCCTTGGCATGGTTGCATCACACGTTGCCTCAAGCATCTTCATGAGGTCGGCCGCCATTGAATCTGCGTGTCCAGTTGAGATCCGGAGCGAGTCGATTTGGTATGCCAGCATAACTTCGTCGATCTTCCTCGAGTCCCAGGCTTGCCCGACTGATCTTCTCTGCCGCCTCCAAGTCGTGCCCTTCGGTAGGATGCAGAAGGAAATCAGTGCGTGGTCACTCAGCGTTACAACGTCGTGGACCGTCCAGCTCGCGTTAGCCACTAACCCTCTGCTGATGTAGGTGATATCGATATAGGACGAACCCCTATCGTTGTTGAACGTTGGTTTGCAGCCGTCGTTCAGCAGTACCAGGTCCAACATAAGCATTGTGTTTATTACTGCTCGGCCTCTGGGATTGGATATCCTGCTGCCCCATTCTTCTTCCCATGCATTGAAGTCACCCGCGATGATCTTCGGGCCGTGCCCTCTCGCATGGCTGCCCAGCACCTCCATCATCTCCTCGAACTGGTCTGTGGTGTCGCTAGGGGGGGCGTAGCAGCTGTAAAAATGCACTCCTTTTATTTTTGCATATGCTATTCCGCGCATCAGACGTCCTGGATGATGCGGCACCTTGACCACCCCACGGTTACCGTGCCCTTCTTTAAGACCGCGATCGCATCATTCGCGTTCATCAGGACAGAGGCTATCTGAGTCCTCTGGTTTCAGCTGAATGCCTTGAAATTGGGAGACCAGGCAGCTGTGGAGATCTTCCGCTGTCGTGGCCTCGTCCAATCCACTGCAGGATAGTGCAATTCTATGAGTACCCGTACGTACCGAAGCCATGTCTTTTAGAGTTGCTTCCAGCTCGGTCTAAAATTTGGGGACGCTGTCGGAGACTTTGCCCTCTACTTCCAGCAGTAGTTCCCCTTGCTGAGTTCTGCGGACTTTGCGAACATGTTTGCCCAGTTCGCTGAGGTTCGGGTCCGCTTTCAGTTTCCGGAGCATTTCCGCATACGAGGCCTCTCCCGTCTTCTTTAATATAAGTGCCTCCGGCTTCTTCCTCAGGCGTTTAGGCTGAAATTTTTTCCACTCGCCTCCAGTGCTAGCCTCCTTGGCGACGGATGCATAGCTGCGCGGCTTGGACGCGTTTTCTTTGGGTTTGGCTATGCCCTCTGAGCTCACCGCGGGGTAGTTGCCGCGCTTCGGTGCCTGTGCTTTAGGCTCCTTGACTTTGGGTATCTGTCCCTTTGGCAGTTCCCTTGCTGGTGTAGCCTTTTTTCCAGGCTTTTGGGGCTCGGTTTGGGTAGAAGCGGTCGTAGAAAGATTCTCTTTAGCGCCGCCTTCGTGAAGCTCGAAGGCCCTGTTGCTGAGAGCCGAGAGTTCCAGAAGTACGCTCTTGTTCTCTATGACTACATGGCGCCGAATTTCGAACGCGGATAGTATCGCGTTAATTATATTTCCATCCTCGGCTAGGGTTCCCGCGGCTAGGTCTAAAGGCCCTATAGGCGATCCGATTGGTGATTTCCTTAATTTCCTGAGCGACGGCACGCTGATCACGTCCTTTGCCTTCTGGTTACTCGTATTGATAGCGCTGCTGGCTGCAGGGGCCGATTTGTCCAACGCTGCATCACTGCGGCGGCAAGTCGGTATATCCACCGGCACTACCGCCGGCGCAGGGGTTCCGGCGTCCTGCACCGCGATTCCTCCTCCTTTTGTTGGTGACCTTGACATTCTGGAGCTCCTCCTGAATGGGTCATCATCGGTGGGGGCGAAGCCCCCCGCTGCTCTGTCCATTTAGTTCCCGATCGCCAGATCTGGCAGCACTGTTGGTCCGCGACGAGTTGTCAGCTCCACCGGCTGATTTAACAGGTGGGCCTCCCACCGCAAATAGTGCAATCGGAAAAGGAAAAAGTGAGAAATTGAATTTCGACCTTTTTAACACACTTGCTTTTGGTTGGTTCGCTCAGCCGAACAATTACACGTTCCCACGGTGTGGCTCTGTGCAATTTAGGCTTGTTCCAGCTGGGCTGTCTGTATTGATCAGCATCTCTCTTCTTCTTATCTCTCTACTTATTGTACACATGTAAACGGTGATTTTTTAGCTATTATCTTTTAGGCAACACTGGTTGAAACAGCTGACACATGTTTGGTGTTTTGATTCAATGTCAAAAATCTTCATTTTCATACCCTTGAAAGAGGGTATTAAAATTTTGTCCATAAATGTGTAACGCATTAAAGGAAGCATCTCCGACCCCACAAAGTATATATATTCTTGATATATTGATTCTTGATTCAACAGCCGAGTCGATATAGCCATGTCCGTCTGTCCGTCTGTTTCTATGCAAAAAATAGACAGTAGTTTTAAAGCAAGCGTTTTGAAATTTTTACCAGATCATTATTTTTGTTGCACGCAGATCAAGTTTAAGAATCGGTCGGATCGGACCACTATATCATATAGCTGCCATACAAACGACCGATATGAAAACAAGTCTTTGTATGGAAAACTTTTTTGTTTTCCAAGCTATTGCAACCGAATTCAACATTTATTCATTTGACATAGCCATACATGATTTGCAAAAGTTTGATCCGGATCGGACCACTATATCATATAGCTGCCATACAAACGACCGATATGAAAACAAGTCTTTGTATGGAAAACTTTTTTTTTTCCAAGCTTTTGCAACCGATTTCAAAATTTATTCATTTGACATAGCCATACATGATTTTTAAAAGTTTGATCCAGATCGGATCACTTTATCATATAGCTGCCATACAAACGACCGATATGAAAACAAGTCTTTGTATGGAAAATTTTTTTGTTCTCCAACCTATTGCAACCGAATTCAACATTTATTCATTTGATATATCCATACATTTGTGAAAGTTTGGTTCGGATCGGACCATTATATCATATAGCAACCATACAAACGACCGATATGAAAACAAGTCTTTGTATGGAAAACTTTTTTGTTTTCAAGGGTATACCATCTTCGGCAAGCCGAAAATAAATTTTCCCACTTGTTCTCTATAATTTAACCGTGAATCGTCTTACAAACGAACAACGCTTGCAAATTATTAAATTTTATAATCAAAATACTCTGTTAAAAAAGACAAAGACCATTTTCGACTTAAAGCTGCGTAAATAAGCAGAATTGTTAATTTTAAAGTGAAGATCAGACAGAAGCAATGCAAGAGCTACCAATGCATCCAGAAAAAGTCACAGTTTGGTGCAACTTATGTGATGGTGCCATCATTGGACCGTACTTCTTCAAAGATGATGCGAATCGTAACGTAACTGTAAATAGTGAGCTCTACAGTGAGACGATATCAAACTTTTTTTTGGCCAAAATGCAAGAACTTGACATATGGTTTCAATGACACGATGCCACACAGCACGCGTAACAATGGTCATATTGAGAGACGAGTTCGGTGAACATTTGGTTTCATGTTCGGGAGCGATCAATTTGCCGCCTATCGTGCGATTTAACGCACGATTTGTTAAATATAATCAATCCCGCTTCAATTGACGCATTGGACGACAACATGGAAGTATTTATTCGTGAGATACCGACCGAAATGTTGGAAAGAGTATGCCAAAATTAGACTAAGCGGACCATTTGAAGCGCAGTCACGGTCAACATTTGCATGAAATAATTGAAACTGAAAGTTCTGAATCGATTGTGCTCAAATTTTGACATAACATTCCGCTGAGCCGGGGATTTTATCTACTTATTGCTATCCATATATGCACGCGACCGCTCGATCTCTCTTGAGATTTTGACCGATACGGACGTGTTTCCACATACGCAGCGCGAAAAACTCATAAAGACGGAGACAGACCAGCTAGAACAAGTTTATACTTGTTCTGTTAATCAGCCATCTGTTAAATCAGCCGGTGGAGCTGACAACTCATCGCAGACCAACAGTGCTGCCAGATCTGGAGATCGGGAACTAAATGGACAGAGCAGCGGGGGGCCCCGCCCCCACCGATGATGACCCATTCAGGAGGAGCTCCAGAATGTCGAGGTCTCCAACAAAAGAAGGACGAATTACGGTGCAGGATGCGTTGGACAACTCGGCCCCTGTAGCCAGCAGCGCTGGCAATACGAGCAACCCGAAGGCAAAGGACGTTATCAGCGTGCCGTCGCATAGGAACGGAAGGAAATTACCAATCGGACCGCCTATAAGGACCTTAGACTTAGCCGCGGGAACCCCTGCGCCGGCGGTTGTGTTGGAGGATATACCGACTTGCCGCCGCAGTGCGGCAGAGCTGGACAACTCGGCCCCGGTAGCCAGCAGCGCTAGCAATACGAGCAACCCGAAGGCAAAGGACGTTATCAGCGTGCCGTCGAACAAAAAAGGAAGGAAATCACCAACGGGATCGCCTATAAGGCCTTTGGACTTCGCCACGCGATTCCAAAATGAAGAATTGCGGAGCATTCTCGCTAGGATGGGAAATAAAATTAACGCGATACTATCCGCTTTCGAAATTCGGCGCCATGTAGTCATAGAGGACAAGAGCGTACTTCTGGAACTCTCGGCTCACAGCAACAGGGCCATCGAGCTTCACGAAGGCGGCGCTAAAGAGAATCTTTCTACGGCCGCTTCTACCCAAACCGAGCCCCAAAAGCCTGGAAAAAAGGCTACACCAGCAAGGGAACTGCCAAAGGGACAGATGCCCAAAGTCAAGGAGCCTAAAGCACAGGCACCCAAGCGCGGCAACTACCCCGCGGTGAGCTCAGAGGGCATAGCCAAACCCAAAGAAAACGCGTCCAAGCCGCGCAGCTATGCATCCGTCGCCAAGGAGGCTAGCACTGGAGGCGAGTGGAAAAAAGTTCAGCCTAAACGCCTGAGGAAGAAGCCGGAGGCACTTATATTAAAGAAGACGGGAGAGGCCTCGTATGCGGAAATGCTCCGGAAACTGAAAGCGGACCCGAACCTCAGCGAACTGGGCAAACATGTTCGCAAAGTCCGCAGAACTCAGCAAGGGGAAGTACTGCTGGAAGTAGAGGGAAAAGTCTCCGACAGCGTCCCCAAATTTTAGACCGAGCTGGAAGCAACTCTAAAAGACATGACTTCGGTACGTACAGGAACTCATAGAATTGCACTATCCTGCAGTGGATTGGACGAGGCCACGACAGCGGTAGATCTCCACAGCTGCCTGGTCTCCCAATTTCAAGGCATTCAGCTGAAACCAGAGGACATCAAAGGACTACGTAGGATGCGGGATGGGACTCAGATAGCCTCTGTCCTGATGAACGCGAATGATGCGATCGCGGTCTTAAAGAAGGGCACGGTAACCGTGGGGTGGTCAAGGTGCCGCATCATCCAGGACGTCCGGCCCACGAGATGTTACAAGTGCCTGGGCTACGGGCATCGAGCAACGACCTGCAAGGCGATCGACCGATCAGACTGCTGCCTGCGATGCGGTGAACGAGGACACAAGGCAAGGGGATGTGTTGCACCATCAAAGTGCCTAATATGCAGCGACGAAGTGGACAAAAACTACCCGACGGGCTGTTTGGCGTGCCCGACATACAGAGCCAGCCTTAAAGAAGCAAAGTCCCAGCATAATGCAGGAGCAAATTAAGATTGTCCAGCTCAATGTTAACCATTGCGCAGCTGCTCAGAGCCTCCTGGCCCAAACAGCGGCGGAGCGCAAGGTAGACATCATGCTTTTGAGCGAACCCTATTACCCTGTCCGAGGCAACCCCACAATGATATTGGACGAGACCAGTAAAGCAGCCATCAAGTGTTGCAGCAACCTGCACATACAGGAATTGGCGGCCTCGCCAATGCGCGGAATAGCATATGCAAAAATAAAAGGAGTGCATTTTTACAGCTGCTACGCCCCCCCTAGCGACACCACAGACCAGTTCGAGGAGATGATGGAGGTGCTGGGCAGCCATGCGAGAGGGCGCGGCCCGAAGATCATCGCGGGTGACTTCAATGCATGGGCAGAAGAATGGGGCAGCAGGATATCCAATCCCAGAGGCCGAGCAGTAATAAACACAATGCTTATGTTGGACCTGGTACTGCTGAACGACGGCTGCAAACCAACGTTCAACAACGATAGGGGTTCGTCCTATATCGATATCACCTACATCAGCAGAGGGTTAGTGGCTAACGCGAGCTGGGCGGTCCACGACGTTGTAACGCTCAGTGACCACGCACTGATTTCCTTCTGCATCCTACCGAAGGGCACGACTTGGAGGCGGCAAAGAAGCTCAGTCGGGCAAGCCTGGGACTTGAGGAAGATCGACGAAGTTATGCTGGCATACCAAATCGACTCGCTTCGGATCTCAAATGGACACGCAGATTCAATGGCGGCCGACCTCATAAAGATGCTTGAGGCAACGTGTGATGCAACCATGCCAAGGAGGAAAAAAGAGCAGCGCAAGCCCCCAGTGTACTGGTGGAGCGCCAACTTAAGCAAGCTACGCTCGGAATGCCTAAGGGCAAGGGGAAGGGCGCAACGAGCCAGAGGCAGCACCCAGCACGCAGAATTCATGGAGGCTTTCAGAAGCAAACGCTCAGAGTTAAAGCACGGCATATTGGCAACCAAACCGCGGGCCTATAAGGAACTGCTAGCCACCGTGGATAGAGATACCTGGGGACTTGCCTACAAACTCGTAGCTAACAAGCTAAGGAAGAGAGAGGCAACTCCAACTGATCCGGATGTTCTGGCTAGCATAGTAGTAGAACTATTCCCAAGGCAGACCACTCTATGGTGGCCAACAGTAGTAGCTCCCCCCCTAAGACTTCCCGAGCTTTACAGACCTCGAAGTTGTGGAGGCAGCCAAGCGAATCAAACCCAACAAACCTCCTGGCCTGGATAGAATTCCTGGAGCAGTCGTCAAGGCAGCGGCGTTAGCTAGACCTGATATATTCAGGGAAACCTTCCAGCAGTGTCTCTTCGACGGGGTCTTTCCGACGAGGTGGAAAAGTCAGAAACTAGTTTTGCTGCCGAAAGGCAAGGGATCAGCACACGCCGCAACTAGCTACCGCCCGCTGTGCCTACTGCATATCGTGGGCAAGCTATTCGAGCGCATCCTGTATGCTCGAATAGAGGCAATCACAGACAGCAGCAACGGCCTAGGTACGCAGCAGCACGGCTTCCGGAAGGGCAGAAGCACTCTGGACCCACTTATGGCGGTGAGAAACATCGCCGAGAACGCCCTCGATGGTGATAGATGGCTGGGTGGAAGGAAGGAGTACTGCGCAATCGTCACGTTGGACGTGAAGAACGCCTTCAACACCGCCAGATGGCCAGTAATCCTCAGTGCCATGCATAGGATGGGTATCCCGGAGTAACTCAGGATCGTCGTTGGAAGCTACTTCACGGATCGTGTCCTCTGGTTCGACACAGACGCTGGCCCGAGATGCTACCGTGTTTCTGCAGGTGTTCCACAAGAATCTGTTCTTGGACCGATCCTGTGGAACATTATGTATGATGAAATCCTGGAAATCAACAGGCCCTTAGGAGCTGAGCTACATTGCTTTGCGGACGATGTGGCAATAACTGCAGTGGCCAAGACAATAGCAGTCCTCGAAGAGAAGTGCAACACGACAATTACTATGGCCATTGCGGCGCTCAAGACCGAGGCTGTTTTATTAAGCACCAAGAAGATGGTGGAAAGAATGCTGATCACGGTCAACGGGACACAGGTGGCATCACAAGACTCCTTGAAGTACCTGGGAGTAATGATAGACCACAGGCTATCTTTTAAGGATCAAGCTAGCTACGCGAGCAGGAAAGCAGCAATAACAACTGCGTCCTTGTCCATGCTCATGCCCAATATAGGAGGTCCCAATTACCCGGCAAGGAAATTACTGGTGGCGGTAGCCAAGGCAACGCTGCTCTATGCTGCACCAATATGGAGCAACGCCACCAAGAAAGGCTCTTACATAAAAGACATGGCCAACAGTGCTGAAGGCTAATACAGCCGACGTACACCTATACGGTGGCAGGAGAAAAAAAATACCCAGCGAAACCAGGGATGAAGGACGTGCGCTTCTTGGCCAATTAACAATGAAGGGAGTAGGACCAGGCTCCACATCCTGCTGACCGACGAAATAACTTGACTGGCAGTCCCGGTGAGCTTGTTAAGGATGGAAGAGCACATGGAGGTTTTTGTTTTTAGTACGTAGGTATAACTCTACTTGGGGGGTTATGAATCGTGCATGCCAATGGACGGTAGGTGGTAGATTTTAATTTTCCTACCTTAAGGCATAATAAAAAAAAAAAAAACATGCACGCGACCGCGAAACTAACCCTTTATTTTTACAATTCGAATTGAACCATCCCAGTGTAATCCCTTTATTTTACATTTCAATACTTTATAAGGCCGGTTATGTTGACCAATAAATCAGTTACGAACGTCTTTTTCTAATCTAACAATCTTACGAGCTTTAAAATACCACTCGTACCTTTAACATATCTACAGAAAAACGTTGCTTTCAGTGCCGCGTAGAAAATCGATTTTGGGTCGTCATCCTGGAAGCGCTGCAGCAGAGCAAGAACGGGAATCCAGACTATAGTCGTCTTGCATTCCGGTATAATCGAACTGTTGATTACAGTTCGAGTCGCCAAGTCATCAAGATTTATGTGTAAGGACAGGCTCTAAAATTCAAAAATGAAACAACAGGGCTGTGTTGCCCAGGCGGACAAATTAAATTGGCCTAACTTTAATCACCGGAGCCAATGTAGTCTATACTTGCTGGATGTACCGCCGAGTTAGAGCATTTCCTATCGAACATCAGGAAATATTAGTCTTGCTTTCAAATGACGTCATTCGGCGCGGAGATTTAGACTGCTCAGTTTATGCCAACTTTCAAGTGGCTATTGTTATAGTCGGAGATCAATTTCAACCTAGGGATATTGTTCTACAGCGAAGAAAAATCAATTAGTAAATGTCGCAAAAACTCATTGTTGTTACGATGTTTTGCAATATCCATTCCTTTTGGTGGTAATCACTTTAACATAAAGATGATAAATCCAAGTAACGGAGCATAAACGAATAAAAAGTGCAGCGCTATGAACTATTACGCCTCCTAATTAATGATTCAAAATAATAAGGAGAATTATATTTTAAATGTCGTCAGTTGTTTCAACAGTTTATTGTTGATATGTATAGTACGCAAAGAAAGAAACCGAACGTTTGCTATTCCTTCGTTTGAATCAGGCCAGACTCCGCTCCGAAGAATACATTTATTTACGAGACGCAAATATCAATGATCGTAACATAAGCAATGTTGGAAAACTATATATTTATATATTTAACCAATGTATAACGTATCCTTTATTTAAACTAACCAAAGAACTAACCAAAACTATAACCTACAAAGATTTTGAGACAAATGTCACAGGTAAATAGAACAAAACAAATAATAAACAGAAATAACTAGATTAGACATCTGACTAAGGGTCCTTCCTAACCAATTCCGTTACGGTAGCTACTCTTGAAAATTAATTCAATGCTTTCCGTATCATTCGGTACCCCACTTGTGTGGGACGATATTAAAAAAACTATAATTTAGCAGCCTACAGCTTCTAAATAAATCTCCAAGGCGTAAAAAAACCGCTATTAGGGACTCCGTATGCACTTATATAGCTTTTCAGCCTGATCATCCGACGACCATGCAGCCGCTCATAACTCTTACCACCCCAAGAGGAGGAGTTGGAAACACAAATGTGGTTTCGGAATTTGACTCCATAATCGAGTATAACTCCACGGTATCACTTCATGTGATTCCTCCGGCACGAGTAGAGTCGACCCCCCTAAAGTCCACTGCTAAGGGTTAACCACCGTCAGGACCCCGGTACGGACGGATGTCGCGGTCTTACCAACAGTAACACCAAAACCCTTACAAGTGATTCCGCCCTCTAAACACATTTTTATTACATTCAAGCCTAATCTACGGCCGTTGTTAGAGTGTAGGACATTAGCAAGTTTAAGTATACATACTCGAGGCTTACGTCATCTTTTAAGATACGTGTACCTTTGCCGATGTACGATACGATCTCTTCGCCCAGCTTTTGGCCGGAGAACATATTCGTACAAGAACATCAGCCGAGTATAGTTAAAAAAAAAGTTAATAAGCCTGTGGGACTTTAACTTCCAAAGCCTAAAAACCCTGAACCTTCTTTCTCAAAAAACTAACAACATCTATCACTCTTACCTATAAAAATACTAGGGGGCTTCGGAGTAAGCTCCCTAAACTTTATTCTAATAGTTCATCATTTGCATCCCAGATTATAGTCTTCACAGAAACCTGGTTAAAGCCGGAGATTTTTAGCTCCGAAAATCCAGACAGGTACACCACTTACAGACCGGACCGACCAGTACGAAGGGGAGGAGTCCTAATCTCTGTGGACTTCGACTTTGCTTCTGAAGAGGTTAAGTTACCGAATCTTGGTGATCTAGAATTCCTATGTATTAATATCACTATGTCGCTTCAATCACTGTTCATCACATGCTCATACTTACCACCTTCTTCAGAACCACCTACATACTGGCACCACTTATCTGCCATTCAGCTGGTTTCTAATCGCATGTCCGAAAGTGACCTGCCAGTGACTCTAGGAGACTTCAATTTACCTGAACTTATCTGGTCAAACATCGAGAATTCACCATCTTTATCACTCTTATCAACACACCATAAATTTACTGAGGGTATGTTCAACATATCCCTTGGACAAATGAACCACGTAAGGAATTCTTTAGGTCGACTTTTAGATCTATGTTTCGTTTGTGACCCAGATGGAATAACCGTTTCCAGAGCCATGACACTTTCGTCCCCAGAAGATCCTTACCACCCAACGCTTTAGGTGTCCCTTACTGCTAGCAACCTTCAGCCTCGCTGCTTTCGCAAGGCTGATTTTCAGAGACTAAGCAATTTAATTTCTCCATTGAATGGTCCGATCTCTGGGAATGCACCGATATTAATAATACTTTAGTAACATTCTACAAAACGCTTAACGCTTTCTTCGACTCTTGCGTGCCATGGAAGTATCCATCCGCCTTGACTGACCCTCCTTGGTTTAAAAGAAGCCTTAAAAACTAAAAATACATTAAAAGCAGACTCCTTAAGAGACATAAGAAAACTGGCTTGGAAAAGTAGCTCGGTCAAACTTCGGCGTGCATACCGCTGAGTGTTATAAGAATTATATATACCGCTGTCAGTAAAGCAGGTTTATAATTTTTTTTCCCCCCTAATTTCGTTTGAAAATGTATCTGCGACTACTGATCAGGGTATTGCCGATATATTCGCAACTTTCTTTCAAACATGGTACTCATTTCCTACAGTTATGGATCAGCCTCATTCATACAACATTCAATCAGCCAATCTGATTTTCAGACCAACTTTCTAACACCACATCTTCAACATCTCTGCGGTTCAGTTATTTCTCCATGCCACCATGGTTTCAAAAAGCGTCGCTCCACCACCACAAACCTCTTGGAGCTGACCTCCTTTATTATAGATGGCTTCCGTAAAGTCTTTCAAACAGATGTCATATACACAGACTTTAGTAAAGCATTTGACTCTGTCAACCACTCACTCCTTTTGAGTAAACTCAGTATCTTATTCCCTCAGACCTTCTCACGTGGAATTCTAGCAACTTAGCTGGGAGAACCCAACGTGTTCTTTTTAAATATGTACACTCTCGCCTTGTTAGTGCTACATCGGGAGTCCCCCAAGGAAGCCATCTTGGGCCACTACTTTTCACTATTTTTATTAATGACCTACCCCCTGCTAAAACGAACTCTCTAGTTCTTATGTATGCAGACGACGTTGAGCTTTGTCTTCAATACAAATCCCCTTCTGCTCAATATAAACTTCAGTCGGATTTGGACAATTTTCGAAAATGGTGTTCTACCAATCTCTTAAAACTTAATGGGTGAAAAGGTAAGCCTTTGTCTTTTTTATCGTTCGTACCAGGCCACATACTTTCTCTATGAGATTTCCTTAGAAAGATTAACCCAGGTTAACGATCTTGGTGTCCTATTAGATGCTAAACTTAAATTTTCCGACCATATTTCTACGATGGTTAATAAAGCCAAGGGCGTGCTTGGCTTGATTAAAAGATGGTCTAAGGAATTCAATGACCCTTATATTACTAAAACATTATACGTATCTTTAGTACGTCCAATTCTGGAGTACGGGTCATGCGTCTGGAGCCCTCAGTATGGGGTTCATCAAGATCGCATTGAATCCGTTCAAAAGAATTTCTTGATGTTTGCTTTTAGGGAACTCAACTGGGATGCAAATTTTCACTTCCCATCGTATTCTAACAGATTCCTTCTAATTAATTTACCTTCCCTAACCAATCGTAGAAAGATGCTGTGGGTCGTTTTCCTTTATAACCTTATTAATGGTAATGTAGACAGCCAGTATCTACTAACACGACTAACATTTAACATTCCAAATAAACGTACTAGAAATTTAAGTCCCCTATTCCTAAGTTGTTGTAGATCTACATATGCCCAGCATGAGCCTTTCAGGGTTTTATGTTCTGACCACAATGACTTATACTCCATTACTTTACTCTGTACGTCCACTTCTATCAAATCCTCAATTCTCACCTATCTTTCAGAGCAACAAACGAACTCTATTTTTTCCTCGTAATCTTTTCCAAACTTTATTCTCTCGAGTCTATCCCCGATCCGAGACGTACAATAAACGGCAGCGCCCCTCGGTCGGTTGGGCGGGAGGTGTGCTGTACGCTATGCAGTGGGAGCCGCGCGAAAAAAAAAATAATTACTACATTCTTCGACAAACGGGATGAGTCTACGTTACTGTATGAATCGCATTCTTTATTTCTTCAAAATTGTCAGTTACTAAACAATTTGAATTAATTACAGAAATAAAGACAAACCTTTTAATCACGTCGAAATCCAGGAATTAACGAGTTCCCCAGATAGTGCAAAGAAAGATTCATACAGCACAATATGCCTAAATAAATTTGTTTCAGGTATCAATGGAACACTGGGTTCTTTCATTATGTCAACTAAACTTACTTGTCTTATACCATAGAGGTATAATGTTTACAGAATTTAATTTTTCCGATTATGTACAATTACAAGGCGAACTAAACACTTAAATTATTAAACAATTACATTTAGAACACATTAATGCGGATGAGTATACAAAGTTAAAGAAACTTTGATCAAAATTCAAAGACATATTATATGATGAAGACACAAAATTAGTTAGTCTACACTTCCCAAAACAAGGAAGGAAGTTAAATCATTTTTAGGATTATTAAGATATTACAGAAAGTTAAATAAATTTTAGGATTATTAGGATACTACAACAAAGCTTATTAGCTATATCACAAGGATTGCTAAACATCACCATTGAAAAGAAATAAGACGGTGAAAATTATATTAGAATTCAATTATTATTTGAAGAAGATTTTGAGTTTCATTTATTTTTTTATCCATCAAAATCATGCATGCATTTAGAATGTGCCATAGGGAAGCGTGGCTGGGTAAAGCTAGTATATTATATGTATTCACCATAACATTTTTTTTTTCTTTATGAACTATATTTAAATTTAAATATTTCCATAAACTTCTACATTTTCAACTCTATGCGAAGGTAACGGCGGGGGCGAAGCTTTGGTGGCAGCGGAGTAAATGCACATATTGGCCATTGCCACACATTGCCTACCCCGGCGGTAAAGCCTTTGAGGTCTATAAGCCACTGCGGGGCGAGTAGTCTCGATGGCAGTGGTGGGTGAATAAGTCTCGTTGGAAGCGGGGGCATTGGGCAATGGTATGTGTGGTTTAGCCCTGCAGAGCCCATATTTAGTTATTTGGTTCTCCTTCGGACGGCGTATTAACTTGCGTTAGTCTTTCATTGCTGATATTATTTGAATATTAATTATGTATTCGCTGGTGTATCGTGCTTAGTGGTGCAACGTTTGAGATTAGAGATATTCTCAAAAGCAATTTTGGGTTAAATGCATTTGTAATCAATATAAGCTGTATAGACGTCGTTAAACGTAACGAAAACACATTTATCTTAATAGTTTCATACCCTTTTTGATTCAATTTCATTGATAAATAGTGTTCCGTTTTCACTTGTTCTCCATCGACTCTAACTAAGCGACGCTAATTTGACTGACATTATGATAAAATAAATATCGGAAACAATTACTTTATGAGTTTATTTCAAATTGATGATTATTGAGAAATGAAAAGTAAGTAAACGAATTCTCGTATGTGCCATTATATACAAATAATGATGAGGTTAGCTATCAGTACGAAAAATATAATTTTCTTTTTTCTGGTGTAATAGTAATGTAGAATGTATTGACTTAATGGATATACACACATGTTAACTGTGATGTAAACAATTGTTCAGAAGTGTTAGTTTAAAATTTTGTTTGTATATACATACATAATAATAATAAATTTGTGTAAAATTATGTAAAATTTATATATTATGTAATATATTTATAAATAAATTATGGATTTATATTTTCCGTATATACAAATAATTCTTAAAGGAACATAAACATGGATGTGTTTATCAATAAATCTTGTCGTGCGATTAAAATACATAAACTAAAGAAGCAATGTTCAAAAAATCTTTATACATACAGATGTGTTCAAAATAATAGGAGTGCCCATTACACTTATCAAAAACGCAGGTGAAAACTATGTAGACAAACGTGAATGGCTTAAGGTATATTTTTTTTAATAAATATAATGGGTATTGAAGAAATTAAAACTAAAACCCAGGGATTTCATGATAAACAAAAGAAATAAATTTAAAAAAAAAAAAAACGCATCGCTAAAAATGCTATTTCAAAATAATATGAGTACTTTAGAATATTCACTCCAATTTTAAGATTAACCAATAAATCGATGAAATATGGCCGTATTTTTAAATTTTAGGCCAAAATTGAATTAAAAAATGTAAACTAGCATGCCTAAGTCATCCACACATCACATCGGCATGGAGACGACCAGATTCTGGCATCTTCCCGGGGAAATAGATCTACAAGAAGGGATTACAGTTTTCCATAACTGGGCAACATTTGTAGGCTCCTTTTGGCTATATCTTTTTTAAACATCTGCATCATCATCTGCATTTTAAACATCTTGTGCTTCAGGTCATTGTCTTGCTGAAGGACCCAGATCAAGGGTATTTCCTCTCTAGCATAAGGTAGCATGGTTTCCTGCATTATTTTGACGTATCCAGACCCATCTATGATCTCTTTAATCCACGGTGATTCACCATGATAGGCAAAAAATTCCAATATTATGATGGTGGCCCTACCGTGTTAGATCGTTTTAATACAGGATTTTGAATCCAATTCAGCTTTGGGTGGTCTTCTGACATACTGTCTAGCACCTTTGCCACCATACAGAACAAGTTTTTGATTCATACGAACACAGGACATTGCGCCTCTTTTCAGCTGTCCAGTTTACATGGCGTTTTGCGAATTCGATTCAATTGGCATTGTGTTTCTTAGTGTTATACGGAATTTTCTTTGGGCTGTGAGCTGTTAAATTAAGGTCTTTTAATCGTCTACTTATTTTAGGTAAACTTGCATTTAAGTTTAGTTCATCCTTTATTTTTTTACAGCTTGCTTAAGGATGCTTCTTCGAGTACCTGGCTACACGACTAGCTAGTTTCTCTGGTATAACTCGAGGTCGGCCGCATGTTTCAGGCTTAAATTAATAATTAAGTGCATTTCGGATCATAGAAGTCTTATCTTTCTAAATTATAATTATAAATAGGACTTTCAACGTTTATTAACCGAAACTTTGATAAAATTTTGAATAATTGGTCTTCATGAATGTACTTAAGTGACCACTCCTATTATTTTGAACAAGTAAAAATGCGACATTAGTAATTTTGCAAATTCTTAAAAATCAAGTAAAGATTTATATAAAATTAGTGGTATTTCTTAGAGTTTACCCATTAGCAAAAGAAGTGGATGAAAAAAGAAACAAAAAAAAAAAGACAAATAACTTTGCCACAAACAGGAGAAGTGGATGTGCAACCGCACATAAAGTTGAACGCGACTTTAGATGATACAGTTTGTCAAGAAACTGTTTAGACCCTAAAAATAAATGGTATTTTCGACTTTGAATGTAAAATTAAAGGCCTTTTATAAAAATTTATGATTTTTATACCCTTGCAGAGGGTATTATAATTTTGTCCAGAAATGTGTAACGCATTAAAGGATGCATCTCCAACCCCACAAAGTATATATCCGTCCGTCTGTTTCCATGCAAAAAATTGACAGTAGTTTTAAAGCTAGCGTTTTTACCAGATCATTATTTTTGTTGCACGCAGATCAAGTTTAGAAATCGGTCGGATCGGACCACTATATCATATAGCTGCCATACAAACGATCAATCAGATTTCAAGTCTTTGTATGGAAAACTTTTTTGTTCTCCAAGCTATCGCAACCGAATAAAACATTTATTCATTTGACATAGCTATACACGATTTGTGAAAGTTTGATTCTGATCGGACCACTATATCATATAGATGCCATACAAACGACCGATATGAAAACATGTCTTTGTATGGAATTTTTTTTTGTTTTCCAAGCTATTGCAATCGAATTCAACATTTATTCATTTGACATAGCCATACACGATTTGTGAAAGTTTGGTCCGGATCGGACCACTATATTAATAGCTGCCATTGTAAAGATCTGCAAGGGTATACCATCTTCGGCAAGCCGAAGATAACTTTTCCCACTTGTTTTTATTTATATCTATTTATTAATATATTTTTTATCAATATGTAAAAAAATAATATCAAAACTATTAACAGTTAACGAGAAAAACAATCAAATCCAAGTTTTTACACTTTTGACACTGTCAAGAAATTGTTTTCACAAATCACTTTAGCTCTCTTAAAGTTAAATTTTAAAAGAAAAGATAATAAAAAACTAATAACTTTAATACATTGTATATCCTCCATTAGTATTAGAAAAATATTGGAGGCGTTTTTTCATCGATCCAATCAGTTTTGGTAAGTCCTATTCCTTGGAATCTCTTGTCACTCTTCTAGTTAAAGCTGCTAGGTTGTTTGGTGCCCTTTTTCACACTTTTTTTTTAAGGTGGACACAAGAAATTTCTATGGGGTTCAGATCTGGGCTTTGGGGTGGTGTGTCGATGACCTTGCTATCAGTTCTCAAGGCGTCAATTCCGCACAGTAAGCGCCTATGGTCAGGGTCCCTGTCTTGATAAAATTTGAAATTAAGCGTAATATTGGTATAAAATTAGAATTTTTGGGCGCCACCTTAAGAAAGAAGTGGGAAAAAGGCCACCAAAAGGCACTAACTAGAAGAGTGGCAAGAGATTCCAAGGAATATGACCTACCAAAACTGATTGGATCGATGAAAAACGCCTCCAATATGTTTCTAATGCTAATGGAGGGTATACAATGTATTAAAATTATTAGTTTTTTTTATCATATTTTCTTTTAAAATTTTCCTAATTTGTTAAAATATATGGTATTTAAAGTAGAAAAAATAAAGAAAATTGAGTTCGTTTATTCTGCTACTTAATTTTCTAGGCATCTTACCATTGTTGCAAACATGTACTCATTTGTGCAATCTACTGTACGTACGATTTTATACATTGTCTTTTACGCCACGCCATCGTCTGCCCCTAAAAATGCAAATTTTTAAAAAGCGTTGGTTACTTTATGAAGTAATATTTATTGGGGAAAGGCTGGTAGAAAATAATGGGAGTACCGGGGCACCATAAAGTCGAGAAACTAGACTTTAACCCTTATTTCCCTTTTTATTGGAAAACATAGTTTTTGTTTAGCGCTACGGTTTGCACCAACTGACCCTCAGATGAGTAGTAAAGAGTAAAAAAATTATTTTGCATAATTTATTGTCTGCTATTAAAGGTTGGCGTTTTCCTTCAACAGCTCGCAATCTAGCATCAAAACTCACGGAGCAGCACATGTTCATTTCTGCCACAATGTTTTTACCCTTGTACCTAAAGCTCCCATGTAAGGCAGAGTCTTATCGTCAAAATGACAAATAATTTTCTAACTTCCAGAAAATATTTGAGTATAATGTTACGTAAACAAACTAGGATTTATTTTATAGATGTGTTGATTCTTTACATAGCTTGTAAAAAACACCAAATAAAAAACACCTCCAAGCACGCTTATATTCTTTTCGCGCGGCTCCGCTGCATAACGTACAGCCCACCTCCCGCCCAACCGACCGAGGGGCGCTGCCGTTTATCGTACGTCTCGGATCGCGGGGATAGACCCGAGAGAATAAAGTATAGAAAAGATTACGAGGAAAAAGTGGAGTGCGTTTGTTGCTCTGAAAGGTAGGTAAGAATTGAGGATTTGATAGAAGATGACGTTCAGAGTAAAGTAATATAGTATAAGTCATTGTAGTCAGAACGTAAAACCCTGAAAGGCTCATGCTGGGCATATGTAGATCTACAAAAACTTAGGAATAGGGGACTAAAATTTCTAGTACGTCTATTTGGAATGCTAAACGTTACTCGTGTTAGTAGATGCTGGCTGTTTACATTTCCATTAATAAGGTTACCATATAAAGGAAAACGACCCCCAGCATCTTTCTACGATTGGGTAGGGAAGTCAATTGATTAGAAGGAGTCTTAGAATAAGATGGGAGGTGAAGATTTGCATCCCAGTTGAGATATTCTTTTGAACGGATTCAATGCGATCTTGATGAACCCCATACTGAGGGCTCCAGACGCATGACCCGTACTCCAGAATTGGACGTACTAAAGATACGTATAATTTTTTAGTAATATAAGGGTCATTGAATTCCTTAGACCATCTTTTAATGCCCTTGGCTTTATTAACCATCGTGGAAATTTGGTCGGAAAATTAAAGTTTAGCATCTAATAGGACACAAAGATCGTTAACCTGGGTTAATCTTTCTAAGGAAATCTCATAGAGAAAGTATGTGGCCTGGTACGAACGATAAAAAAGACAAAAGCTTACATTTTCACCCATTAAGTTTTAAGAGATTGGTAGAACACCATTTTCGAAAATTGTCCAAATCCGACTGAAGTTTATATTGAGCAGAAGGGGATTTGTATTGAAGACAAAGCTCAACGTCGTCTGCATACATAAGAACCAGAGAGTTCGTTTTAGCAGGGGGTAGGTCGTTAATAAAAATAGTGAAAAGTAGTGGCCCAAGATGGCTTCCTTGGGGGACTCCCGATGTAGCACTAACAAGGCGAGAGTGTACATATTTAAAAAGAACACGTTGGGTTCTCCCAGCTAAGTTGCTAGAATTCCACGTGAGAAGGTCTGAGGGAATAAGATACTGAGTTTACTCAAAAGGAGTGAGTGGTTGACAGAGTCAAATGCTTTACTAAAGTCTGTGTATATGACATCTGTTTGAAAGAGTTTACGGAAGCCATCTATAATAAAGGAGGTCAGCTCCAAGAGGTTTGTGGTGCTGGAGCGACGCTTTTTGAAACCATGCTGGCATGGAGAAATAACTGAACCGCAGAGATGTTGAAGATGTGGTGTTAGAAAGTTGGTCTGAAAATAAGATTGGCTGATTGAATGTTGTATGAATGAGGCTGATCCATAACTGTAGGAAATGAGTACGTTGTTTGAAAAAAAATTGCGAATATATCGGCAATACCCTGATCAGTAGTCGCAGATACATTTTCAAACGAAATTAGGGGGGAAGAAGATAAATGCTGACGGTTAGTGTTCACAAAATTATAAAACTGCTTCGGATCCTGTGTAAACTGGATCCGACAGCGGTATATATAATTCTTATAACACTCAGCGTTATGCACGGTGAAATTTGACCGATCTATTAAGTATCTTGAGAAATTTACATTACAGACAGTTTTCTTATGTCTCTTAAGGAGTCTATTTTTAATTTATTTAAGTTTTTAAGGCTCCTTGTAAACCAAGGAGGGTCAGTCGAGACGGATAGATACTTCCATGGCACATAAGAGTCGAAGAAAGCGTTAAACGTTTTGTAGAATGTTTCTAAAACGATATTTATATCGGTGCATTTATTAGAAATTAAATTGCTTAGTCTCTGAAAATCAGCCTTGCGAAAGCAGCGAGTTTTATGAACTCCATGGCGAGGCTGAACGTTGCTAGCAGTAAGGGTTTCAATCGACACCTGAAGCGTTGGGTGGTAAGGATGTTTCGGGAACGAAAGTGGCATGGCTCTGGAAACGGTTATTCCATCTGGATCAGAAACGAAACATAGATCTAGAAGCCGACCTAAAAAATTCCTTACGTGGTTTATTTGACCAAGGGATATGTCGAACATACCCTCAGTAAAATCATGATGTGTTGAGAGTGTTAAAGATGGTGAATTCTCGCTGTTTGACCAGATAAGTTCAGGTAAATTGAAGTCTCCTAGAGTCACTAGAAGGTCACTGTCGGACATGCGCTTAGAAACCAGCTGAATAGCAGATAAGTGGTGCCAGTATGTAGGTGGTTCTGAAGAAGGTGGTAAGTATGTGCATGTGATGAACAGTGATTGAAGCGACATAGTGATTTTCACACATAAGAATCACCAGGATTCGGTAAATTAACCTCTTCAGAAGCGAAGTCGGAATCCACAGAGATTAGGACTCCTCCTCCCGTTTGTAGTGGTCGGTCCCTGCTATAAGTGGTGTACCTGTCTGGGAAAATTTCGGATCTAAAAATCTCCGGCTTTAACCAGGACTCGGTGAAGACTACAATCTGGAATGCAAAAGATGAACTATCAGAATACAGTTTAGGGAGCGCACTCCGAAGTCCCCTAGTATTTTGATAGGTAAGAGTGATGTTAGTTTTTTGAGGATGAAGGTTTAGGTACGGAAGACGCAGACGGTACAGGGTTTTTAGGCTTTGGGAGTTTAACTCCCTGTTGAAATCTCAATTACGTGTGCAAAGCGAATGTCTTATATTGAATGTAACTGGATCTAATTGGTCTTTCTCTTTTGTCTTATTCTCTTAAGCGCGTCACGAGTTGCGTATCATTTATGTATTAGGCACTCGCAAATAAACTCTTATTTGAACACTCCCACAGGCTTATTAACTTTTTTTTAACTGTACTCGGCTGATGTTCTTGTACGAATATGTTTTCCGGCCAAAAACTGGGCGAACAGATCGTATCGAACATCGGCAAAGGTACACGTATCTGAAAAGATGACGTAAGCCTCGAGTAAGTATATTTAAACTTCCTAATGTCCTCCAGTCTAACAACGGCCTTAGATTTGGCTTGGATGTAAGCCGAGATATCAATCTCTGAGGTGTCAGGGGCAAGCCGTGAAATAAATATGTGTTTAGAGGGGATAATCACCTGTAAGGGTTTTGGTGTTACGGTTGGTAAGACCGCGACATCCGTCCGTACCGTGGGTCCTGACGGTGGTTTACCCTTAGCAGTGGACTTTAGGGGGGTCGACTCTACTCGTGCCGGAGGAATCACTTGAAGTGATACCGTGGAGTTATACTCGATTATGGAGTCAAATTCCGAAACCACATTTGTGTTTCCAACTCCTGCTCTTGGGGTGGTAAGAGTTATGAGCGGCTGCATGGTCGTCGGATGATCAGGCTGAAAAGCCATATCAGTGCATACGGAGTCCCTAATAGCGGTTTTTTACGCTTTGGAGATTCATTTAGCAGCTGTCGGCTGCTAAATTGGGAATCAAGCGCAGAGAGTTGGTCGTTGATTTTACGGAAACCACCGATCAACTCTGTGAAACCGTTTTTAGTTTGCCGCATGAACGTTCGCATTTCTTTTTGAACCGCGCGATATCCACTGCAGCAAAAGTGGAAGCCAGCATTTCTTGAGATTGCATCCGAATCTGAGGCAGTGAAACCGGCACATTTAGTATGTACTACGTTTTCACACAGTTAACAGGGGATACTAGGCTAGGACGCGAAATCGGCTTATTGCACGATTTTATAGCGCAGATGCTATAAAATTAAAAGAGAGTTTTGATTAAAAACAAAAAACTATAAATATATATTGACACAAAAAATTTATTTTAATAAAAACAAGTACTTACTTAGTAAGAGCGGGATACAAGGGAGAGGAAATGGAAAAAAGGAACGCAAACTAGGAGAGAGTGAGTTTTTGCAATAGTAGAAATTGCTGAAAATGTAAGAAATAGGGAATAGAAGTAGGGCATAGTACCTTACTTGAATAAATAATATTATATTTTAATCTCACCAAATACGGTACCGCGCAAACGCCGGTTTGTTTTTGGCAAGACAGTAAATAAATCGATGACCGTTCGCTATGAAAGTGAAGTGAAGTTATGATATTCCACCATATACAAAATTATAAATCAAGCCGACTATAAGAGCTACGTAGCCATTTTCAAAAATAAAATATATAAATTTAAAGAATAAATATAGGAAGAATTCAAATGTAAAACTCCACTATCCCAAGCCACCAGAGTTCTGAAAGTCTTCATTTATTCGGCGTTATTCCAAATATAAAAATCCATCTCCATTGCTCCATCTAAAAACGTCCTAAAGGTTCTTGAACATTTATAAATATTCTCTGGTTTAGCTGATTTTTTTGTATATTTTAAATTTAGTTTGTCAACACTTTTAAAAAAAAAACTTTCTGAACTGTTATAGAAAAATGTGCTTTTTGGGATGATGAAAGGGTCATGGAAAAAATTTGATCAGGGTTCATATCCTAGGAGGTAGTCTATACAGGATATGGTCTCTGAGGTTCATGCGATCATACAGATCAACTCGGCTGTTAATGTTGATCGAGAATATCGAGGATTTACCATCCTCCGGTGACTGTTGCCTTTAGGGGTAAGTTCTGATCGACAATAATCGATTCAAAACGATAATAATCTTAGACTTCCGTCTACATTGTTGCAACAGAACATTTGTGGATATCCGTTTGCATAAAAAATTCATTTTTAATTGAAAATGTCAGTTTTTGAGCTGAATTCGCGTTGCGTGAAGCATTGCTTTTCCTTTACAATTTAAAGAAAAGTATGGTTGAAGCTCATTGATTACTCTTAAATCGGCGATACTGCTCTTAGTGAAATAACGTGTCGCGAGTGGCTTTAACGCTTTAAGTATCGTGATTTTGACGTCGAAGGCCAGCGTGGAAGAAAAAAGGTTTTTGAAGATGCAGAATTGGAAGAATTACATGGCCAAGAAATCAAACGTAAGATGATAAGTAGATTCATTGCAAGTGGCTCACCATGCCATGTCAAAACGCGTCAATGCCATGGATAAATTCAAAAGCAAGAACACTGGGTACAGTATGAATTTAAACCGAGGTATGTCAACGGCATCATTTTGCTTTTGAATAGCTTCTTCCAAACAAAAAATCGTAAGGGATTTCCTTATCGTATTATAACTCGTGACGAAAAAAGGGTACATTACTATAATCCTAAAAGCAGAAAGATGTTTGAAAAAGCCCGAACGAAAGCGAAACCCAATATTGGTAAAATACTTTACCGTTTACTGTACCATTGATTCCATGTTTTAGCAGAGGAAATTTCCTTAGAGCCTTATTTATGAGGATCTAAGCTCATCTAAAAAGTTTTATACGGATCGGTCGACTATAGGAAAGGAAGTGTTTCATAAGGATATTTCCAAAAGAAAATCGGGTCAGCAAGGCGATAGGATGTCACAATAATCGTGCAACGGACCTATAGTCGGTAGCTTACGGGAGTTTAAGGCATCTAAATAATTAAAGATCCATGTATATACAAGATATCCACCAAACAGTCTATGAGGAATTTAAAAATCCGCCTTTGGCTTTGGCCAAGATGATCATAACGCCATCACCTTCGAGGATCACTGATGTACAGAGGTCTCGAATACATCATACCCATATACCAAAATATGATGGGGATGTAATTAAATGGAAACAACTCCATGACATATTTTCCTGCATAGTCCATAAAACTAACATAGTAGTTAAAAAATTCTGGTGTTTTAAATCTGCGCTCTCAAGAATTGCGTAGCTAATTTCAAAAATATATCAAAAATATTCATAAGGATATTTCCAAAAGAAAATCGTGTCAGCAAGGCGATAGGATTTCACAATCATCGTGCAACGGACTTTTAGTCGGACTTGATGAACCCCCTGCTGAGGACTCCAGACGCATGACCCGTACTCCAGTATCGGACAGACAAAAAATATATATACCCTAAGATAATAAAGTTTCTGAAAAATTTTCCTTAAAACTGTCCGCGCTGAATATTTTCAAGAACTTTTTTTTTTGTTAAGTTTTTACTAAAAATGAGCGAGCCAAGCAGTTCGTTTGCAGCAGCTGTTGAAATCAGTCGACATCAGTTGTGTTCAGCTATTTTTGTGTTTCTAACCAAATTTCGTGCTTGGATTTGTTGCCAATGTTGGAAAAGGCTTATGGTGAATCTATTCTATCGAAAACACAAGTCCACGACTGGTACAAAGCTTTTAAGAATGGTCGAGAAACCGTCCTAAAAAAGGACGACCGGAATCCTTCGTCGTCTAGCACTGACGATAACATCAAAAAAGTGGAGGAAATCGTTCTCGAAAATCGTCATGCGGGTGTTAGAGAGATAACACATAAGCTAAACATCAGCCGTGAAACAGCTCGTTTGATTTAGACGGATAATTTGTGCATGAGACGCGTCAATCCTCGTCTTGCACCAAGATGTGCAAGAACGATTTGTGAACGATTTTAAGACCAATACCATCGATCAACCCCGTATTCACCGGATTTGGCCACATGTGACTTTTTTTTGTGGGACTCCTTTCGACACGACAGAGGCCGTAAAAGAAAAAATCAGAATGTAAGCAAAGACGCGAAAAAATAGATGAAATGCTACAAGTATGTTGAAAAAGGGCATGTGTTGAATTGTCCGAATAAAGAAAAAGACAGAAAGTGTTGCAACAGAAAGTGTACGCGCATATTGATTTCTATAAATGATTTGACCAGCAAATTAGTTTATATTTCAAATAAAAATGTACGGCGTTATTCAATATGGGCATTCAAGATTTTTATTGCGGTATTGGCAAGCCGAAGCTGAAAAGCTGCAATGTTTTTCTAATTGGATTCGGTAGTGACCGTGACTCCAATAAAATAAATCCAATTGGACAATTTAAACAAACAATTCAGATTGATGTAGAGAATTATATTAGATTTGTTAGATTTGTATGTTGTTCCAATCAAAGTCCTTGATATGCAATTAATTATCGGAGAACAGCTATGCTTACAAGCAGAGATTGTTTTAATTGTAATGTGTGCGACAAAATAAAATTAATAACGGGAAAAATAATTTAAACATTTGTGTTGAAGTGGACAAGGAGTTGTTTGAAATTGACGAGGCTGCGATCGAAAATGCTAAAAAGAGGTGCTTGAGCAAACAATGTAGAAATGTGTATTGTGCTGAATGATGAATCGCGTATTTTTTAACATCCACGCAGACTAGCTTCTACGGAAACGCATATTGTTAATGAACTGACTTAAGAATGACATAATTGAATGGTCAACATCCGAGCTTACGAGTCCCATAGTACTCGTAAAAAAGCACGACGGTTATGCAAGGATGTGTTTAGATTATCGCAGAATTAACAAGATAATTGTTAAAGACGATTTCCCATTACCGCTGATTGAAGATCAGTTGGATCGCTGCAAGAGGCAAAAATATTCAGTACAAACGATTTGAAAAACGGATTTTTCCACGTACATTCAATTTCTGGGCCATGTTATAGAAAATATCCAAATTTACCCCCCACCCGAGAAAATCGAAGCTGTATCCAAGTTTAAGATGCCACAAACTATTAAGAAAATATAAAGTTTTTTGGGCCTGACGGGCTATTTCAGTTTATACCTTTAACTGAGTTGATCAAAAAGTTTAAATTTGGACGAAAAAAATGCAGTTAATATTTTGAAGATGTTACTAATTGAGAACCCTGTTTTAAGTATTAATAATCAGACTTACGAGACGGAAGTGTATACAGATGCGTCTATCGATGGATTCGGAGCACTTTTATTGCAGATGAACGTCGACGATGGTCAACTGTTAGGGTGTACTTGTTAGGCATTCATTATACCCTTGAAAAAGGGTATTATAATTTTGTCCAGAAATGTGTAACGCATTAAAGGAAGCATCTCCGACCCCACAAAGTATATATATTCTTGATCAGCATCAACAGCCGAGTCGATATAGCCATGTCCGTCTGTCCGTCTGACCGTCTGTCCGTCTGTTTCTATGCAAAAAATAGACAGTAGTTTTAAAGCTAGCGTTTTGAAATTTTTACCAGATCATTATTTTTGTTGCACGCAGATCATGTTTAAGAATCGGTCGGATCGGACCACTATATCATATAGCTGCCATACAAACGACCGATATGAAAACAAGTCTTTGTATGGAAAACTTTTTGTTTTCAAGGGTATACCATCTTCGGCAAGCCGAAGATAACTTTTCTCACTTGTTTTAAACTGGTAACTGACTGCAACGCTTTTACTAAAAGTTTAGAAAAACAAAGTTTATGTACCAGGGTGGCTGGATGGATTCTTTTTCTAGAATAATATACAGTTGAACATCGGTCTGGCGTGAGAATGATGCATGTCGATGCTCTCATCCGGTATCAAGTGATGCTTATAAGACAAGATGGTATAAGTAATGCTTTGAAAGATGCGCAGTCCGCGACGAAAAGATTAGAGCCATTACAGAATTTTTAAGCGATAAAACTTCAAAATACGATACTACTTATTAAAAACAGGTATACTGTACAAACTAGTAGGTGACGATGAGCTAGAAGTAGTGCCAAACGAAATGCAAACGAAATGTATCAAGTGCTGTATTCCATGCATTTTCACGGATCGTAAACGAGGCATACAAGAAGGACTACTACACCCGCTCCAGAAAAAAGAAGTCCAATTGTTTACATACCATATTGACTTTTTGGATCCGCTTGAGTCAACGCATAAGGACTACAAACCCATTTTGGCTGTAATCGATTCCTTTACGAAACTTAGCTGGCTCTATCCAACGAAGTCAACCACAGGAAACGAGGTGATTGTGAAGCTCAGCAACCAAAGTGTTAGCTTTGGCAACCCAGCATTCATTATTTCTGATAGAGGCTCGGCATTTACATCGCAAGACTGTGAAATATTGTGACGACGAGGGAATAAAGACTGTGAAGGTTACTAATGGCTTGCCAAGGGTAAACGTACAGGTTGAGCGACTAAATTCTATTATATTTTCAGTTCTCTCAAAGTTAAGTGTCGATGAAATGGTATCGCAATGTCAACAGAGTGCAGCAAGCGATTAACTCAACATTTACCAGAAGCATTAATACGACGCATTTTGAGCTACTGTTTGGTTTAAAAATAGAACGTAAGATTATCTTACATTAGACATTAGCTTGCATTTTGACCCATTAAGTTATATGAGATTGGTGCAAACCATTTTTGAAAATTGTTCAAAGAAGACAGGAGTTTACATATGGCAGAGCCGGATTTATATTGAAGATAAAACTGCATACATAAGTACCAGAGGTTTTTAGAGCAAGGATCAAGTAATTAATTAAATTAGTGAAGAGTAACGGCACAAGATGATATCCTTGGGAGACTTCCGATGTAACAAGGCGTGAGTGTACATCTTCGATTGTGGTGGTAGAGCTATGCTTTATAAGACCATGGGATGGACAAATAATTGAACTGCAGAAGTGTTTCAAATGCGGAGTGGTCAATTTTTCCAAAAGGCTTGGATTTGCAGACAGTTTAGAGAAACCCCTATAATTGGTAGCATCGGATTCATTGATGGTATGGATCTTCTGTGGTCGAAATTGGCATTGCTCTGAAAATGGAACCGAACAAATTTCCTACAAAGTCGCAGTGAAATTATACTGGGATAAAGATGGTGAAATCTCAATATTTGACCAAGTAGTTACTGGTAGATTAAAGTCTCCCAGAGTCACTAGCAGTTCGCTAGTGACAAACTAACAGAATAGACACAAAAGATGCTAGAACGTAGGCGGTACGAATGAAGATGGTCATTATAAGAACAGTTAATAAACAGCGATTGAGCAAATATAGTGATTTTCGCACAGAGGAGTTCAAAGCCACCAGAATTTGGTATCTTCATTCCTCCTCCTCTTTGCAGAGGTAAGTCCCATCTGAAAGTACACTTCAGAGCTAAATATCTCCGGACTTAACCAAGTTTCTCTAAAGACATTAATTTTTAATGCAAAAGAAGAACTATAAGAATAGCTTGGTAACTGACCTCCATTAACCTCCGCAATGAACTTCCATCCGCATTTGTGATGTGCAGGAAAGACAGTGTACCCTGAGACAAACTCATTCATAAACTAAATGGAATAGTTACCGAACCTCCCAGAAAACGTTTAAACCTTCCCTCATGAAAGTCTTTATTTGTTCTTCAGCAAAACAGGACTAGTACAAAACAATTAATTTTCACAGTAAATTAGCAAGTGGGCCATAATAACCAACTCCAGAGGATTTCATATGAGAACAAGTGAGAAAAGTTATCTTCGGCTTGCCGAAGATGGTATACCCTTGAAAACAAAAAAGTTTTCCATACAAAGACTTGTTTTCATATCGTTTGTATGGCAGCTATATGATATAGTGGTCCGATCCGGACCAAACTTTCAAATATCATGTGTGGCTATGTCAAATGAATAAATGTTGAATTCAGTTGCAATAGCTTGGAAAACAAAAAAGTTTCCCATACAAAGACTTGTTTTCATATCGGTCGTTTGTATGGCAGCTATATGATATAGTGGTCCGATCCGACCGATTCTTAAACTTGATCTGCGTGCAACAAAAATAATGATCTGGTAAAAATTTCAAAACGCTAGCTTTAAAACTACTGTCTATTTAGAAACAGACGGACAGACGGACATGGCTATATCGACTCGGCTGTTGATGCTGATCAAGAATATATATTCTTTGTGGGGTCGGAGATGCTTCCTTTAATGCGTTACACATTTCTGGACAAAATTATAATACCCTTTTTCAAGGGTATAAAAATTATAATGTAGTCAACAAGTGATTAACAGTCGTCAATTATTGCGCCGCTAAATTCGAACTTCTTTGCAGAATTATAAAAAATTTGTACTTCTTGGGGATTAATTCGTCATTAATTAGTGCCAGACCTCCAAAGTTAAGAAAACATTTCCAGGTCTATCATGCCTGACCGTCCGTTGTAGGCAAGACATACTATGGAAACCAAAAATGTTTATTGTTGACGACGCTTTGAGATTTGAATATAGAGACCTTGACTAGGTATCCAAAATTAAATCTATCGCAACATGAAAGTAAGTAATGAAAAATTACATCGATAATTTAACAAATTTTTTTTTTTCGAAAATTGTTGTGTATATGCAAATTTAGCTCTGACTGTTATTTTTAAGAATAAGGTCTGATCTTAGCTCTAGCTGCTCAAACAAAAATTTAACATATATTTTTTTAAAAATTTGAACGTGCCGCCAAAACTTGCTGCCAAAAAATATATTCCCTTATTTTAGAAACAACAATTTTTAGTTATTATCTTTTTCTTGTTATTATTATTTTATAATGTACAGATTTCTTTTTTTCAGAATTTACAGTCTGGATATAACCTTTTCTGAGAGTTGGAAGAAACCCTATAATGACTAATATTGGTCTATGCCGTCCAAAACGATTTTGGAACAATAAAAAACAAGCAAAGATCGAGATATCGTCTATTTTTGAAAGGATTTGTTTAATAAAGTTTACATGTGCTTGAAAAAATTAAAAGTAAAAACCAAACATGTACCCATGTAGCAATCAAAGTTATTTGCTTATCCCAGGTTTCCAACCTCATAATTGAACAAAAGAACAGTATCGATTTTCTTCTCTGATACCAACATATTTTCAATTATCTTAACACATCAATTAAAAAACATGAAGTTACTTGAAAGTTCTCGTTTTGAGGCAATTAACAATGCACTTTCTATACAAACTAGCGGCATCACAATATTTGGACGCATAGAAAGTTACTCATGGTATGTTTATATATCAAAATATACATATACATAATATATAATATATAATATATAATGTATAATATATAATATATAATATATAATATATAATATATAATATATAATATATAATATATAATATATAATATATAATATATAATATATAATATATAATATATAATATATAATATATAATATATAATATATAATATATAATATATAATATATAATATATAATATATAATATATAATATATAATATATAATATATAATATATAATATATAATATATAATACGAATTTTGAATTTTCGCGGGTTAAATATAATCGAATTTCTATTTTTTTGTGGCGTTATTTTGCTACTCATGTCTGTCACTTATGCCGACAAGCTCGGCCATTTTGAATGTTCACTTAATTGTTGACAGCTGCTCTGCTTGCACGTGTTTTGAATCGTCTTCGATTTTTTTTACCAAAATTGCTCAATTGCGACCAAAAACAGCATCGCATGAACATTGCTAAAGAGATGTTGGACTCTGTCCCCGACAACCCAAATTTGCGCCAGAGGGTTATAGCTGGTGACGAATCCTGGGTTTATGGTTATGACGTGGAAACCAAAGCACAATCATCTCAATGGAAGCTGACGCACGAACCAAGACCGAAAAAAGCGCGCCAAGTTCGGTCGAATGTGAAAGTTTTGCTGACAGTTTTCTTCGATTGCAGGGGCGTGGTGCATCATGAATTCTTACCACAGGGTGGAACGGTCAATAAGGAATATTACCTGCAAGTTGTGCGCAATTTGCGCGAAGCAATCCGCCAGAAACGCCCGGATTTGTGGAAGAACAAAAATTGGCTTTTGCACCACTTGCTTACACATCAACACACTAATGATGCCGCAGCCACCGTATTCCCCAGGTCTGGCCACCTGTGACTTTTTTTTTGTTCCGTTAACTAAAGAGGCCCATGAAAGGGCGACGTTAAGCTACGATTGACGAGATAAAGACGTCAGCAAAGAAGGAGCTAAACAAGATAAAAAAAATGTTTTTTTGAAGTGCTTCGAAGATTGGAAAAACCGTTGGCACAAGTGTATACCGTCTCATGGGGATTACTTTGAAGGGGACAAAATAGATATTCATGAATAAATAAATAATTTTGGAAAAACCTAAAATTCGCGATATTTTTTGAACACACCTATAATATTAAAAGTGCTATTAAAGCACTAAATCAGAGGTACTCAAAATCCCATATTTATACTTCGTAACATCATTTACTTTTATAATATACAGCCTATACAGACTTGAAATAAAATATAATATAATAAAATGTATTTTTCACCCAAATATGCCACTGCACAAGGGGAGCAATACAGATATATTATATAAACAATTAAAAAAATAAATAAAACAATATGTTTACAAACACCGGGTTTTTTTTGCAGAAACGCCGCATAAAAAACTGCGTTTCACTTTTGTGACCTAAATTATAATATCCTCGCAGTTTTTTTTAAAATTACTTTTTTTCGACCGTGTAAAGGAGGACCCCTTTACACACATGAAAGAAAGGGGTTAATGTGTCACATGATTCCATTTTTAGCGATCTATTCATATTTGAGCAAGAGCATACTGCACATTGCGTTCAGTTTGTGTCGTCTGTGAAAAGCTTTATGACTCTGCTCATTGGCCGACAAA
The DNA here is from genome assembly GCA_018150545.1 of Drosophila ercepeae. Lineage (NCBI taxonomy): Eukaryota > Metazoa > Arthropoda > Insecta > Diptera > Drosophilidae > Drosophila > Drosophila ercepeae. Next base: position 21,746,773 of record JAECWL010000161.1, on the reverse strand, counting down.
CAAAAGCGATTCCAGCACCAAAAAGTGCGGAAGTTGTGGAGGTAACCACACAGCAAACTATAGAGACTGCCTAATATAAAAAGACCTCTACAGCCAGATTCATCACCGAGTAAAGGCTGCACGCTTCCAAAAGGCACAGATATACATTTACCATCAGAAACAACCTCAAAGTTTTTCTTTCCAACCGCAAAGAGGTCGTCTTTTGATCCCGTCCACTTTCCAAAATGTGACCTTCGAAAATGTCCTAAAATCGGGACTGATCCGACACCGAATCCCCCATCATCGACGCAACAAGAAAGTAGCTTTGAAACTATGATGCATACTCTGCAGCAGCAGATAATATAATTCATGTCCTTAATACGGACTCTTCATGGAGTTGCTTGTATCCCCAAATTCCAAATAATCAATGACCGCCTTACGAATATCATTGTGGAACGCCAACGTCGTTTTACGGCATTTACTTAGTATAACTCAATTATTTCATGACAATCACCTGCTACTGTCGCAAACTTTCAAACAAATGGCTGTGTGTTTTACGGAACAAATCGTCCAGATGGCAAAAACACATGGCGGAACTGGTATCCTGATTAGAAATCGCATCAAACACCACTACTATAGTGAGTTTGCAAACAACTACTTGCAAGCCACATCAATAAACGTAAAACTAGGAAGCGGCAATCTTATCCTCGCAGCGGTATATTATCCACCACGTTTCAATGTTTCCGAAGAGAGATGGAAAAAATCGATCATAGTAGGCAGGATCGAACCATTCAGTTTCCTCATCGTCTTGTCTCTTAAAACTATTTGAAAAATGTCTGATGACCCAAATAACCATCTACCTGAGGACACGCAATCTTATTTCCAGCGCATTAGTTCGGTTTTCGAGAGAAACATAGAACCATTGAACAAGTCAATTGAATAACATTAAAAATACGATTTGCTTTCGAAAAACGGGAATATTGCACGGCAATATTTTTAGATGTCTCTCAGGCTTTTGACATGGTCTGGCTAGATGTATTGATATTTAAAATTCTTCGCCAAAAACCCCTCCCAAACTCCTGAAGTCGTATCTCTACAACCGAACCTTTGCTGTGAGATGCGACTCTGACATGTTTTAAGTTGATCCAAATGCCCTGTACAAGCAACAATTTAACTATCTTGTCAATTAGTGACCGTAAAGGGCTATCTGACTGGCGAATCAAAATAAACGAACAAAAATGTAAGCATTTAACATTCACACTCAATCGGCAAGACTGTTGGAGCATCCTCGTATATCCGAAACCAAAATATGCAAATAAACCTTTACATCAGATCCATCAGAGAAGAAATAACTCAACAAAAACAAAAGTACATGAACAAATTAACTTCATACCCTAACCACCTTGTGAGAAGTTTCACGCGAGTTTGCGACCGATCCCGACATCGCCGCAACGATCTTCCGACCCAACGCTGATGATTAGGGCCTTTCTCCCAGAATACAGTTCAAAAGACTGTTAAATATTGCATATAATTAAGATTAGAAAACTTATCGTTAGTCTCATAATTTCTGAGAAATAAATATCCAATACAAGAAAATTATTAAAAAAAAATATAACAAAGTTTCAAAGAGTTGTTTACCATGGACAAACAACATTTTATTTTTGGCTACTCAACGTAGGAATTGTTTAAAAAATAAAATCCAAAGTGCTTCCTCAAACTAAGTTTTTGTATAAAAAATTACAATCATACAAACGCTTTATAGTGTCAGCTTACCCATTTGGTTAGGCTGCGTAGGTACAAATGTATTTTGAGTTCTATTTGCAACATGAGCTCCGCCGGAAAAGGAGAGTTTTAATTGGACCCACCCATTAGCCCACGAGACTTTGTACGACAAATGAGCGCACCTCGTATTTTTTCCGAAATGCCATAGCGGATTCGTCGAATAAGCAATCTTTAGTCGAGAATAAAGTCCTTGAGTATTTCTTCTCGATAATACCTTTTGCTGACCTTATCATCCAAGCGCAGAATAAAGCCCCTTCCTAAATTCATCCCATTCATATCCTTGTTGATATCCTTGCTTCTTTGAGAGCAGTTCATCCAGCTTAATATTAGGCATATGGGAGTAAATTTAAATTGATGTCATGAGACATCAACCACTGTAAAGGGGTATACTCGTGCAAATTTATGTTACACAGAAAGGAAACGTTTCCACCTGTAAAAATAATATATTCTTGATCAGTATGAACAGCCGAGTCGATCTAGCCATACCGGCCATTACGTCTGTGTTTGTGTCTGGAGACGCGTGGATCTTAAAGCCCCAAACTGGGCAATATCGTGATGTATGCAAATAAAAAGTGTGGAAAGGTTTGCTTACCTTAACAATAAAGAATTTTATTGGGCCAGGGGAGAAGACAAGAGAATTAATTATATAGTCAAGAAACTTGACATTTCCCTATGTAGAATATCAATTAGCTCTAGCAATTTGGTAAAAGTTACCGTATTTCTTCCCTTGCGAAGTGACTCGACACTCCAATACTCTCTCATACGTTTGAGAGTTTTCTGTTATTCTTTTTTCGAACTGGTCACTTACATCGTTCTGTCTCAGGTTTGGACGATTTGGTGAGTCGGAGATATACCACAGAAGCACAATAAATTAAGTAACTATTGATGTTAAGCTCTTATGTAATATGCAAATGTAAGTATCCAATTATAGTATTGTTTTATTTTCATTTTAAGCAAAATGGTAGCTGCGGAGAAAGTATTATATAAGAGATTTACTGCTGAGACACAAGGACATGATCTACAGGCTCTGTCACCACCACAAACTTTGGTTGACTTTTCTCCAAATTTTCGACGAAACAATAGCCAGTCTGGAGATGAAGGAATAACTCTTTGTGATACAATATCCAGGAAAACATTATTTTACTTAATTGCAACTTTGAACGCTTCTTTTGAGCCAGATTATGACTTCTCAGAGGCTAAGGTAATGATATTAAGTCTTTTTTTGTTTTTATTACATGCTTTTCTTTTATTTACAGTCGCACGAGTTCAGCAAGGAGCCATCATTACAGTGGGTTATGAACTCAATACATTCAAACCTATCAGCTCTAGCAGGGGATCAATACCAAGTTATTCGCCAGCCATTATGGTCAGCCGTTGACGATGAAGTTAACTTATCAGAATGTGACATATATAGTTATAATCCAGATCTAAGTTCCGACCCTTTTGGGGAACCTGGTTGCGTGTGGTCATTTAATTATTTCTTTTACAACAAGAAACTAAAGCGTATTGTTTTTTTTACAAGTCGAGCTTTAAAGTATGTAATAATGTTTTATATATTTATTAAAAATAATATAATATTTATTTCAGTTCTCTTTATGCTGGTGAAACGTCGGACTTTTCAATGGAAGAGGACGTATATTAAAAATAAATCGTTCTAAATCTCACAATATTGAAATCATCAACTTGTGGGCACTTTTCAGCTTTTATAATTATACTCTATTCCTATTCAGCTGGAATATTAATTAAGCTGATTTATTTGCTTTTTTCGGCAGAGACTAACATATAATAAAATTTGAACCAAAATAAAGCTTTAATATAAGTTTGATTAACATTGCAAATAAAATCAATCTACTTTACATATATTTTAAATACGAAACGTATGTTGGTAATAATTAAAAATAATTATTTGAGATTGTATATCTTACAGATTCAAATTTGTAAGAGAGTACTGAAATACTTTGCAAGAAACGCAATATCCTTAGAATTTGTTGACTGTATTTATTTGGTAAAAAAAAAGTTTTTCGATGGGAAAGGTTAAATCTGATCATTATTTTAGTAAAAAAAAGGTAATAAAATGATATATATGATCGGTCGGTCTGTAACTGTGTAAACATGTGTTTAAACATATGTAAGCAAAAGTTAAAATATACAAATTATTGGCTGCAATAAACATGTCACTGAACAGCGTGGGATAACAGCTGCAGTTACAGGCCTGAAAATAAGGACGATTGCAGCATCCTATAACAGGAGTAATATTATTACGTATTATTACAGGGTAGCTACAAGTGTCAACAGATGAGACCACGCGGAAGGTGCTTATTGCAGTCGCAGGCCACAAAACTAGTTTTTAGAATAAACATTAAACTCAGCTGTGCCTTGCTGCGTCTTACAAGCGCAGCAATAGATAAGATAAAATAATAAACATATGTAAGCATGAAATGAGATGAAATGAAATAAACGGTGCAGCGCTCGCAGGAGCGCTTCAGTTAGATTGAAATACCCGGTAAACATACATGTTGGTCGTTCGAGCCGGATCCTTGAAGCCTCCTTGCATTGCGTCGGAAAGATCTGTGATATTGATGCAAAACCAAGGAGAGCTGTAAAAGGAAATTCTGAAGGTCATCAAGGAAATGGCACCTATACCTGGAATAGATCCATTGGTAGCCTCATTTATTGACAATGTGCTAACAATGTGCTGGTAGAATTGGGAATTGGTAATGCATGCAGAGTTGGACCTGCTCAGCTACTGGCAGAAAAGGTGGAACATAGCAGTGACAAGTCAGTGGCTTCCATATTTTTACTCCGACCCGGCAACTGTCACTTCGTCAGCCTTGGCGACGCCACAATCCCAGAGGATGCCACTGCGAATTACCTCGGTATCACCCTCGACAGGAGACTCAATTGGAATCCGCACTTAATAAGAACAAGTAAGGTAGCAGCAGTCGAGTTTCCCGATTGCAAAATACCCTGTACCCTTAGACATGCTTACAATTTATTTATTTAATATCAATAAATAAATGAAGCAATATTCTATTAGAAAAGAGTACCATAACAATATAAATTTGGTATGATTTTGGTTATGAAAATAAGTTTCGTGTGTCATAAAGCCATACACATTTCGCTGTCAATGTCGCAGTCGGCGTCGCGCAATGTGTGTTTTGCTGCGCTTCTGCTTCCCTTGCCATAGATTTTGCATGTGGCATAACTTCCGTCTTTCTTATCCGATTTGGTTCAAATTTAAAAATTAGATAGCTTTTATAAGCACCAACGCATATGCCGAATTGCATAGGTTTATAATTGTGGGCGTGGCAGTTTTTTGCGGTTTGCGGGGAGCGTGGTCGTGGCAGTATTTTGCGGTTTGCGGGGGAGCGGGGGGTGATATTAAAATAAAACAACAAACCAAACTGCGTATGGTAATTACCTATCCAACGATATATGGCACATGTCTGTAGCTCTTGTAGTTTCTGAGATCTAGGCGTTGATACGGACAGACGGACGGACGGACGGACGGACGGACAGACGGACATGGCTATATCGACTCGGCTGTTGATGCTGATCAAGAATATATATACTTAATGGGGTCGGAGATGCTTACTTCTGCCTGTTACATACATTTGCACCATATTATGATACCCTTTTCACCCATTTTTAATGGGTACAGGGTATAAAAAGAAACCAAGCTAACAAACGACTCGAATCATTCTACTGGCTTATAGGAAGAAGATCCAAGTTGCCGACATCCTCCAAAGCTTATTTATAAGGCGATAGTCAGGCCGATCTGGACGTTCGGCATCCAGCTCTGGGGAACGGCCAGTAAGAATAACATCGAAAGCATCGGCGAGCAACGCCGAAGACTCCGCAGGACTCATCCCTTGGATCTGACATGAGCGCCGTTGAATATTAGCTGAGGCAATAGAAAATTATATGTAATAATTATTCGTTAAATGCCATGTCCTAAAATTTAATGGTTATCCATAATGGATAGTTTTAAATAAATAAATAAAATAATACATATTTAAAAAAAAATCCATATTTTAACCATAGAATATTTGTTAAATATTCGCAACTGAAGGTAGAAATAATAGAAGAGAAGAATCCACCAAACGGATCAAAAATATCTGATCCCGCATCAGTGCGGAGCTTCAGTCAAGTTGATAACTTGCTTCAACTAGAGGGTAGGAGAACCGACAGGGTGCGGCAACAGATGAGCCTAATCTACGAAACCCTAGATAGTTCAAGTGAGATTGAACTAGTCAAGCAGCTGGCAATGATGAAAAGTCATTGGTCCAACGTGACGGACACACTGAAACTGCTTGAAAACAAGTATGACAGAACTGCCTTTGTCAAGATGAGGCAGACATTCTGCAATCTGAAGTTGCCGCACTAGAGATGGTACTTCAAATGAAGTTGGAACAGTTCAAAAGTTCCAACTACGACGTGTCAGAACTCCCAAAAGTGGACCTTCCAACGTTCAATGGAAATGCGAAGGAATGGCCAACATTTTACGAGCTGTTCTCTGAGCTAATAGACAGCAGGAAGGATCTCAGCAACACTAGAAAGCTGGGAAATTTTAAAGCATGCTTAAATGAAGATGCTCAAATGGTAGTTAGCCATCTGATAACAGGATCAGCGACTAGTTAAACACCAGCGTGGGAACTGATATGCAAACGCTATGAGAATGGCAGAAAAATATTCTCACAACACTTCAACAACACAACAGTTCCACAAAAAAATGGCATAATGCTATAGACTGCCATAAGGATATTACATGCAATTGATGCTACAAAGGACACAACAGCCTTTTCCATGAAGAGACTGCCAAAAGGCAGTATCAACAGTAATAGTCTCAAGCAAGGCTAAGATACAAGCGCTGCAATAGATAAGATAAGATAGTTGACATATGTAAGCATAAAATTAGATGAAATGAAATAAACGGAGCAGCGCTCTCAGGAGCGCCTCAGTTAGATTCGAATATCCAAATTGAGTTAAAATAATGTTATTGTAACGTGACTGTCCATACAGTATCTTATATTTAGTTTTTATTCAGTGTATTCTAATATATTATAGCTAAGGCTTAGTACTTTTCGGTCGCTTAAACTTTTATGCTCTGTCGGTTTCATGTCGATATGAAAAAAACTGTATTACCCTACTTGCGAGATAATTTTGGTGCACAGAGTTATTCCATATACGAACATTTTTATTTATTTAAAAAAATGTCGAACCAATTTCGGTGTTGCACGCTGAATAATTTCTATGTTGCTGAATCATAGTGCTGGAAGCCACTTAGGCTACTAAGTTGCCGCAATGTTAGCTCCCTATAAGTCTTGTCTTTTTTCTGCCTCCAAGCTTACTGTGGTAAGAGGATGTTGCATTTGCTGAGCCTAGTCACTTCTTTATATCTGAATCTGAATGATCTGGTTTACAAAAAATATTATTTATTTAAACCATATTGAGATTTTTTTTGTTCTCTGTTTCGCGGAGAATACGCCGCACTTTTTCTTTAATAATCGAGCATTTTCAATAATAATTAATTTTTTTTTTGTTTATTTAAACCCCCCCATTAGGTATATTAAATAAGCACAGTCGCATTTGATTTCACCAATTTGTTGCCTTTCTTTGTTATAACTGATTTTGTCGAATACAAAAGTTACAATGTGCGGGAGAGTTGAGATGATGATTTATTGAGATGAGAGTGCGAGGCGGAAGAGATCCGCCCGCGCACGACAGTAAATATCTATAGACTGCGAGACGGTACCAAAGTGCCACAAAAAAATGATATGCGGCGTTTGAGCTATCCAACTTGCTTAAAGCGGCCAACTTATTAAAGGACGAATTTTGTGGCGACTGCATAACTCGACTTTTATTTATTTCGTCTTGCAGTAATTTTTCTGCATTTCTCTGTTCATTTCTCTCTCATACTAAATGTCTTTGTTTTGGTAGAGATTTCAAGGTGACATTTTGTGTACTATTTTTAATTTTTGGTTTCATGAATTTTTATATTGAAGTCAAATGCCTGCTTCTATTGGTAAAGATATAGCAAATATCCGTAAATATCAGACCAGTTCCTTATAAAATGGATTTTAGTGGAGTAGCAACCGTCGAATCCCAAAAACACTAAAGTTGTGGCATTTCCGATCGTTTCGTTATATGGCAGCTATACTCGTAGGATATAGGCGTCTGATTGGTTTCAACATTTTCTAGATTTACTAAGGTCATACATATGACTATTACGCACCTTTGCTATGTTTTAAAACATACCTTTTATAAACATACCTAAATTATAATATTCCCACTTTTCTCGCTTTTTTGTTCTCGAAATCCTTAATAGTTTCATGTATGTCTATGTGGTCTAATATGGCCTACTCTATGGATATTGTTCTTAAATTTGTTAATATTGCGTAACACATTGTAGAGCGCAGGTAATTTTTTATAAGTTTGAAATTAAAATTTAGAAAATCATCTTTCCTTGGCATTGTTAGTAAATTCGTAACAAGACATAATTTCTTCACATAAATCATCGACGTTAATATCCAATGAAACATTTGCTGAAAGTTTCTCCTGTAAACGATGACAGATACTTACTAATCGTCTTTGATCTTGGTCATCACTTAAGGGGATCCGGTGGTCTAGCGCTCAAAAAAAGGGGGTGTTTTCAGGATTTTTTTTATAGAGAAAATATAGAACAACAACGTTTTAATTTGTATAGTATATTATTATAATAAAGCTGGACACAAAAATATTTTTTTATAAATAAAAAAATAATTTTTGACAATTTTGAAAAAGCCGTCATATTTGACTCAAAAAATTTGACCTTGACTGCGACTCCAATTCCGATTCTTCTATACATCAGAAAAAAGCAATTATTGTTAAGTATGAGAACAAGTATTGTAGCGTTTAAAAAAAAAATATTTCCAAAATTGCCAAATTGGCGTCCATTTGAAATTTTTTTTTTTTTTTTTTTTATTAATTTCCTTTAAATTACATTCTGTTTTTTTTAAAGAATAACAATGAGTAATGGTTGAAGAATGGAAAAAAAGGTAGCGGCCCTTCCCATTGCAAGGATACGCTAATACTTTAATAGTTTACTAATAATTATTAATAATTTAATTCTGTTGGAGTTTTTCGTTTTAATCTTCTCGGTTCCAGCTCTCTCATCGGTATTTGTCTCAGGTTTGGGTTTTGGTGGTTTAGTAGTTGATTTGTGTGTTTTTTGCTGCTTTTTTTAATAGTTTCGTTGACTGTCTCTATGTTTAAGTCTTTATGGATATCTTCATTTTTAATATACCATTCGGCATTTGTCATTGTTCTGAGCATTTTCGATTGCTTTCGTTGAATTAGCTGTAAGTGAGATTTGCTCACAGTTCCCCAGATTTCTATTCCATACGTCCATATTGGTTTTATTATCGCCTTGTATATTGCAATTTTGTAATGTAATTTTAGTTTTGAGTGTTTTCCTATTAGCCAGTTAAGTTGTCGAAATTTGTTTTTTATTTCATTTCGTTTGTTTAGGATGTGCTGCTTCCATGTCAGTTTTGCGTCAATGGTTAGTCCAAGGTACTTGGCATATGGGCGTAGCAATATTTGATTGTCGTTGATTTTAATTGCGAAGTTTTTGGGTTGTCGTTTTGTGTATATTACTTGTTGAGTTTTGTCTTTATTTATCTCGATGCCCCATCTCTCGAACCAGGATACTGTTTGTGTCATGATTTGTTGTAAGGTACTTGCAGCTGTTTTTTTCACACGCGCTTGACGACATTAACACAGTATCATCTGCGAACGTAGCAATCATTGATCCAGGGATAGTTGGCGCTGGAATATCGGAGGTGTAAATCAGGTATAAGATGGGTCCAAGCACACTACCTTGGGGAACACCCGCTGTCACTGGCATAACATCTGAGCATTCATTGTCATATTTTATATAGAAATATCTGTCCGTTATATAGCTTTGTAGGATGGTATATAAGTTGTCTGGTAGTATATTTCTTAGCTTATGCAGCAGTCCTTTGTGCCATACTTTGTCAAATGCTTTAGCAATGTCCAGGTACACAGCATAGCAAAACTTCTTTTTGTCAAAATCTTCTGTTATTTTATTAATTACTCGATGGACGTGTTGGACGGTCGAGTGCTGCTTCCGAAAGCCGAATTGGTGCGGAGGTATTATATTTTTTTGTGTCAGGGTTGGCTCGATTCTATTTAATAGGACTTTTTCAAATACTTTTGAGAGGACAGGTAATAAAGTGATTGGTCTGTACGAACTTACAGTATTGGCGTTTTTATTTGGTTTTGGAATTGCTTTAATTTGGCCTACCTTCCAAGTTATGGGAAAGTATTGTAGTCGAATGATTCCGTTAAACAGGTTTCTAATATAGGTGATTATAGCGTCTGGTAGTTCTTTCAGAATTTTTCCTCCGATTAAGTCATATCCGGGGGCTTTCTTGTTTTTAATTTGTTTTATGTGAGATTTAATTTCTGCCTTTGTTATAGTTTTAATTGCACAATTTGAGTTGGTGATTTGTGTTGGAAGCTCAGCGTTGCCGTTGTCCATGTCATTGGTAAATGATGTTTTAAAGTGTTCAGCAAGAGTGTCTGCTTTTTCTTTGTTTGATCTCGCCCATGTGTTGTTGTTTCTTTTTATAGGCGGCTTGTGTATAGTTGAGTTCGTCAATTTTTTGGTCGCTTTCCACAGAGAATAATTAGTAGATAAGGAGGTTCCGAGGTTGCTAAGGTAGTATTGTAGCCGGTTATCTTTGTCTGCCCTGAGAATTCTCTTGAGCTCGTCTGTTGCTCTATTAAGTTTGTTTTTATCTTCTGGATGCCTAGTCGTTTGCCATATCTTCCTAAGGTTACGCTTTTTTCTGATTTTGTCTTTAATAAAGGCGGGAGTTTTCTTTAATGCAATCATTTTTATAGATGGTGTCGATTGTGTTGCTGCATATATGATGTTGTCATTTAAATATGCTATTGCGGAGTCCAGTTCGTTGTTAGTCTTTAGAGAGATATTTATTTCCATGTTCTGTTCCAAAGTCTCGCGAAACATATTTCAGTTTGTTTTATGGTTAAATAAAGGGGGGTCATTGTTGTTTTCTTCTACCCCACCTTGTAACGTAATTAATATGGGGGAATGGTCGGAGGAGAGGTCTAGGCATGATTTTATTGTTAGGTTATCGCAAGTTATATTTTTTGTAATGCAGAAGTCAATTAAGTCCGGTAGTTTGTTTATGTCAGTTGGCCAGTAAGTCGGGTCGCCTGTGCTTAGGGCATTGCTATTATTGCTTCTTATTGCTTCATACAGTTGTCTTCCCTTTGCAGTGGTAAGTCTGGACCCCCATGTTATGTGTTTGGCATTATAGTCACCTCCTGCCAAATACCGATTTCCCAGTGATTTTAGAAAATCGAGGTATTTGTATTGTTAAATTTAGGTGGGCAATAAACTGCAGATATATTTATTGGACCCGTTGTGTCTGAGGTCGATATAGTAGTAGCCTGTATGTAGTCCTTTTTGAATCCATCGAGCTCTATGCACTTGATGCTTTTTTTAATTATTACTGCAGTACCACCATGGGCCTTACCGTCCGGGTGATTAGTAGAGAATATATTATAGTCAGGTATGTTTATATAGGTTTTCTCAGTTGAGTGAGTTTCAGAAATGAGCATGACGTCAATTAGCTTTTCATTTAAGAATGTTTTTAGTTCAAGTAAATGGCGTGAAAGTCCGTTAGCATTCCAGATGGCGATTGTTAGGTGTTTATTTGTCAAGTTTAGATACTAGGAGCGTGACAATGTTCATCATATTTGTCATTTGGGCTATTAATTGTTTCATCAATTGTTTTAGTTCGTCAAAATCATTTTGTGCGGTTTGGCTTAATTGAGTTGGAGCAGGCTGTATATCAGGTACACTAGCAGTTTGGATTGCTGAGTTGGTTTGATGGCTAGTTACTTGGTTTCTATTTATGACTTCGGCATAGGATATAGCTGGCGTCTTTAAGATTGCTACGTTATTTGTTGTACTGTATTGTGTCGTTTGATGATTTGTTTCTGTTACCGGTATTTCTTTCTTCCGGAGAGGTGGGTATTTTTGGATTTGTAGTGCTTTGTACACCATACAACCTTTATAGTTTGCAGTGTGGTTTTCACTGCATAATGCACATCTAATACTTGTTCGGTCCGATCTTGTATTAATAGTACATGATGAGGAGCTGTGTTTTCCAGCGCACTTTACTCAAGTTGGGTCTTTGGTGCAGTAGTTTTTGGTATGTCCATATTTTTGGCAGTTTGTACATTGGGGAAGTGTTCGCTTTGGTCGCGGTGGCTCGAAAATTACTTTGCAGTGAAGAAGGTGCTCAATTTTATAGATGTCTTTATTATTTTCTTTCATTTTAAGTTCAATAGAGAATAGAGGCAATGGTTGTTTGGTGTCGTAGCGCTGGATGTTGTGTAAATTTATAACTTCATGCCCTTGCTGAGCTAGTTCATTTATAATATCGTCTTTGTCTGTAGCATGATGGACGTTACGAAGGATTACCTTAAATCCTCTCTGGTCTTTTGGTCTGAAGGTGTAGTATTTGGTCGATTTATCTTTTAATAGTCCTAATATGTTGTGGTAGTGAGTAGTTTCTAGTGGCTGTATTTTTATTTAATTAGTTGACAGTGCTTTAAGTTCATATCGTGTTTCTTTTAATGAATTTAAAGCAGTAGTTAGTGCGTATATGTTTTCAACATTTTGAACATATATGGGGGGGGTTTTGCTTTTTTGTGCTCAATTTGCATTTGCGTATTTATCGTTGCAGTTGTCCCATTGTCAGTTTGGTTTTCGTCTTCATCATCTTGTGCAAGTAACTCAAAGCGGTTGCTTGAGTTTGTCTCGGCTAGCCAGTACTCTTTGAGTGTTTTTTGAGTAGCGGTTTGAGCTTTATTCTTCTGTTTCTTGTTGCCATTTAAAAGATCTTTGGAACCGTTTGGAGACTGATTTTCTCGGTGACGTTTTAAGTTTTGTTGGTTTGGGAGAGAGGATTGAGTTTTGTTTATTGTTGTTGGAGCGGGTATTGAGGTTGTGGGTGTTTTAATATTCGCTGAGGAAGAGCGTATCGGCATTGAAGCATAGCAAACTGTAGTTGTTGTTGCTATAGTTGCTGTAGTTGTGGTATTTGTGTCTGAGGTTGTTGAGAGCGGAAGAGTTGAGAGTGGGAGAGCTGAGAGCGTAACTGCTGTGAGCGGGAGAGTTGAGTGTGTGTTTATTAGTATCGCGGAATTTGTTGTTGGTATACGCGCGGGTAAATTTGGCGCGCATTCTGGTCTTCGTTGCTGAGAGTAATTGTTGGGTCTCTCCAATGCTGGAGAGCAAGATCGCTCTCTTTCATCACTTTGCGGGTGCAAGTTTTGATAATTGTTTGTGTGATTTGATATGTGGGTGAGTGAGATGTAGGAGTTGTTTTTGTTTTGTTTTGTTTGAAGCTCTCGCTTCTGATTTTGAGCGCCGGGTGCGCTCATATTTTGTTTAGTTTATTGTTTTCACTTGTTTTTGTTTATTTTATTCACAGGAGTATATAGGGTTTTTTAAAACACATATAAATATGTATTAGCGTCTTTTCGCTTTTATATAATGGTTTCACTTGGGCTTGAATTTTGCACTTAGACTTCAATATTAACTGGAGCTTTGTTAAAAACACGTCCGTCGGGGTTGAAGATCAAAGATCAGTAATTTGAAATTTAACGTAAAAAAACTAGGCCTTTTTTTAGCCGTCATGTCAAATAAAAAAAAGTAATTGAGATAAGAATGAAATAATAGGTGATACGATAGCCACTGGTTTTGTGAATAACATATTAAAACTCCAGACGATTCGGCCGAATACTTTTTTTTATTCTTTTGAATGAGTTTAAAGTTTGAAGAGGGGATATTTCGAAATATATAGGTACCGCGCGGTACTTACTACAATGGCTGTAGAAGCATAAATAATGTTCCAATCTCTACGAAAATTTACCAATATATTCTTAAAAGCCTATACATTCGAAATATCAAAACAAAAATCGGTTTTTTGGAAATTCTAGACCACCGGATCCCCTTAAATTAAATAAAAAATTAAACACGACGTTGTGATTATTCAATAAATCAATTTTTTCATGTACAAAGGACGCTTGGTCTAATATATAAAAAAATACATTAATTTTAAAAGAGGTCTAAAATATTTACTTATTTAATTGCATTTCTAATAAGTTCTTCTTCTTGTGTTATTTTCCTTATTATAATAGATTCTTGAAACTATTTCTAGAATACTAGGGGGCTTTGCTATACTAGGGCTTTGATATACCAGGGGGTTTTTGTGTTAGATCCGTAAACTTTTTTCTGATAGGTCTTCAATTGTATTTTTAGCTTCGAAGTTTCTCCAGACAGGTACACCACATCCGCATCGATACTCGAACGGTTTGGACATGTTTATTTTCTGTGATCCGAAAATATACAAAATACTCCAAGTGAAAAATGAATAATTACCAACAATTTACCATACAAAATCTTTGCGAACAGACGCTCATTGCGATGTATCATCGCTCAATAAAATAGTTGTGCAAACTCCCCGATTTTGTTCAACTATTATATTTCAAAGGAAATTACCAAAAAAACCAAGCCACGAACTTCCACAATGAGTCAAAACGACATGAACTTAAGCTAACAACGAACGAGAGAGAGCGTTCTTGCTCACCGGCAATCTAAACGATGTGCCAAAGAGAACTGACCTCTCCTTCGATAACCAAAACTTCGACCACTGCACTCGCAACAATAACAAATACTGCAACGGTACCAATCGTATGCACGGTGGCGACTGCAACGCTCGTTTCTGCTGTATCCCCCTTAGAGATCAAGCAGGCATTAAACGATAAGGGTCTCAAGGCGAAAACTGTCTTTAACATCCTGAACAAAGGCAGGAAACCGCAACTACTCTTTAAAGTCGAGCAAGAACCTGACACTAAAGCTATCAGGAAAAATGAAGTGTATCCTATTTACAAGCTACAGTTTCTTCTGCATTGTAGGATTACTGTAGAAGAACCACACAAGCGCAAGAACCCCGTTCAATGCACTAATTGCCAAGAATATGGTACACAAGAGCATACTGCACATTGCGTTCAGTTTGTGTCGTTTGTGGAGAGCTTCATAACTCACGCTCACTAACGCTCATTGCACGACAAACAAAAGCGATCCCAGCTCCAAAAACTATAGAGGCTGTCCAATATACAAAGACTTAAAAATCCGGATTTATTACCGAGTAACGTCTGCACGCCTCCACAACGCACAGAATACCCCTATACAATCAAAAACATAAAAAGACCCAGAAGCCTTTTTCGCAACGGCAAAGACGTCTTCATTTGGTCCTGCGGCCACCTTCCAAAATGTGACCTTCGCAAACGTCCGAAAACCGGGACTCACAGAACCAAGCTCTACGACAACAACTTTGCATTCTGCCCAAACTGATTCGACACCGAATCCGCCATCATCGACGCCACACCAAAGTAGCTTTGAAACTATGATACATACTCTGCGGCAGCAGATGATCAAATTTATGGGCTTCATGTGGAAGATGAATTATCCTCATGAAGATGCTTGTATCCCAAGACTTCAAATAATCATTGGCTGCTCTACAAATACATTGTGGAACGCCAACAGCCTCCTGGCTCAAACTGCGGGGGAGCGCAAGGTAGACATCATGCTTTTGGGCGAACCCTATTCCCCTGTCCGTGGCAACTTCACAATGATGAGACCGGTAAATCAGCTATCCAGTATTGCAGCAACCTGCACATACAGGAATTGGCGGCCTCGCCGATGCGCAGATTGGATATATACAGCTGCTACGCCCCCTAGCGACACCCCAGACCAGTTCGACGAGATGCTGGAGGTGCTGGGTCGTCTTGCGAGAGGGCGCGGCCCGAAGATCATTGCGGGCAGCAGGGTATCGAATCCCAGAGGCCGAGCAGTGATAGACACAATGCTTATGTTGGCCTTGATACTTCTGAACGACGGCTGTAAACCAACGTTCAACAATGATAGGGGCTCGTCCTACATCGACATTACCTACATCAGTAGAGGGTTAGTGACTAACGCCAGCTAGACGGTCCACGACGTTGTAACGTTGAGTGACCACGCACTGATTTCCTTCTGCATCCTACCGAAGGGCACGACTTGAAGGCGGCAGAGAAGATCAGTCGGGCAAGCCTGGGACTCGAGGAAGATCGATGAAGATATGCTGGCATACCAAATCGACTCTCTTCGAATCTTAAATGGACACGCAGGCTCAATGGCGGCCGACCTCATGAAGATGGTTGAGGCAACGTGTGACGCAACCATGCCTAGGAGGAAAAAAGAGCAGCGCAGGTGGCCCCAGCGCCACCTTAAGCAAGATACGCTCGGAATGCCCAAGGGCAAGGAAAAGGGCACAACGAAGTTGTGCAACAAAGCTCCTGCTCTGGATAGAATTCCTGGAGCAGTCGTCAAGTCAGTGGTGTTAGCTAGACCTGATATCTTCAAGGAAACCCTCCAGCAGTGTCTCTTGGACGGGGTCTTTCCGACGAGGTGAAAAAGTAAGAAACAGTTCTGCTGCCGAAAGGCAAGGGATCAGCACACGCCGCAATCAGCTACCGCCCGCTATGCCTACTGCATATCGTGGGCAAGCTATTCGAGCAAATCCTGTATCAGAGAGGCAATCACAGAGAGCAGCAACGGCCTAGGTACGCCGCAGCACGGCTTTCGGAAGGGCAAGAGCACCCTGGACGCACTTATGGCGGTGAGAAACATCGCCGAGAGCGCACTCGATGGTGATAGATGACTGGGTGGAAGGAAGGAGTACTCCGCAATCGTCACGTTGGACAGTAATCCTCAGCGCCATGCATAGGATGGGTATCCCGAAGTATCTCAGGATCGTCGTTGGAAGCTACTTCACGGTTCGTGTCCTCTGGTTCGATACGGACGCGAGATGGTACCGTGTTTCTGCAGGTGTTCCACAATGATCTGTTCTTGGACCGATCCTGTGGAACATTATGTACGATGGAATCCTGGGCATCAACAGGCCCTTAGGAGCTGAGCTACATTGCTTTGCGGACGATGTGGCAATAACTGCAGTGGCCAAGACAATAGCAGTCCTCGAAGAGAAGTGCAACAGGAAAGCCGGCTTGACAATTGCGGCGCACAAGACCGAGGCTGTTTTATTAAGCAGCAAGAAGAAGGTGGAAAGAATCACTGATCACGGTCAACGGGACACATGCTTTGCAAGACTCCTTGAAATACCTGAGAGTAATGATAGACCACAGGCTTTCTTTCAAAGACCAAGCTAGCTACGCGAGCAGGAAAGCAGCAATAACAACTGCGATCTTGTCTAGGCTCATGCCCAACATAGGAGGTCCCAATTACCCGGCCAGGTGGTTGTAGCAAAGCAACGCCACCATGAAAGGCTCATATATGAAAGGAGCACGCTCGGTGGTACGGTCTATGGCCCTTAGGCTCATTAGAGGCTTCAGGGCTGTATCCGGAGACGCAGCACTAGCTCTGGCAGGCTTGGCGCCAATCGACCTAGAGATAAAGGCTATTTGTCAGGTCCGAGAAGGTGCTTCCCCGGCTAGAGGCTCACGAGCGACTGATGGGAGAGTGGCAGAGCAGATGACTAACATCGCAACGGGGGAGGCGGTCCTACCAACTCATCCCCGATTTAACGGCGTGGGCCGATTGCCGCCACAAAAAACTGGACTACCACCTTACCCAGTTCCTCACGGATCATGGTTGCTTTCGGGCATACCTACTCTGGTTTCACCACGTAAAGTCAGCTCAATGCCTCTACTGCCCCAATGCTGAGGAAACAGCAGAGCATGTACTCATGCACTGCTCGAGGTTTACGGAGGAGAAGGTGCAGCTAAGGGCGCTGATGGGTGCCCCGCTTAGTCCTAGCGGCTTAATCGCGGCCATGATGGAGAACAGCGACTCTTGGGAGCGGGGACTCAGCAAAAGCGGCTTTTTGCAAAAGGCGACTATGGGTTTGAAGGACGTGCGCCTCTTGGCCAATTAATAAGGAAGGGAGTACGATCCGGCTCCACATCCTGCTCACCGACATAATAACTTGACTGGCAGTCCCGGAGAGCTAGTAAAGGACGAAAGAGCATACGGAGGTTTTTGTTTTTAGTACGTAGGCATAACTCTACTAGGGGGGTTATGAATCGTGCATGCCACCTATGGACGGTAGGTGGTATCTTTGGAAGATTTTAATTTTCCTACCGTAAGGCATAATAAAAAAAAAAAAAAACTGTGTTCAACAGTCGCGATCTAACACTCTACGAGTGCAGACGTGCCTGCGGATCGACAGCAAGTTTCTTATCGTGCTTTAATACCCGCTATTCTGAAACCGTCACATAGTGTCTGATTGGTTCAACCTTTGAACCTAACGGTTTGCTACCAACAATAACACACACTCAAGTGTGCGTGCTGTCTGCTGTCTACCAAGCTGCTGTTTTCGCCGACCTTTCGACGAAGCGCTGTTCATTAGGTCCTTTTTTCCAGAGCACAGTTAAAAATACTGTTGAATATTGTATAAAATTAAGATTTGAAAACTTATTGTTTTTGATCCAGTTATATAGTTATGTACAAAAAAAAAGTAATTAAAAGGTAAAAAAAGTAAAGTAAAAAAGTAAAAGTAACACTCGAGTGTGCGTTCTATCTGCTGTCTACCAAGTTCTCTCGCTGAAAAAGCTGTGTACGAATCAGCAGCAGCAAAGTGCGGTTGGCATACCGGCCAACGGTGCCTAGTTCCCCCTCTCCCTGCTCAATCGCCAATAACCTAGAGTATGGAGCAGGCACCCGCGCGTGCCACACTGTGATGGATCTGCACAATCCCATTGGCAGGAAATCAAAAAAAAACCACTGGGGATCTTCTTTGTCAATCTCGAACCATCGAGCAAAAACACCGTAGCCTACAAAATTAAGAGGATTTGCAGGTCAGTCGTCACCGTAGAGCCCCCACTGAAGTTCAACGACGTTCCACAATGTTTCAGATGCTAAGGGTTCGGACACACTCAGCGCTATTGATTTCTTGAATTTCGCTGCGTAAAATGTTGTAGTCCTCACGACTCCAGATCATGCACCAAAAAAAATGACGAGAAAGCATGCTGTTTAGATTGCCAAGCTGATCACCCTGCATCGTTCAGAGGATGCCCTGCCTACAAAAAGGCAAGGGCACAGCAATTTCCCAAAGCCAGACCCATTATGAGTAGCAACAAACCACCTCCCATCCAGATACCAACTATCATCAATGGTATGAGGTACAGGAATGCATTCCAAGGAAATCAAGCGACACATCCAAAGAATTCCCAAACCCCTCAAACCACACCCGAAGCCCCACAACCCAACCAGATTGAAACGATGTTTGCCCGCATAGAAGGAATGTTGGAGAAGATGATCTCGCAAATGACGCAGTTTGTAGCATCCATCCTCAACAGAAAGTAATGCAAATAAGACTTAATATAGTTTTTTGGAATGCAAACGGCCTGCAGAAGCACAAAGTCGAAGTTGAGCATCTCATTAAAATAGACAACATCGATGTACTCCTAGTATCGGAATCCCATTTTTGTCCCAGATCCCACTTTAACATCAGCGGGTACGATTTGTCCTATGCCAACCATCTACTTGGCAGAGCACACGGAGGAGTAACCATGCATCGGGAGTCGCATTCAGTACACGGAACTTCCCGCGTTTCAGGAGGAATGGGCACAGTGCTCCGTGATCAGGATTACCAGCCCACAGGGAGATATCACCATTGGTGCGGCTTACTTTAACCACCCAGACTCGATAACCTTCAGGATTTCTTCGAGCCCTATGGACCTCGCTTCATAGGATACGGAGACTTTAACGCCAAACACTCCTGGTGGTGGTCACAAACAACCCCAAAGGCAATACCTCCATAAGTACCTGCAGCGCAAAAGTCTGGACTGCCAATTCACTGCAGAGCCCACACACTCCACTTCACCTCATTCAAAGCCGCCGGATCTGCTGGATTTCGTCGTCTTCAAGGGCATAGGACCCTCAAAGACAATATGCTCCATCTACGATAAGCTCATATCCGATCGCAGCGCAGTAAAGTTGCTCCTAAACATCTGCGTCCTCAGAAAACCCCTGCCTAGAAGACTCATCGGGAAACACGCAGACAGCCCAAGTGATCCTAGTCCGCCAATACAGCCCGTCGTACTAGAGGAGATTACGCAGGAGATCGCCTCCATAAAAAAATGGCAAGTCACCAGATCCTGACCGAATCAATGCACTGAAAATGTTGCCACTACTCTGTTCGCAAAGGCTGGCTACAGATGTGAGGCACGGCAACCGCATCAGAATCCAGCGGTTCCAAAACAAATGTCTGAGAACAGTTTCCTACGCCCATCCGTACCACGAAAACTGCATCATACATAAAGAACTTCGAATTCCATAGGTAGCAGGGGGGATCTCCCGTCTCAGCGTAAGGTACACAAACATACTGGACAACCACCACAACCACACGGCCATCAACCTCCTAGACAATAGCTAATCCCAAAGACGCCTGAAGAGGAAACACCCACTTGACCTCCCCCATCAATAGACACCTAAGTTAACTTCCTCAAAAATACATTCCATGTACCTTTCTTATGTAAATGTCGCCCCCAAACCATTTCAAGATTGTCCACTCGGACAGATTTTAAATAAAAAATAAAAACGTTACAAAAAAAAATGTTCAAAGTTCAAAGACATATATGACGAAGAAACAAAATTAACATATGCCAAACCAATTAAACATAGTATACCAACTACGAATAAGATTCCCATTTACAAGAAGCCATTCAGGTATGGACAAGAATGGAAATTAAAATTCAAATAAGAAAATGACTCCTTATAACTGGATCAAAAAAAATAAGTTTTCAAATCCTAATTTCATACAATATTCAACAGTATTTTTAACTGTGGTCTGGAGAAAAGGACCTAATAGTCAGCGCTGGGTCGAAACATCGTCGCGGCGAAATCGCGGTTGCAAACACGTGTTAAACTTCTCGCAAGGTTGTTAGGGTGTGACGTTAATTTGTTCATGTTCTTTTTGTTTTTGATGGGTTATTTCATCTTTGACGCATCTGATATAAAGGTCTCTTTGTATATTTTCGTTTCGGATATACCAGGGTGCTCCAGTGATTGTTCTCAGTATCTTTGATTGGGCCCTTTGCATGATCTCAATGTTACTACTGCTGGCACTTCTCCAAAATTGGCAGCCGAACGTCCAAATCAGTTTTAGTACGGCGTTGTAGAGTAGGACCCTGTAGTCCAGACAGAGGGGTCACCGAGAGTTAAGTTAGATGTGCCGGCTCAAGGTGAGCCGTCGGTCGAGGTGCACTCCGAGATACGTTACTTCATTTGCTTTCGGTAGTACGGTGTTGTTTAATGTGATTGATGGACAGTCTTGCCGATTGAGTGTAAATGTTACATACGAGGGCGGGTCAATAAGTCCGTGACTATTTGAATGAAACACAGGTTTTTAGATAAAAAGTTATTTTATTTTTCAACGTAGTCTCCTTTGAGCTCTATACACTTAGCCCAACGTTTCTCCAATTTTTTTATCCCTTCCAAAAAATATGATTTGTCGAGGTCTTCAAAATAGGCATTTGTTTGTGAGATGACTTCGTCATTGGAGGCAAATCTCTTTCCGCCGAGCCATTTCTTCAAGTTTGGGAACAAGAAATAGTCACACGGGGCTAGATCGGGTGAATAGGCCGGATGAGGGAGCAATTCGTAGCCCATTTCATGGAATTTTGCCTGGAAACTGCACATGTGTGCACCCGTGCATTGTCCTGGTGGAAAAGAACTTTTTACTTGGCCAAGTGCGGTCGCTTTTTTTCAATGCCTCATCGAATCGACCCAATAAGTTGCTGTAATATTCACCATTGATTGTTTTTCCTTTTTGAATGTAGTCAATGTGGATAATACCGCGTGCATCCCAAAAAACAGTCGCCATGACTTTATTGGCTGACAAACCCACCTTTGCCTTCTTTGGCGCCGATTCACCCCGAGAAACCCACTGTTTTGACTGCTGTTTGGTCTCCGGTGTGTTGTGGTGGATCCACGTTTCGTCCACGGTTACGAAACGGCGCAAAAACTCGTTCGTATTGCGATTGAACAACGCTAAACATTCCTGCGAAATTGTCACACGGTTGCATTTGTGGTTGATTGTGAGCAAACGCGGCACCCATCTTGCGGAAAGCTTTCTCATACCCAAATGATCATTCAAAATTGAAACCACTGAGCCATGTGAAATGCCTACGGCTTCCACAATCTCTCTCACTTTTAATCGCCGATCGGCTAAAACCATATCGTGTATTTTTTCAATTGTTTCGGATGTGGAAACCTCAACTGGGCGTCCAGAACGTTCGGCATCTTCCGTGCTTGTACGGCCACATCGGAATTCAGTAAACCACTTTTTTACCATGGAAATGGATGGTGCAGAGTCTCCATAATATTTATCAAGATTGGCCTTGGTTTGCGTAATGGATTTTTTCCTCAAAAAATAATGCTTAATGAGCACACGAAATTCACTTGTTTCCATTTTCTTCTCAGTCAACGCGGTAGTCTGATATTAACGGCCGTCAAAAACAAACTAAATGTCGCAGCTTATTCAATTTTTGACAAGAGTCAACTGACAGATGACTGTTGACGGGAGCAGTGTTACAATTTCAATTAAGAGGCGGGAAATTCAAAAAGTCACGGACTTAATGACCCGCCCTCGTACTTACATTTTTGTTTGATTATTTTGATTCGCCAGTCAGATAGCCACTTCTCCACGCATACTAGGTGAGAAGAGAGTTGATTTGTTGCTTGTACCGGGCATTTGAATCGACTTAAGATCGCTGTGTCGTCGGCAATCGTAGAAGTTGTTAGTAGTCTGATTGTGGGTATGTCTGCTGTGTAAAGGACGTACAGCGTTGGTCCACGTACACTACCTTGGGGAACTCCGGCGTTAATAGCGTAGTCGTCGGACATGTCAGAGTTGCATCTCATAGCAAAGGTTCTGTTGTAGAGATACGACTTCAAGAGTTTCTGGGTGTGTTGAAGAGGCATTGTTCTAATTTTGAATATTAATCCATCTAGCAAGACCTTGTCATAAGCCTGAGAGACATCCACAAATATTGCAGTGCAGTCCATGTTTATTCGAAAAATGTACTGATAAATTAAATGGAATAAGATTGCGTGTCCCCAGGTAAGGGCTTATTAGAGTCATCAGACAGTTTTCAAATAGTTATGAGAGACCAGACAATAGGCGTATACGTCTGTACGATGAGTGAAACTGAGTGGTTGATGATCCATTTTTTCATCTCTCTGGATAGTACCCGAGTTTTTTAATAGCGTTAAAAAGAAAGGACATAGTGCATACAGCACAGTATGGAAGCTCGATAATCATCTTTGGAGTTATTAGATCACAACCCGGGGCCATTTTTTTGGTTTAGTCTATCCTTGATGATTTTAGATATTTCATTCGCTCGAAATTCGATTGGCTCATGTGGTGCTTGGTCGTCGTCTGTTACCGTTGGTAATACAAACGAACTTGTAGCAGGGTTCAGCTGGAACACACGTTGAAGATGCGTTGCAAATGTGGTAGCTTTGTCTTTATCGCAGCGTGCCCCCACCAGTCATATTTCTTAATGTTGATGAACTGGGATGAGGTTTCCATAGTGAGTTTTTACTGCCTAAAATTTAAAGTTGCTCTATGTAGCGCCGTTGGGAGAGTTTTTCGTTTTTCAACAATCAAGCTGTGCGCTATCTAAATTATTTTATTTATTTTTTTTTTTTTATATAGCCTTACGGTAGGAAAATTTAAATCTTTAATAGATACCACCTACCGTCCATAGGTGGCATGCACGATTCATAACCCTCCAAGTAGAGTTATGCCTACGTACTAAAAACAAAAACCACCGTATGCTCTTTCGTCCTTTACTAGCTCACCGGGACTGCCAGTCAAGTTATTATGTCGGTGAGCAGGATGTGGAGCCGGATCGTACTCCCTTCCTTATTAATTGGCCAAGAGGCGCACGTCCTTCAAACCCATAGTCGCCTTTTGCAACAAGCCGGTTTTGCTGAGTATTCTTCTCCCGCCACCATATGGAATACGTCGCCTGTATTAGCCTCAGGCTCTCGTCGGCTCGGACCCGCTTCATCATATCTGTGATGATGTTTTGTCCCCGCTCCCAAGAGTCGCTGTTCTCCATCATGGCCGCGATCAAGCCGCTAGGGCTTCATCAGCGCCCTTAGCTGCACCTTCTCCTCCGTAAACCTCGAGCAGTGCATGAGTACATGCTCTGCTGTTTCCTCAGCATTGGGGCAGTAGAGGCATTGAGCTGACTTTACGTGGTGAAACCAGAGTAGGTATGCCCGAAAGCAACCATGATCCGTGAGGAACTGGGTAAGGTGGTAGTCCAGTTTTTTGTGGCGGCAATCGGCCCACGCCGTTAAATCGGGGATGAGTTGGTAGGACCGCCTCCCCCGTTGCGATGTTAGTCATCTGCTCTGCCACTCTCCCATCAGTCGCTCGTGAGCCTCTAGCCGGGGAAGCACCTTCTCGGACCTGACAAATAGCCTTTATCTCTAGGTCGATTGGCGCCAAGCCTGCCAGAGCTAGTGCTGCGTCTCCGGATACAGCCCTGAAGCCTCTAATGAGCCTAAGGGCCATAGACCGTACCACCGAGCGTGCTCCTTTCATATATGAGCCTTTCATGGTGGCGTTGCTTTGCTACAACCACCTGGCCGGGTAATTGGGACCTCCTATGTTGGGCATGAGCCTAGACAAGATCGCAGTTGTTATTGCTGCTTTCCTGCTCGCGTAGCTAGCTTGATCTTTGAAAGAAAGCCTGTGGTCTATCATTACTCTCAGGTATTTCAAGGAGTCTTGCAAAGCATGTGTCCCGTTGACCGTGATCAGTGATTCTTTCCACCTTCTTCCTGCTGCTTAATAAAACAGCCTCGGTCTTGTGCGCCGCAATTGTCAAGCCGGCTTTCCTGTTGCACTTCTCTTCGAGGACTGCTATTGTCTTGGCCACTGCAGTTATTGCCACATCGTCCGCAAAGCAATGTAGCTCAGCTCCTAAGGGCCTGTTGATGCCCAGGATTCCATCGTACATAATGTTCCACAGGATCGGTCCAAGAACAGATCATTGTGGAACACCTGCAGAAACACGGTACCATCTCGCGTCCGTATCGAACCAGAGGACACGAACCGTGAAGTAGCTTCCAACGACGATCCTGAGATACTTCGGGATACCCATCCTATGCGTGGCGCTGAGGATTACTGTCCAACGTGACGATTGCGGAGTACTCCTTCCTTCCACCCAGCCATGTATCACCATCGAGTGCGCTCTCGGCGATGTTTCTCACCGCCATAAGTGCGTCCAGGGTGCTCTTGCCCTTCCGAAAGCCGTGCTGCGGCGTACCTAGGCCGTTGCTGCTCTCTGTGATTGCCTCTATTCGAGCATACAGGATGCGCTCGAATGCCCATGATGTCCAGTAGGCACAGCGGGTGGTAGCTAGTTGCGGCGTGTGCTGATCCCTTGCCTTTCGGCAGCAGAACTAGTTTTTGGCTTTCCACCTCGTCGGAAAGACCCCGTCCAAAAGACACTGCTGGAAGGTTTCCCTGAATATATCGGGTCTTGTTACCGCCGCTGCCTTGACGACTGCTCCATGAATTCCTTCCAGGCCAGGAGCTTTGGTGGGCTTGATTCGCTTAGCTGCCTCCACAACTTCGAGGTCTGTAATGCTCGGGAAGTCATAGGGGGGGGAGCTACTGCTGTTGGCCGCCATAGTGTGGTCTGCCTTGGGAATAGTTCTGCTACTATGCTAGCCAGAACATCCGGGTCAGTTGGAGTTGCCTCTCTCTTCCTTAGCTTGTTAGCTACGAGTTTGTAGGCAAGTCCCCAGGGTTCTCTATCCACGGTGTCTAGCAGTTCCTTATAGGCCCACGCTTTGGCAGCCAATATGCCGTGCTTAAACTCTGAGCGTTTGCTTCTGAAAGCCTCCATGAGTTCTGCGTGCTGGGTGCTGCCTCTGGCTCGTTGCGCCCTTCTCCTTGCCCTTAGGCATTCCGAGCGTAGCTTGCTTAAGTTGGCTCTCCACCAGTACACTGGGGGCTTGCGCTGCTCTTTTTTCCTCCTTGGCATGGTTGCGTCACACGTTGCCTCAAGCATCTTCATGAGGTCGGCCGCCATTGAATCTGCGTGTCCATTTGAGATCCGAAGCGAGTCGATTTGGTATGCCAGCATAACTTCGTCGATCTTCCTCGAGTCCCAGGCTTGCCAGACTGATCTTCTCTGCCGCCTCCAAGTCGTACCCTTCGGTAGGATGCAGAAGGAAATCAGTGCGTGGTCACTCAGCGTTACAACGTCGTGGACCGTCCAGCTCGCGTTAGCCACTAACCCTCTGCTGATGTAGGTGATGTCGATATAGGACGAGCCCCTATCGTTGTTGAACGTTGGTTTGCAGCCGTCGTTCAGCAGTACCAGGTCCAATATAAGCATTGTGTTTATTACTGCTCGGCCTCTGGGATTGGATATCCTGCTGCCCCATTCTTCTGCCCATGCATTGAAGTCACCCGCGATGATCTTCGGGCCGCGCCCTCTCGCATGGCTGCCCAGCACCTCCATCATCTCCTCGAACAGGTCTGTGGTGTCGCTAGGGGGGGGCGTAGCAGCTGTAAAAATGCACTCCTTTTATTTTTGCATATGCTATTCCGCGCATCGGACGTTCTGGATGATGCGGCACCTTGACCACCCCACGGTTACCGTGCCCTTCTTTAAGACCGCGATCGCATCATTCGCGTTCATCAGGACAGAGGCTATCTGAGTCCCATCCCGCATCCTACGTAGTCCTTTGATGTCCTCTGGTTTCAGCTGAATGCCTTGAAATTGGGAGACCAGGCAGCTGTGGAGATCTTCCGCTGTCGTGGCCTCGTCCAATCCACTGCAGGATAGTGCTATTCTATGAGTACCCGTACGTACCGAAGCCATGTCTTTTGGAGTTGCTTCCAGCTCGGTCTTCAATTTGGGGACGCTGTCGGAGACTTTCCCCTCTACTTCCAGCAGTAGTTCCCCTTGTTGAGTTCTGCGGACTTTGCGAACATGTTGCCCAGTTCGCTGAGGTTCGGGTCCGCTTTCAGATTTCGGTGCATTTCCGTGTACAAGGCCTTTCCCGTCTTCTTTAATATAAGTGCCTCCGGCTTCTTCCTCAGGCGTTTAGGCTGAACTTTTTTCCACTCACCTCCAGTGCTAGCCTCCTTGGCGACGGATGCATAGCTGCGCGGCTTGGACGCGTTTTCTTTGGGTTTGGCTATGCCCTCTGAGCTCACCGCGGGGTAGTTGCCGCGCTTGGGTGCCTGTGCTTTAGGCTCCTTGACTTTGGGCATCTGTCCCTTTGGCAGTTCCCTTGCTGGTGTAGCCTTTTTTCCAGGCTTTTGGGGCTCGGTTTGGGTAGAAGCGGTCGTAAAAAGATTCTCTTTAGCGCCACCTTCGTGAAGCTCGATGGCCCTGTTGCTGTGAGCCGAGAGTTCCAGAAGTACGCTCTTGTCCTCTATGACTACATGGCGCCGAATTTCGAAAGCGGATAGTATCGCGTTAATTTTATTTCCCATCCTAGCGAGAATGCTCCGCAATTCTTCATTTTGGAATCCCGAGGCGAAGTCCAAGGGCCTTATAGGCGATCCCGTTGGTGATTTCCTTCCTTTCCTGTGCGACGGCACTCTGATAACGTCCTTTGCCTTCGGGTTTCTCGTATTGCTAGCGCTGCTGGCTATAGGGGCCGAGTTGTCCAGCTCTGCAGCACTGCGGGGGCTAGTCGGTATATCTTCCAACAAAACCGCCGGCGTAGGGAGTCCCGCGGCTAAGTCTAAGGGCCTTATAGGCAATCCCGTTGGTGATTTCCTTCCTTTCCTGTGCGACGGCACGCTGATAACGTCCTTTGCCTTCGGGTTGCTCGTATTGCTAGCGCTGCTGGCTACAGGGGCCGAGTTGTCCAGCTCTGCAGCACTGCGGGGGCTAGTCGGTATATCTTCCAATACAACCGCCGGCGCAGGGGGTCCCGCGGCTAAGTCTAAGGGCCTTATAGGCAATCCCGTTGGTGATTTCCTTCCTTTCCTGTGCGACGGCACGCTGATAACGTCCTTGGCCTTCGGGTTGCTCGTATTGCTAGCGCTGCTGGCTACAGGGGCCGAGTTGTTTGGGTTTAGGTATACCCTCTGGGGTCACCGCGGAGTAGTTGCCGCGCTTGGGTGCATGTGCTTTGGGCTCCTGAACTTTGGGCATCTGTCCCTTTGGCCCTTTGTAGCCTTTTTTCTAGGTTTTTGGGCTCGGTTTGGATAGAAGCGGTCGTAGAACGATTCTCTTTAGCGACGCCTTCATGAAGCTCGATCGCCCTGTTGCTGAGAGCCGAAAGTTCCAGTAGTACGCTCTTGACATCTATGACGACATGGCGCTGAATTTCGAACGCGAATAGTATCGCGTTAATTTTATTTCCCATCCTGACGAGGATGCTCCGTAGATCTTCATTTTGTAATCCCGAGGCGAAGTCCAAAGGCCTTATAGGCGATCCCGTTGGTGATTTCCTTCCTTTTTTGTTCGACGACACGCTGATAACGCCCTTTGCCTTCGGGTTGCTCGCATTAGTATCGCTGCTGGATACAGAGGCCGAGTTGTCCACCTCTGCCGCACTGCGGGGGCTAGTCGGTATATCCTCCAACACAACCGCCGGCGCAGGGGTTCCCGCGGCTAGGTCTAAAGGCCCTATAGGCGATCCGATTGGTGATTTCTTTAATTTCCTGAACGACGGCACGCTGATAACGTCCTTTGCCTTCTGGTTACTCGTATTGATAGCAACGCTGTATCACTGCGGCGGCATGTCGGTATATCCTCCAGCACTACCGTCGGCGCAGGGGTTCCGGCGTCCTGCACCGCGATTCCTCCTCCTTTTGTTGGGGACCTTGACATTCTGGAGCTCCTCCTGAATGGGTTATCATCGGTGGGGGCAGAATCTCAAGAGAATCTCTGTTGAAAACAGTGTCATTAACTATGTGTACTCTCCCGCATTAAGGTGTTCTAAACGTAATTGGTTGAGCCAGGTTTATGGTTCTAGATGTGGTAGCAAATTCTGGACTTATAAGATCTGTGGAAGCGCCTATAAAAAACATTAGTGGTTTCTTATGAGGGATTCTATAATAATGTATGTAAGATGCAAGGTATCAAAAGAGTTGCCAGCCCTGGAACTTCAGAGGAGTTGCCAGCCCTGGCTCTGGAGAAGAGTGGGCAGCCCTGGCACTACAGAGTCGTCGGCAGTTGGGGCTCGGAACGAGACGGTGATGGCATTTCATACAATAATATTCAATAATTATAATAAACTCAATTCAAACAAACTATAATAAACCCTACATATGGGGGCCCAACCGGTCCTGAACTAATGGTGTGAAAAATGTGTTAAAAATATAAATGTTGGCGTCGGTTTTGGAAAAGTGTTGCAGTGAATAAAATAGTTGCTAAAGTTGAAGACATAATGGCGAAAGGTTGTTAAAGTAGTGAACTATATGCCTAAAAGTTGTTAAGTTGTGGTTATATAGCTAAAGTTGAACATTTCCAAAGCTGATCGGTAAAAGCATTTTAGTTTTCATAAGTGACGCTTGCATAAACGTTTACAATGCAGTCTCCTGTGAAACATACGCCGGCCAAAAAAGGGGGCAAGAAAAGTAGCGCGCAAAATGAACTGGCCGAAGTGTGTGAAACAGAAAATTTGGACAATTCAATGGAATTCAAAGTTGATCAGATGCTGCAGTTATTGACATTGAAATTACAAGTTGAAAAACAGATAGAAATCAAAGTAAAAATTAATGTTGACAATTTTGATACAATAATTGGTGAATGTGATGGAAAATCTTTGCCCATCGGAAAGTAGTTTGACATTTTTGAAAAAAATGCGGATGTATACGAACTAACAGAAAAGCAAAAATATGTTAAGCAAGAGGCAAAATGCGCGGACCTGCTAAACTGAAATATTTGTTGATTCAAGAATTTGGCTGTAAATTTAACAGTGCCGACATTCACAAACAATTACAAGAAAGAAAGAAGAAAAAAGACGAGGGCTTGCATGAATATATGCTGCAGATGAAAAAAAATGCTGCTGTTGGTGAAATGGAGGAAATCGCAGTGATCAATTATATCGTTAAGGACTAGAAATAAAAAACGAATGTAAGTACGCCATGTTACGTTGTCAATCATACAAAGAACTGAGAGAAGAGTTTGAAATTTATGAGCGATTGAATATTGATGATAAAAAGGCAGATCGAAATCCTAAACATGCGATCGAAAATAGGAAAAAATATCATTGTTTTAATTGTGCTGTTTCAAAATGTTTTGGTTGCAACCAAGAAGGACATATTTCGAGTAACTGCCCAAATAAAACTGACGATATCCGAGTGGTAACAAAACGAAATCGTTTGAAGACAATTAAATTAAACAAAACTGCAGTGGATTGCCTTGTAGATTGTGGGGCTGATGTTAGCTTAATTCTGTGCAAGGGGTCAAAGTAATCAAAAAAATTACAATGCTACGCGGTTTTGGAAACAAATCAACGATGTCTGAGGAATCGAAGTCTGAGTCGTTCTACTCAGACGTTCTACTGGGAAACTATTTAATTCCCAAATTTCGGATGGTGTACGATAAGCATGGATATACTTTTTTGCGAGATGAGGAAAATAATGGTTTCATACACGATTATGCTGCAATGTACAATGTCGTCGTAGATGCCAAATCCAGCAAAAAAATTCACGATTGAGTTGACAATAGTTCCTGAGGGAGTGATGCAGCCATTTTGCTATGCGCCAGCACGATTATTGACGGATGAAGCTGACGCAGTAAAGCAACAAGTAATTGAATGGGTTGAACAAGGAGTAGTGCGTCAGTCAACGTCGAATATTGCGAGCAGAGTGGTACTGGTAAAAAAGAAGGATGGAACTCTCCGCGTCTGTGTGGACTATAGGAAGTTGAACAGTATGGTTCTTATCCATGCTTTTTCGGTTGCATTAATGAAAGAAATTATCGAAAAGTTGCAATCTTTCATTTGGTTTACTATAATGGACCTCGAAAATGGATTCTTCCACGTTCCAATCAAGGAAAGTAGCAAGTCGCTCACAGCATTCATTACAAGAGAAGGATCGTTCGAATTTAATAGAGCTCCTTTTGGTTTCAAAAACTCTCCAGTTGCGTTTATAAGGTTTGTTCACCATATTTTCCAAGAGTTGATCAATGCTAACGTGATGCAGTTATACATGGATGACATAATCATTTATGCTCCATCACCTGGACTGTGTATGCAAAAAGCCAAGACAGTATTGGAGAAAGTAGCTGAACATGGCTTGAAGATTAAATGGAAGAAGTGCAGAATTTTGCATACTCGCATTGACTTTTTGGAACATATCATTGAAGGTAGGCAAATATGGCCGGGCAGGGAGAAGACAAAAGCCGTTCATCATTTTCCTCCGCCAACAAATTTTAAAGCTGTACAATCATTTCTGGGGCTAACAGGATTTTTCAGAAAATTCGTTTCAGGATATGCTTTGAACGTACGGCCGCTGACAAATTTATTGAAAAAAGATGCACTTTTCGTCATTGGTGACTTGGAAGATAAAGCTATGCAACAGCTAAAAGAACGACTCACAGACAGTCCCGTACTGCAAATTTACACAAGAGATGCAGAGACAGAACTACACACTGACGCTTCAAAGGATGGATTTGGAGCTGTGTTGCTGCAGATGGTAGACGGCAGTTTTCATCCGGTCTATAATTGGAGCAGGAAGACTTCCGAAGCCGAATCAAAGCGACATAGCTATTACTTAGAATCAAAGCAGCATATTTAGCTATGAAGAAGTTTCGTCACTTCCTGCTAGGAATACAGTTCAAGCTGATTACAGATCGTGTCGCTTTCAAGCAGACTACAACCAAACAAGACATACCAAGAGAGGTAGGACCGTGGATTATGTACATGCAAGACTTCACTTTACAGTAGAACACCGAACCGCAGAAAAAATGAATGTTGACTGCCTTAGTCGCTTTTCACAGTGTATGTGGGTTACTACAGAGATTACTGCACGTATTAAAAGGCCCAGCAGGACGACGATTACATAAAAGCTGTCTGGGAAATTCTGAAAGAGCGGCAGTACCAAAACTTTATAACGGCAATGATTTGTTAGTGGTGCCAGAGAGGATGAACGAGAAATAATACATAGTTCGCATGAAGTTGGTCACTTATCAACAGTGAAGACGATGCAAATTATCCAACAGCAGTTTTGGATCCCGCATCTCGAAGTCAAGGTTCAAAGCTGATAACGAATTGCATAAAAGCTTGGAAAGCAGCAAGGTTTTTTAAATTGCATCGACAAAGGAGATACGCCACTACAAAATTTTTGATCATCTTGGACCCATGGATGCGTCATCTAAACAGTACAAGTACATTCTGTCAGCTGTGGATGGGTTTTCCAAATTTGTCTGGCTATGCCCAACCAAATCACAGGTCATGAAGAAGTAATTAAGCAACTGAACGACTGGTCAAGTATTTTTGGCTTTCCAACGCGTATTGTAATCAATAGAAGCTCAATATTGACCTCTATTGCTTTTAAGGAGTTCACAGAAAGGCATAAGGTAGAGCATTTATGTACAACGACAGGAGTGGCCAGAGGCAGCGGAACCATCTAAGTGGTTCAAATATGTAGCGGAAGTACAACAAGCAATAAATTCATAAGTACATGCTGTTAAATAAGCTGTTAAAACATTACCATTCAAAATTGTATTTGGCACCAAAATGCACAACCGAGCTGAAAATCGAGTACTGGAGTGTCTGAATGAAGAATTGATTGCTGATTTCAATGGAGAGCGTCAAAAACTGCGTGAATTTGCGGCACAAAACATTGAGCACGCACAACAGATCTACAAACGAAATTATGAAAAAAAACGTCGACCAGAGCATGGGTATAAGATAGGCGACCTAGTGGCGATCAAGCGAACTCAATTTGTTGCTGGCCGTAAGCTGGCAAGCGGCTATCTGGGCTCATATGAAATCGTACAAGTTAAGAGAAACGGGCGATATGACGTCCGAAAAGCAGCGAGCATAGAAGGGCCATAGGAACCCAGAGGTCCCTTCGTAACTGAAACAAATGTTATGTGGAACAGTAGGGGCGCCGAGTTTGTATGAGTATGAGTGAGTTTGTGAACGCAACCCGATGCGATGCGTGCGACGTGGAATCACAGGGATTCCCCGATTGAAACCAACAAGAAAGGCCAAGCAAAACAAAAAAAATTAACAATCATTTGATTGAAAGTGTTTAAGGTGCGCATTGAATTTTTATAATAAATAGTTTGTATGATATTGATTCTTTTAACGTGTTTTCACGATCAGTAATAATTATAATAAAAAAAAAATTAAAAATTATCCCCGCTGAGGGACGCTGCCGTTTATCGTACGGCTCCGATCACGGGGATAGATCCGAGAGAATAAAGATTTCACAACAAATTACGAGGATGAAGTGAAGTGCGTTATTTGCTCTAAAAGGTAGATATGTAGGTGAGAATTAAGGATATGATAGAAGAGGAAGTGCAGAGTGAAGTAATAGAGTAATAGAGTATAGGTCGTTGTAGTCAGAAGACAAAACCCAAATAGGCTCATGCTGGGCATATGTCTATTCGGAATGTTAAATGTTAGTCGTGTTAGTAGATTCTGGCTGTCTACATTACCATTAATTACCTATAAGGTTATAAACGACACCCAGCATCTTTCTCCGATTGGTTAGGGAAGGTAAATTGTTTAGGTGTCGGTTGAAATAAGAAGGGAGGTAAAGATTTGCATCCCAGTTGAGTCCTCTGAGAGCAAACATGAAAAAGTTCTTTTGAACGCATTCAATGCGATCTTGATGAACTACATACTGAGGGCTCCAGAATTCCGTAGACCATATTTTAATGAAGCCAAGCACACGCTTGGCTTTATTAACCATAGTAGAAATATGGTCGGAAAATTTAAGTTTAAAGTCTAATAGGATTCCAAGATCGTCAACCTGGGTTAATCTTTCTAAGAAAATCCCATAGAGAAAGTATGTGTACTGGTTAGGGCACGAACGATAAAAAGACATTAGCCTACATTTTGACCCATTAAGTTTAAAGAGATTGGTACAATACCCTTTTTGAAAATTTTTCAAATATGACTGAAGTTTATATTGGGCAGAAAGGGATTTGTATTAAAGACAAAGCTTAACGTCGTCGGCATACATGAGCACCAGAGTGTTCGTTATAGCAGGGGTTAAGTCTTGAATAAAAATAGTGAAAAGTAGCGTCCCAAGATGGCTTCCTTGGGGGACTTCCGATGTTCTCGCTCTAAAAAGGCGAAAGTATACATCTTTAAAAAGGACACGTTGGGTTCTCCCACCTAATTAGCTTGAAATCCACGTGAGAAGGGAAATCCTAGGATATAAAGTTTACTCAAAAAGAGTGAGTGGTTGACAGAGTCAAATGCTTAACTAAAGTCCATATAGATGACATCTATTTAAAGTCCTTTACGGAAGCTATCCTTAATAAAGGAAGTCACATCCAAGAGGTTTGTGGTAGTGGAGTGACGCTTTATGAAACCGTGTTAGCATGGAGGAATAATTGAATTGCAGAGATGTTGAAGATGTGGTGTTACCAATTTTTCCAAAAGCTTTTGAACCCTCTATAAAGGGTTTTCCATTAAGGGAGCTTGATCTTTGAAATGAAAAAAAATACATGTAGGAAAGATATTTGCTAAATTTTTGAAAGTTTTTTCGACCCCATTATGTATGGAACATGACATCATTCAAATGACCGCCACGGCTTCGGTTGGTGGCGCATACACGAAAGGTCCAATTTTCGACGACTCTGGCGCACAAATCGGGCTGTATTTGATCGATAGAGTGGCGTATGTTCACTTTGAGGACATCGGTGTTTTGCGGCTTGTTGGCATAGACCTGCGACTTGAGAAAACCCCACAAGAAAAAGTCCAGCGGGGTCAAATCGCACGATCTCGGTGGCCAGTTCACGTCACCTCGGAAATTTTCGTGTCCGGAAATTGCTCGTGCAGAACATCCATCGTAGCGTGTGCTGTGTGCCAAGTAGCGCCGTCCTGTTAAAACCACATGTTGTCCAGATCCATATTCTCGATTTCAGTCCAAAAGAAGTTAGTTATTGTTGCAAATGTCCCTATGTGTGTCCTTGTATACGAATCCATAAACATGAGCATATATGGACATAAGCAAAAGCTTCATTGAACTGTTAGAGGAAAGAATATGACCAATACATATGCAAATGTTAACGGGACTATTTCACTGGAAGGAATCGCTGTCTCTCTTTTTGTTTTTGTTCGGTCTCTTTGCAATGCTGAGATCGAGCTCAGTTGCTTGTAGACGCCGAGTGCGTGCACATCGAAAAGAGATAAAATAAAACAAAACTAAATTTCACACAGGTTGCTGTTGTTTTATTATTTAATCTGGATATTATTATTACTTTCAATAGGTTATGGGCCCAGACACAAAGTAATCAAATAATTATTTATTTATTTATTTAACAAAATTAAATCTAGTATACAATACTAAACCTAATAAACTTAATGAGTACTAGCGACGGGGGCCTTCGACTCGAGACTTAAGTGTTATTTCCTTATATAATAAACTGAGCTTTTTGGACAAATTTGTAGATTTTTGAGATATTTACACAAGATGGGTTACTTAAATAATTCGAAAGACTATGTGTACCAAATAATTGAGATCTGATTGAGTGCAATCGACTGCAGGCGTCGAGAATATGGTCCACGGTGAGATCGTCCCCGCATAGATGGCATGTTGGTCGCGCCGTTCTCTTCAGTAAGTGTTGGTGTGTGGATTGGGTGTGCCCGATGCGTAGGCGGATGAAGGTCGCGAATTCCCGTTTATGTACGTTCGTTGGTGGCTTGAAACTGATGCAATTTGGGTTAATAATGTGATACCTGTGCATGAAGAGTGCCCATTCGGATAGTCTCTTTTCTTTGAGATATAACTGAATTCGACTTTGGATATCCTTGCAGTTAAACGGAGTGAAAAGGATTGATGGTGTACGTCTCATCTTTTGGGCGGCTTTGTCAGCGAGTTCATTTCCATAGATTCCTTTATGACTGGGAACCCAGAGTAAGGTGATTTTTGTGGGATGACAACTTAGGATGTGCCTAACTTCTTGTATTGTGGGGTCATTATGATTCCAGTTGCGTATAGCGGAAAGTGAGGAGAGACTGTCTGTGCAGATAACAGATTTACCAGCGTTTTTGCAGGCGAATTGGCATCCTTTGAGAATGGCGAAAGCTTCGGCTGTGAATATGGAGTTGTATGACGGGAGCCTACCTCCGGCAATTATTTTACGGTTGCAGTCAACAACCGCAAACGTGGTTGCGTCGGTGACTTTGGAACCATCAGTGTAAATCCAGTTTTTCTCACCAAGGTCTTCTTGTGCGCTCAAAAAACGTTTTTGGTATTCTAAGCAGCATGTATCGTTTTTGGCAGCATTGTAGATTTGTAGGTTTATGTTAGGCTGTTTGGAACTCCAATGTGCTGGCGATTTGAAGGATCTCCTGGGCTTAGGGAGGGGAAGGTCAAGTAGCTTGATGTAGTTGGCGCAACGTCTTAGAGTGGATATGCACCTAAAATTCCGCTTTTGTTTAAAAATGGCTCCGAAGTCTTTGGTTAGCATGCAATTGGACGTGGTGTACAGCTTCGGGATAAGCATTAATGTGGTTTCTTCTACTCGTGATTGAATACTCGGAAGACCGGATTCTGCCAATGTGCACGCTACTGGAGATGTGGGAAATGCGTGAATGGCGCGACGGACCGCTCCGTGGTATGGGGCTTGTAGCTTTTTTAAGTGAGTTTTAGCGCACCAACCGAAGATTGGCAGACCGTAGTCAATTTTAGATAGGATTAATGTGCGCGTAATATCTATGAGAGTCTTAATATGTATGTAGGAGTATTTTGATGATAGGAATTTAATAATGTTAAATCTAGTTTCTAGTTGTTTTCTTAGAGTCTGACAGTGCTGTTGGAAAAGTAGTTTGGAGTCGAAGGTTATTCCCAAGATTTTTAAAAAGTTTACATATTTTATTGTGCGGCTGTTAAAGTCAATGTCGGAAAGGTTGCAACGTTGTTTCCGACAAATATGTAATAGTTGGCATTTTTCAATGGCAAGAGAGGCCCCAGAGGTTGCTCCCCACAAGTTAATTTCTTGCAATATTTCTAAAAATTTTGCTCGGACTGTGTTAATATTTTTTATTTTTGTAAAGATGATGGCGTCGTCTGCGTATAGTGAGATGTAGATTTCTTTATGCCGGGTTACAATGTCATTTATATCTTCAATTGCTATTATAAATAAAACTACAGAAAGTGGCGAACCCTGCGGAATTCCGTTGTGTAAAATGTGGGAGTTCGATGTGACATTGTTTATTCGAACCCTGAAGGACCGATTGGTC
Organism: Drosophila ercepeae; assembly: GCA_018150545.1. Taxonomy (NCBI): domain Eukaryota; kingdom Metazoa; phylum Arthropoda; class Insecta; order Diptera; family Drosophilidae; genus Drosophila; species Drosophila ercepeae. Next base: position 21,709,473 of record JAECWL010000161.1, on the reverse strand, counting down.
ATGAAGGCTTTAATTAAGTTATAAAGCCTTGGACCAATGCCCCAACGCTCGAGTCTGCAAAGTACGGCATGAATCCCCACGCGATCGTAGGCTTTTTCAAAATCCGTCGCCAAGATAGAGACATGATTTTTGGTCGAAAGAGCGTTCGACGCGAAGTGTTGGATACGCAATAACGCGTCCATCGTGCTATGGTTTCTTTTGAAAGCAACTTGATTATGGGAAATTAGGTTGTGGCGTTTAATGAACCAGATAAGTCTTTGTGCTATTATTTTTTCTAGTGTTTTTCCTAGACAGGATAACAGGGAAATTGGACGGTAGCTGTTAATATCGGAAGGCGGTTTGTTAGGTTTTGGGATAGGGATAATGGTAGCCGATCTCCATGTATGTGGGTATTTTCCAGTGTTCAGTATTTGATTAAAGATGTCCAAAAGTTTTGTTTTTAGGTGGGGGGATAGGTTTTTGAGCATGGGGTATGATACTCTGTCGGCCCCAGGGCTTTTTCCTTTTGCTTTTGTTACTGCATTTTCTATTTCAAGCAATGTGAATTTGGAATCTAAGCATGTAGCCGATGGGGAAATTGAGTCGATGAGATAGGGCTCTGAAAGATACCGATTTTTTTTCCGTATATATTCTGTTGGAAAATTTTGGTCAGAAGAGTATTCAGACCAAGATAAGGCAAACTCTTCGGCGATATTAAATGATCCAGTTAGAGTGCCTGAGTTGGATTTGATATATTTGAACGGTGTGGGAGGGATGCCGGCTAGGCGTTTTATATCGGACCATACTTTTTTTGTGGAGGATACTGGGGAGATTTTGGAAGTAAATTTTTCAAGGGAGTTACGCTTGGCCGAAAGTACGGCTTTTTTGAAAATGGCGTTTGCTTTTTTATAGCTGATGAGGTTTGTATCATTCATATTGGCTTTGTAGGACGAGAACAAGCTTTGCTTTTGGTCCCTAAGCTGTTGAAGGTTAGCGTTCCACCATGGCACTTTGGCTTTGTGGATCACTCTTTTCGTTTGGGGAATGCTGCAGTTTGCAGCTGCTCGTATGACTTTCGTCATTTGTGCGACTTGCTGATTTAGGCAACCGTCAGTCCAATATGCTGCTGATTTTTCGCAAGATTCATTAAAGCGTTTCCAGTTTGCTAGGTCTGTCTTGTATTTAGGCAGGGGTAAAGTATTATCGGGACGGGTAGGTGTGTTTATGTGGATGATTATGGGGAAGTGGTCACTTCCATGGAGATTATCTGATATAGACCAGCTGCACATATGGGCTATCTGTGGAGATATCAGTGAGATATCGATGTGAGTGAAAGTGTTGTGAGTTGAAAGGTGAGTCGGGGAACCGTCGTTTAGAACAATTAGGCTGTTTTCAAGAATTACGCTTTCAATTTTTTTACCCCTTGTGTTTGTGCGCGGCGAACCCCATAAAGGACTCCATGAGTTTAGGTCACCCAGGAGTATTGTGGATCCACTAAGATTGTGTAGGATTTCTGATATGTCAGAGGATGAAAAGGTTTGACTTGGTGGGATGTACGCATTAACAATGTTAATAACTTGTTCAAAATTAAGCTGCAATGCGGAGCAGAGTATGCTGGAGTTAATGTTACTGTATGTATGTGGGACATTCCTTTTAATAAGTACACCAATGCCTTGTTTGGCTGAGGTGTTATAAGAAAAATTGTAGAAATAACCAGTATATTCTTTGGGGCAAATAAAATTTGTGGAATTACATGGAAGGTTGGTTTCCTGCAAAAATACAATGTCGGGTGCGTGGTCTTTTATAAGTAGTGTCAGTTCGTTGTAATTATTAAAAATACCGTGGATGTTCCATTGTAATATAGTAATTGTCATGATTGAATTTTATTGGATTATTATTAATTTGTGGTGTGTGTGTATGAGTTTGTGCATAAGAAAGTAAGGGTGAGAGGATCAGGACTAAGAGTCGGAATCATCCATAGTGTTATCTGAGTCTGTTGTGTTGATTATTGTTTGTAGGTTTGAGGTGTGTGAATTAATGGATTCGTTTGAGTTGGATCTTGAAGTCATTGTTGTATTGTCGTCGTTGTAGTTTAGTCTGATTAGAGCATTTGCTTCCGACCTAAGGGAGCGGGATTGTTCCATACATGTATTCAGTTCACTTGTTGGGCTTAAGTGAGAGAAATCAGTTTTGGCAGAGGTGCTTGGTGAGGAAGTAAGATTCTTTTCGAGATTCAAAGAGTTGGCACGAGAAGTGGGATATGTTGGTGAAAGGGAGTTGGTGCTTTTGTCGAGCTGGTGGGCAGGTCGGTGTTTGTAATCGTGTCTGGGTTTCGGGGTTTTTTGATAATAACAGCGGATGCTGGGTTTTGTTTTACGACGGTCGAGTAGGTAAGCGTGGAGTTAGTGGTTGTGTTTTGTTGTTGTTTTAGGATCGTGCGAGCTTCACGGAAACTGCATTTTTTGCTTGTTTTGATTTGAAGAAGTTGTTTTTGTATTTGATATTGTGGGCATTCGGGTGAGGAGGCTGGGTGTTCGCCGGTACAGTTTGCACAGAAAATGCGAGTGCACGGCACGGGAAGGTGGGGGTGAGATTGCATGATACACAGGCGGGTGAGTTCTTGCAGTGTTTTGATGTGTGGCCCAATAATTGACAAGACTTACATCTCATCGGGTTGGGTATATATTCTGTAACCTTGACTGTGTGCCAGGAAACCGTTAGTTTACTGGGAAGAGTGAAACGGTCAAACGTTACGAGAATTTTTCCAAATGGTATGGGGGTGCCGTCGATCATTTTGGTGAATTTGAAGACGCTGTGTACATTTTGAGATTTTAGTTCCTCAACAATTTCGTTTTCTGGAATGTTAATAAGACAAGGTGCGTAAATGGTGCCTTTGACAAAGTTAAGAGTGTTGTGGAGCTTGCACTCGATTTCGCATAGGCCGGGTAAAGAGGTTACTTTGATAAATTTGTCACTTACTTCCTTGGAGTTGACCAGCATGAGAAGGTTACCATCGCGAAGATTAGAGATGGATATGATGTCTTTGCTGATATACTTAAGGGCTCTATGGACGGCAAAGCAGTTATAGTCGGATATGGTTTTCGGAGAGTTTTTTGATGAGACAACTAAAAATCTCGGATTCTTGCACTGTGTTTCAGGGAGGTCTGGGAAATCAACTGGTAATTTCTGAAAGGTTCTTTTTTTCTTAGCTTTGGGGCTAACGCTGAGGCTGGCAAAGCGATTATCCCCTAAATTGGGTGGCCTGGGGGCCATGGTTAACAAATTTATGGATATAGAATGATTTGCACGTTGCGTTGAAAAAAAAGAAAAAAATCAGAAAAAAAGAAGAAGAAAAAAGCACTCACAATTAGAAAGTCACAGACGTTCGCACTCGAAGAGAGATAGTCGGTGACTGAATCAAATAATTAGTGCTTGTGTAGATTCATACAAATGTGAATAAAAAAAAAAAAAAAAAAAAACAAGAAAAAACGCAAGCGAAAATTGAAGTTTGTGTGTATAAGTGAAATATGGAAAATACAAGGGGTAATAATAAAATAAAATAAAATAAAATTAAATAAAAAAAATATTATAAAAAAGAAAAAAAAAGAAGTATTAAAAAAAAGGGGAAAAAAATTACTGGATAATGAAATCCGAACATGAAGTTTCTATATTAATCAAAATGTATTATATATTTTACTGTGAAGCATTGAAGCTATTTTGTTAATTTTTCAAACCTATCACAAATTTTGAACTATTATTGTATATATTACTTTGAAACATTGAAGCTATGTTGTTGATTTTGTTTTAAACTTATTACTAATTTTTGAATGATCTGATTAGGTTTTACTGGGTTTCCCTAATCCTTTGCAGTAAATGTTGGATCATAAAATTGTATTTTCCCAGAATGCACAAACTCGTCAAATATAAATAAAATAAATTTTGTAATTTTATTTTATCAATTAAATTGAATCAATGAATCTTTTGAGGAGGTGTGTTGCAAATGTCCTTATGTGTGTGCTTGTATACGAATACATGAACATGACCATATATGGACATAAGCAAAAGCCTCATTGATCTGTTAGAGCAAAGAATATGACCAATACATATGCAAATGTTAACGGGACTATTTCACTGGGAGGAACCGCTGTCTCTCTTTTTGTTTTTGTTCGGTCTCTTTGCAATGCTGAGATCGAGTTCAGTTGCTTGTAGACGACGAGTGCGTGCATATCGAAAAGAGATAAAATAAAACAAAACTAAATTTCACACAAGTTGCTGTTGTTTAATTATTTAATCTGGATATTATTATTACTTTCAATAGTTATCATCAACCGGTGTCGTTCACCATTGACGGTGACGGCGACCATTATCGTTTTCGAAAAAATACGGACCAATCACGCCTCTGGCCCTAAATCCGCACCGAACAGTCACTTCCTTCGGATGCATTGACACTTGGTGAACCTCGTGTGGATTGGTCTCGTTCCAAATACGGCAATTTTGCTTGTTGACATAGCCATTCATCCAAAAATGCTCCTCGTCGCTGAAGATGTGCGAAGTGCGCTAAACGTTGCTCGAACTGAAGACCCACTTTTATAAAACAATTTTATGATTTGCACGTGCTGCTTGACACTGTAACCTGCCATAGTGGTTTGTGAGGACTAAATAAATATATTTCACTGCATTTGACATGTGGCACTCAAACAACATGGCCGCAAAAGGCTGTCAAAGGTCGAGCGTCCCAATTGGAAAACCCTTTAGTTTGTAGCATCCGATTTTTTTCTTTTTTCGTGTAGGGGAATTATGAAAGATTCCTTCCACATGTTGGGAAAAATCAAAGTTTCCAGAGACAAGGAGAAAAGTTTTAGAAGAGGTCTGCACAATGGCTTAGCGTAGTTTTTCAGTAACACCATCAAAACCTGGCGAATAGACTGATTTACCTTTAGAAGATCCGTTAACACACTGCTTTTGGAAAAAGATGTTCTGAAAATAAGATTGACTGAAAATTGTATTTTGTTGTGTTTGCAAAAAATTTTGTAAATAGATCAATTTTTAAACGAAATTAAAATTATAAAATTATAAAACTGCATCGGATCCTGTGTAAACTGGATCCGGCAGTGGTAAATATAATTCTTATAACACTCAGCATTATGCACGGTGAAGTTTGACCGAGCTACTAAGTATCTTGAAAAAGTTACATTGCAGCCAGTTTTTTTATATCTCTGTTTTTATTATATTTTAAGTTTTTAAGGCTCCTTGTAAGTCGAGGCGGGTTAGTCAGGGCGGCACGCAAGAGTCAAAGAAAGCGTTAAGACTTTTGTCGAATGTTTCTAAAGTGATATTAATATCGTACAATCCGTATCGGACCAATCGAATGTATAAATTAAGTTGCTTAGTCTCCGAATGTCAGCCTTACTAAAGCTGCGAGTTTTATGGACTCTCGCCATGGAGTTCTGAAGACTGCTAACAGTAAGGGTTTCAAGGCAGACGTCAATCGTTGGGTGGTATGGATCTTCTGGGGTCGAAAGTCGCATGGCTCTGAAAAGGGTAATTCTCTCTGATCTGGATCAAAAACAATTCCTTACATATTTTATTTGACCGAGGGATACGTCGATCATACCGTCAGTGAAATCATGGTGTGTTGAAAGTGATAAAGATGGTGAATTCTCGATGTTTTCAGATAAGCTCAGGTAAATTGAAGTCTCCTAGAGTCAATAGCAGGTCTCTGTGGGAAATGCCATTAGAAACCAAATGAATGGCAGATAAGTGGTAAGTATAAGCATGTGATGAACAGTGATTGAAGCGAAATAGTGATTTTTACACAGGAAGTCTATATCACCAAGATTCGGTAACTTAACCTCTTCAGAAGCAAAGCGAAGTCCACAGAGATTAGGAGTCCTCCTCCTCGTTGTAGTGGTCGTCCCGCCTGTAAATAGTGCATTTTATACCCTTGAAAAAGGGTATTATAATTTTGTCCAGAAATGTGTAACGCATTAAAGGAAGGATCTCCGACCCCACAAAGTATATATATTCTTGATCAGCATCAACAGCCGAGTCGATATAGCCATGTCCGTCTGTTTCTATGCAAAAAATAGACAGTAGTTTTAAAGCTAGCGTTTGAAATTTTTACCACATCATTATTTTTGTTGCACGCAGATCAAGTTTAAAAATCGGTCCGATCGGACCACTATATCATATAGCTGCCATACAAACGATCAATCAGATTTCAAGTCTTTGTGTGGAAAACTTTTTTGTTCTCCAAGCTATCGCAACCGAATTAAACATTCAGTCATTTGACATAGATATACACGATTTGTGAAAGTTTGGTCCCGATCGGACTACTATATCACATAGCTGCCATACAAACGACCGATATGAAAACAAGTCTTTGTATGGAAAACTTTTTTGTTTTCCAAGCTATTGCAACCGAATTCAAAGTTTATTTATTTGACATACCCATAGACGATTTGTGAAAGTTTGGTCCGGATAGGACCACTATATCATATAGCTGCCATACAAACGGCCGATATGAAAACAAGTCTTTTTTGTTTTCAAGGGTATACCATCTTCGGCAAGCCGAAGATAAATTTTTTTTGCTCAAGGTGAGCCGTCGGTCGAGGTGCACTCCGAGATACGTTACTTCATTTGCTTTCGGTAGTACGGTGTTGTTTAATGTGATTGAAAGACAGTCTAGCCGATTGAGTGTAAATGTTACATCCTTACATTTTTGTTTGATTATTTTGATTCGCCAGTCAGATAGCCACTTCTCCACGTATACTAGGTGAGAATAAGAGTTGATGTGTTGCTTGTACCGGGCAGTTGGATCGACTTAAGATCGCTGTGTCGTTGGCAAACGCAGAAGTTGTTAGTAGTCTGATTGTGGGTATGTCTGCTGTGTAAAGGACGTACAGCGTTGGTCCACGTACACTACCTTGGGGAACTCCGGCGTTAATAGCGTAGTCGTCGGACATGTCAGAGTTGTATCTCATAGCAAAGGTTCTGTTGTAGAGATACGACTTCAGGAGTTTCTGGGTGTGTTGAAGAGGCATTGTTATAATTTTGAACATCAATCCATCTAGCAAGACCTTGTCATAAGCCTGAGAGACATCCACACATATTACAGTGCAATATTCCCGTTTTTCAAAAGCAGATCGTAATTTTGATGTTATTCGATTAACTTTGTAAAGTATAACTTATTCTTCCTTAGGTTGTAAGTAAGCCTAAGTCGGATCGCTGCGCTGCCCACAGTTGGCCAGCAGCGAGAGACGGTTATGTATATTCTATATGTATATATGTGTTTTATATGTATTTATGCTCTCTTAAGCTGGAACGTGAGGGTATATGCATACTTTTGAGTTCGGTCAAGTGGCCGGAGAGTGTAAGAGAATGCTGGCAATTGCACTTTCTGTGAACGTGCAGATCGAATCATATTTCGGCCACTTGGGTTAAAGACCGGAGCTCTGTTTATGTAAACACTGCAACAAAGTGTTACGTTGTATTTACTGAGTATTATTGGTACAGTAGATATTCAATATGTAGGCATACTACATCTCCCTCCTTTGAAAAATAACGTAATGTAATGAAGTTATTTTATAAGATTTTATTAAAAGATTAATTTTTATTTAACTAAGGAAAATTTTTTTTTTGTAATATTTTTGTTTTTCGTTTTTTTTTTTTGATTATATTAAATTACAAATAATATTCAAATGTAAAAAAGTATTTTTGTTATAGTATGGCCATACCAATTACAATTATGAAATAAACATTTTTAACCTATCCTTATGTACTATACTGTTTGTTTTTTGTTTTTTATTATTCGATATTATAATATTATTTTTACCTCCTATTTCCGTTACTTTATACGGACCAGTATATTTATATTCTAACTTATGACCTGTATCACCTACTGATATATCTATGTCGTTGGTTTTCTGATCATATAATATCATATTATTTTTCATATTTTCTTCTATCATTATTCTAGCTATTTTATATGCTACTTCTAATCTATATTTACTTTCCTTAGCATAGTCGTCTATATTATATATAGTCTCTATATGATGTATACTATTAAATTGTTTTGGTAAATTTTTTGTTTTACCAAATACTAACTCATATGGACAGTAATGTGCCATTGAGGGGGTCGTGTTGAAACAAAAAACGAAGTATTGAGGCCATACATCCCAATCAGTTTTATCAACCAATATGATGTATATGAGCGTATGTATTCATTGAAGGTTCTATGACTACGTTCTATTGTTCCAACTGTCTGGTGGTGGTGTGCCGTAGATGTTATATTTTCGATTTTTAGGTATTTGCACAAATCAAATTGAATTCTTATATTCTGTTCCCATATCCGTAATGAACATCTTAATTGGACCGTGCTTCAGACTAAATGATTCAAAAATTGCTAGTGTTCGCGTTCTTGTTTGGAACTGGAAAGGCAACTGAATATTTAGTTAGGTCACATATTAGAGTGACTGTATATTCATTGCTATTTTCTGATTTTGGTAGCATTTATTGGCGCATTAGTTATTATCAATGGGGTCTTATTGTGCTTTGTTATTTTAGCTTTTTAGTATCTCGAGTCATACCTTTCCAAAAATAATGTCTTTTGACCTTGGCCAAGGTTTTTGTAATGCCTGTATGACCTCCTTGTATTGGATCATCGTGGAATTTAGACAGTATAGTTTCATTTTCTTTTTGTTTTTCTATATTGTTCACCGGGTTAAGTAGCGCTACTCTTAATGTATTCAATATCTTATTTCCCATTTGTTTGAAATTATCTATTGAAACATGTTCAAAGATATTTTCCCACGGTGCCATTTTGAGTTGGCTGATTTTGTTTATACCGGCTTACATTTCAAGGCTAAGTCTAAGATTCCATTGGTATATAAATCGCTAACATCATATCTTGCAGTAATTTTTCTACCATGTTTAAATAAACATAGCGTATGTTTTACATGCAAGGTCACTACTTTACGTACTTCGTCATTGTTTATGACTTCATATACGTTGGGCTTAGAAGCTTTGTCTATAGATTGCGTAGGCAATTCTATTTCTTTGTTATCCGCGCGGATTTTCTGTCTATTTTGGTATCTAGTAGTGACTTTCATTTTATTTCCTGTGATTCCTGTATTTGATAACTCATCAGCTACATGATTGTATTTTCCCTTTAGATATTCAACTGTGAAATCATACTCTTCTAATTCTAGCCACATACGTGTCAGTTTAGAACTCGGATTGAACATTGAGAATAGATATATTAATGGTAGGTGATCTGTTTTGATTGTAAAGTGTTTTCCATAAATATATGGTCGAAAATGTAATATTACCCAGTGAATTGCAGCTAATTCCTGCTCAGTTGTACATTTATTACTTTCTCCCTCAGTGAAAGCTCTTGATGCGTATGCAATGGGAAGTTGGAGTCCGTTATGGTTTTGAGTTAAAACCGCTCCTCACGCTTGCTTACTTGCATCAGTAATTATAAAAATATAATAAAGTAATATATAAAGTAGGTTAAATTAGTTTTGTTTTTAAATATTGCAATGCGTTTTTGCATTCATCTGTCCATTCGAAAGGAACATTCTTTTTACATAATCTTGTAATGTGCCGAAATTTTTTATGAAACGTCTATAATAATTGCAAAATGCTATGAAACGTCTAACGCTGTCCGCATTGTGCGGCGTAGGGTAATTCATAATGACATCATATTTCTTGTCATCTGGAAGTATTCCTTTATCTGTGCATTTATGACCGAGAAAAGTCACCTCATGCATAAAAAATTAACATTTTTCTGGATGCAACTTTAGATTGTATTTCCTACATTTCTCAAAAACGTCTGTTAAGTTTTTAAGCATATGCTTTTCGGAACAACCTATAACTATTAAGTCATCCATATAAAGGAATGCTTGTGAAAGTTCTAATCCAGAGAATGCTATAGTCATCATTCTCTGAAATGAATTAGGCGCTATTTTTATACCGAAAGGTAGTCGCGTGAAACGATACGAGCCATTGCTCGTTGAAAATGACGTTATATCTCTTGAACTACTTTCGAGTTCAATTTGATGAAATCCTGTATGAAAAATATTTTGCTCGTCCAAGTTGATCCAAAATATCATCAATTCTTGGGAGTGGAAATTAATCGGACAGTAATTTTTTATTAATTTGACGATATTGAATTACTAATCGCCATTTCTTTTGTTCTGAACCCGGAGATGGTTCGTTAGGGACAAGTAATAATGGGCTATTATATTCAGATACAGATGGTTCGACAATCCCGTCGGTGATCAATTTTCCAACTTGTTTCTGTATTTCGTTCACATGACTGTGTGGGCTTCTATAATTTTTTATGTACACTCGTTCATCATCTTTTAATCTCAGTTTTTATTTATAAAAATTATTTGTGCTTATTGGTTCAGATTCCAATCCGAATATATCATTATATAGCTTGAAAGCTGTGGTTTGAATTGTGGAGGAAAGTTTTTTGTTAATTCAGATAATAAAGATTTTTTTTCTATTTTCTTGAATATTTTGGACTACTTCGTAGCTCGAAAGTGATTCATACGCTAAATTATTTGTACTGACTACTTGATCTTTATTTGTTGTATTGAGTAGTCTTATAAAAGCGTTTTTAGATGTTGTGATGGTACTTGCCATGTAAATACCATGCTTAATTTCTTGATTTGGAATCAATACACTGTTTTCTTTTGAATTTATATCTTTTTTTCTAATAACTTGGGATCTTGCAGGCAGAAGAATTGAGTCGTTGCCAGAACTGTATGTTATTGGAACATAAATTGGAAATTTTAAGTTATTAGGTCTAATTATAAGCCAATCTTCAGATGGCTTGAAGTCTAATTGACAGTTGTATTTTTTTATAAAATCGATTCCTAATATGCCATCACAAGGAATAGCGAATTGTAAATCCACGATATGAAAATCGTGTTGGATTATGTACTTAGTGGTCTGTATCTCAATAGAAGTTAACCCTTTGGATTTGGTTACCTCTTTACTTATTCTTTTTATATCTATAATATAATTATCTTGTATGTCATGAAAAACATCAGAATTTTCCTTAACTATTGAAATCTCGGGACCTGTGTCTACTACTGTGTCTACTACTGTGTCTACCTGTACCTACTAAAAAGACAAGTAGGCACATGGTTGAATGATACAAATATCTTCTGACTCAGATTAATGGTATGAACCCTTGAATTTTCTACTGTTGATTATTTAAAGGGATTGACGTGTTTTCCGATGTATTATTGGTTACTCGGACATTGTTGTGACCTCGATTCGAGTTGCCACGGCCTCTTGAGTTTCCTTTATAATGGCCTCGTCCATTATTGTATTGGGTATTGTAATTGTTATTGTTATTGTAGTGACTGCGAAAGTTACCTCTATAATTTCCACGTCCGCGGTTTCCGCCGCGCTGTGAATTATTTTTGTAGTATAGGACAGTGTTTGGCTGTCCGGTTGGCTCTGTACCACAATTTACAAATTTAGATATGGCCTCATTCATAGTATTGAAGGTATCAGCTTGCATGATATTTTTTACCTTATCGATTGTGCAATTTTTAGTCATTGCTTTGACTGCATGCTGAGTGGAATATTTCTGGCTAACTAAAGGGGTAAACCATCTGTCATATATGCACCTTTTAAGATTTTTGTCATCCGCTCAACCTCTAGTGTATACTGGTTAGCAGTTTTATTGCGTTGCTGTAGGTTCATCAGTTTTGCTGATAATACTTCCACAGTTTCGCCTTTGACATTATTTTTTAATCTGGAAATGACTTCAGTTATTGTTGTTTTATTTCCGATTAAATTTCACACCTTTTATCATTGATTTTATAATCGAAACTGCTAGTTGTTCGTGTTCGCCTTTTATTAACTTCAATATTTGTAACGCATCAATAAAACTTTGCAAGTTTTCAGCTTTACCATAAAAAACTGGCATAAGCTTAGATGCTGTAATGATAAAATCAATATTGGTTTGTGCCATTGTGTTATTGGTACCTGGTTCATTCTCTGTTATGATTGAAGAAGTATCAGAATCTGTATCCAGATATGACATCAAAACAGTTGGAATAGTGAGGTTATTTAAATCCTGCTCTTCTTTTTTAGGATTTGTACTAAGCTCTTCTGACTCTATTTGGTCAGTGTCAGCTTGTTCTATTAATTCTGGTTCATTACCAGTTTCAATTGATAGAGAAGTGTTCAGTATGGTTGGTACTGATATATTTAAATTAAACTTTTGTTTAATTGATATTTAGTTAGATCGTAGTCTGATCAAAAATTTTGATACTTGTGACCAATGATCTTGATTTAATTTTCTTTTTGGCCATATATTAGTATGCGTGCTTCATTAAAGCAATTTACTTATATCTTTACATGTTTCTTAACAGTAGTTCTTTGAATTGGCCTGTTTTGTGTAAGTGAATTATATGATTTATCAACGTCACTTTTTATGCTATTTAAAGCTTTACATATTATTATTATCAATGTGTGTATTAAATTTAAGTCATTACTGTTTGCACAATGTGTGTATTAAATTTAAGTCATTACTGTTTGCTTCTACCTTATTAATGACATTATCTGTGGAGTCCACTGAACGTCTACTAGTCCCATTTTGGGATTTATATCAAAAATTAATTTGTAGTTATAATTATTTTTTGTATCTTCACTAAGTTTATCTATTGCCTTAATCTATACTTTTTAATACTTTTTTTTTTATTTATTTAAGTGAAGAATCCGTACATCAAAATATTGTACCTTAACATACACCGGGTGGAGAAATATTCTTAAGAATTACCAAACACTATATCAAAATAAGTGAAGTAGGAACATAAGTGAAAAGTTTTTACTGTTGTCCAATTGTCTTGGCGAAGCCTTGCCGTTTAAGTCGTCTCAAAGGTCGAGCGGGGATAAGACGTCTTGCAAGGAGACTGCTATGACTCAGTAATCTGTCACTATATCGACTTGTGTGTCTCTCAATTTCTTCCTCAACTGTGTGAAGATTGAGATCTTTATGAAGTGTGGAGTTACGTACAGTTCCTTCCAGAGGACAGTTGGTTATTTGTCGTAGTGCGCGATTTTGCATCACCTGGATTCTTTTATAATTAGATTTGGCTGCGATTCCCCAAATCTGGATCCCGTATAACCACATCGGTACGATACAGTGCGCATACACAGCTTTTTTGCATCTCAGCGAAAGAGTGCTCCTTCTATTCATAAGCCATCTCAGCTGTTGTGATCTGTGACCACATTTCTTTACTGTGTTTTTGAGATGCGGCCCAAAAGGTGACACGTTTATCCAGGGTGATACCTAGATATGTTGCTTGCCGCGGCTGATTCAGGGTAAATCCTTCTAGTCGGATTGGAGGGGTGTTCTGGATGAGCGTTTTTAGTGTGAAGCATGGATATGATGTTTCCAGTGGGTTTATTTTTAGATTCCACTTTTTACACCAGGCTGCCAGAGCATGAATATATTCTTGTAGTCCGTTAGCTGCCTCTCTGCTGTCCCTAGAGTTATATACAACTGCGATGTCATCTGCATAGGTTGCCATAAGAGCCTTGTTCGGTGCTTCCATGTGTTCGAAACTCGGGCAAGGAATATCAGCAGTGTACAAGGAGTATAGTAGCGGTCCGAGAACACTGCCCTGTGGGACTCCAGCTCTCATTGGATATATAGTGGAGTAGTCATTTCTCACCTTGATTTGAAATTCTCGTCCTTCCAGATATGACTTTAAAATGCAGAAGTAGGGCGCAGGTAGTAGGGTCTTTATCTTACATAACAATCCAACATGCCATACTTTGTCGAAGGCTTGTTGCATATCTATAAAGACAGCGTTGGAGTACTCGCAGTCGTCAAAAGCCTGTAATATGTGTTTGCCGTGTCCCTTTCGAAATCCGAATTGATGATCCGGCAAGATATTACCTTGTCTTATAATGTCGTTGATCCGATTGGCAATAAGTCTCTCCCATAATTTAGAAAGGGAGGGTAAGAGGCTTATAGGCCGATACGACTCAGGATCAATTTCGGGTTTCCCAGGCTTAGGGATCATCAAAATAACAGCCAGTTTCCAATGTCTTGGGAACACTTGGACCCTTAAAATAACATTGAAGATGAGTGCTATATAGATTATCGCTTTTATAGGTAAAACCTTTAGCGTGGCATGGCAAATCTTGTCAATACCTGGAGTTTTATGTTTCGGCAGTAATTTGATTATTTCGGATATTTCTTCTATCCTTATTGGCTTAATAGGCAAAGACATCTGCAATGGCATTTGTAGGTACTGGTGAGTCTCTCTTATTTGCTCTATCGTGGCGAAGTCATAAGGAGTGAAGCGATCCTCTAGGTGGTAGCCGAATGCATTAGCCTGTTCCACTTCAGTTTTTGCAGTTTCCCCACCTGGACAACGTACGGGTACCCATCGAAGTGGTTGTCGTTTAAGCGCTTTTGTGCACTTCCACGGTGAATAGTTTGCATCAACGGTGTAGTCCATGGAAGATAATTTTTGCTCAAAGAAATCATTTCTGAGTTCCTTTAATATGATTTTCAGATGCTTTGCTGCTCGGTTCCACAAGATTCCCAAGGATCCGGAGTTCGAAGACGTCTTTTAGTTCTGATTAGTTCTCTGGCCTCTCTTGTTAGTATAATACCATAACTTCTGGGGCATGTCTCAGGCTCAGACGGCGTAGAAGCAGAAGCAGCTCTATGTATATTTTGCGTTAGAATGTCTACTGCGTTCTCGATGTCTTCCTTAGAGCTTAGAACCGTATTTAACTGAAAAGAGTTTTCCAGATGTTGTCTGAAAACCAAAAGATCAGTTCGGCTGTTTATTAACCGAGAGCATGGCCTAACACAGGCACCTTCGGTTTGTAGAGTAGCAACAAGGACTACATGATCGGGGTCAAGATCCCAGTTTTCGCAAATACTTGTTCTGTCTAAGTTTATCCCATGGTACACAGCAAAATCAATGCAGGTAGGTCTGTGACTGGGCACATGTGGGTATCTAGTTGGCGAACCTGTTGCAAGGATCTAAGCACTTCTCGCGGAAATGGGTTCTGCTAGTTCTCGCCCCCTGGGTGAATTGTACGTATCACCCCACAGCCAATGTCGGCCGTTCCAGTCCCCACCAACTAAATACCTTTGGCCATAAGAGACAAGTATGTCACTGAAGTGCCTTTCTTCAATTCTATTTGTTGGTGGACAGTATATCGCGCTAAATTCCATATCTCATATCCCCGTGGAGACCTTAACTGAAGACATCTGCATAATTCTCGTTTCAATAACTCTTTGCGGGAAATGACGAAGAGAGCTCCTCACCAGTACTGCTGCTCCTCCCATTCCGTGATTATGTCTTGAAGGTTTATATGCGGAATGAAAGCTATACCCGTGTATCTTAACTGTGTTTCTCTCGTTTAGGAGAAGAATGTCAACGCAGTTGTTATGAGCGAAGAGTTCTCTGGCTTTACCTGAAATGCCATTTACATTCCAGATAAGAATCTTCAGAGGGCTCATTGCGATGGTAAAGCGTTATTACGGAGTTGGAAAGCCGATGTACCCCCAGTCCGTTGTGTCAACAAATTGGCCTTTTCAAAAACCATTTTTTCCAGCCGTTCGAGTCGTTGCCTATTCAGCTTGTTTTGTTGTTGTTGCTCCTGTTGCTGCTGCTGTAGCCACGATAGGAATTGCTGCTGTTGCTGTTGTTGAACCTGTTGCTGCCAATTCATAAATTGTTCCTGCTGCTCTGCCAATATTGACTGAACGTCAAGCTGGTGTGGCTGTTTAATATTAAATCCCTTTAATTGTACATTATGTAAACGAGGCTGGGCTGTTGTATTACCATTTCTTGCAATATCTGCGTAGGACAAGCTCCCAGTATGGGCTTTGGAAGTGCTAGCTATTGCATGCTGCTTAGTTGCATGCTGCTGTTTTTGCTGGGGTTGTTGCTGGTTTGTTGCACTTTTATCCAATCTGGATTGCTTAGCTTGTTGCTTCTTTACAGTGCCCATTGATCGTCGAAAATACTCCTGGTAGCACTGGCAACCTTTGTAACTTTCCGTGTGATTTCCTCCACAGTGTACACAGATAGGCTGTTGATCATTGGGAAGCATGCATAATTTGGTTAAGTGATTTTCGCCACAGCGAGCACAATTGGAATGACGACGACAGTATTTAGCTGTGTGTCCGTATCCCTGACAACGTATACATTGAGCAATTTCCGATGATTTACGCATTCTTTCTATCCGCACTTTCTGTCGGCATAGTGTGTTAATATCATATGTGTCATTAATTTTTGCACATGGCTTTATATTAATGATGAATATATTAAGTTTTTCTTCTCTATTACTCCTGGATCTTGGGTTATGTACTTGTAGAACATCAAAGCCATATGTTTTAAATTTGGAAATAATTTCGTCGTTTAAGGTGCTATGGTGGAGGCCCTTAACTACTATTCTATAAGGCTTCTCTTCCTTCATTTGGTAAGTATGGAATTCAATTCCCAAACTATCCAAAAGATTAACAATGACTCTATAAGTATCAGCGTCTTTGGGAAATATTCTCACTGTTTCCCCTTGATTGACTTTAACTGTTAAATTATCTAGACTAGTGACCTCCGTAATGAGCTCAAAGAGATCATTAAGGTTGATATGGCTTAGCACTATTTGCGGTGGTTTTGATTAAACAATCAAGCAATCGTTTTACAAACGTAAAAATTCTACTTATCAGTATTCTGTTGTGGGCTGTTGGATGTCTCATTGGGTACACAGTCATCATTGGGAATATTCGGAGCGACCGATGCACACAAGGTGGCAGCGGCGTCATTACAAACTTGTGGAATTTCTATACCATCACTGGTTTCGTCCTATTCCATGTCTAGCATGGCAAACCTATTGTTTGAGTTTGCCTTCCTAATTGTTGCTGAATATGGCCCCAGCTTCGCGGCTTTGACCGCTCTTTTGGAGCTAAGGTTGGGTAATATATTTTTCTTCCTCTTCCTCTCTTTCGTCAGAATTAGAGCTCGGCCCACCGATTGCTGCAGTTGTTGTAGATGTGGTATTGCAAGAAGCACTTGTAAATGTTATCGTCGTAGTGCTTAGGTTAACAGATTCAGTGCATGAAAAGCGTTGATTATTTAATAACTCCATCCTGAGCTCCAGTGGAGATTTACCAGCTACTTGCCACATTTCTTCATAATCAATCGGCTTATTACTAAGCTGATAGTTAGAAATTTTGTGGTTCGTATCCATTTTACAGTTATTAATCCAGTCCAGTCCAGTGCTTATTGCTCCTCTTAGCGGCTGCGCGCGGGGTGTGGGGGCCAATGGGCAGATATTGCAAGCTTATCACACCTCTCCAACTATTGTTTGTTCTTGTCCAAATGCCGACTCTGCAAGGCTGAGTCCAAAGTTTAGAATGCGTACTGTTTTGCACAGCAGCGAATGCCACGGTAAAAGCAAAATAGATAAGCTTTTTATTATATTAGATTATTATATTAGTTTCCGCGTGCACGTGGTCCCCAGTGTGGCCAGTCGAACGGAGATTATTCTGCATTTACTTTAACAATTTTTCCTGCCTATTGTTTCGTATAGCTTCATGGGCTATACTTCTAATCGAGCGGAAATGGTTCCGCACAATTTTACAAATTTTCTTATTTTAGTTGTTACATTTTTTTTTTATAATAATAATTCCGATGAGAACAATCTTATCCGCGTCAGCTAGTCGTCGCCGGTTTGGCGACAAATTTTTTTACAAAATTTTTTACAAATTTTCTTATTTTAGTTGTTACATTTTTTTTTTATAATAATAATTCCGATGAGAACAATCTTATCCGCGTCAGCTAGTCGTCGCCGGTTTGGCTACGCTGACGCTCCTTCGTAGGCGAAAGTGGCGGAGTGCCCGTCTCGCTGTTGTCTTCACTGCTGCTGGTGTCCGGGGCCTATTGGCTCAGGTCTCGCACTGGTCTTTAGTTTCCAGCATGTGAATTTACATGCTGCGGCGTACAATGGTCCAGGGCAGTCGTTCGGGCAGACGTCGGGTCTTTTCGGCTTGGGAGATGGTGGATTTTCAGTTATTTTTTTCATTGATTATTTTTATTTTTGCTGAGTGAGTTGTGGTATTCGGCTTTCTTTGCTGGAGGTTTTCTTTTAGAAAGTCTAATTAGGCAATTAATTTCTGTGCCGTTACCACGGGGACGGTTTTTTATTTGTATATAATAGCCACATAATGTGTGCTATTCTTTTCTTTATTTTGTTTTTCTGACCTCCGCGTTTGCCCATTACCACACTCTGCTCACTCAGTATTTTTGTTTTTTCCATCAGTGTCCCGTCTCCAGGTCTCCCGCGCTGGTGTAAGGGGCGGCCTGCCTCTCACCCTTGTTGTTGTTGTTGTTGACGTTGCAGCCCTATTCCATCGTTGGTACAAGTGACGGTTTGCCACTCGTACTTGTTGTCAAATTGTTGTTTAGAATTCTTAGTTATTGACTCAGCAGAAATTCAAATCAAATCGGCAATATTAGCAGGCATTTCCTCAATAGTAGTCCTCAGATTGCAGGATCCTGCCTTACGGTCGCCATGTAAAGTATAACTTATTCTTCTTTAGGTTCTAAGTAAGCCTAAGTCTGATCGCTGCGCTGCCCACAGTTGGCCAGCAGCGAGATCCGGTTATGTATATTCTATATGTATATATGTGTTATATATGTATTTATGCTCTCTTAAGCTGGAACGCGAGGGTCAAGTGGTCGGAGAGTGTAACAGAATGCTGGCAATTGCACTTTCTGTGAACGTGCAGATCGAATCATATTTCGGCCACTTGGGTTAAAGACCGGAGCTCTGTTTATGTAAACACTGCAACAAAGTGTTACGTTGTATTTACTAAGTATTCTTGGTACAGTAGATATTCAACATGTATGCAAAATATGTAATCCTGTCCCGCGTCGATGTAGGAGGCGTGGCAGGTTGAAGTGTAGTCCAGCTGCGTCAGCTGCTATTCTGGAATTTTGCAATAGTACTGCAATTGTGGGGGCGAGTCTTCTTATGAAGATTAGGTTGGAGAGTTTACTTCCTCTCTAATCACCGGCCTTGTGGCTCGGCAATTATGTCAATAATAAGACAAGGTTTTACGGCAATGCCGGAGCTATGTTTTATTGATGAAGCGTAAGCTTTCGTATCTTAGACAGAACTGAAGTACAAAATATATATAAATATATAAAAATGCATCACGCTATAAAATCGTAGTCGGCACGCCGACTCAGCATTTCATGTATTGCAATTCGGCACTCCGGATATCGCGGGGTGCTAAACTCATCTTATGCGCGTCAGCATTGTTTGTGTCAATCAATTTATTTATGTAAAAATACTTAGTTGCCGAATCAGATATATCGAGTGTTCTTTTCAGTTGTTAACTACCCCCCTCCTCAGATTTAAGACCGTCCTCGGTTGTATTAAGCTTATCAATCGCTCGCTGTATCTTGATGGAGGCTCGTTTTCTCCTTAATGCCAAAAAAAAGATGAATTAACCAATCAGACCGATGTTCAGGATCATTCCGGCCACTAACCAAAGTTTGGGGGAGCCCGCGGCGTCAAGCTCGTCCTTGAAACCTTGGATGAAGCGAAGATTGTTGTTTCTCATGCGGTGTAGCAAGAATATGCTCAGCACTGGGCAATGGCTGATTTATGAACTCCGTTCCATTGATGGTGGCTGAACGTTCGAAGGTTACCAGGTGCGTTCCTTTGACGAGCACCTCTGGGCCGCCGTCCGTGCTGATGCGGGCTGTCGCCTCGTTGATGATAACGACGCCGTCTCTACGGGCATTATTGCCCTCAGGTGGCTAGGTTGAGTAAAACATTGCGCCGTGTTTCCCGCATGGAGCGAACGAGCACAGGTTTCGCGACGAGACCGCTCGCAGAAGATGGCGTCCGTGGTTTCCGTGTACTTGGTGACCGCAAAGGTGTCTTTTTCACATTCTGCCAACGTGTCCTCATCAAGCCTTAGGATTACTTGATAGTGCGATACCGGGTAGACGGAGACCTTCTTACACCTGACTTTGACTCTAGGATAAGCTATTAGTATATGGATTATGTCATCGGATTTGAGGACCTTAATTCTAGCTTCGGCTTCTACTAAACTAACTATTGGAATATCTTGTTCAATGAGTGACTTCAGATCGGCATGATCAAGGATTGTTGGATTTACTATGTTAGCTTTCGCCAATGTTACAGTGAGAATTAAAATTGTATTTCTGTTGTCAGCATTCTATTTTTCGCTAGAAGTGCCTCCTACAAATGTGGGGTGTCAACAAAGTCATTCTTTTGGGCTTTAATAATTCTATTAATAGTGTCGGTTAATTTGTTTATCTGTTTTTAGGTTTCTGAATTTATGGTAATCTGCCTTTAATTTGAGTCCACTAGCTGAGCTTCTGTCATCCAGATTTTCAAAATATCCGAGACGTCAGGGGTTCCCGCAACCACTTTAAAGGCTGTCCCCAAGATATCTAAGCTTCTTGCAATTCTATGGTGTATTTTAAGGACGGACAACAAGGTTCTCAAATGATCTGTATCGACATCTAGTAACTTGCGCATATGCGACTGCGGAAAGGACTCGGACAATTTTTCTGTCTCATCTACCATACTAGTGAATTCGGAAAGGTTGCTCATGTGCCTCAAGTAGTCACGTTGTTCAAACACAAATCAATACAAATCCCCTTCTGCCCAATATAAATTTCAGTCAGATTTGGACAATTTTCAAAATTGGTGTTCCACCAATCTCTTTCAACTTAATGGGTCAAAATGTAAGCTTATGTCTTTCTATCGTTCGTGCCCTCACCAATATACTTTCTGTATGGGATTTCCTTAGATAGATTGACCCAGGTTAACGAAATTCGTGTCCTAGTAGATGCTAAACTTAATAAAGCCAAGGGCGTGCTTGGCTTCATTAAAAGATGGTCTAAGGATCTCGATGACCCTTATATTACCGAAACATTATATGTATCTTTAGTACGTCCAATTCTGGCGTACGGGTCATGCGTCTGGAGCTCTCAGTATGGGGTTCATCAAGATCGCATTGAATCCGTTCAAAAGAATTTCTTGATGTTTGCTCTTAGGGGACTCAACTGGGATGCAAATTTTCATTTCCTTCTAATCAATTTACCTTCCCTAACCAATCGTAGAAAGATGCTGGGGGTCCAAATAGACGTACTAGAAATTTTAGTCCCCTGTTCCTAAGTTAGTGTAGATCTACATATGCCTGCAATTTCTTCGCTGGGTTGGTAGGTCCCTTCGTCGGAGACGGGAACGACTGCTGAGCTGGGTTAGACTTCTCGCTAGGTGGTTGGGGTGCGAGGAAAGCTTGCTATGATATATTTTCATAAGTTCTGTGATTGCATTGATTACTGGTGGAATATTTAAGTCTCCTTGGATGTTTTCGTTCCGAACGTACCACGGTGCCCCAGTGATGGTTCTCAGAATCTTTGATTGTGCTCGCTGTATGATGTCAATATTGCTGTTGCTGGCGTTGCCTCATAGCTCTGCGCCATAGGTCCAGATGGGTTTCAATACAGCATTATAGAGTAAGGCCTTGTGGTCCAGGCTGAGCGGAGAGCCAGCGTTGATAAGGCAGTGTAAGTTGTTGGCTTAGAGTTTAAGGTGGGTTTTTTTAGCTTCAATGTGCCTGCGCCAAGTGAGTCTTCTGTCGAGGTGTACTCCTAGGTACGTTACCTCATCTGCTTTCGGGGGTGGTATGTTGTTCAACAAAAGTAGTGGGCAATCTTGTCTGTTTACCGTGAATGTCACGTGCTTGCATTTTTCTCGTTTACTTTTTTTCGCCAGTCAGAGAGCCACTTCTCAGTGTCTATGAGGTGCAATGCCAGCTGTGCTGTAGCTTGGATTGGGGACCTTGAACGGCTAAGGATAGCTTACTGTTAGCCGACTATTTGTAGGAATGTCAGCAGTATAGATGAGGTATTAAGTTGGTCCAAGAACGCTTCCTTGGGGGACTCCGGCCTTAATTTCGTGGTCAGTGGAAGTAGCAGTGTTGCACCGCACTGCAAACTTTCTGTCATATAGGTATGACTTTAGAAGCTTGTGTGTGCTTTCGGGTAAAGCTGTTTTAACTTTAAACATAAGGCCGTCTAGCCAGACTCTGTCGAATGCTTGGAATACTTCTAGAAATACGGCTGTACAGTGTTCTCGATTTTCAAATGCAGTTCTTATCTCCGCTGTTATTCGATTCACCTGTTCAATGGTTCCGTGGCTTTCGCGAAAGCTAAACTGATGGGCTGGGATTATATTGTGGGCTCTCAGGTGTGGATTCAGTCGCATTAGCAGGCACTTTTCGAATAGTTTCGATATACATGAGAGTAGACTTATTGGTCTGTAGGATGAGGGAACTGTGTGGTCCTTACCAGGTTTCGGAATCATTATAATGATCGATCTCTCCATCGAAGTGGAAAGTAGCCAAGTTTTGTGATGGCATTAAAGAGCTGCGTTATATAACTTATATATTTTTTATACCTTAGCCAGTTCGTTTTGTGTGAAGTCAGTCTGTAAGGTGGTTTTACGTTTTCTGCGTACCGGCTGAGATGAATTAGCACAGGCGAGTGATCAGATGATAGATCTGGTTGACATACAGCTCTAACCAAACTGCGAGAAATATTTTTCGTGACTGCGAAGTCATTCAAGTCAGGCAGCTTATTGAGGTCTGATGGCCAGTATGTGGGACTCCTAAGGGAAACATGATCAAGTCTATTAGTGGCTTTAATTAAAGCCTTATAAAGTTGTTTTCCTTTTGGATTCACAAGGCGGGATCCCCAGTAAGTATGTTTAGCCTAGTGCATGGTCCTAGTGCATGGAAGAAATCCAGCATTGGTCTTCCAATATTGTGAAACGGGGGGGCAGTATACGGCCGCTAGTGTAAGGTGAGTGTTGTCCTCCAGCTGTATATTGATAGATGTGGCCTGAAGATGAATTTCAGCAAACTCTTTGTAAAAGTGGTGCTTCAAACGGTGTCAAGCGGTTTCATGTGAGGTTTGGGAGTTTTGGGTTGGAGGCGTCATACATGATTTTACAAAATTTGCAAAACTTATCTTTTTAGTGCTTGGTATAGTCCAGGGAGCATTACTTGTTGGTTTCGAACAAAACTACTTCTAGATTTGTTTCCGATGGTGTCAGCGTAGCTGTTCCTTGGTGTACCCGTGCCGTGTTCATTCTTTTGTGGAGACGGGTTTTCAGCTCTTTGTAGATTGGACAGCCTCTGTAGTTTGCTGTGTGATTACCCCCACAGTTACCGCACTTTTTCGCGCTTGCATTTTCATTATTAGCTTGGCAGTGTGTGGAGACGTGGAGATCTCCACAGACTTATTCTTGGCAGTTCATACATTGTACAGGAGCGTTACGTTTATGCGGCTCTTCTACTGTAATCCTACGGTGCAGAAGGAACTGGAGTTTATAAATTGGATTAACCTCGTTTTAGATGCTTGTTTTCTGGTTCAAGCTCAATCGTAAAGAGTGGTTGCGGCTGCTTGTTTGTGTTTTTGATATTGTGTACGCCCTTCAGTACTACTTGTAGACCCTTGCTACTTTTAAGCTGGTAGGTATAAAAGCATGTTTTGTTTGCAGTAAGATAGTTTGTGACATTTCTGTAGTTTTCCTCCGTTTTCGTTTGAAGTATTATTTCATTAATAGTACCTCTTACGAGGGGTATTATATAAAAGCTATCTTTTCCAATAAGGCCAATCAAATTTTTAGGGCTAAGCTTCCGCTTTATTGTAATGTAGCGGTCCATTCCAGTCTGCGAGGCCGACCAAGCTTTTTTGTTTGCGTTTTGTTTTGCTAGTTGTGCGGCAGTGCCGTTTGGCTCTTGCGCTTTTGTTTTTGTTTTCGCTGGCTCAGTAAGAGCGTGAGCGGGTGCAGCCAATGGCGAAGTAGAGCGGGCTGTCGGTATTGCTCCAGTTGTTGTTGTTGCACATAGCAGGGCTTGTGTCGGAGCTAGAAGTGCGGGAGAGCAAGAGCGCGCTCTTTCTTGATTTGTTGGTACAAGAAGGTTCGTTGGGTTATGGGTTATTGGCCGCTCGTTGTCTTCGTTTGCTGGTGTCGCGGAGACATAAGAAAAGAACGCGTTGTTTCGTTGTAATGAGAGCCGGCGATCGTCTTGCTCTCGTTGCCGCTGAGCGCGAGTGTCGTTCTGGCTCATAGTGCCTTTTTTTTTTTTTTTAATTAATTTGTTTGAAACTATTATTTAACTATTTCAAACGCAGAATATGTATTCGAGCGATGGTGCATCGCCTGGAGCGTCTTTTTCGCTTTCAATATATTTATTTGTTGTTTATTAATAATCATTCACTTCACTAGAATCAATTGATTTTATCGGAGCTCGATGAAAACACGTCTTCACGCATCAGCATACGAATTCGAATTGACAAAATTTGACAATATTTTATTTATTATAAGAATGATTATTTCACAATTTTTGCTGCAATTTAGTTTTAAATTTATGTGGTCGAATATAATATCTTTGAATATGATATGCTTAACAATGCTCAGCTTTGTGGCAAATCTAAAATAGCATAGACTCTGGTCCTTTACTTGTTGATTCCATGTAACACACAAAGCGACTTCCTTGCTAAGCGAACTCCACACAAATTTTAGAGAATACTTATAATCGCATTCATGATTTTTACTTATTATTGCTTAAACTGAAAGTACACGGAATATTTTATTTAAAATATTTTTGTTCAAATCAAATTATGAATCAAATTATAATTCGAAACAATGAGCTGACATCCATCGTTGAAGTCTTTTAAAAGTGAATCTGAAAAAAAATATACAAATATATCAAAAGAATGAATTGCTTACGAAAAAATGGTATTTTTGAAGCTCCTATATAACACTAAGCTAGTTTAAAATGTTTTTCATTCTGTTAAACGTGTCCTATTTATATATGAAAATTAAACAAGATTATATAAAAAAAATTTCAGTCATTGGCTGTATACGCGCCGCACACATTTTCCATACCGACCGAGTGCCGCTGACATGGTTCTTATGGAATTTAATACAAACGGCGGAAAAGTCTGCAAGGCTGCTCTGCAACAAGCAACAAATCAATTCTCTTCTCCCTTAGTGGCCGTCGAAAAATGGCTATCTCACTGGCGAATTAAAATAAACAAACAAAAATGTAAGCATTTAACATTTACACTCAATCAGCCAGAATATCATTCAATCACTGCAAACAACACCGTACTACCGAAAGCAAAAGAAGTGACGTATCTCGGAGTGCACCTCGACCGACGGCTCACCTGGCGAAGGCACAACGAAGCCAAAAAAACACACCTTAAGCTTAAGGCTAGTAGTCTCCACTGGCTTGTCAACTCTCGGTCACCCCTTGGAAGAGGAACATATTTTTATATTTATAAAATATATATTTTTCTACGTTATTTCAAAAATTCTGTAAAACTACAGTTTATTTTTTGTTTTAATTTTCTTACTAAGTATATAATTAGAATAATTGTGATTATCATCCCTAAAATCAGTGAGCTACGGCCCGACACATAATAAAAATTTTGATTTACTGCCCTTTGTTTAGTATTTTTAAATATTTAATTTCTTAGTTAGTTGAGCTATTTCTATCGTATGATTAATAATTGAAGGCTTTAAGGGGTTCCAAACAATTTTCTGAATTTCTTCTGTTTTTTCTTTTTTTTTAATCTTGACTATCCCAAAAATTTCTTGTTTCTACTTATTTTTGATAATACCGGTACACTTTTAATAAATTGGGGAAATGCTGATCTATTCTGACTTGTATATAAAGACTTATTAAGCTCATCAACATATAATACAATATATTCTAAAATACAAAATAGTCTGGTAAAAATATCCTTATTAATATCGTTAACTTATTTCAGTATTGTTCTATGCTGGATCCGCTGGATCAGAATAGAGTTGTGTGTTGTAGTTTATATCGCTTGGAAGAGACGGAACGATTTCTTTTAATTTTCCCAATCTGGAGTGGATAGACTCTAGTATCTTCACATTATCAAATATAAAAATATATATTAATGTAGAATATACGCATGAAGTGCTCATGAAGGTTCGTCATTAAACTCGTCATAAAACTTGTGTGATCGACGTGTTTGTCTCTCCAAATGCTCAACATTGGGTAGGGGGTTCGATGCGGCTTTAACATGTGTGTTTGGTTTGAATAACTCGCTCTTATTCACCGCATTATTACTTATTTGAAGGAAGAAATGAATTTTAAGACTTAATCGACTGCGCCAGTTATGGTATCTATGAATACCGTGGACCTGTCTGTGGTGAAGACTCTACGGGGTTCAGTCTTAGTTTCTTTCCCAATTAGTTTAATGTGATTTTTTTTTATTAAATGTTGTTCAAATAAAGTTATATTTTGTTCGTGTCTGGGTAAGAATGCTAAAGACTGGCTTAACTCAAGCTTAGGGAACTGTCCTCAATCTCCTTATTCGTTAGAACTTGGTATTGTTGCTCGTAGCTGATTTGTGTCTGTTACATTATGACAAAATATGGGGGCGTTGATCTCAGCAGAGAAAAGAACTGGTCGACTGGATAAGGTTCCGTTGCAGGATGTTGTAATTTATGTTTGTATCCTTTTTAAATAAAATAAATAAGTCAAGTTTTGTGTTTTTAAGTTTTATGTTTTATAGTTTTAATATTCCTTTTAATTTGCAACACCAGCACCACGACTTGCTCACAGCAGAAAATCATACAAGAAGAAGAAAGTAAAAAGCAGTGTGACCACACATGTCAAATATAAGGTAGTGTTGTTAAACGTTATTTTTGTAGTTTGAATAGGGTATTCCAACACGCCCCCTCAAAAATAACGTCTACCATTTATAAACATAACAAAAATATTCATTAGTAACTATCATATGTGGGTGGTGTGCATTCTGGGAAGTGTTAACTGATCCAGCATTCGCTGCGAGGATACGGGGAAAACCCAGAAAAACCCGATCAGATCATTGTGATAAAATATGTTTACAAAAACTTAATTTGAAAAATAAAAAATATTATTCAGCAATCGAGTGGTCGTCTTGCAGCAAACCCAATTTGTCTCGTAGCTCCACAAATCTCGCAGCAGGCAACGTTTTTGTAAATATGTCAGCCAGTTGATTCTCTGTAGAAATATACTCAAGACAAATCACATTATTCTGAACTTGCTCTCTGGCAAAATGATATTTAATATCAATATGTTTAGCTCGTTTATGACATGAGGGGTTGTTTGCTATGCTAATACAGCCTTGATTGTCTTCGTAAATTTTAATAGGGTTTTCTAGTTTAATTTTAATACTAGTTAATAAAGATTTAAGCCATAGAGCCTCTCTCACGGCTTCAAATAGGGCCATATACTCAGCTTCAGTTGATGAGGCTGCTACTGAGTTCTGTCTCTTTGTATTCCAACAAATGAGATTAAAATCAAACATTTTGAATAAGAACCCTGTCGTACTTTTTCTATCAATTTCACTACCACCCCAATCAGAATCCACATAACCAATTAATTTATTTTTGAATGCCAAGTTCTTTTTAAAAATCAATTTCATATCGATAGTGCCCTTCAAATATCTAAGAACTCTTTTTAAGTTCTGCCATAACTCGGAGTTATTTTTACTACTATATCTACTCAAGATATTTACTGCAGTAGTTAAATCTGGCCGTGTACAAAGCATTATGTACATTAAACATCCTATGAGGTTACGGCATGAGGCATTGCAGCTTTCATCTGAATTAAGTAATTCATAATTTATTTTGCTAGGTAAAGGAGTACCAACTGCATTACAATTTTCCATGTTAAATTTACTTAAAATTCTTTTAACATATGCAGATTGGCTTAAATAGATTTTATCTTCATGCATTTCTATCCTAATTCCAATAAAATGTTTTATTTCATTTAGGTCAGTCATTCTGAACTTTTCCATTAAATACCTTTTGAAGTTATTCATTCTAGTCATATCTCCTGTAGCTATAACCACATCATCCACATATAATAATACATATATGTTTTCATTGATGTCACCTTTGTCTAAAATATATATACAGCGATCTACTGGAGAGTTTACAAACTCACACCCTTTCAAAAAACTCACACCCTTTCAAAAAAATTTTTATTTCTATCCTTACTATCTTTCAGGAATTGTATGTTGTCACATTCCTTACTCTCATTCAGGAATTCTGTTTGAATTATTTCCCTACTATCATTCGGAAAATTTTTATTTTCACTTTCCCTACTCTCATTCGGGTTGCTTAATCCCTTACTTTCATTCAGGAATTCTGTTTGTATTATTTCCCTACTATCATTCGGAAAATTTTTATTTTCACTTTCCCTACTCTCATTCGGGTTGCTTAATCCCTGACTTTCATTCAGGTGATCATCTCGCTTTCTTTTCTTACTCTCATTCAGAAATTTTTTTTTCTTTCCTTACTATCTTTCAGGAATTGTATGTTGTCACATTCCTTACTCTCATTCAGGAATACTGTTTCAAATTTAACCATATTGGTTTCATCGACAACAACATCTCTTGCGACAATAAATTTTTCATTTACAGCATCCCACAACTTAAAACCATTGGGTTCGTAGCCCACAAAAATACTTTTAAATGATTTATCATCAAACTTTCTTGTTTGTTTGTTTGTTTCCTTGTTTGTTTTTAATATGCACATAAACAGTTGCACCAAACACTCTCAAATATTTTAAGTAGGGCTTCTTATTGTGCCACATCTCATATGGGGTTTTTGAACTATCAACAAGTGCTCTGCTAGGAATTCTGTTGATTAAATAAGTTGCTTCACCCCAAAAGCATTTGTCTAATTTTGCACCACTAACCATGGTTCGAGCTTTTTCTGTTATGGTTCTAATCATTCTCTCAGAGACACCATTCCACTGAGGTGTATGTGGCACTGTTAAGTGATACGAAATTCCTTTCCCAACACAAAAACTGTTTCATCTCATTTGAAAGGTATTCTCTACCATTGTCAATGTACAAATTAACAACTTGTAAATTAAAATGCGCTTCATTCTTGGCTACAAAATCTTGAAACATACTAAACACATCAGATTTGTATTTAATTAAATAAGTTACACAATAATATGTAAACTGATCAACAAAGATCACAAAATAATTTTTATCATTTAAGGTAACTGGAGTAATAGGCCCACAGACATCTGAGTGAACTACGAAAAGTGGCCTTTTAATATGGGTCTTATCTTTCAATTGTTTAAAAGGAAGTCTTGCTTGTTTACCATTTAAACAAGGTTCACAAATTTCACATGACAACTCTAAGTTGTTTAGAAGACTTTGATCGCTAAACATATTATTTCGTTTTATTTCTAATAATTTGCCATTGCTTATATGGCCAAACCTCTCATGCCATAAACGAAAATTATTTTTATGCTTAGCATTTATGGAATATGCTTGAAAATTGATCATAGGTATATTGTTCAACATACCTGAATTTTTGACAACCATCAACCCATTTTTCGAAATGGTTACACCGCTTTTGTCAAATTCGATCGACATTCCTGCCTCTTGGAGACGCTTTACGGACATCAAATTACCTGCAGCTTCCTTACAAAAGAGTACATCCTCCAGTGTAATCTCGTGGTCATTCCGTAGTCGGACAATACCACGTTTAGTGGCATAAATAAATTCGTCTTGCTTGGCCACTGCAATCTTAAGTGGAGGCACCAACTCCACACTGTCGGTATACAGCGACTCATCATTTATAAGATGGTCACTAGCACCAGAATCAAGTATAAACCCACAGTTATCCATCACTAAGGTGTTATTCACTTCTTTTACCATTAACGCAATGCCGTGTGATGTTGCAGTTTGAACTTGTTTTTCATTTTCTTTATTTTTATAATTTAATATTCTCTTATAATGAAAGCAGTCTTTTTTAATGTGGCCTTCTCTGCCACAGTGGTGACACTTGACTCTATTCTTGGAATTTCCCTTGAATGTTTTCTTTGGCTTAGTTACCCGATTATTAAATGAATTATTTTTATAAGTGTTATTTTTGTTGTACGCGATCGCGTTCATAACTTTCTTGCTTGTATCTTTGTGGTCATTTTTAATTTTAATTTCCTGATCAACACCTCAACTCTGTACGAAGTCAGACGTGTTTTCATCGAGCTCCGTATAAAATCACTTGATTTTAGTGAAGTGAATAGCTAATAACATAAAATAAATACATAAATTGAAAGCGAAAGAGACGCTATTGGCAATGTTAAATTGCTATCTTACAAAACTTTCTGTGTGCGGAATAATAAAGTAAAACTAAAAAAACAAATAAACAACGAACAAATTGATCGTTCTAAAATGAGCCAACGCGAATTGCGCGCTCAGCGGCAAGTGCCAAACCACCCACCCGGTCAATGACCTAGCACCTGCAGAATGCACACGATAGCGGTCTTGCTCACCAATGCTTCTGACTGCTCGAAGTGAACCCGAACGCACTGAGAGCGTCTCTCTCACGCTCTCCCCATTCGAAACGGTGTCAAGTTCCTTAACTAACAATCTATTTTTTACAAACGCCAATGTCAAATTTTCTTCTGATAATGTCTCTATCGCTGTAACGACGCCATCGTAACACGAAGGCAATGTGATGAGTAGATGAGAAATTTTATCCATCTCTTCTATTTTTGCACCAGCTGCCAACAATTCACTTATAAGTTCGTCAAAAATATGAAAATGGTTTAATAGTGACATCTCACTCGATAGCTTCAGAGAAAGCAAATTTTAACGCAGCGCCAGTTGCGACGCCAAACTTTTTCGTTCGTAAACGGCGTCCAAATTCTCAAGAATTTGACGCGCCGTAATGTCGCTTGTCGCGAAATTTAGAAACGAGTCGCTTAGGTACTCAATAATTGTACTTTTTGCACAACGCTCTGCCTTTTTCCAGGAATCATCTACCTCGTTAGGCATTGAACCGTCAACTACTTTAAGCACATATTGTTCAGCTAAAAAAGCTCTAATTCTAAATTTCCAAATCGCGTATTTCTCGCCATCGAATGGCTTAATATTACGTTTTGCTCTGTCCATTTTACCACTCATACATACACAACTAGTATATATGTAAAACAAAAAACGCAAGCGGAACTCAAATTCTGAGAAAGAATTAATTTCACAAGAATGTGAAAAAATGCCACATACATATGTATGTATGTATTTCACAACTTATTTTCACTGGGCCCATAACCTGTTGTAATTTATGTTTGTATCCTTTTTAAATAAAATAAATAAGTCAAGTTTTGTGTTTTTAAGTTTTATGTTTTATAGTTTTAATATTCCTTTTAATTTGCAACACCAGCACCACGACTTGCTCACAGCAGAAAATCATACAAGAAGAAGAAACTAAAAAGCAGTGTGACCACACATGTCAAATATAAGGTAGTGTTGTTAAACGTTATTTTTGTAGTTTGAATAGGGTATTCCAACACAGGATATATTGTGAAACCCTGTCGCCCTGTTGACAGGGCTTGCTGTTGGAACTATCTTAAGACATACATCCGTTTTTGAGGTATCCATGAAATGTGGTAACCAAAATGTTTATTCAAGGGTTAAATGTTATTTCCTTAAAGATTAATTGAGCAACGACCATATAAACGAATTTTTGGAGATAAGAAATAATCGAGGAAAGGTTATAATAGCCGATTGCTGGGTTATTGCCGTAACTTGCAATAGAAAAAGTTGGATGTTGGAGATGAAGTAAGTTCTGAATAGGATTGTCCGAAACTGATTTTATTGATATACAACTGAGCCATTCACATCTGAACAAATACTCGGGGTATTTTTTAGATGATTGAATGGCGGTGTAGCAGAAATTTTTTAAAATACATAACAATAATTTTAAAATGTTAAGGAGGTGAAGTGTTTTACATTATTGTGTCTACTTTATCAATTGTAAAGCTGTAGTTAATCTAGTGTTTGTTTTTTCAGCGTTTTAAAATGAATTAATTACATAATATTCAATTGTAACTTTGTATCGAATTCATTGAAAAAACACTGTCCGTATAGTAGTTTAGCAATTAGAGAGTCAGTAGTTATCGTTCTGCCGTTTTCGGGCATTTGTTAATATAACTCTTGCCACAAGTCTGTCAGGCAATTAAGGAAACACATCCCTATAAAATATATAAGTTAACACTTAAGTTTAGTATCAGCCCTCGCATATTTTTGTTAAATAACCCACTCGCCAAAAATGCTGAAATATCAGTCTGTAGGGTGGTTTTACGTTTTCTGCATACCGGCTGAGATGAATTAGCACAGGCGAGTGATCAGATGACAGATCTGGTAGACATTCAGCTCTAACGAAACTGCGAGGAATATTTTTCGTGACTGCGAAGTCAATCAAGTCAGGCAGCTTATTGAGGTCTGATGGCCAGTATGTGGGACTCCTAGGGGAAACATGATCAAGTTTATTAGTGGCTTTTATTAAAGCCTTATAAAGCTGTTTTCCTTTTGGATTCACAAGGCGCGATCCCCAGTGAGTATGTTTAGCATTGAAGTCGCCTGCTGCAATGAAGTGTGGTCCTAGTGCATGGAAGAAATCCAGGAATTGGTCTTCCAATATTGTGAAACGAGGGGGGCAGTATTCGGCCGCTAGTGTGAGGTGAGTGTTGTCCTCCAGCTGTATATTGATAGATGTGGCCTGTAGATGAATTTCTGCTTCATACGGTTCCTAACTAGAATGCCGGTCCCACCGTGTCCTCTATCATCGGGGTGATTTGTACCATAGAAGTTGTAATCTCTTATTTGAAAGTTGTATTTGCTTGTAAGATGAGTCTCCGAAAGAAGCATTACGTCGATATGCTTCTCATGTAGGAATTTCGTTTCTTGCTGATCAGATGGCCTATAGTTTTGTTGTGTGTCCAATTTTGTGTGATCTTCATGTGAGGTTTGGGAGTTTTGGGTTGGAGGTGTCATACCTGATTTTAAAACGTTTGCAAAACTTATCTTGTTAGTGCTTGGTATAGTCCAGGGAGCAATACTTGTTGGTTTCGAAAAAAGTACTTCTGGATTTGTTTCCGATGGTATCAGCGTAGCTGTTCCTTGGTGTACCCGTGCCGTGTTCATTCTTTTGTGGAGACGGGTTTTCAGCTCTTTGTAGATTGGACTGCCTCTGTTGTTTGCTGTGTGATTACCCCCACAGTTACCGCACTTTTTCGCGCTTGCATTTTCTTTATTAGCTTGGCACTGTGTGGAGACGTGGAGATCTCCACAAACTACACACACTGGGCGAAGTGTGCAATACGATCTCGTGTGGCCGTATTCTTGGCAGTTCATACATTGAACAGGAGCGTTACGTTCATGCGGCCCTTCTACTGTAATCCTACGGTGCAGATGGAGCTGGAGTTTATAAATTGGATGAACCTCGTTTTTTTTTAGGTGCTTGTTTTCTGGTTCAAGCTCATTCTTAAAGAGTGGTTGCGGCTGCCTGTTTCTGTTTTTGATATTGTGTACGCTTTTGACGCAAAATCTCTTATCTTTTAGCGCCTCAGCTATCTCTTCGGGCTTTACATCAGGCTCAATGCCCTTCAGTACTACTTGTAGACCCTTGCTACTTTTAAGCTGGTAGGTGTAAAAGCATGTTTTCTTTGCAGTATGGTATGCAGATGGTTTGTGACTTTTCTGTAGTTTTCCTCCGTTTTCGCTTGAAGTTTGATTTCATTAATAGTATTATATAAAAGCTATCTTTTCCAATAAGGCCAATTAAAGAATTTACCAAACCGTTTGTGCTCTTCTCGCGGACGTAAATTGGGGAAGGCTTTATTTTCTTTGGTTTCTTATCGATGGATTTCAGTGGCACGTCCTCGTTGGTATCTGCCAGCAAAGCGAATCTGTTGCTATTTTCGGGCGCCTCATTGTTGATTGAGGTAGTATTGTCGCGTATATTTTTCGGCTTGTTTTCTGTATCGGAAGTTTTACGGCTAAGCTTCCGCTTTATTGTTATGTAGCGGTCCAGTCCAGTCTTTGAGGCCGACCCAACTTTTTTGTTTGCGTTTTGTTTTGCTAGTTGTGCAGCAGTGCCGTTTGGCTCTTGGGCTTTTGTTTTTGTATTCGCTGACTTGGTAAAAGCGTGAGCGGGTGCAGCCAATGGCGAAGTAGAGCGGTCTGTCGATATTGCTCCAGTTCTTGTTGTTGCAGATAGCGGAGCTTGTGTCGGAGCTCGAAAGGCGGGAAAGCAAGAGCGCGCTCTTTCTTGATTTGTTGGTAAAAGAAGGTTTGTTGGGTTATGGGTTATTGGCCGCTCGTTGTCTTCGTTTGCAGGTGTCGCGGAGACATAAGAAAAGAACGCGTTGTGTCGTTGTAATAAGAGCCGTTGATCGTCTTGCTCTCGTTGTCGCTGAGCGCGAGTGTCGTTCTGGCTCATAGTGCTTTTTTTTTATTATTTGCTTGAAACTATTCTTTATAATTTTTCAAACGCAGAATATGTATTTGAGCGATGGTGCATCGCCCGAAGCGTCTTTTTCGCTTTCGATATATTTATTTGTTTTTTATTAATAACCATTCACTTCACTAGAATCAATTGATTTTATCGGAGCTCGATAAAAACACGTCTTCACGCGTCAGCATACGAATGAATCGGGATGTATTTGACGTGAGAAAAGTCTGTGATCCGTGCATTTGCCACTGCTAGGGTGATGAGCGTTGTTAGGGCGAACATGCAATCCAAACGTAGAGTGAGACCACGATGTTTTAACTTAAATTTGGCTTACTAATAAAAATATGGCTTACTTGCAAATTATAAGTGAGGGGGCCTACTTGAGGTTGTCCCTATGGACCACCCTCCCTTTAATGAGAACAGACGTTCCGAGGTCTGCCTGCACTTTTTGTTCCGTGCATAATGGGGTCAGCTTGTTTCCTAACCTTTTATTGTTTTTGACGAATACCTCTTCTCCTACCTCAAATACACGGTTTCTCCTAGCTGGGTTGCATCTTTCAATGTTGTTCTGTTGGGCTTTTATCAACCTGTCTTTAATGTCTAGACAGCGATCATCGGATCCCGTGTGGAGAATCTCGACCGGTTTCTCATGACTCACCGAATGTAGGCTTCTGTTATATTCTACAGTTGCCTTCAAGATAAGTTCTACAGTATCGCTGATTTTTTTGTCTAGCTTAAGACACCTGGCGATTTCCGTCAACGTCCTGTGGAACCGTTCCACCTGACCGTTTGACGAGCTATGTAGAGGGGCAGCGTTCACAATGTTGATGTGGTAGCTGTTTTTCAGTAAGGAGGTGATGGTTGATATTGTCTTGACTTTAGGGAGTTGACTTTCACGAGTTGAAGCAAGAGCCCTGTGATGTCCACTATTGTTCTGGACTGCAATGGTACCACCGCAAACTTCTAGAACTTATCAACGCATGTTAGGAATTGCTTCCTATCGGTTGAGAAGATGTCAATGTGCAACATTTCGCCGGTGTAACTTGGTATGGGTGTTTCCATGGCCTCTTGCTTTTTTGGGTGCCTGTCATATTCGGCTTTGATGCATACTCTGCATTTTGCAACCACTTTTTTTGCTAAGCTGCTCATTTTGGGAAAATAATAATCGCGGAGGACTTGCTTGGTATTTTCCTGAGCCGCTCTGTGTGCACGATTGTGCTCTGCCGTGATAATTTCTAACTGTTCGTTTTTATTAGTAACGTCCATTACAAGCTTCCTAGAAGAGGGTTCTAGAGATCATTGTAATAGGTCTCTTTTCTTGCGATAGTACGGCGCCGATACCGTTCGCGGAAGCATCCGTTGTCAGATCGAACGGCTTCCAGAAATCAGGGTATCTGAGAATTACATCTTCGGAAGCCAGAACATTTCTTAGCCTCTCGAATGCATCTCTCTGCAAGTCGCCGAAGTCAATAGGAGTTTTCTTAGACATGTGTTTGCTGACGGAGCCATTTTCTCCTTTCAGCAAGCTTGTCAAAGGCCTCGCGATTACCGCAAAGTCTTTAACGAAACATCGATAATAACTGGATAGGCCCAAAAATGACCTAAGCTCATACAGATTTGTCGGTTCTGGGTATTCCTTTATGGCTTTTACTTTTTCTGGGTCGGTTTTTGCACCGCCATTGGTAACAATAAATCCCAGATTTTCGTTGGACACCTTCATGTTGGCATCACATAGGCTTTTTAGGACCCAATCTATGTGCCTAACAGTTGGTTCCTTATTTTCGGAAAAAATAATGACGTCATCTACGTAATCGTAGGAAGATTGGCCAATTTGTTCTCGTAGGACGTCGTCGATCGCTCTTTGGAATATGCTTCCCGCATTCTTCAAACAGACCGGTAATCGACAAAATTCATACTTCCCTCCATTTATTGAGAAGGAGGTCTTCTCGCGGTCATGCTCGGCCAAGTAAATCTGGTGATAGCCGGACTTTAAATCTAGCGTTGTAAAGTAATTGGCTTTACCTAAATTCGCCAGTATCATGGGAATATTCGGCATTGGGTACTTGTCAGCGATGGTTTTTTCGTTAAGTTTCCTAAAGTCTATAACCAAACGCTTATTCTTATTCCCCAGATCGTCATAGCCTTTTTTGTCCACACCCCATGTTGGGTTGTTGTAAGGCGACTTTGAAGTTCTAATAATGCCTTTTTGCAATAAGTCTGCAATTTCTCGCTTCACGAACTCAGATACGCCCATGGGATGCGGGTATAGTTTGGAATATACCGGCTTATCATCGCTTGTCCGAATTGTGGCAATGACAGAAGTGTTAAATGGCAATGCCTCGTTAGAGGCCAAAAACGCCTTAGATCTGTTCGTGATCATATTTTGAAATTCAATTTTTGCGGATTCTAGTTCGGCAATGTCATTCATGTTAGTGAAATTTACATTGTTGCAATTATAATGCTCCAGCTTTTCGGAAACAGAACCATAATTTATTGTACCTTTCTCCGTGTCCAATTTCGGCCCTACTTGAGCCAGAAAGTCAAATCTTATCATTCCATCGAAAAGTGTCAGCGCGTCTAAGAGAAAACACGTAGCTGTTTTCCCAAAAACGTTCATCAAACATTTCTGGTGAACCCTGTTAGAACCATGAATGGAACTAACTGTGAAAGGGGAATCAGATTAGAATTCTTAGTTGTCTCCCCTGTAACTGGCGTTCAATGAACGGCAGCCGGGAGCGCTCCCTAAAAAATTTATCTGATCATTATCATCAGACTCCTCATCTAATTCGGTAACTGCCGCTGCGGCGGTGCTTTCATATTCGCTGTTATTCTTATCGTCAGCCTGTGGCATGGTATTTTGCACTCTCTGACGCCTTTGACCTGTCATACGTGTGGAACCTGGCCTTTTATGGCCTCGGAAACTCTCGCTTCTGGTAGTTGCGGCTTGACCGCTTCCGAAGGCGGTCGGATGTCTAATCTGTGTCATAGTAGAGCCTAATTCCATAGATTTAGGTGACTGATTATGGTATTTGCTTGTGCCTTGGGGCGAATTATCCTGTTGGGGCCTATTTTGTTTTTTATAAAAGTGGGTGTTTTTCCCCTGGCCATCTTCGGCCCTGCTATTTTTTCCCTGTGGCTCTCGTGAGCGGCTCAAATACACGGTTTCTCCTAGCTGGGTTGCATCTTTCAATGTTGTTCTGTTGGGCTTTTATCAACCTGACTTTAATGTCTAGACAGCGATCATCGGATCCCGTGTGGAGAATCTCGACCGGTTTCTCATGACTCACCGAGTGTAGGCTTCTGTTATATTCTACAGTTGCCTTCAAGATAAGTTCTACAGTATCGCTGATTTTTTTGTCTAGCTTAAGACACCTGGCGATTTCCGTCAGCGTCTTGTGGAACCGTTCCACCTGACCGTTTGACGAGCTATGTAGAGGGGCAGCGTTCACAATGTTGATGTGGTAGCTGTTTTTCAGTAAGGAGGTGATGGTTTCAGAATTGAAAGCGGCCTCATTATCGCAATATATTGTCTTGACTTTAGGGAGTTGACTTTCACGAGTTGAAGCAAGAGCCCTGTGATGTCCACTATTGTTCTGGACTGCAATGGTACCACCGCAAACTTCTAGAACTTATCAACGCATGTTAGGAATTGCTTCCTATCGGTTGAGAAGATGTCAATGTGCAACATTTCGCCGGTGTAACTTGGTATGGGTGTTTCCATGGCCTCTTGCTTTTTTGGGTGCCTGTCATATTCGGCTTTGGTGCATACTCTGCATTTTGCAACCACTTTTTTTGCTAAGCTGCTCATTTTGGGAAAATAATAATCGCGGAGGACTTGCTTGGTATTTTCCTGAGCCGCTCTGTGTGCCTTTCCCTGTGCTTTTGACCTGTCATACGTGTGGAACCTGGCCTTTTATGGCCTCGGAAACTCTCGCTTCTGGTAGTTGCGGCTTGACCGCTTCCGAAGGCGGTCGGATGTCTAATCTGTGTCATAGTAGAGCCTAATTCCATAGATTTAGGTGACTGATTATGGTATTTGCTTGTGCCTTGGGGCGAATTATCCTGTTGGGGCCTATTTTGTTTTTTATAAAAGTGGGTGTTTTTCCCCTGGCCATCTTCGGCCCTGCTATTTTTTCCCTGTGGCTCTCGTGAGCGGCTTTGATTTTTTCGTTGCTCATAGGTAAGTGCCTTATCTTCCAAAGCCCTTGCATACGTGGCAGCAAAGGTAGTGCGTTCTATGGGATTCTTGGGATTCCCTAGCTAAAGCTAAAGCTGAGGGCAAATCCTTTGGTTGAGCCGGTAAGACTATGGCTCTCAAGGGTTTCCTGAGACCTGCAATGAACGCATGGAGGGCATCTTCTCTAACCTCAGTATTGAATAAAAAATGTCCGGTTCGTGGTTCGTATTATTTGTTATCAATGTCAACCGTTTCTCTACGTCGTCGTAATACTGCATCAGGCTAAGTTCCCCTTGCCTGACCGTCTCAAGTCCCTGCCGAAGAACACGCAGTGACGTTTTGTCCGCGTAGGTGCAGTCCAATCGAGCAATTATGGCATCGAAATTTAAGACTCTGTTATGGGCAACTAGTAACCCTCTTGCCTGATGATAGAGACGGTTTGGTAATGCGTCTCGCTGCCATGATATGGTTTAAAGATTTCATATGCGTCTACGGCTGACTGTCGCCACGACACATAATCATCCTGCTCTCCCATAAAATCTGGCATGGTTTTAACGATGTCAAGCTTGACTTCACATCGAATGTTTGGATCTACAGTTATTTTTTTGTAGGCCTCCACTTGCTGTGCTACTACACGCAAGCTTTGCAAGCTTGTTGGACTAGGGCCTGGCTAACGGCTCTATTAGCTGGGCAGCGTCCATGTCTGTAATGTTATTTGTCGTAGGGCGAAAGACTTGTGTTTTTAAATCCCACCCGTCGTCACTATCGTATTCGACTTTAATATCTCTGTATTCCCCTGCCAAACTCATTGACTAATGGTTGGCACTACACAAATATATTCTTGGCGAGCACAAATGATCGGCTTCCGTGAAAGAACAAAATTACGTTGCGCGAGAAAAAAGAATTGAGGTAGACAACTTTTATCTTAAAAAAGGCTTTCACAAAAATATAATTCCCGCTGCTTTTTTTCTTTTTTTTTTTTAATTTTATGCCGCAAGAAACATAGGGTTGCTTAGGGTATGCAATTTATTTTTAATTTAAATTAATAAAAATTTTTTCTCCTCTTTTTTTTATTAAATTTTTAATAACTTATTTTTTGTTATTACTTTGTATTGTTACTTTTATTGGCTCGAAAAGTCTTGACGAGGAGACGTGTATTGGGACTGAGGGCGAGAAGGAGGCTCCTGCGCATTCTCCCAACAGATCTGCCGAGAAGATACATAAGTTAATTGATAAAATTAATTCATGCCTCTAGACTCCCTAATTAGGTTTAAGTATGAAAATATGTAAATACTCGATAGAAATTATGATACTCTGCAGTATAAGTTACTACAAATAGTAACAGTGGACTGCAATGTAAATAAATACAATTTTTATAAAAAAAAAAAAAAAAAAGCAAAATTACTAATTCGATATAATACGAGGGCGGGTCAATAGGTCCGTGACTATTTGAATGAAACACAGGTTTTTAGATAAAAAGTTATTTTATTTTTCAACGTAGTCTCCTTTGAGCTCTATACACTTAGCCCAACGTTTCTCCAATTTTTTTATTCCTTACAAAAAATATGATTTGTCGAGGTCTTCAAAATAGGCATTTGTTTGTGAAATGACTTCGTCATTGGAGGCAAATCTCTTTTCGCCGAGCCATTTCTTCAAGTTTGGGAACAAGAAATAGTCACACGAGGCTAGATCGGGTGAATAGGCCGGATGAGGGAGCAATTCGTAGCCCATTTCATGGAATTTTGCCTGGAAACTGCACATGTGTGCACCCGTGCATTGTCCTGGTGGAAAAGAACTTTTTACTTGGCCAAGTGCGGTCGCTTTTTTTCAATGCCTCATCGAATCGACCCAATAAGTTGCTGTAATATTCACCATTGATTGTTTTTCCTTTTTGAATGTAGTCAATGTGGATAATACCGCGTGCATCCCAAAAAACAGTCGCCATGACTTTATTGGCTGACAAACCCACCTTTGCCTTCTTTGGCGCCGATTCACCCCGAGAAACCCACTGTTTTGACTGCTGTTTGGTCTCCGGTGTGTTGTGGTGGATCCACGTTTCGTCCACGGTTACGAAACGGCGCAAAAACTCGTTCGTATTGCGATTGAACAACGCTAAACATTCCTGCGAAATTGTCACACGGTTGCATTTGTGGTTGATTGTGAGCAAACGCGGCACCCATCTTGCGGAAAGCTTTCTCATACCCAAATGATCATTCAAAATTGAAACCACTGAGCCATGTGAAATGCCTACGGCTTCCACAATCTCTCTCACTTTTTATCGCCGATCGGCTAAAACCATATCGTGGATTTTTTCAATTG
Source organism: Drosophila ercepeae (assembly GCA_018150545.1). Lineage (NCBI taxonomy): Eukaryota > Metazoa > Arthropoda > Insecta > Diptera > Drosophilidae > Drosophila > Drosophila ercepeae. The sequence continues at coordinate 21,668,594 of JAECWL010000161.1, read as the reverse complement.
TTTCGGATGTGGAAACCTCAACTGGGCGTCCAGAACGTTCGGCATCTTCCGTGCTTGTACGGCCACATCGGAATTCAGTAAACCACTTTTTTACCATTGAAATGGATGGTGCAGAGTCTCCATAATATTTATCAAGCTTGGCCTTGGTTTGCGTAATGGATTTTTTCCTCAAAAAATCATGCTTAATGGCACACGAAATTCACTTTTTTCCATTTTCTTCTCAGTCAACGCGGTAGTCTGATATTAACGGCTGTCAAAAACAAACTAAATGTCGCAGCTTATTCAATTTTTGACAAGAGTCAACTGACAGATGACTGTTGACGGGAGCAGTGTTACCATTTCAATTAAGAGGCGGGAAATTCAAAAAGTCACGGACTTAATGACCCGCCCTCGTACTTACATTTTTGTTTGATTGTTTTAATTCGCCAGTCAGATAGCCACTTCTCCACGCATACTAGGTGAGAAGAGAGTTGATTTGTTGCTTGTACCGGGCACTTGAATCGACTTAAGATCGCTGTGTCGTCGGCAATCGTAGAAGTTGTTAGTAGTCTGATTGTGGGTATGTCTGCTGTGTAAAGGACGTACAGCGTTGGTCCACGTACGCTACCTTGGGGAACTCCGGCGTTAATAGCGTAGTCTTCGGATATGTCAGAGTTGCATCTCATAGCAAAGGTTCTGTTGTAGAGATACGACTTCAAGAGTTTCTGGGTGTTTTGAAGAGGCATTGTTCTAATTTTGAACATTAATCCATCTAGCAAGACCTTGTCATAAGCCTGAGAGACATCCACAAATATTGCTAGAGTATGCAATTTATTTTTTATTTATAAAAATTTTTTCTCCTCATTTTTTTTTTTTTTAATTTTTAATAACTTATTTTTTGTTATTACTTTGTATTGTTACTTTTATTGGCTCGAAAAGTCTTGATGAGGAGACGTGTATTGGGACTGAGGGCGAGAAGGAGGCTCCTGCGCATTCACCCAACAGATCTGCCGAGAAGATACATAAGTTAATTGATAAAATTAATTCATGCCTCTAGACTCCCTAATTAGGTTTAAGTATGTAAATATGTAAATACTCGATAGAAATTATGATACTCTGCAGTATAAGTTACTACAAACAGTAACAGTTGACTGCAATGTAAATAAATACAATTTTTATATATACATAAAAAAAATGTTACTTTTATTAATTTATTTTTTTTTTTAAATTACGCAACAGAAAAACAAAAGATATGCAATATATTTCGAATTATAAACTCTCGAGGGTGTCGCTGAGTTCACTCATTAAACTTACATGTTTTCCTAACTTAACTATCCTGTTAGGTTAAATTGGTGTTGTAGGTCTGATGGAGTTGGGCGCCAAATATGTAATCCTGTCCCGCGTCGATGTGGCAGGTAGAAATGTAGTCCAGCGGCGTTAGCTGCTATTCTGGAATTTTGCTGTAGTACTCCAATTATGGGGGCCAGTCTTCTTATGAAGATTAGGTTGGAGAGTTTACTTCCTCTCTAATCACCGGCCTTGTGGCTCGGCAATTATGATAATAAGACAATAATCAATAATAAGACACGATTTTACGGCAATGCGGGAGCTATGTTTTATTGATAAAGCGTAAGCTTTCGTATCTTAGACAGAACTGAAGTACAAAATATATTGAAACATAAGTCTACCCTAGCTCCAATGCATCACGCTATAAAATCGTGGTCGTCACGCCGACTCAGCATTTCATGTATTGCAATTCGGCACTCCGGATATCGCGGGGTGCTGAACTCATCTTGGGCGCGTCAGCATTGTTTGTGTGAATCTATTTAGTTGCTAGGCTATTATTTATGTAAAATTACTTAGTTGCCGAATCAGATATATCGAGTGTTCTTTTCAGTAGTTAACTTACTACAACTTGTTCAATGGTTCCATGTTTCTCTTTAAAAACGAACTGATGGGCTGGAATAAGATTGCGTGTCATCAGGTAAGGGGTTATTCGGGTCATCAGACATTTTTTAAATAGTTTAGAGAGACAAGACGATGAGGAAACTGAGTGGTCCTTGCCTGCCCTTACTATGATCGATTTTTTGCATCTCTCTGGATAGTTCCCGAGTTTTGTGATAGCTTTAAAGAGCAGGGAAATAGTGCATACAGCACAGTATGGAACCTCGATAATCATCTTCGGAGTTGTTAGATCACATTCTGGAGACTTTTTCGGATTGATTCTTTATCATTTTAGCTATTTCATTCGCTTAATATTTGATTGGATCATGTGGTGCTTGGTCGTCGTCTGTTACCGTTTGTATTACCAAAGAACTTGTAGCAGGGTTCGGAACACACGCCTTTTACATGTCACTAAGCCTTGGATTCAGCTGAATGTGTTAACTTATATATTTTGTATATTTGACGCAGTTTCTTTTCTTTGATGTTAATTTGCTAGTCTGCACTGTAGTCTCAGGCCGTTGGAGAAAGCTTAGATTTAAAAGGACTGGAGAATGGTCAGATGAGGTTTCGAGGGATACTTTTGGTTATTGCGAAGTCGATCAGAATAGGAATTGTCTTCTGGTAGGTTGACCGGTATATTGCTCTGCCTGAAAAGACGTAATCAAGCTTTCTATTTGAATTTATGATAACATTATACAATTATACATTATACATTATTGTTTGAAAGTTGTATTAAGCAGTATGAGGTGCTTGCGACAGTAGCAGGTGATTATCATGAAATAATTAAGTTATATATTTTTTTTTTTTTTTTTTTTTACCGTCGGAATCAGTTCAGAGCCTTCTGAATGCAACCAGACGAGGGAAATGGAGGATTATATTTTGCTACATACACACTTAACTAACTTACATTTAACAGTTTGGCGGGGAATTTAGAATCTTACGATATTATGCGGGTAGGGAGATCAGAGAGGTGGATCCTCCTCAGACGTCGGAGGCAGAGAGCTTTGGCGAGATCACTTGCCAGAGAGTTTGGGTGTGTTGCCAATTTCTTCGCGTATCGGCTGCTGTGGAGGTTGATCTGATCACAAATCCGGGTAATTGCCTATCAACCCACCATTAAATGTTAGGCCAGTGCTGGTTCCGGGAAGGAGCGCGAAGGTCACACAATCGGACTTAGCACACTTGAAGGCTGTATTCCACTTGGCTGCCCAGACTTCAATGTCGTGCAGCCATTCTTGTTCTGCATTCGATGCCGTTTGCAGAGACATGTGAGACATGCAAGCATGGCTGTGTCGTCGGCGTATGTAGCCAGTAGTACCTTAGCACTGGGAGCACTGAGGGACGGAACTGGCATATCTGCTGTGTATAGGGTGTACAAAAAGGGTCCGAATACACTTCCTTGGGGAACTCCTGCGTTCATGGCCAGCATTCTCGATCGAGAGTCTCTCACTGCCACCTCGAAAGTCCGATCGGTGATGAAGGATCTCAGGATATTATAGTGGGGTCCTGGAAGAAGAGCCTTGACTTTATATTGGAGTCCCTCGTGCCATATCTTATCAAAAGCTTGCTTGACATCGAGGAACACTGCCACCGTGTAGAGCTTGGACTCAAGGACGTGCGTTACGCGATTGACTAGACGGTGGACTTGTTCCGGGCAACCGTGTGACTTCCTGAAGCCAAATTGATGTTGGGGTATGTATCCTGATACCTGCGGCAGATCCATCAATCGCTTCATCAGAATGCGTTCAAAGACCTTAGAAAAGGTTGGAAGTAGACTTATTGGTAGGAGTCTATCTGCGTTGGTGGTTTGCCGGGTTTGGGTATCATAACGATCCTCGCACGCTTCCATTGCTTAGGGAAGTGCCCTAATCTTAGCATAGCATTATAAATTTTTACTAATGCCATAACTCCTTTGTGAGGAAGGTATTTGGCTGCTCGGTTGTCAATACCATCGGGTCCAGGTGTCTTCTTTAGTTGGAGGCCCTCTAACTGCAGAGTTCTTTATTCCTCTCGTTAGCTTCCATACTGAGAAGTCGCTGCTATTGTCAGGACCGGCTCCCTCAGGTAGGCTGTTGAAGTTTTCCTGGTGGTTTTTGGCAAGCATCCGACGCAGTCTGTTTGTGACACTTGAGAGGGACTGCTTAGTTGCAGGATCTCCTGTTGCTATTAAACCTCCTGAGGTGTCTTTTGAGGTTCAGAAGATCTCTTGCCTCCGTATTTAGTATTGGTCTAATAACAGTTTTCGGGCTTACTTGGCGTGGTGAAGGAGTAGCCTGTCGTCCTGCAATGACAGCTCAATGACAGTAGCAGTGAAGCAGTCGATATAAGCATCCAGCTCGTCGCTAGTGTTGATGGGCGAATTGAGCGCGACATTATCCTCGATGTGTGCTTTAAATAGAGCAACGTTTGCATGCGGGGCAGTGTTCTAGGGGTTCCTGAAAGTATTGGGCCTCCTCGTCCAGTTCAAAGAGAAGCGGGAGATGGTCAGATAAAAGCTCAGTGAGGGCTCTTACCTGGATTTGTTGCTGTCTGAAGCCTTTTGATATGCCAAAGTCAATGACGCTGGGAGAGGCGCTCACCCGGTAGGGGTAGCAGGTAGCTTCGCCTGTAGGTACAATGTCAATGCCCTCGTCTGCTAGAGCAGAGACAAAACCCTGCCTCTGGCACACATTCTGTGGTTGGCCCACCACCTATGTTTGGCGTTCCAGTCCCCTGCAGCAAGGAATTTCTTGCCGAGTTGGGAGAAAAGTGCCAGAAAGTCTGTCTCCGCCCACCTGTAGGCAGGGGGGCAATAGACCGAGGCAACATCGAAAGATCCTCTGCTTGTAGACAGTTTAATGCCGACTGCTTGTAGGTGTTCTTCCGACAGTGTAAAGGAGGGTTGATGGGAGATTGTGGATCTTATAAAAATTCCCTCACCTCCGTGCAGCGTGCCATCCGGGTGGTTGGGAAGCCGGGAAATCTAAAGAGGGACCGTGTGTTGAAGTGCGTCTCAGACCCATTTTAAATCGACCCATTATGAGAGGTGGTGGAGGGAGGGAGTAAGCGAATAACTTGCATGACGGAATCAATAGTTGACTTCATCCTGTCGATCTTCGTGAGCTGATCCAACTTCGCATCCAAATTATCGTTTGTGCTGATGACCGGGGGGGGGGGTGCGTGTTGTAAACTGGTGGTCCGATTTGAGCGACCGATTTATTTATGCTTGCTACGCTCACGTTAGTTTGCTTGCCAAAGGGAGGGGTAGTACTTGGTGAGGTAGAGTTAATGGAATGATCTTCTGCTGCTGCTTATTTTTAAAGTTCATTTGTAGATATTTTTTGCAACCTTTAAAGTTGGCTGCGTGAGAGTTGTCACAGTGATGGCAGCAGAGATGTTTTTTACGAGGTTGTTACTCTCGTCTTTTTTGAGGTCGATGAATCTCATGTTCAGTAGAAGTTTCGTTATCTTGTTAAGATAACGGAGGACGTGGTGACCTTCTTGCTGCAGGCATTCGGTAATGTCTTCCGATGGAACACCGTGATGAATGTTGCGTATGACAATGCAGAAGGGCTGATCCTCAGGTATCTGGTGGTGGTGAAAGAGTGTACCCTTGTCGCGGAAGTGACGGGCCACAATTCTGTAGTCGTCAGATGAGTTGCACTGTATAGCACAATCACCTGAATTTAAGGTTTTTATTGTGAAGGTGGGTACAATGAGGGCGTCCAGCTCTTTGGCGAATTCCTGAAAGTTAATCACGACTGGACCGTGATTCTTGGTACTTTAGAGCTGGGCGAGCTAGTGAGGGCCGTGAATTTGCGGGCTTCAGGTTGGCTCTACGCTTCTCTTCGACACAACTGATCGCTGCTTGCGAGGTAGAAGGTTCCATGTCTTCGTTGTCTGTTAAATCCTGGAAACCATTTTTGCGGACATTGCCTTCCTGATGAGGGACTCCGGCTCTTTTATAGGATCCGTATTTCCATCCTCTAAGGTGAAAAGTGGAGATCGGTGATGTGCTTACATCCGCGTTAATATGGCTTTTGCTAATTGTAGTAGAGCACACACTACCACTTGGTATTGGTGTTGAATTGTACTGGGTTGACATTGTGGAGATACTTGAAGTTGTCGTACTAGTGGCAGTACAAGTTGTGAAATCCCATGGGGCGGAGATGGCTGGGTATTCGCATGATCCCCCATTATGTGAGTATGCTTGCGCTCCAGCGCGCATAACTGATGAGCCGAAGTCAGAAATTGTCTCCATTGCGTCGAAGGCAATTGGTTTGCTAGGCGGTGGATTGTTCATGTGTTCTAGCAATTGCTTAAAACTGTATTTGATAAAGTTAAAGAATTTCCAGAAGTACATTCGCAGAGGAGGTTCTAAAACCGGCTAAACTTGTAGCCCAGACAAAGTTGGTTGATCATGATTTAAGCTTAAGCTTTAACAACTGATCGCCAAGCGGGCTACGAAAAAGCAGGCGAGGCGACAAAATATAAATGATGATTTGATTTGAATGGCAAAGTCAACTAAATCACTTAGTTTGCACTTTCTGTACTCGCAGATTAATTAGAATTAGCCTTGCATGGTAGTCCGCATGAAGGACATGAATTCGATCATATATAGCTTTTGAGTATGCATCATGTTTTCAATACTGCTTTGTTGTTGCGTTGATTTTGGGGAATTCGGTGTCGAATCAGTTTGGTCACCATGTGGAGTTGTCGTAGAGCTAGGTTCAGCATGTTTCGATTTTAGGACATTTGCGAAGGTCAAATTTTTAAAGAGCCAATTAAGGACCATTTTACGGTTTCAAAAAATACTTCTGTAGTTGTTTTTGATGGTATAGGTGTATTCTGTGCGTTATGGAGGCGTGTAGACGTTGCTTGGTGATGAACCCAGCCTTTGAGGTTTTTGTTAAGGTTGGAAATTAGTTCATGTGTCGGGTTGGGGGTGATTGACCATGGCCGATCGACGTTTGCATTTATTTCGTGCACTTCCGCGGGTTGTGGAGACACAAATGAGACGACATTTGTCTTGCTCTTGTTGACGTTGAACTATTTTAATAAGCGTTTGTACATCGCATTGAGCGCCTTTTCGCTTAACTTTTGTGGTAAACTGTTGGTAATTATTCACTTTTCACTTGGAATATTTTGTATATTTTTGTAGCACAGAAAATAAACACGTCCGCACTGTTCGACTATCGAATGCGAATGCTACTGCAATAGCTGATCAACTTATATGTTGCACTTCTGCAAGAGTTTTTGCTGCCATGATTCATTCGACTTCCGCAGAACATTCTTTCGAATCTTGCACTATCTTGCGCTATCTTTTTGCGTAATATTTTTCGCTGGCGTATGTGCTGGTTTCGGAATTTTTATGATCTTTGTTTTGTTCACATAGATAAAACTTCGACCGAATTAAGCAACGATTCAAAAAATTTCCAACTCTTGACAGACAACAATTATGTGAATGTAGCCACTTTTGTGTTTTTTGCATCTTTTTACACGACGTTACAACTAAATTTTTAGGCACTTTTAATTTAATTGAACAGTGGAACTGTACGACTTTTTTTTGTTATGTTTAAAACTTTGCTGTATTTATTAGATCTTCTCAGGAATTATCAGACTAACAATAAGTTGTCAAATCTTAATTTTAAATGATATTCAACAGTCTTTTTAACTGTGGTCTGGAAAAAAGGACCTAATGATCAGCGCTAGGTCGAAAGGTCGTTGCGGCGAAGTCGGGATCGTTCGCAAAGCCGTGTTAAACTTTTCGCAAGGTGGTTAGGCTGTGACGTTTCTTTGCTCATGTACTTTTGTTTTTTATGGGTTATTTCATCTTTGACGGATCTGATTTTAAGGTTTTTTGTATATAATATTTTCATTTCGGATATACCAGGGTCCTCCAGTGATTGTTCTCAGTATTGTTGATTGGGCCCTTCGCATGATCTCAATGCATTTCTGCATCGTATTTCTGATATTATTCGATTAACTTCTCTCGAAAACCGAACTGATGCGTTGGAATAAGATTGCGTGTCCTCCAGGTAGGGGGTTATTCGGGTCATCAGACATTTTTCAAATAGTTTTGAGAGACAAGACGATAGGCTTATAGGATTGTACGATGAGGTAACTGAGTGGTCTTTGCCTGCCTTTGGTATCATTATTATGACCATTTTTTTCCATCACTCTGCATAGTACCCGAGTTTTGTAATAGCGTTAAAAAGCAAAGACATAGTGCATACTGCATAGTATGGAAGCTCGATAATCGTCGATAATCATCGTTATTAGAGTACATCCTGGGGACTTTTTTGGATTTAGTTTTTCCTTGATGATTTTAGATATTTCGTTCGCTCGAAATTCGATTGGCTCATGTGGTGCTTGGTCGTCGTCTTTTACTGTTGGTAATACAAACGATTTTGTAGCAGGGTTCAGCTGGAACATACGTTGAAGACGCGTTGCAAATGTGGTAGCTCTGCCTTTATTGCTGCGGGCCCTTCCAACAGTGATATTTCTTAATGGTGATAAACTGGGATGAGCTTTCCATAGTGAGTTTTTGCTGCCTTAAATTGGACGTTGCTCTATTTAGCGACGTTGGGAGATTTTCAGGGAGGCATTTTTTGAATCTTTGATTTGCGATTGGCGATCTATGAGCTTGCCACTCCCTTCGTATACATCGTTTTTCAAGAATCGAGCTGCGGGATATCTGCGTTTGTCATCCTGGGTCTGCTAGGTGACCTCTCTATTTGAGGTGTTCAGATTCTGGCGGCTGTAACTAAGATACTCTCCAGGGTATTTGCTGCTGATTCTGTCTCGGCATCAAAATTTAGCCATGGGTTCAGCTCAATGTGTAAACTTATGTATTTTTAGCATACTTATGTATTTTCTTAGCCTGCATTGTAGTCTCAGGGCGTTGCAAGAGGTTGAGATTTAAGAGGATTGGCGAGTGGTCAGATAATAGATCCGGTAGAGATTCAGCACTGATGAGGTTTCGAGGGATATTTTTAGTTATAGCAAAGTCGATCAAATTAGGAATTTTGTTCAGTTCGGTAGGCCAGTATGATGGTCTGCCTGAGGAGACGTAGTCAAGCTTTCTGTTCGCCTTTATGACGTTATACAACTATTTTTCTTTAGGGGTGACGAGGCGTGATCCCCAGTGTGTTTGGCGTTGTAGTCACCTGCAGCAATGAAGTGGTCCCCTACGGTGTTGAAGAAGTCCAGAAATTGTTGTTCGGAAACATTGAAACGAGGGTGACAATATACCGCTGCGAGGCTAAGATTGCCGCTTCCTAGTTGTACATTTATGGATGTGGCCTCCAAGTAGTTTTTTCCAAACTCGCTATGACAGTGGTGTTTGATGCGGTACCTAATCAGGATACCGGTTCTGCCATGTGCTTTTCCATCTGGATGATTTGTTCGTATAACAAAGATTTGTTTTTGACAGTAGCAGGACGTCAATATGATTGTCATGCAGGAATTGAGTTATCGCAAGTTTACGCCGTAAAACGCCGTTGACGTTCCACATTGATATTTATAGAGCAGCCATTGATTATTTGGAGTTTTGGTGTTGCATAAGATCTTGCATGGTAGTCCTTATGAAGGACATGAATTCAATAATCTGCTGCTCCAGAGTATGCATCATAATTTTAAAGCTACTTTGTTGTTGCATCGATGAAGGGGGATTCGGTGTCGGATCAGTTTGGGGAGCATGCAGAGTTGTTGACGTAAGGCTTGGGTCTGTTAGTCCCGATTTTTGGCAGTTAGGGCATTGGATGGAGCCGTTGCGCTTGTGTGGTTCTTTTACAATAATTCTACGATCCAGAAGACTCTGTAGCTTGTAAATAGGATGCACTTAATTTTTCCTGATAGTTTTGTAATAGTGTAGTCCCAAACCAAAAAAAACCGAATAATTATATGGTGAATATATTATACGGTTATATAGTGACTTTCATTATGTTTCCAGTAATTTATTTTAGTTCCTCCAATTCAAGTCTCATACGAGTTAATTTTGAGCCATGATTAGTCATTCAAAACAAGAAGGTGAGTGGTCTATGATCTGTTTTAATTGTAAAATGTTCAAAGTGGGTTCAAAGTGGGTTATTGCTCAATATTGCTGCTAACTCCTGCTCGGTTTAAGTCTCACCCTTTGTAAACGATCTAGATGCGTATGCAACTGGCAGTTGGTGGCCATTATGGTTTTAAGATAAAACGGCGTCACACGCCATTTTGCTTGCATCTGTTGTAATACAAAATTCTAAACTAAAATCAGGGTATTGCAAGAGAGTTGGTTCCATCAGTTTAGTTTTTAAATGCAAAAATGTTTTTTTGACAATCTACTGTCCATTCAAAGGGAAAATTCTTTTTACATATTCTAGTTATCTGCCCTAAAAAGTCGGCGAAGTTTTTAATAAATCTCCGAAATAGTTACAAAATGCAACAAAAGGCCTTGCAATATCTGCATCATGGCGTAGTAGATTATTTTTGATGACATCAAACTTCTTATCATCCGGCAATATTCCTTTATCCGTGCATTTATGTCCCAAAAAGGTGACTTCACGCATTGAAAAAATAAACATTTCTGAGGATGTAATTAAAGATTCTATTTCCTGCATTTGTCAAAAATATCTGACAAGTTCTTAATCATATAGTATGCTTTTTGGAACAACCTATGACTATCAGATTATCCATGTAGAGGAATGCTTGCGAAGGCTGAAGATCATAAAATGTAATAGTCATTATTCTTTGAAAGTAATGAGGCGCTATTTTCAAACCAAACAGTAATCGTGTGTAACAATATGAACCGTTTGTTGTTGAAAATTAAGTTATATTTCATGAACTCTTTTTATAGATGAATTTAGTGAAAACGTAACATCAAGTCGAGGTATAAAAAATATTAAGCTCCACCTAGTTGATCCAAAATATCATCAATTCTAGGGAGAATACGTCTCTCACAGCTGACAGTTTAAGTCAAGGGAAATAAACCCTCCCGAAAAAGTTGAAGAATATAAGTTTGTTGGATTCGGAAACGGCATTCGACGGTGTTGCAACGCTCGTGGAATAATTAAATTTCACATAGTAGTGAGCAAGGACAAGTCCACAATAGTGGCACAAACAGTGCCGAGTGTTACAAGTTACATAAAAGTGTTTCCAAAGTGCAAAAAGGCTAAAGTTATTTACTTTAAAATTAATTTCTCTTTTGCAATTTGTCTTACCGTTCCTTCACGTGCCGGCTAGAGCAAACAAATCATCTGTTTGGCCATAAGCTGTAATTAAGCTTTATCCAAGGTCAAGTCTCGGCTAGGATCTTGGCAACCTGTCTCCTTTTTAGTCTTCGATGAAATCTGGATTAATCCGAAAAACGTACAAAGCGGACTATGCAAGGACCGAAGAAGACGAAGAATTTAGGCCAACCGTAGATGTAAGACATACAAGAAACATTACCCAGGAAAGCGAAATCATGGCGGCGGCAAGAGAATATGTACGTGGCTCTGCACAAAGGGCCCTGGGCCCTTTCGACACGACAACTACAATCAGCCAAGCCACTGCGCCCAGCGTCTGCGCAGCGTTTCCAAAAGATCAAGCGTAGGATGGATCCAGGTACCTCTTCTAAATTAGTTAGCAAAAAACCGCATTTAGACGAAAACTCGATAAATCAACATAAGTACAGTGGTAACACTAACAAATTTCAACTACTCGCCGAACTCACCACGGAAATGAATAGCGACAGCAATGCTGAAGAATTTATTGATCAGCCTAGCACTAGCCAACAAGCCGCCAGAGCTGCGGCAAAGCGTACTGTTGGGAAAGCTCCTCCCAAGCCTCCACCCATTGTTATGTCAACGTCAATATTCTGATGGAAAGCATCAGGACGATCACTGACGCAAATAAGGTTGAGTTTCGGGCCTCCATGGGTGAAGTTATGCGCCTTTACGCGGCCGACGCCAGAACCTTCCGCTCTATTGTCAAGTGGCTTGATGACGAGCACAACAAATACCACTGCTACCAGCTTAAGCTTAAGGAAAATAGGCCATTCAGGATATGCATAAAAGGGCTTCACCATAGCCCTCTTCATAGCCACATCAATGCAGAGCTGGCAAAGCTTGGCCACAAGATGTTAGACGCACACACGCCCCAACGCCGCCTCGAACCAGGCTGCCCCGAATCGAGACCGATTAACATGTTCTTTGTTAATATTGCCACTGCGTCAAATAACAAGGAAGTTTTAAATGTCAAGACACTGTGCCGCATGAGGGTTGCAGTCGAACCGCTCCGGAAACGAACATCTGTTGTGCAGTGTCACCGATGCCAGCAATTTGGCCACTCGGCCAAATACTGCCGAAAAGCCCACGTCTGTGTAAAATGTGCAGGAGAACACCCCGCAAATAGCTGCACTCGGCCTCGAAATGAACTATGTACGTGCTACAATTGTGGAGAGCAACACCCAGCAAACTACTCAGGATGTGACAAGTTCCAGGCATTCCTACAACGCTTCAGGCCCAAGCCCGGCATGGGTGCTAGAAGATCAGCCAAAGAGCGTCCGGTGCCCCAACTTGCCCCCAGCGGTCAGGTGACCATCACTAAGGGTAGTGTCTCTTACGCGGACATAACAAGAGGCAGAACCATGGAGCATAACCAGTATCAGGAACGTCAGCGTCATGAAAGAAGCCGCACTCGATCAAGGAGTCGCCGCGATCCAGCTCAGCATCCAATGGCAAGCGACAACACAATAGAGGAGTTTCTGAAAACGCTCAACGATAGCATCAATGCTCTACGCTCTATCCAAGAGAAACAGATGGACCTATTATTGATGTTGCTGAAGCAGCAGCAGGAACTGACACAGCAGCTGGGGCAAATTATCAGGTTGCTCTCTGCTCGTCTAGTGCAGCAAGCCTCAAAATAATGCCGCTGCGCATTTTAGTGTGGAACGCCAATGGTGTGTCCACAATGCTGCCCGAACTAGATTGTCTGGTGCGGCGAGAAGAAATCGATATACTGCTGCTTAGCGAGACTCACTACCGAGGGACAGGCGCGCCTAGGCTGTACGGCTTTGATGCCTATCCCGCAAATGACCCAAGAGATGGCAACGCAAAAGGAGGGGTAGCTATCCTGTTTAAGTCCAGCCTAGTCCACTTCCCGCTAACCCCAATTACTGCCGACAAGGTGCAACTTGCGTCTGCAGCCATAAAAACAGCACTTGGCGCCATTAACTTTGGAGCAATCTACTGCCCACCGAGATTTGCATGGACTACGGAGGACTTTTCCGACATCCTGGACCATAACTGCCCGATGTATATTGTGCCGGGTAACTGGAACGCGTCCCACTGGCTCTGGGGTGCAGGAAGTGTAACCAACAAGGTTGTGCGCTCATCGATTTTTCCCTGACAAGGGGCATCCTGGGTATCCACGTTGATATACGGTATGTCGTTGAGCTACCTTCTTGAACTCTTCAAAGGACAACTTGAGAGATCTCTGCACCTCGATATTGAGATCAACTCTGGGGATGACTTGGAAGACGCAGTTGAATTGTTCACCGGCGAAGTCAAGACAGCAGCAAAAATGGCAACATACAATCCGCCCCGGAAACCCGCAGCATCAGGTATCCCGATTACCACAAAGCTAAATGGTTAAATGCGAGCACTGGAACTCACTCACTTTGGAAGGCCACACGCGCCATCAAAAGGAGGTGCGCCATGAAGGCGCCGCTTCTAGATAGCATCTCGACATGGTGTCGGACGGACTTGCAGCAAGCAAGGTTTTCAGCCATTTGAACTAGCGAGCTCGGAGCAAGTAAGCGAAACGCATGCCAGGCTGTCTCAAGCGCTCCAAATGGACCTGCCTATAAGGCCTTTTGCCCCCAGTGAGATATCCGAACTTATTGGTGGCTTAAATATCAGCAGAGCACCTGGCCACAATACTATATGCAACTAAAGGCACTAAAGGCATTACCAATTCACGCAATTCTCTACATAGCGTTGTTGTTAAACGCCATAGTGAGATTGCAATACTTCCCTGCACAGTGGAGGCTCGCATTAATTACTATGATCTACAAACCAGGCAAGTTGGCAATGGACCCTGCGTCCTATCAGCCAATCAGAGACTGATTGCTGCCAGGATTATTAGGATTATGGGTACACAGAGGAACGGTGGAGCAACTTCATCGGCTTCTTAAGCAAGTACTGATGGCATTTTACCGGAAAAATTTTCCAATGCCCTCTTCTTGGACATCGAGGAAGCGTTCGACCGAGTTTGGCACACAGGTTGACTGGTCAAAATATAGGAGAGACTACCTGCCCCATATTTCCACCTACTGAGGTCATACCTTGAGGGAAGGCAGTTCGCGGTTGGGTTCCATTCGGCCATCTCTGCCAAATACGAAGCGAAGGCTCAGGGTAGTGTCCTGGGGCCGCTCCTGTACTGCCTTTACAGTAGTGATATGCCGCAACCAGACAATCCGTCTACCACGCTGGCTACGTTTGCTGAAGACGTCTGTATCACCCATAGATCAAGCTGTGAAGCCTCTGCGGCTGATGCAATCCTGCAGTTTGCCACAACGTTCGCGCAATGGGCGAAGCGTTGGAACATCGGCATAAATAGTGATAAATCCGCAAATGTTTGTTTTTCCTTATTAAGGAAAAACCCGCCTGCTATCGACATAGAAGGAAGGCCTGTCCTACAGACCAATTCTAGTAAATACCTTGGTCTTACATTGGATAGCAGACCTTCTCCAAGCACATCACCGCCATTAGAACCCGCATACGAAATAGAATGAACAAACATTTTTTGTTGTTAAGTTCAAGAAGCAAACTGTCATTGGCTAATAAGGTGACCATCTACAAGAAAATTATCGCGCCGATTTGGAGGTATGGGTGCCAAATATGGGGATTGGCTTGTGACAGCCAAATCAAAAGAGTACAGACGGCCCAAAAGAAAACACTCAGATTGATTACCGAATGCGAGTGGTACATTCGTAACTCGTCCCTGCACAAAGATCTCAAGCTGCCCACAGTCTTTGACGAGATTAATAACCACTCCGGCCGCTACAATATAAGACTATAGGGGCACAGGAACACACTGGCCTAACGACTTGCCTCTGGGACGTTGCTAACGATGCTGAAAAGGTGTCAGCCGAGGGACCTAATAACACAATCCCCTAGGGGTCCCATAGATGACTTTAAATTAGTATTTAGTCAAATTATTGTATAATTAATTTTCAAGTTTTAAGCTATGTAAGTATCTAGCCGGCGCGCCCTTTGGGCTTAAATAACAGAAAGCAAGGCTATCGTATAAAGAGGTGGCTGGTAAACCCGGCTGCCTTAATAAATATTTTCAAAAAAAAAAAAAAAAAAATTCTAGGGAGCGGGAATTTATCAGAAAACCGTTTTTTATTGGTTTGACGATAGTCAATTACTAATCGCCATTTCTTCTTTTCCGAGTCTGGGAGAGTTTTTTTCGTTACTAATAAAAGTGGACTATTAAATTCTGATACTGCTCTGATACTAATCTCAGTTTCTGCTTATAAAAATAGTTTACCGATACTGGTTCTGTCGTCAGACCAAATATATCTGTATATTTACTACATAACTTTTTTAATGTGTTTCAAATTGTGGATGGAAATTTTTTTACAATTGGGACACGACAGCTTGTTCTCTCGTTTTTTCATTAGATTGAACTACATTATAGTTCGAAAGTGGTTCATATTCTAAGTTATTCAAATCTCTTAATTGATCAGTATTTTGTGTATTTAATAGTCGGACAAAAACATTCTGTGATGTTGAAATGATATTTGCTTTATAAATACCTGTTTGTATTTATAATAATTTGTAATTATAATAATATTCTATTATATTTTATGGGAACATAAATCGGACAATTTAAATTATTAGGTCTAATAATAAACCAATCTTCTGTAGTTTTGAAATTTAGTTGGCAATTAAATTTTGTAATACAATCAATGCCTATTAATCCATTACATGGTATTGGGAATTGCTGATCTACTATATGAAAATTGTGTGGAATTATATATTTATTTGTCTGTATCTCTATTGGCGTTAAACCTTTGGATTTAATAATCTTTTGGATAATGCCTTGGATATTAATTCTATTGTCATCTTGTATGTTATTGAAGTAATCGGCTTCTTCTTTTAAAATTTAAATGTCTGCACCTGTGTCAACTAAGAAAATTAATCTTTTTCCTGTTGCTACTTGATTAAATGAAATGAATATATTTACCCTGAGATTGATTGAATAAATCTTTGCTTTGTCTATTCCTGTGTATCTGAGGGCTGATGAGAGTTTCCCGAATTATTTTGTGCTACTCTCACATTTCCATAGTTGTTATTATTATTTTCATTCTGGTTATTTCTGCTACATCTTTTCGAGTTGCTACGACCTCTATAATTATTACCATTATTTTGTTATAATATATGTTATAATTATTGCCGTTATAACCATTATTGTTATAATTATTGTTATAGTTTCTATTATTGTAACGGTCATAGCCTCTGCCGCGACCGTTACCTCTATAACCATGACCTCTATTATAATTACCTCTATTGGAATACAATATTGAATTCACATATTCGGTAACTCTTGTAGTGGTTCTTATGTACGCACCTATGGCAGCGGCCATAGTTGTGCATGAACCTGCCTCTTGCACGGTTTTAACACTTTCGTGTTCGGCCTTTTTTTATAATAACATCAATTGCGTCGCTGGTACTTATTGTGTTGGCACGATTTGCCAGTAAACCCTCGTCGATATACGAGGCTTTTAGGAGCTTACGTTTTACTTTTCCTTTATATGTATAAGATTTTCTCTAAGTTTTATCAAAAATTTGGGCACTGATGTCCACTGCTTTTTATCTAACTTTCCTCTCTGGTTATGAGTGAGTGTTCTTTCTTGATTAAAGCAATCTACTAAAGCTGCTGTATTTTTATTTGCAGTTGCTTTCTGAATTGACCTATTCTGAGACACGATTTGTTAAACTTTTTTTTTAATTTAATTTATGGTGGCTGCTACATTTTGCCAACCCATATTTAATTAAAAACATTTTTAATGTACATATTTAAAAAATGAATTAGAACAATTTTTCTTTCATATATTGAATATCATTATTTAAACTGTTTCTAAGCCATCGGCTCTACTGCTGTATCTTTTCTTGAGACGTTTATTGTGCAGTTTATACAGTTTTATTAATGCATTTATTAACATTAATATACAAGTAGTTAGTAAAATAGATGTTATGTAACTTAAATTGTTTGACTCTACTTCTACTTTATTAATAACATTTGCAGTGGAATCCACTGTCTTAGTTTCTATTAATCCCATATTGGGGGAAATATATATGTAAGATTGATTATTATAATGATGTTTATTTGTATTAAATGTAGGTTCTATGGTTAAAGATACGATAATACAAAACGACTAATTTAACGACCGCAAGTGGACTGATTTCGACTGCTGACTACTGACGATTGCGCAACGACGACTGCCGATCGACGACTGCCAACTCCGTGTTAAAGAGGGTAGGTGGCAGCACTCTTGTATGTTGCCACCTTACATTCGAGCATCCTGACCTTCGTCCTCCGACCCGGATGACAACAGCTCTTCAAAGGTGTAACGCGATGCGATGTAAACAACGAGCCCCTGTCGCTTATAATACGTCTCGGGAAACCAAAGACGCTTGACCACTGCATCAGCTTTTTGACCACTTATTTGCCTGTTGATTTCGTCGGGAACAACCAGACAAACTTAGAAAATGAGTCGACGACTGCCAGAATGAATTTGTACTGCTTGGACGTTGCATCCATAGGCCCCAAGTGGTCGACGTGCAACGTACGCGCTTATGAAGCGGAACATAACCCTTCTCTATGCAATGTAGGAACCCGTCTTGCATTATTTAACTTTTTGCTGTGAATAATACCACTTATACAATTAGTGATATATTTTGTTACCTTCCCTTCAAGGTGTGGAATGTAAAACTTCTGCTGGATGTCGTGTGCTGTTTTGCGAACTGCAAAATGACCAAACTCGTGTGCATTTTTGATAACCTCTTTCTCCATAAGCTTCGGCACAACTAGCCAATCGTTCCCATTGACTTCTTTGTATAGTAGACCGCCTTTGAACTTGCAATTTTTATACGGACCATATTGTAAGATATTAACGATTGCTCGCAATTGTTCATCGTTCTGCTGTGCCTGCTTCAATTTTACTGAGAGTTCTGCTGTGACGATGAGTACATTCTGTGGATAGCGGCTGAGGTGGTCAACATGTCTCATCTTTTCGCCTGCTCGGTGTTCGATATCATAACAGAAGTCTTGTAGATAAAGGATCCACTGAGCAACTTCTCTTGGTACATGAGCTTTGCTTGTCATCTGCTTGAACGCGATGCAATCCGTTAGTAATAGGATAGTGATAGGATTTAGTAGATAAATGTGGGCACATCGCTAGATCCTGCTATATGCAATGTGAGTGCCAGATCAATGGATGCCGAAAGATGCATGCAAGATACAAGAAGCATCACCGTCTGGTACATGGCGCGGACGAGGAGCGAAGGCCTCAGCAGCGAGGCCGCCTACTGTTCCGTATACTGCCAGTTACGCTGTACGGAGCTGGGCGGAAAGTGGATACGTATGCGCTCCTAGATGACGGATCCTCCGTCACGATGATCGATGACGAGCTGCAAAAAGATCTTGGAGTGCAAGGAGAGCGTCGTCACCTAAATATCCAATGGTTTGGAGGTAGGGCAACCAGAGAGCCTACCAACGTGGTGAGTTTAAAGATAAGCGGAGTTGGAGAGCTCACTCGCCACGTATTGAGAAACGTGTATGCCGTTTCGAGCCTGAGTCTGCCGATGCAGACATCGAGTCGACAGGATGTCCAAGGCGTGAATAGGGATGCGCGTCTGCCGATGAAGCTCTACAGCAACGCGGTTCCGAAGCTGCTCATCGGACTGGATCACGGACATCTCGGATTGCCACTTAGAACGAGGCGGTTCGCTAGAGAAGGACTGTACGCGGTCGCAACCGAGATGGGCTGGGTTGTGTTTGGGCCAGTAAGTGGGCAATCGATTACGCCATCACCGAGGTCCTGCCTACTTACCGTGTCAGTGGATGACGCGATGGAACAGATGGTGGAGGACTACTTCGACATGGAGAACTTTGGAGTGAAGCCCGCGCCACAGGTCGCAGCCAGCGACGATGTGCGGGCACAAAGGACGCTTGAAGACACCACGGTGAGAGTGGGGCGTCGTTACCAGACGGGATTACTCTGGAAGGACGACCACGTTGTGCTTCCACAGAGCTACGAGATGGCGTACAAGAGGCTGGTCAACGTAGAGAAGAAATTGAAGCGCAATGCGCCGTTGGCGCAGGAATATGATAGGATTATAAAGGATTACTTGTCTAAAGGATACGCAAGGAGGCTACATCCAGATGAGGTCGCGGTGAGGAGCGACCGGTTATCGTATTTCCCACATTGGTGTCGAAAACCCCAACAAGCCCGGCAAGGTGCGGCTTGTGTTTGATGCTGCAGCCAAAGTTGGAGGAATCTCACTAAATTTGGAGCTGGACAAAGGGACAAACTTTAAGCCTTTGCCAGCTGTGCTCTTTCATTTCAGAGAGGGAGCAGTCGGAGTCTGCGGTGACATCAAGGAGATGTTCCACCAAGTGCTGATCCGACCCGAGGACAGATGTTCCCAACAATTCCTTTGGAGAGATGGCAACGACGAGAGAGATCCGGATGTCTATGAGATGAACGTAATGACGTTTGGAGCAGCATGCTCGCCGAGCTATGCACATTACGGGAAGACAGTGAATGCCCTGAAGTTTCGGGATTCGGTTCCGAGAGCAGTCAAGGCCATCACCGTCTATCATTATTTCGATGTCTATGTGGACAGTTTCGCTACAGAGAGCGCGGCTATCAGCGTATCTACCCGAGTGAAGGAGATACATGCGGATGCTGGATTCGAGGTATGCCAGTTTTCATCCAGCTCACCCACCGTGGAGACGGCTTTAGACCTGGTCGCGTCAAGAGGGTCGGGTGGGGTGAGGCAGAGAAAACGATCCTTGGAATGCGTTGGCAGGTAGCAACGGATTACTTCAGATTCAACGTGGAGTATTATCGAGTGCCAAGCAGCGTTCTGAGTGGAGATCGAGCCCCTACGAAGAGGGAATATTTGAGCCTGGTGATGTCGACGTTTGATCCCCTGAGATTCCTGTGCTGCCTCACGATTACAGCGAAGCTGCTGCTGCGAGTGATTTAGAAGATCCAGTGGGACGAACCACTACCAGAGGAGTTAAGCAAAGCATTTGTGTCTTGGCGCAAAGAGATGAACGTCGTGGAACCGTTCCGATGTCCTCGCCATTATTTTGGGCGTGGAGCAGTCCAGGCCATAGAATTGCACGTCTTCGTGGATGCTACTCAGAGAGCATTCGCGGCGGTGACCTATTGGAGGGTCACGAGAACGTGCTGGCGAGCTTCGTATGTGCAAAGACGAAGTGCGCCCCGATGAGAACAATGACGATCTCACGGCTGGAGCTGCAGGCAGCAGTTCCTGCTACTGTCAGAAACAAATCTCACTTTCAAGTACAATTTTCAAATAAGTGGCTTTTTGTTCTACGGAACAAATCATCCAGATGGAAAAACACACGGCAGAACCGGTATCCTGATTAGGTACCGCATCAAACACCACTGTCATAGCGAGTTTGGAAAAAACTACTTGGAGGCCACATCCATAAAATTACAACTAGGAAGCGACAATTTTAGCCTCGCAGCGGTATATTGTCACCCTCGTTTCAATGTTTCCGAACAACAATTTCTGGACTTCTTCAACACCGTAGGGGACCACTTCAATGCTGCAGGTGACTACAACGCCAAACACACCCGCTGGGGATCACGCCTCGTCACCCATTAAGGAAAACAGTTGTATAAAGCCATCATAAATACCACCATTTATGATGGCGTTATACAACTGTTTTCCTTAATGGCTTGACTACGTCTCCTCAGGCAGACCATCATACTGGCCTACCGAACTGAACAAAATTCCTAATTTGATCGACTTTGCTATAACTAAAAAATATCCCTCGAAACCTCATCAGTGCCGAATCTCTACCGGATCTATAGAGAGCCGCTATAATCTGAACACCTCAAATAGAGAGGTCACCTAGCAGACCCAGGATGGCAAACGCAGATATCGCGCAGCTCGTTTCTTGAAAAACGATGTATACGAAGGGAGTGGCAAGCTCATAGATCGCCAATCGCAAATCAAAGATTCAAAAAATGCCTCACGGAAACTCTCCCAACGTCGCTAAATAGAGCAACGTCCAATTTAAGGCAGCAAAAACTCACTATGGAAAGCTCATCCCAGTTTATCACCATTAAGAAATATCACTTTTGGAAGGGCCCGCAGCAATAAAGGCAGAGCTACCACATTTGCAACGCGTCTTCAACGTATGTTCCAGCTGAACCCTGCTACAAGTTCGTTTGTATTACCAACAGTAAAAGACGACGACCACGCACCACATGAGCCAATCGAATTTCGAGCGAACGAAATATCTAAAATCATCAAAGATAAACTAAATCCAAAAAAGTCACCAGGATGTACTCTAATAACGATGATTATCGATGATTATCGAGCTTCCATACTGTGCAGTATGCACTATGTCCTTGTTTTTTAACGCTATTACAAAACTCGGGTACTATGCAGAGTGATGGAAAAAATTTGTCATAATAATGATACCAAAAGCAGGCAAAGACCACTCAGTTACCTCATCGTACAGGCCTATAAGCCTATCGTCTTGTCTCTCAAAACTTTTGACAAAACAATTTGAAAAATGTCTTATGACCCGATTAACTCCGAACCTTAAGACACGCAATCTTATTCCAGCGCATCAGATCAGTTTTCGAGAGAAACATGGAACCATTAAAAAAGTGAATCAAATAACATCAGAAATACGATGCAGAAATGCATTGAGATCATGCGAAGGGCCCAGTCAACAATACTCCGAAATGAAAATATTATATACAAAAAAACCTTAAAATCAGATCCGTCAAAGATTAAATAACCCATAACAGGTGAGAAAAGTTATCTTCGGCTTGCCGAAGATGGTATACCCTTGAAAACAAAAAGTTTTCCATACAAAGACTTGTTTTCATATCGGTCGTGTGTATGGCAGCTATATGATATAGTCATCTGATCCGGATCAAACTTTTAAAAATCATGTATGGCTATGTCAAATGAATAAATGTTGAATTCGGTTGCAAAAGCTAGGAAAACAAAAAAGTTTTCCATACAAAGACTTGTTTTCATATCGGTCGTTTGTATGGCAGCTATATGATATAGTCATTTGATCCGGATCAAACTTTTGCAAATCATGTACGGCTATGTCAAATGAATAAATTTTTAATTCGGTTGCATTAGGTTGGAAAACAAAAAAGTTTTCCATACAAAGACTTGTTTTCATATCGGTCGTTTGTATGGGAGCTATATGATATAGTGGTCCGATCCGACCGATTCTTAAACTTGATCTGCGTGCAACAAAAATATTGATCTGGTAAAAATTTCAAAACTCTAGCTTTAAAACTACTGTCTATTTTTTGCATAGAAACAGACGGACAGAGGGACAGACGGACAGACGGACATGGCTATATCGATTCGGCTGTAGATGCTGATCAAGAATATATATACTTTGTGGGGTCGGAGATGCTTCCTTTAATGCGTTACAGATTTCTGGACAAAATTATAATACCCTTTTTCAAGGATATAAAAACAAAAGTACATGAGCAAATTAACGTCACAGCCTAACAACCTTGCGAAAAGTTTAACACGCTGCAACCACCTTCCGACCCAGCGCTGATCATTGTGTCCTTTTTCCCAGAGTTTAAAAGTCTGTTGAATATCATTTAAAATTAAGATTTGAAAACTTATTGTTATAATTTCTGGAAAGATCCAATAAATACAGCAAAGTAAAAAAAAAAAAATTTCCTGACGCAGAATTTTTTTGTGGGCTCAATGTTCTTTTATTTTGGATGTAGCTATCCAACCCAGTTTGCATTATTTTTGGCATTGTTGCTGATTCAGCAGAAACAAGCTTGCAGTCGCGTACGGACGATACCGTTGCAGTATATGTTGTTGTTGCGAGTGCAGTGATTAATGAGGTCGAAGTTTTCGTTTCCGTGGGAGAGGTCAGTTCTCTATGGCATATTGTTGGGATTGCCGGTGAGCAAGAACGCGGTCTCTCGTTCTCGCTATAGTAGTGGTGTTTGAAGCGATTTCTAATCAGGATACCAGTTCCACCATGTGCTTTTCCATCTGGATGATTTGTTCCGTAAAACACAAAGCCATTTGTTTGAAAGTTGTATTAAGCAGTATTGTATTAAGCAGATGTGTTTGCGACAGTAGCAGGTGATTATCATGAAATAATTAAATTATATTAAGTTAATGCCGTGAAACGACGTTGGCGTTCCACAATGATATTCGTAAGGCGATCATTGATTATTTGGAGTTTTCAGATATAAGCATCTCCATGAGGAAATTTTTGGTTCCGCGTAAGGCCTTGCATGGTAGTCCGTATGAAGGACATGAATTCGATCATATATAGCTTCTGAGTATGCATCATGTTTTCAATACTGCTTTGTTGTTGCGTTGAAATTCGGTGTCGAATCAGTTTGGTCACCATGTGGAGTTGTCGTAGAGCTAGGTTCAGCATGTTTCGATTTTAGGACATTTGCGAAGGTCAAATTTTTGAAGAGCCAATTAAGGACCATTTTACGGTTTCAAAAAATACTTCTGTAGTTGTTTTTGATGGTATAGGTGTATTCTGTGCGTTATGGAGGCGTGTAGACGTTGCTTGGTGATGAATCCAGCCTTTTAGGTTTTTGTTAAGGTTGGGAATTAGTTCATGCGTCGGGTTGGGGGTGATTGACCATGGCCGATCGACGTTTGCATTTATTTCGTGCACTTCCGCGGGTTGTGGAGACACAAATGAGACGACATTTGTCTTGCTCTTGTTGACGTTGAACTATTTTATTAGGCGATTGTACATCGCATTTAGCGCCTTATCGCTTAACTTTTGTGGTAAACTGTTGGTAATTATTCACTTTTCACTTGGAATATTTTGTATATTTTTGTAGCACAGAAAATAAACACGTCCGCACTGTTCGACTAACGAATGCGAATGCTACTGCAATAGCTGATCAACTTATATGTTGCACTTCTGCAAGAGTTTTTGCTGCCCTGATTCATTCGACTTCCGCAGAACATTCCGTATCTTGCACTATCTTGCGCTATCCTTTTTCGTAGTATTTTTCGCTGGCGTATGTTCTGGTTTCGGAATTTTTTTATGATCTTTGTTTTGTTCGCATAAATAAAACTGCAGCTTCGACCGAATAAAGCAACGCTTCAAGAAATTTCCAACTCTTGACAGATAACAATTATGTGAATGTAGCCACTTTTGCGTTTTTTGCATCTTTTTACACGACGTTACAACTAAATTTTTAGGCACTTTTAATTTAATTGAACAGTGGAACTGTACGACTTTTTTTTTGTTTTATTTTAAGAATTGCTGTATTTATTGGATCTTCTCAGGAATTATGAGACTAAGAATAAGTTTTCAAATCTTAATTTTAAACGATATTCAACAGTCTTTTTAACTGTGGTCTGGAAAATAGGACCTAATGATCAGCGCTGGGTCGGATGGTCATTGCGGCAAAGTCGGGATCGGTCGCAAACCCGTGTTAAACTTCTCGCAAGGTTGTTACGGTGTGACGTTAGGGTGCTCATGTACTATTGCTTTTGATGGGTTTTTTCATCTTTGACGGATCTGATATTAAGGTCTCTTTGTATACTTTTGGCTTTTGTGTTTGATGTGCCTGCGCCAGGTGAGCCGTCGGTCGAGGTGCACTCCGAGATACGTTACTTCATTTGCATTCGGTAGTACGGTGTTTTTTAATGTGATTGAAGGACAGTCTTGCCGATTGAGTTTAAATGCTTACATTTTTGTTTGATTATTTGATTCGCCAGTCAGATAGCCATTTCTCCACGGCCACTAGGTGAGAAGAGAGTTGATTTGTTGCTTGTACCGGGCATTTGGCAAACGTAGAAGTTGTTAGTAGTCTGCTTGTGGGTATGTCTGCTATATAAAGGATGTAAAGCGTTGGTCCAAGTACGCTGCCTTGGGGAACTCCAGCGTTGATAGCGTGGTCGTCGGACATGTCAGAGTTGCACCTCACAGCAAAGGTTCCGTTGTAGGGATACGACTACAGGAGTTTGTGGGTGTTTTGAGAAGTCATTGTTCTAATTTTGAACATTAATCCATCTAGCAAGACCTTGTCATAAGTCGGAGAGACATCCACAAATATTGCAGTGCAATATTCCCGTTTTTCAAAAGCAGATCGTATTTCTGATGTTATTCTATTAACTTGTTCAATGGTTCCATGTTTATTCGAAAAATGAACTGATAAATAAAATGGAATAAGATTGCGTGTCCCCAGGTAAGGGCTTATTAGAGTCATCAGACAGTTTTCAAATAGTTATGAGAGACCAGACAATAGGCTTATACGTCTGTACGATGAGTGAAACTGAGTGGTTGATGATCCATTTTTCCATCTCTCTGGATAGTACCCGAGTTTTTTAATAGCGTTAAAAAGCAAGGACATAGTGCATACAGCACAGTATGGAAGCTCGATAATCATCTTTGGAGTTATTAGATCACAACCCGGGGCCATTTTTTTGGTTTAGTCTATCCTTGATGATTTTAGATATTTCATTCGCTCGAAATTCGATTGGCTCATGTGGTGCTTGGTCGTCGTCTGTTACCGTTGGTAATACAAACGAACTTGTAGCGATGTTAGCCATCTGCTCTGCCACTCTCCCATCAGTCGCTCGTGAGCCTTTAGCCGGGAAGCACCTTCTCGGACCTGACAAATAGCCTTTATCTCTAGGTCGATTGGCATAGTTCCTTCGTCACTGACAGGGAAAATAGTAATTTTCTTACAGGCGAACTTAATTACCGGAAATTTGATGATAAAGTGTAACGCGTTATTGGATTGCAGAACTTTTACGGATGATACGGACATGAGGTCCCCTATGGGGGGTTGGTGGGCTCCTCCAACCAAACTGATCTTAAATCTGCGTGATCAAGAATACTCGGGCTAACAATGTTAATTTTTGGAAGTTCCACAGCCAACATTAAATTTTGAAGCTCCATCATGAGCATTCTATTTCTCGCGAGCAATGTTTCATACAAATGACCGATGTCAATTTGCTACTCTTTTGCTGTCTTGAGGATTAAGTTGACGGTGGCAGTTAGTTTATTGATTTGACTCTGTATTTTGGTATTGATTTCTATTTCTCATTGTTCGCGTCGATCAACCGCGCCTCTAAAACCCTACTCTTTTCTAAATCACCCGCATCAGGTGTGCCGGCTACAACCTTTAGTATGGAGCCCAGGAAGTCCAGGCTTCTGGCCAGTGATAGATACACGAAAATGATAAGATGGTCCTGTGGGTGAAAGTTTAAATGTTTGAATTTTCTGTTCTGTAATCAAGGGGGAACCCAATACCGATACTAAGAAAAATGCTTAAGAATATGATATGCGCGGATGGCGCTAAGCTTAGATCTAATACAAATTGCGCCAAGGGGCTAAAAAATTTAAAATTAAGCGGTACACGGACCTCGCTACTGAGCGCGTCATTTTAAATTGTCCTTGTGGACCACCCTCCCCTCAATAAGGACCGTGGTCCCCATGTCCGCTTCTACCGCTTTTTCCTCGCACAACGGCGTGAGCTGGTTGCCGAGTCTTCGGTTGGATTTTACCAACACCTTTTCGCCAACCTCGAATACCCTATTCTGCCGCGAGGCACTTTCTCTGGCCATTAGCGCGGCTTGAGCTTTCTGGATCCTATTGTGGATCTCTACCTGTGGCTCATCATGGTGCGTTAGGACGATGTCAGCCGGTCCCCTGTTGATGACCGAGTGAATCGACTTATTATATTGGGTAGTGGCCAACATTACTATTTCGACCGTATCACTTATGCCTTTGTCTATCTTTATGCACCTGGCTAGCTCCATCAATGTGCTGTGGAAACGATCCACCTGTCCGTTGGAGGTACTGTGCAGTGGTGGTGCGACTTTAATGACGGTTCATTGTCGCAATAAATGGTCTTTGCCCTTGGGAAAAAGTTCATGAGCTGAAGCACCGCTGGCTTCAGGTCTTCAATAGTTCTCGAGGAGATAGGTTGTACTATGGCAAATTTAGAAAACTTGTCGACGCAAGTGAGGAAAAACTTTTTGTCAGTAGAGAAAATGTCTATGTGCAATTCCCCTGTGTGTGACGGTATTGGCGTTTCACCGAGTTCTTGCTTTTTTGGGTGCTTGTCATACTTGGCCCTCGCACAAGTCCTGCAGTTCTGCATGATCTCATTGGCCAGCTTGGCCATTTTGGGGAAATAGTATGTGTGCTCTGTGTGCTCTATTGTGTTTAACAGTTAGGATTTCCCTTCTTTCTTCAAATCTGGTTACGTCCACAACGCGGCTCCTGCAATGCCAGAACTGTGTGGCAGGCTGCAATGGAAAGCTTTTACGCTCCTTGGGACGATAATGTCTACCAGTTCGTCTAATAAAGACTCTCTGCAGACGAAGTTGACCGTGTGGCGCCTTTTATTCCCGAATAGAATAAAGGTATCTTTAGACGAGAAACGTGCTTCCTCCAGTATTATCTGGTTCTGGAAGCAGTTCAACGGCTTGTCTGTCGACTCGATTGTGTGGGTGAGAGACATCGCACTGTGAATAGTTGCTGTGCAAGATTCGGTCTCTTCTTGTTCCAGCACGTTAAGCTGCTGTCTGGACAAGGCGTCCGCTACCAGGTTCTCTTTACCGGGCTTGTAAAATAGTCGAGCATTGAACTCGTCTATGCGGGCCTTCCACCTCTTAATTTTGGCGTTCGGGTTTGATTCCGACACAGAAAATGTTAAAAGCTGATGGTCAGTGAAGATATTTATATCTTTCACTCCATACAAGTAGTTCCGCAGTTTAGCCAGGGCCCAAATGATGGCCAATAGCTCCCGCTCATTAGTCGCGTAGTTGGCTTCACTGTCCTTAAGTGTCCTTAAAAACATTGTTATGGGGCGGCCCTCTTGGGACAACACCGCACCTATACTGTAGGCCGAAGCATCTGTCGTTAGATCAAATGGCTTTTTATAGTCCGGGTAGCTGAGCATGACGTCTTCTGACGCCAATATATTGCGAAGCTTTTGGAACGCCTCTCGCTGGGACTCAGAGAACTGCACCTAAATGTTCCTCGATCTATGCCTACTAACTGTACCATTTTCACCCTTTAATATGTTCGAAATGGGTCTTGCTATAGCAGCGAAGTCTTTGATGAAACATCTATAGTAGCTCGCGAGGCCCAGAAACAATCTGACTTCGAATACCATCTTGGGCTCTGGGAATTCTTTTATGGCCTTGATCTTTTCTGGGTCCGTTGTTGCACCGTTACTGGTGACTATGAACCCAAGAAAGCTCACGCTTTTCTTAAAAAAACGCGATTTCTCGACCGATACTCTCATGTTTGCTTCTTTTAGGCTGTTTAACACCCACTCTACGTGTTTGATATGAGCCTCCTCGTCTTGCGAGAAGATGATCACGTCATCAACATAAACATAGCAAAATTTGCCTATTTGTTCCGTAAGATATCATCGATCGTTCGCTGGAAGATGCTGGCGGCATTCCTGAGGCCGAACGGCAGTCTTGAACTCGTATTTTCCCCCGTTTACCGAGAAAGAAGTTTTTTCGCGATCACGTTCCGCTAGCACGACCTGATGATATCCTGATTTAAGATCCAGGGTTGAAAAATAGAGAGCTTTGCCCAAACTGCTTAATATCATTGATATATTCGGCATGGGGTATTTGTCGGGAATGGTTACCCGCAACATCGGTGCCCTTTTTATCTACTACCCATATGGGGTTTTTGTAGGGGGATGCCGATTTTTCAATTATGTCGTTTTTTAGAAGATCTTGGAGCTCCTTATTGACGAAGTCGGCCACGCCCATGGGATATGGGTAGAGCTTGGCATAGATGGGCTCTTCGCTCACTGTTCTGATGGTGGCAACCACCGAAGTATTGTATGGCAGGGCCTCGTTTCGGTCTGCAAAGGCCTTTTTTCTGGTCTTTAATAATTTTCGAAAAGCCTCCCGCACTGAAGCGGGCACTACTGAGCAATCCACATTGGTGAAGTTGATATCAGCGCATTTGTGGAAGGAGATTTTCTCTACTTTCGTACCCCATTTAAGCTGACCTGAGGCCAAACAGAGTGACGCCCCAGCCTGAGCTAACAAATCGAGGCCGATTATCCCATCAAAGGTTGACAAGTCTGGTAGAATGAAGAATGTTGCTTTTACGTTGAACAACGCAACAAAGCATTTTTGTGTGACGGTAGTTGAGCCATGGATCGATCGCAAGTTGAATTGCGAGTTAACCGCAACCACTTGTGTGGTCTGATGTAATTTTTGGACGTGCCGGTATCGATAAGGAAGCTCATATCCCGCCCTGCTACTCTTTGTCCGATGACGTGATTTTCCTAAAAAAATTGAAGGCGTCAGAATCGCTTTCAGCGTCGTCTTCGATTTGTGCCACAGCGCCGTTGGCGGTTTTGGAGTACGAGTTCTGTCCCTGTCCAGCATCTTTGGTTATATGATTGACCCTTTGTTGCCTGCTCTTACCGTTTGAGCGATCAGACATGGCCGACCGCCTGTTGACACCAAAGGAGGCCGGGATTGGCTGTCCAAACTTTGACAGCGAAGGGTCCACCTCCATTGGTTCTGGTGCACCGGCGCGAGTTTGCTGCTCGGCATTTCGCTGGCCGGATTGGCCCTGCTGCTTGTGCTGCCTACTAAAGTGTGGGTTCTTTGACCCGCTTGCCTGCGCTTCTGCTTGTTGGGGCGGTTTGACCCGCTGCTGTGCACTTGCCTTGTATTCTTTTTCCTCCACGCTCCTCGCGAAGCTGGCAGCGAACGCATATCTTTCATGGTTC
Organism: Drosophila ercepeae; assembly: GCA_018150545.1. Classification (NCBI taxonomy): domain Eukaryota; kingdom Metazoa; phylum Arthropoda; class Insecta; order Diptera; family Drosophilidae; genus Drosophila; species Drosophila ercepeae. The sequence goes on along the minus strand of JAECWL010000161.1, from coordinate 21,638,674 downwards.
GATTCTACCTCTTGCGCGATCGCCAGAGCTGACGGCAAGTCCCTTGGCTTTGCTAAGAATGGCACATCTGTGAGACTACGCTTGAGTCGCGAAACAAACACACGTAGTGCATCTTCGCGGAACTTTTCACAGAGTCCCCTTGCTAGGACCGGCTCATATGACATGTTGACTTTATTAGTCAACAATGTTTTTTGTTGACTTCATCGTAATATTGCAGTAGGGACATGCTCCCTTGTCTCAGCGTGCCCAACTCTTGCTCGATTACATGAACTGGACGTTTGTCACTGTATGTGAAGTCGAGGCGACTTATAATCGCGTCAAAGTTAAGTACTGTGAAAGAGGCCAGAACAACATCCGCAGCCCCCCTGATTTTGTTTCTTATAATTATAACCGCTTGATAATGGCGCGAGCTGCCGTTGTACGGCCTAAAAATACGGTAGGCTGCGAGAGCCGCCTGTCTCCATGAAACATATAATTCATGTGCGCCTGCCAACTCGGGCAAGCATTTGACGGCATCCAATGGCTCATCGTAGCGGATATCATTACTTATTTCTATGGGTGCATAGGCTTGCACCTCTGGTGGCGTAATATGCGCTGCCGCCAGCTGATGAGACATTGAGTTGACTTTTTCAATCAAGGCTTTATTTGCGGTGGCTTGCTCAGCTAAGGCAGCGGTGACAGCTGCCTGTATTACGAATTTTCAACTGTTCTGCATCCATGTTTCTTGGAGCGGGGGGCGCCGCAACTGAATGTCTTGGCGCTGGAACGCGAATGTGATTATCACAATCAGAGTCCGAATCACTAGACCGACGGCAGGGGGTTCAATAGCGACGGAAGGGTGAAGTCATATGCTTCTAATATAAACAACGAAACTTCGAAAACAACACTTCAGGACGGAGGCGACAAGGCTGCAAAATTCCGCGGATCTTATTACGTTGAATCAACAAAACAAAACGGACGAGACAAGGGCAGACGGAAAACTCAAGGGGCAAGGTTAATGACTTTGTCGCTGTGTTGCCTGCGTTGACGTAGGTCAGCAGCAGCCACTTTCGGATTTTTCTCGACAGGCCAAACATGACCATGTCAAACCGATGCCTTTGCCCAGGAGATAACCAAGTCGGCCATAATGACCAACGCCAGCGCATTTCATGTGCGAGCAATTGTCACATAGCCAGCAAGTTAAGTAGGCGTCCCCAGTAATAGCTCCTCCAAATTCGCATCTCTTTGACGTACACACCAAAGACATTTTGGGTAATGAAAAGGGAATGCGCTCAAAAACAGAAACAGAATGGTCCAGCGAATGTGTAATGAAGAGAGTGATCCAGCGACGAGAGTGATCCAGCGACGATAGCGTGGGAGCGATTTCGGCGAACAGCAGGAGCAGCGTCAATGCAGACGGAGATGAAGAAGCTCCACAAGAAGGGGGGGAGCGATAGAGAGCGGTGAGCAGATTGTAATAACAAAGCAGCGGTTAATGGTTACTTTGTTATTGTTGTATGCGAAACACAGTCTTATCGCGTTTAAAGTAAAACGAAGATTAAACGTTTAAAATTAAACTTTTGATGTGTTTTTCAGTTTGCGGACCACTTCGCGATACAACAGGTTAATTAAATCAGTTCGGAGCTGATAATAGGTCGGTAGTTCTTTCGGGAAACGTTTAAAATTACGGAGCGAATAGGCTGACGTGCATAAGGTTCAACGAAAAAAAAAAAGATTATTTGGTGAAGATCGGATGTAAATTGACGGATTTATAAGCTGCCTTTTGCCGGAACTCGGGACAACTCGTGGCATATGCAAGTTTCAAGATATCGCAATGGAAGTTTGTATGACAGCAAATATCTCCGCCATTTTCTATCGCTTCGTCATTTTGCCGGAACTCGGGACAACTCGTGGCATATGCAAGTTTCAAGATATCGCAAAGGAAGTTTGTATGACAGCAAATATCTCCGCCATTTTCTATCGCTTCGTCACATATAATGTCTTATTTTGTTTGCGTCGATGCGTAGAGTGTTTTAAAACTTATTTGGTGAAGATCGGATTTAAATTGACGGATTTATCAGCTGCCATTTGCAGGAACTCGGGGCAACTCGTGGCATATGCAAGCTTCAAGATATCGCAAAGGAAGTTTGTATGACAGCAAATATCTCCGACATTTTGTATCGCTTCGACACAAATAGTGTTTTATTTTGTCTGTGTTGATGCGTAGAGTGTTTTAAAACCTATTTGGTGAAGATCGGATGTAAATTGACGGATTTATAAGCTGCCTTTTGCCGGAACTCGGGACAACTCGTGGCATATGCAAGTTTCAAGATATCGCAAAGGAAGTTTGTATGACAGCAAATATCTCCGCCATTTTCTATCGCTTCGTCACAAATAATGTCTTATTTTGTTTGTGTTGATGCGTAGAGTGTTTTAAAACTTATTTGGTGAAGATCGGATGTAAATTGACGGATTTATCATTTGCCGGAACTCGGGGCAACTCGTGGCATATGCAAGTTTCAAGATATCGCAAAGGAAGTTTGTATGCCAGCAAATATCTCCGCCATTTTCTATCGCTTCGTCACAAATAGTGTTTTATTTTGTCTGTGTTGATGCGTAGAGTGTTTTAAAACTTATTTGGTGAAGATCGGATTTAAATTGACGGATTTATCAGCTGCCATTTGCAGGAACTCGGGGCAACTCGTGGCATATGCAAGCTTCAAGATATCGCAAAGGAAGTTTGTATGACAGCAAATATCTCCGCCAGTTTCTATCGCTTCGTCACAAATAATGTCTTATTTGGTTTGTGTTGATGCGTAGAGTGTTTTAAAACTTATTTGGTGAAGATCAGCAACTGAATGTCTTGGCGCTGGAACGCGAATGTGATTATCACAATCAGAGTCCGAATCACTAGACCGACGGCAGGGGGTTCAATAGCGACGGAAGGGTGAAGTCATATGCTTCTAATATAAACAACGAAACTTCGAAAACAACACTTCAGGACGGAGGCGACAAGGCTGCAAAATTCCGCGGATCTTATTACGTTGAATCAACAAAACAAAACGGACGAGACAAGGGCAGACGGAAAACTCAAGGGGCAAGGTTAATGACTTTGTCGCTGTGTTGCCTGCGTTGACGTAGGTCAGCAGCAGCCACTTGTCGGATTTTTCTGTTGTAAGGAAACAGTGGTCACAAGGTCACAAGAACTTGTTTTGTTTTTAGCACTTTGTGTTTATCACTACAGACCTGTTGACGTGGCTGAGTTTAATTGATTTTTTTTTGTTATTTTTTATTCGTGGGTAATCTCCGCCATTTTCTATCGCTTCGTCACAAATAATGTCTTATTTTGTTTCTCTTGATGCGTAGAGTGTTTTAAAACTTATTTGGTGAAGATCGGATGTAAATTGACGGATTTATCAGCTGCCATTTGCAGGAACTTGGGGCAACTCGTGGCATATTAAAGTTTCAAGATATCGCAAAGGAACTTTGTATGACAGCAAATATCTCTGCCATTTTCTATCGCTTCGTCACAAATAATGTCTTATTTGGTCTGTGTTGATGCGTAGAGTGTTTTAAAACTTATTTGGTGAAGATCGGATGTAAATTGACGGATTTATCAGCTGCCATTTGCAGGAACTCGGGGCAACTCGTGGCATATGCAAGCTTCAAGATATCGCAAAAGAAGTTTGTATGACAGTAAATATCTCCGCTATTTTCTATCGCTTCGTCACAAATAGTGTTTTATTTTGTCTGTGTTGATGCGTAGAGTGTTTTAAAACTTATTTGGTGAAGATCGGATGTAAATTGACGGATTTATCATTTGCCGGAACTCGGGGCAACTCGTGGCATATGCAAGTTTCAAGATATCGCAAAGGAAGTTTGTATGCCAGCAAATATCTCCGCCATTTTCTATCGCTTCGTCACAAATAGTGTTTTATTTTGTCTGTGTTGATGCGTAGAGTGTTTTAAAACTTATTTGGTGAAGATCGGATGTAAATTGACGGATTTATCAGCTGCCATTTGCAGGAACTCGGGGTAACTCGTGGCATATGCAAGCTTCAAGATATCGCAAAAGAAGTTTGTATGCCAGCAAATATCTCCGCCATTTTCTATCGCTTCGTCACAAATAATGTCTTATTTTGTTTGTGTTGATGCGAAGAGTGTTTTAAAACTAATTTGGTGAAGATCGGATGTAAATTGACGGATTTATCAGCTGCCATTTGCAGGAACTCGGGGCAACTCGTGGCATATGCAAGCTTCAAGATATCGCAAAAGAAGTTTGTATGACAGTAAATATCTCCGCCATTTTCTATCGCTTCGTCACAAATAATGTCTTATTTGGTCTGTGTTGATGCGTAGAGTGTTTTAAAACTTATTTGGTGAAGATCGGATGTAAATTGACGGATTTATCATTTGCCGGAACTCGGGGCAACTCGTGGCATATGCAAGTTTCAAGATATCGCAAAGGAAGTTTGTATGCCAGCAAATATCTCTGCCATTTTCTATCGCTTCGTCACAAATAATGTCTTATTTTGTTTGTGTTGATGCGTAGAGTGTTTTAAAACTTATTTGGTGAAGATCGGATGGAAATTGACGGATGTATCAGCTGCCATTTACAGGAACTCGGGGCAACTCGTGGCATATGCAAGCTTTAAGATATCGCAAAAGAAGTTTGTATGACAGTAAATATCTCCGCCAGTTTCTATCCTTCGTCACAAATAATGTCTTATTTGGTCTGTGTTGATGCGAAGAGTGTTTTAAAACTTATTTGGTGAAGATCAGCAACTGAATGTCTTAGCGCTGGAACGCGAATGTGATTATCACAATCAGAGTCCGAATCACTAGACCGTCGGCAAAGGGTTCAATAGCGACGGAAGGGTGAAGTCATATGCTTCTAATATAAACAACGAAACTTCGAAAACAACGCTTGAGGACGGAGGCGACAAGGCTGCAAAATTCCGCGGATCTTATTACGTTGAATCGACAAAACAAAACGGACGAGACAAGGGCAGACGGAAAACTCAAGGGGCAAGGTTAATGACTTTGTCGCTGTGTTGCCTGCGTTGACGTAGGTCAGCAGCAGCCACTTGTCGGATTTTTCTGTTGTAAGGAAACAGTGGTCACAAGGTCACAAGAACTTGTTTTGTTTTTAGCACTTTGTGTTTATCACTACAGCCCTGTTGACGTGGCTGAGTTTAATTGATTTTTTTTTGTTATTTTTTGTTCGTGGGTAATCTCCGCCATTTTCTATCGCTTCGTCACAAATAATGTTTTATTTTTTTTCTCTTGATGCGTAGAGTGTTTTAAAACTTATTTGGTGAAGATCGGATGTAAATTGACGGATTTATCAGCTGCCATTTGCAGGAACTTGGGGCAACTCGTGGCATATTAAAGTTTCAAGATATCGCAAAGGAACTTTGTATGACAGCAAATATCTCTGTCATTTTCTATCGCTTCGTCACAAATAATGTCTTATTTTGTTTGTGTTGATGCGTAGAGTGTTTTAAAACTTTTTATTTATTTATTTATTTAAACAACAATTTAACAAAGATCTGCTAAATATGGATAAGAATTATAAATATAACTACACTATAACTATTCTAGGAGGTATTCTATGATTTTAAGTTTATTTACATTAAGAGAGAGTTCAGGGGATAGAGTATGTGATAAAAGGTTATAGTTCTTACAAATAGTGCGAAAGGGGTCGTGTTCAGCGAAGTTAGATTTGCAGATAGGTAACCATAATGGTCGGAAGGACCTTGTTTTCCTATTAGGGATGGAAAAATATAGTTGGCTTAGCAGGTGTTTAGAGTCAACCATGCCATGGATCAGCATGTGTAGAAACATGACCCCAGCACAGGTTCGGCGCTCCTTCAATGGAGGTAACTTTAACAATTTAAGCCTGCAACGGTACGGCGGGAGACGATTATCAGGATCCCAGTTCAGGTTTTTTAGTGCAAATAGCAGAAACTGCTTTTGCACCGACTCAATACTATTTTGGTGAGAGGAGTATTGAGGACTCCAAACACACGAGCAATATTCGAGGATGGGACGAACTAGGGTGATATACAGGGATTTGGTGGTGAAAGGATCGTTAAATTCTTTTGACCATCGCTTAATAAAGGCTAACATTCCTCTGGCTTTATTCACTGTCACAGAAATGTGATCATTAAACTTAAGTTTATTATCAAAAAGAACTCCAAGATCATTGATTGTGGAAACACGATCAAGGACGTGATTTCCGAGAGAGTAAGATATGATAAGCGGCACACTGCGATGGAATGTCATAAGTTTGCATTTAGAGCAGTTTAGGAACAGAAGATTAATTGAGCACCACAAATAGAGTTCGTCGAGGTCTAATTGCAGATGCCTATGCAGGAAATGTTCCGAAAAGGAATAGCATAACTTGACATCATCAGCATACATAAGCGTAGAGGCATAACTAATCACATTAGGAAGATCGTTCACAAAGAGTATAAACAACAGTGGTCCTAGATGACTACCCTGAGGGACTCCCGATGAGACATGGATGACCTTCGACTTGGTAGATTTAAATAGGACACGCTGGGTTCGATCTGAAAGGTAGGAAGCAACCCACATCAGGATATTTGGTGGAAAACCAATAAGCGAGAGTTTCCGTAGCAAGAGCTGATGATTAACTGAATCAAATGCTTTGCTGAAGTCAGTGTAAATTACATCGGTTTGCAGGCGATGTTGAAAACCTCGGTTGATTTTCGACGAAAATTCTAGTAGATTAGTTGTTGTCGAGCGAAGCTTGACAAAGCCATGCTGTGCGGGTGAGATTATGCACTTGCATGCATGTTGAAGCTGCGATGTGATAAGTTTCTCAAGGAGTTTGGGAATCGCAGAAAGCTTAGCAATGCCGCGGTAGTTCTCAATGGAAGCCTTAGAGCCTTTTTTATGAATTGGTATTAGGTATGATTCATTCCATAATTTAGGTAGGGAAGTTTGCTCCAAGGATAGGTTAAATAGAATGGTAAGAGGTAGGGTGAGAAGATCGGAGCACCTTCTGAGGATGCAGCTAGGTACGTTGGCTGGGCCTGGTGAAAAAGAGATTTTAATAGATGAAAGAGCCGTAAACACATCATGACAGTGGAATTTAGAAAGGGAAATGTTGTTTATGTAGGGTAAAATATATGGATAGTTAGAGGAGGGATCAAATGAGTTAGATGAGTAGGTTGACTGAAAAAATGACGCAAATAGATTAGCAATGCCGAGATGCGAAGAGTCGGAAGTATTATTATATGAGAGGGAAGGGGGAAAAGATTGGATTTGCGTTTAGAGTTTACAAAAGAGTAAAAAGAGCTTGGATCGTTGCGAAAATTGAGTTTGCATTTAGAAATATAATTTTTATATAGTTTATTGTTAAGGTCAAAGAACTGGTTGCGGATTAGAAGGTAATTAGAAAGATGTATCGAGGTTGGAGACTTTAATGACTTTTTGTAGGCTCTAGATTTCCTATTTTTTAGGAGAGAGAGGTGCTTATTAAACCATGGAGGTTTAGACGTTGATGGAGTTATCGTTTCAGGGACAGATTTATTTAAGGCGTTATGAATTACTTCATAAAAAGAGTCTGTAGCTTCCTCGATATTGCTGAAACTAGATAGATAACTCCATTCAATATTAGTCAGGTGATTTCTTAGGTCACAGTAGTTGGTTTTTTTAAAGCATTTTTGACGAGGCTGCTCGCTGTTATTGGGGGGGACTTCAGGAGAGTCAATAATTAGCGAGACTAAGAGTGTTGGGTGGTGAGAGTCCTCAGGAGTAGATAAGGGAGGAAACCTTGCTATTGTGGCAGAGGAGGTAGTGTTAGAGAAAATTCTTCCCGAAAGACAGTGTACTTCGATACCAAAATTTCATTGTCTATGACAGTGGAGTTTAGCCAGGTTTCAGTTAGCACAATAGCATCGAAGTCAAAGGAAGAACTGTTAGTATAAAGTAAGTTCAGTTTTCCAAGAATACTGCGAACGTTTTGGTAGCAACAAGAAAAAATCTTGTTGCTTAGTTTTTTGAAGTATTAACTAGACTGGAACCTTGAGAATCTCTGATCAAGAACTCATGGACAATACTGTGCTCGGGCCAGGTAGTAGGGTCTAAAGATTTATCAAGGGAAGCTTCAGGTAAAGTTATTTTGAAAGAGGATATGCAAACAGTTCTGAGGGAGCTATATTTAAATTATTTGAAAGGTGAATCCGAACGTCGTCGGCAGAGGCATCAGGCATAAGCCGCGATACAAAGATGGATTTGCGGGGAGCCACGGCTCTCAGCGTAAGTCCAGAAGATCGGGTTTCTGTTGGAACACCCGTCAATGGCTTTGGTGATTTTACAACGGGTGGGCGGGTAGTTGCGGCGGCAGGCAGGCGTAATAATGGAGCAGCAGGCTGGCTTGGTGATATGGTTATAGAAGAATTTTGAATGGAACCAGGTGGGAGATTCCTACTGGCCGGTTCTGGCTTATCAACTTTTGCAGGGGGAAGACCGGGTTGCTGAATAGCTAGGATGGGTGGCTGTTCGACAGGAGCATCAACCATAACATTGCTTACTGGCAAATGTGAGGCTGGAGTGGTACACATATTCATATTTTGGTTAGTGTTAGCGATTTTTCGGCGTGGTGATTCACTTAATAGTTTTAGGCCCAGAAATAGAGATTCCAGGTTAAGGAACTGCTCATTTAATGTGGCAAATTGTTTCCGAACCTCCCGGAAACCGTTTCGGGTTTGCCGCATAAACGTGCGCATCTCGCCTTCAATCTCTCGACAGGCCAAACATGACCATGTCAAACCGATGCCTTTGCCCAGGAGATCACCAAGTCGGCCATAATGACCAACGCCAGCGCATTTCATGTGCGAGCAATTGTCACATAGCCAGCAAGTTAAGTAGGCGTCCCCAGTAATAGCTCCTCCAAATTCGCATCTCTTTGACGTACACACCAAAGACATTTTGGGTAATGAAAAGGGAATGCGCTCAAAAACAGAAACAGAATGGTCCAGCGAATGTGTAATGAAGAGAGTGATCCAGCGACGAGAGTGATCCAGCGACGATAGCGTGGGAGCGATTTCGGCGAACAGCAGGAGCAGCGTCAATGCAGACGGAGATGAAGAAGCTCCACAAGAAGGGGGGGAGCGATAGAGAGCGGTGAGCAGATTGTAATAACAAAGCAGCGGTTAATGGTTACTTTGTTATTGTTGTATGCGAAACACAGTCTTATCGCGTTTAAAGTAAAACGAAGATTAAACGTTTAAAATTAAACTTTTGATGTGTTTTTCAGTTTGCGGACCACTTCGCGATACAGCAGGTTAATTAAATCAGTTCGGAGCTGATAATAGGTCGGTAGTTCTTTCGGGAAACGTTTAAAATTACGGAGCGAATAGGCTGACGTGCATAAGGTTCAACGAAAAAAAAAGATTATTTGGTGAAGATCGGATGTAAATTGACGGATTTATAAGCTGCCTTTTGCCGGAACTCGGGACAACTCGTGGCATATGCAAGTTTCAAGATATCGCAATGGAAGTTTGTATGACAGCAAATATCTCCGCCATTTTCTATCGCTTCGTCATTTTGCCGGAACTCGGGACAACTCGTGGCATATGCAAGTTTCAAGATATCGCAAAGGAAGTTTGTATGACAGCAAATATCTCCGCCATTTTCTATCGCTTCGTCACATATAATGTCTTATTTTGTTTGCGTTGATGCGTAGAGTGTTTTAAAACTTATTTGGTGAAGATCGGATTTAAATTGACGGATTTATCAGCTGCCATTTGCAGGAACTCGGGGCAACTCGTGGCATATGCAAGCTTCAAGATATCGCAAAGGAAGTTTGTATGACAGCAAATATCTCCGACATTTTGTATCGCTTCGACACAAATAGTGTTTTATTTTGTCTGTGTTGATGCGTAGAGTGTTTTAAAACCTATTTGGTGAAGATCGGATGTAAATTGACGGATTTATAAGCTGCCTTTTGCCGGAACTCGGGACAACTCGTGGCATATGCAAGTTTCAAGATATCGCAAAGGAAGTTTGTATGACAGCAAATATCTCCGCCATTTTCTATCGCTTCGTCACATATAATGTCTTATTTTGTTTGTGTTGATGCGTAGAGTGTTTTAAAACTTATTTGGTGAAGATCGGATGTAAATTGACGGATTTATCATTTGCCGGAACTCGGGGCAACTCGTGGCATATGCAAGTTTCAAGATATCGCAAAGGAAGTTTGTATGCCAGCAAATATCTCCGCCATTTTCTATCGCTTCGTCACAAATAGTGTTTTATTTTGTCTGTGTTGATGCGTAGAGTGTTTTAAAACTTATTTGGTGAAGATCGGATTTAAATTGACGGATTTATCAGCTGCCATTTGCAGGAACTCGGGGCAACTCGTGGCATATGCAAGCTTCAAGATATCGCAAAAGAAGTTTGTATGACAGCAAATATCTCCGACATTTTCTATCGCTTCGACACAAATAGTGTTTTATTTTGTCTGTGTTGATGCGTAGAGTGTTTTAAAACTTATTTGGTGAAGATCGGATGTAAATTGACGGATTTATCATTTGCCGGAACTCGGGGCAACTCGTGGCATATGCAAGTTTCAAGATATCGCAAAGGAAGTTTGTATGCCAGCAAATATCTCCGCCATTTTCTATCGCTTCGTCACAATAATGTCTTATTTTGTTTGTGTTGATGCGTAGAGTGTTTTAAAACATATTTGGTGAAGATCGGATGTAAATTGACGGATTTATCAGCTGCCATTTGCAGGAACTCGGGGCAACTCGTGGCATATGCAAGCTTCAAGATATCGCAAAAGAAGTTTGTATGACAGTAAATATCTCCGCCATTTTCTATCGCTTCGTCACAAATAATATCTTATTTGGTCTGTGTTGATGCGTAGAGTGTTTTAAAACTTATTTGGTGAAGATCGGATGTAAATTGACGGATTTATCATTTGCCGGAACTCGGGGCAACTCGTGGCATATGCAAGTTTCAAGATATCGCAAAGGAAATTTGTATGCCAGCAAATATCTCCGCCATTTTCTATCGCTTCGTCACAAATAATGTCTTATTTTGTTTGTGTTGATGCGTAGAGTCTTTTAAAACTAATTTGGTGAAGATCGGATGTAAATTGACGGATGTATCAGCTGCCATTTGCAGGAACTCGGGGCAACTCGTGGCATATGCAAGCTTTAAAATATCGCAAAAGAAGTTTGTATGACAGTAAATATCTCCGCCAGTTTCTATCGCTTCGTCACAAATAATGTCTTATTTGGTCTGTGTTGATGCGAAGAGTGTTTTAAAACTTATTTGGTGAAGATCAGCAACTGAATGTCTTGGCGCTGGAACGCGAATGTGATTATCACAATCAGAGTCCGAATCACTAGACCGATGGCAGGGGGTTCAATAGCGACGGAAGGGTGAAGTCATATGCTTCTAATATAAACAACGAAACTTCGAAAACAACACTTGAGGACGGAGGCGACAAGGCTGCAAAATTCCGCGGATCTTATTACGTTGAATCGACAAAACAAAACGGACGAGACAAGGGCAGACGGAAAACTCAAGGGGCAAGGTTAATGACTTTGTCGCTGTGTTGCCTGCGTTGACGTAGGTCAGCAGCAGCCACTTTCGGATTTTTCTGTTGTAAGGAAACAGTGGTCACAAGGTCACAAGAACTTGTTTTGTTTTTAGCACTTTGTGTTTATCACTACAGCCCTGTTGACGTGGCTGAGTTTAATTGATTTTTTTTTGCTATTTTTTGTTCGTAGGTAATCTCCGCCCTTTTCTATCGCTTCGTCACAAATAATGTCTTATTTCGTTTCTCTTGATGCGTAGAGTGTTTTAAAACTTATTTGGTGAAGATCGGATGTAAATTGACGGATTTATCAGCTGCCATTTGCAGAAACTTGAGGCAACTCGTGGCATATGCAAGTTTCAAGATATCGCAAAGGAACTTTGTATGACAGCAAATATCTCTGCCATTTTCTATCGCTTCGTCACAAATAATGTCTTATTTGGTCTGTGTTGATGCGTAGAGTGTTTTAAAACTTATTTGGTGAAGATCGGATGTAAATTGACGGATTTATCATTTGCCGGAACTCGGGGCAACTCGTGGCATATGCAAGTTTCAAGATATCGCAAAGGAAGTTTGTATGCCAGCAAATATCTCCGCCATTTTCTATCGCTTCGTCACAAATAATGTCTTATTTTGTTTGTGTCGATGCGTAGAGTGTTTTAAAACTTATTTGGTGAAGATCGGATGTAAATTGACGGATTTATCAGCTGCCATTTGCAGGAACTCGGGGCAACTCGTGGCATATGCAAGCTTCAAGATATCGCAAAAGAAGTCTGTATGACAGTAAATATCTCCGCCATTTTCTATCGCTTCGTCACAAATAATATCTTATTTGGTCTGTGTTGATGCGTAGAGTGTTTTAAAACTTATTTGGTGAAGATCGGATGTAAATTGACGGATTTATCATTTGCCGGAACTCGGGGCAACTCGTGGCATATGCAAGTTTCAAGATATCGCAAAGGAAGTTTGTATGCCAGCAAATATCTCCGCCATTTTCTATCGCTTCGTCACAAATAATGTCTTATTTTGTTTGTGTCGATGCGTAGAGTGTTTTAAAACTTATTTGGTGAAGATCGGATGTAAATTGACGGATTTATCAGCTGCCATTTGCAGGAACTTGGGGCAACTCGTGGCATATGCAAGTTTCAAGATATCGCAAAGGAAGTTTGTATGACAGCAAATATCTCCGCCATTTTCTATCGCTTCGTCACAAATAATGTCTTATTTTGTTTCTCTTGATGCGTAGAGTGTTTTAAAACTTATTTGGTGAAGATCGGATGTAAATTGACGGATTTATCAGCTGCTATTTGCAGGAACTCGGGGCAACTCGTGGCATATGCAAGCTTCAAGATATCGCAAAAGAAGTTTGTATGATAGTAATTATCTCCGCCATTTTCTATCGCTTCGTCACAAATAATGTCTTATTTTGTTTGTGTTGATGCGTAGAGTGTTTTAAAACTTATTTGGTGAAGATCGGATGTAAATTGACGGATTTATCATTTGCCGGAACTCGGGGCAACTCGTGGCATATGCAAGTTTCAAGATATCGCAAAGGAAGTTTGTATGCCAGCAAATATCTCCGCCATTTTCTATCGCTTCGTCACAAATAATGTCTTATTTTGTTTGTGTCGATGCGTAGAGTGTTTTAAAACTTATTTGGTGAAGATCGGATGTAAATTGACGGATTTATCATATGCCGGAACTCAGGGCAACTCGTGGCATATGCAAGCTTCAAGATATCGCAAAAGAAGTCTGTATGACAGTAAATATCTCCGCCATTTTCTATCGCTTCGTCACAAATAATATCTTATTTGGTCTGTGTTGATGCGTAGAGTGTTTTAAAACTTATTTGGTGAAGATCGGATGTAAATTGACGGATTTATCATTTGCCGGAACTCGGGGCAACTCGTGGCATATGCAAGTTTCAAGATTTCGCAAAGGAAGTTTGTATGCCACCAAATATCTCTGCCATTTTCTATCGCTTCGTCACAAATAATGTCTTATTTTGTTTGTGTTGATGCGTAGAGTGTTTTAAAACTTATTTGGTGAAGATCGGATGTAAATTGACGGATTTATCAGCTGCCATTTGCAGGAACTTGGGGCAACTCGTGGCATATGCAAGTTTCAAGATATCGGAAGTTTGTATGCCACCAAATATCTCTGCCATTTTCTATCGCTTCGTCACAAATAATGTCTTATTTTGTTTGTGTTGATGCGTAGAGTGTTTTAAAACTTATTTGGTGAAGATCGGATGTAAATTGACGGATTTATCAGCTGCCATTTGCAGGAACTTGGGGCAACTCGTGGCATATGCAAGTTTCAAGATATCGCAAAGGAAGTTTGTATGACAGCAAATATCTCCGCCATTTTCTATCGCTTCGTCACAAATAATGTCTTATTTTGTTTCTCTTGATGCGTAGAGTGTTTTAAAACTTATTTGGTGAAGATCGGATGTAAATTGACGGATTTATCATTTGCCGGAACTCGGGGCAACTCGTGGCATATGCAAGTTTCAAGATTTCGCAAAGGAAGTTTGTATGCCACCAAATATCTCTGCCATTTTCTATCGCTTCGTCACAAATAACGTCTTATTTTGTTTGTGTTGATGCGTAGAGTGTTTTAAAACTTATTTGGTGAAGATCGGATGTAAATTGACGGATTTATCAGCTGCCATTTGCAGGAACTTGGGGCAACTCGTGGCATATGCAAGTTTCAAGATATCGCAAAGGATGTTTGTATGACAGCAAATATCTCCGCCATTTTCTATCGCTTCGTCACAAATAATGTCTTATTTTGTTTCTCTTGATGCGTAGAGTGTTTTAAAACTTATTTGGTGAAGATCGGATGTAAATTGACGGATTTATCATTTGCCGGAACTCGGGGCAACTCGTGGCATATGCAAGTTTCAAGATTTCGCAAAGGAAGTTTGTATGCCACCAAATATCTCTGCCATTTTCTATCGCTTCGTCACAAATAATGTCTTATTTTGTTTGTGTCGATGCGTAGAGTGTTTTAAAACTTATTTGGTGAAGATCGGATGTAAATTGACGGATTTATCAGCTGCCATTTGCAGGAACTCGGGGCAACTCGTGGCATATGCAAGCTTCAAGATATCGCAAAAGAAGTTTGTATGCCAGCAAATATCTCCGCCATTTTCTATCGCTTCGTCACAAATAATGTCTTATTTTGTTTGTGTTTATGCGTAGAGTGTTTTAAAACTTATTTGGTGAAGATCGGATGTAAATTGACGGATTTATCAGCTGCCATTTGCAGGAACTCGGGGCAACTCGTGGCATATGCAAGCTTCAAGATATCGCAAAAGAAGTTTGTATGACAGCAAATATCTCCGACATTTTCTATCGCTTCGTCACAAATAATGTCTTATTTTGTTTCTCTTGATGCGTAGAGTGTTTTAAAACTTATTTGGTGAAGATCGGATGTAAATTGACGGATTTATCATTTGCCGGAACTCGGGGCAACTCGTGGCATATGCAAGTTTCAAGATATCGCAGAGGAAGTTTGTATGCCACCAAATAGCTCCGCCATTTTCTATCGCTTCGTCACAAATAATGTCTTATTTTGTTTGTGTTGATGCGTAGAGTGTTTTAAAACTTATTTGGTGAAGATCGGATGTAAATTGACGGATTTATCAGCTGCCATTTGCAGGAACTCGGGGCAACTCGTGGCATATGCAAGCTTCAAGATATCGCAAAAAAGTTTGTATGACAGCAAATATCTCCGACATTTTCTATCGCTTCGTCACAAATAGTGTCTTATTTTGTCTGTGTTGATGCGTAGAGTGTTTTAAAACTTATTTGGTGAAGATCGGATGTAAATTGACGGATTTATCATTTGCCGGAACTCGGGGCAACTCGTGGCATATGCAAGTTTCAAGATATCGCAAAGGAAGTTTGTATGCCAGCAAATATCTCTGCCATTTTCTTTCGCTTGGTCACAAATAATGTCTTATTTTGTTTGTGTTGATGCGTAGAGTGTTTTAAAACTTATTTGGTGAAGATCGGATGTAAATTGACGGATTTATCATTTGCCGGAACTCGGGGCAACTCGTGGCATATGCAAGTTTCAAGATATCGCAAAGGAAGTTTGTATGCCAGCAAATATCTCCGCCATTTTCTATCGCTTCGTCACAAATAATGTCTTATTTTGTTTCTCTTGATGCGTAGTGTGTTTTAAAACTTATTTGGTGAAGATCGGATGTAAATTGACGGATTTATCAGCTGTTATTTGCAGGAACTCGGGGCAACTCGTGGCATATGCAAGCTTCAAGATATCGCAAAAGAAGTTTGTATGACAGCAAATATCTCCGACATTTTCTATCGCTTCGTCACAAATAGTGTCTTATTTTGTCTGTGTTGATGCGTAGAGTGTTTTAAAACTTATTTGGTGAAGATCGGATGTAAATTGACGGATTTATCATTTGCCGGAACTCGGGGCAACTCGTGGCATATGCAAGTTTCAAGATATCGCAAAGGAAGTTTGTATGCCACCAAATGTCTCTGCCATTTTCTATCGCTTCGTCACAAATAATGTCTTATTTTGTTTGTGTTGATGCGTAGAGTGTTTTAAAACTTATTTGGTGAAGATCGGATGTAAATTGACGGATTTATCAGCTGCCATTTGCAGGAACTTGGGGCAACTCGTGGCATATGCAAGTTTCAAGATATCGCAAAGGAAGTTTGTATGACAGCAAATATCTCCGCCATTTTCTATCGCTTCGTCACAAATAATATCTTATTTTGTTTCTCTTGATGCGTAGAGTGTTTTAAAACTTATTTGGTGAAGATCGGATGTAAATTGACGGATTTATCAGGTGCTATTTGCAGGAACTCGGGGCAACTCGTGGCATATGCAAGCTTCAAGATATCGCAAAAGAAGTTTGTATGACAGCAAATATCTCCGACATTTTCTATCGCTTCGTCACAAATAGTGTCTTATTTTGTCTGTGTTGATGCGTAGAGTGTTTTAAAACTTATTTGGTGAAGATCGGATGTAAATTGACGGATTTATCATATGCCGGAACTCAGGGCAACTCGTGGCATATGCAAGTTTCAAGATATCGCAAAGGAAGTTTGTATGCCAGCAAATATCTCCGCCATTTTCTATCGCTTCGTCACAAATAATGTCTTATTTTGTTTGTGTCGATGCGTAGAGTGTTTTAAAACTTATTTGGTGAAGATCGGATGTAAATTGACGGATTTATCATTTGCCGGAACTCGGGGCAACTCGTGGCATATGCAAGTTTCAAGATATCGCAAAGGAAGTTTGTATGCCAGCAAATATCTCCGCCATTTTCTATCGCTTCGTCACAAATAATGTCTTATTTTGTTTGTGTCGATGCGTAGAGTGTTTTAAAACTTATTTGGTGAAGATCGGATGTAAATTGACGGATTTATCATTTGCCGGAACTCGGGGCAACTCGTGGCATATGCAAGTTTCAAGATATCGCAAAGGAAGTTTGTATGCCAGCAAATATCTCCGCCATTTTCTATCGCTTCGTCACAAATAATGTCTTATTTTGTTTGTGTTGATGCGTAGAGTGTTTTAAAACTTATTTGGTGAAGATCGGATGTAAATTGACGGATTTATCAGCTGCCATTTGCAGGAACTCGGGGCAACTCGTGGCATATGCAAGCTTCAAGATATCGCAAAAGAAGTTTGTATGACAGTAAATATCTCCGCCATTTTCTATCGCTTCGTCACAAATAATGTCTTATTTTGTTTGTGTTGATGCGTATAGTGTTTTAAAACTTATTTGGTGAAGATCGGATGTAAATTGACGGATTTATCAGCTGCCATTTGCAGGAACTCGGGGCAACTCGTGGCATATGCAAGTTTCAAGATATCGCAAAGGAAGTTTGTATGCCAGCAAATATCTCCGATATTTTCTATCGCTTCGTCACAAATAATGTCTTACTTTGTTTGTGTTGATGCGTAGAGTGTTTTAAAACTAATTTGGTGAAGATCGGATGTAAATTGACGGATTTATCAGCTGCCATTTGCAGGAACTTGGGGCAACTCTCAAATACAACTAATTGGGCGCCATTTAACCAGTTTCCTGGTATTTTGAGTTTATAATATTTTACGCCGATGCCCGCAAGCCGGTGCCTTAACAATAAAACAAGACGGAGTAACTTTTAGAACTCTTTATTGAGCAGAGCAGGTGCTGCTGCTTATGAGGGTAGAAAAGAACTGAATACACAAATGCAAAAATTCAATTTAAGAGCTAGAATGAAAGCGAAACACATAATGCGGTTTCATATTCGTAGCGGCCACGCAAATATGCTGTGTCTGCCGGCTACGTAACGACATCCGGAATACTGCTTGCGTTGCAGAATGCCGTTGTTGCCGTATTTCCCACGCTCGCCGTAGCGACGTGAACTTAAGTTAACTTGTATATACAGTTGCGAAAAAAATGATAGCACCAAATACACTACCAAATATTAAATTAGTGGGATGAGTGTAGTTTTAATACGCAATCATTTGTTATTAGTGAATTTGTTACTGTTTAGTTAATATTTTGAGTTTAAAGCATTTTTTCTAAAGTGGTGCTATTATTTTTTTCGCCTAATTTTGTTACTTTCAATAAAGTTCCTTAAATAAGTTAAGAATTCATAGCACAATTGTAGTTATTTTTTATTTTCTAATTAGTTAAGGGTTTTAACTTTCTAAAAATGTATTTTAGCTCTTTTTAAATCCAAAAATGTACGTAGGACACCTATTTAAACTTTGGTTGGGCAAGTGGTGCTTTTTTTTTTCGCAGCTGTACTTGTATGGTAAGCTGACTTGTGGCAGCAGCAGCTGACGAGCTGACGAGCCGAATAACAAACTTAAAGCTGGTTTGGTTATTAAATGTACCCTTTAAGAGGTATAAATCTTAAAAAAATAAAAGTAACTTTATGATATCTGAATAAATCAGGGAAAGTTGGTTAAAAAATTATAAAAATGCATCCTTTTTTAACTGATTAATCATATATGAGACAATCGAGAAATCCCTCCTTTGTGTGGTAGGAGATATAAATGAGGCATTTGAAATATACATATGTGCAAGGTGATGCGTTCATATGAAGCGGGAGTGCAGTACATGTGAAAGGAAAGGTCATGGTAATAAACCACCTGCCCAGCAATAATACAATAAGTGCAACCGGTTTGGCCTTTTTGCAAACAAGTGCAGAACCATTTAAAAGCGAACAGGAAGCCGAAATAACACCAACACAATAAATACAATAAGGCAGGTGATGATAAGAAAATGGCAAATAACTGTTTTAAATTCCTAAGTGACTGAAGTAAAATTGAATATAATCTCAAAATATTTCAGATGCTATGTCTCGACTTTGCAAATTGGTTAAAACGGTTTATCTTTTACAATGATGAGTTTTATATCTTTCGGAACATCGAATATTCTGTTTCTACAGCGTTTTACATATGTATCTTAACTATACAAAAAACCATTTTGGTATGAACTCGTAACACTGGGAAAAATTCTTCTTAGTCGAACACGAAAAATTATTCTGATTATTATGCATTTGATTATGATGAATTTGTAATTTCCATTGTTGCAATATGAGCAATAGAAACCCCTTGCTAAAGTTTATCATAAAGTCAAAACTGGCTTATAATTATTTTTTCACAAAATACCAGCTTTACCATTTTTAATGCAGTTTAATAAAATTTCAGATACCAAGAATACTTTCCAATTATTGCAATGTTTAAAAAGGGTGCATAGGTTTTTGAAGGGCAGTATTTACATAACATAAATTAAATAAAAATAAATTTAATTGTAATATAGGTTCTGATTTAGGGAGTAATGATAGAAAAGCTTGAAAGAAAAAGTACCTTAAGTTATTTAAGAACATAAAAAGGCGGAACTTGGTAGGAGACCTATTAACTGAAGCTAAAACTCTCAAAAACTTGTCAAACTATTATTAATTATTTGAAAAGCAAAGTTTTTAAATATCACTTGAATTTATGCTCTTGCTTGAATACCATGGATCCAAATCTTTTATTTGAAACTACTTGATAATTTTATAGGAGAGAAATTGGAAAATAATATATTAAATTCAATAAATGATCAGCAAAGGAAACTGATTACAATTAAATTTTTAGATTTTAATATCATTTTATACCAAAAAATCAAGATTATGAAAAAGATTGTTTGTTCCACAAGACTACAACACTGAAAGATGCCATGACGGGGATATACTCCGATTGAATCGTATTTGATCCCATTCACACGATTTCAAAGTATAACGATACTAAAACGGGAACAAATTATCCAAGAAAATCCATAAATAACATAATCAATTTTATATATATTTTTTAAATAACAACGTTAAATAAATTCTTAAAGTCTTAACTAATGGAGACATTGTTATATATTGAAAGAAAAAGATACCATAATAAAAAATTGTACTCCATCATTTGCATTGTTATTGCAAATGTTGTTTATAATTTCAATCACTTCTCAAATATTCGTAAATGGATATTTTTTGTATTCCTTTTTCTGAAAAGTTTCTAGTCAAATAATTTTAAACTGCGCGACTTAAATAGAAACTGTAAAAAAGACAGACGGTCAGAGGGTCAGATTAGCAGGCATACCTTGCTAAAAGGAATTGATGGAAACAAGACTATAAAAAGAAAAAAGTTAGTAAAAATAATATTCATGCAAGTATTGTAAAATATATATACGCAGTAGAATTACTTTGTACATACATATGTTATGTTATTAATACAGACACATAATACGATTATATAATACATATATAATATATAATAATAATATAAATCTATTATATATAATGTTTGCATATATATATACATATATATATATATATATATATATATATATATATATATATATATAACGTATAATACATATATAGAATATAAATTAATACTTGATAATCGTTTAGGTTAGTTTATTTGTTAAAAAATATTTATATTATTAATATACTATATACTTGAATATTTTGCGTGTAAATATCGTTCATATTATTTGATATATATTTTTTTATAACTTTATGAAATCTATGGGCTTTATAGCTTTTATTTTTAATTTTGCAAAAGTGTAATCAGTTCCCAGAGCTCACTGCAGAACATTTGTATACACATATGTACCTTTTCGAATACATTGATTCGACCGAAAGATTTATCTGTTTTGATTCTATTGTAGCCGTTTACATTTTTCTGATTCTGTTTTGGGAAATTTCTTTTTGGCAAATCAGCTTCGGTATTCAATCCGCACTTCAATTTTTTTATTGGCACGGTGTACTTCAAACAATTAAAAACCTTCTGGTGTTCCTTCTATTTATTTAAATTAATTCATAAAATTGTCGAACATAACATATCAAGAAAAATATAACTATTATATTTTATTTATTTTACTAAACAAAAATTTTTTTAGATGGTGAGTAATTTAAATGCTTAAATAATAGGATAACTTTTATTTTTGTAGGTTTGAATAATCAATTTTTTCATATTAATTAATTCTATAAATTTTTATAAAGCCTTGGAAAGTTGGAGCCATATTATAATTTTCAGTTTTGTTTATTTTGGCGAAAAAATTAAAAATTTTGTACGTATTTAATGATGGTGAAAAACATTATTAATATTATATTTAATAGTATATTATATTTATTATTATTTTTTTTTTAATTTCTTGTTGAAACATATATGAATACATAAGGGCGTAAACTTTTTCGTCATACTCATTCATTAAAGACAATATCTACGACGAAGTGTCCAAAATCGTTAACGATTTATTTATGTATGCATTTCCTAAAACCCATGAGACAAAAATATATTCCACTAGAGCGCCCCAGCGGTAACTAGGCGGGAAACGCACACTAATGCATTTCCGCGTAAAAAATGCATAGACTTTAAGAAAAGAAAGAGGCTGACCAATAATATGATAAAGGGCCGCCGCTGCTAAATACACTTAAGGAAATTAGTTTAATATATTTATAATACAATAGTGCTGGGAAAAGACCCAACAAATCGTTTTTTAACATTGACGCACATGGTTGGATTGACTCGTCTGATCAAGAATACATACACTTAATGGGGTCGCAAATGCTCCGTCTTTTGCGCTACATATGAACATTTCATGAATATACATGTAATATGCAACTATTTTTACATCAACCACGAGTAAAAATAACTGTTATCTGTAGGACCGCTGCTGCTTATGCTTTGTTAACGACTTGCACTAATTTTCCGTGTATTATCGTCAGAAATAACTTAGGTACAGCGTAAATATCTTGATAAGATAGCAGAAAAGAATGCATTTTGGGCTAAAATTTGTTAAATATACGATAAATAAATGAAAGAGTTCGATGCATTCGCATGTAAGATGTTGATGTTATCTATAATGGAATTGTTGATAGACGAAGGGCTGACTTTCGACAACAATGTTGAAGGTTGCAACCTGGGGCAGCGGTTTTTGAGCCGACACCATCATAAAATCATTGGGGTTGGGTCCATCCCATGTCAAACTCAGACAGAGCCTCCAGATCATGATCGAATAACTTGCATTTCATTAGAATTGGTGTTATGAGTCCCAGTGATTTGGGCTCACTGAGACTCACAAGCAAATTTAAAAAGAGCACAAATAACTAAAGATTGGATAAGAATAAAGTTTTTTTGCTAAAAGCATGCCAGTGCCCCAAGTTGCAGACGCTAACGAAATTGATCAAGAGCAGCCACTGACCAAATCGCGAAGTTTCAAAAAAAACCTATTTATCTAGCTTCCAACCAATGCAACTAGAGATCGTACTGTATTTAATAGTATATACGACAAGCCATTATCACCAATAGATTCAGTTACGAAATTAAACACCCTCGTTGCATATCGTGCACATCTGATCGAAGAACAAGAACCAAGGCTTTTAAGCGCCTCCTCCGCTAACGAACCCGTCTTAATCAAGAAATCCCGTTCCTAGCACGCAAGATAACTTCGCGATTTGGTCAGTGGCTGCTCTTGATCAATTTCGTTAGCGTCGGCAACTTGGGGCACTGGCATGCTTTTAGCAAAAAAACTTTATTCTTATCCAATCTTTAGTTATTTGTGCTCTTTTTAAATTTGCTTGTGAGTCTCAGTGAGCCCAAATCACTGGGACTCATAACACCAATTCTAATGAAATGCAAGTTATTCGATCATGATCTGGAGGCTCTGTCTGAGTTGGACATGGGATGGACCCAACCCCAATGATTTTATGATGGTGTCGGCTCAAAAACCGCTGCCCCAGGTTGCAACCTTCAACATTGTTGTCGAAAGTCAGCCCTTCGTCTATCAACAATTCCATTATAGATAACATCAACATCTTACATGCGAATGCATCGAACTCTTTCATTTATTTATCGTATATTTAACAAATTTAAGCCCAAAATGCATTCTTTTCTGCTATCTTATCAAGATATTTACGCTGTACCTAAGTTATTTCTGACGATAATACACGGAAAATTAGTGCAAGTCGTTAACAAAGCATAAGCAGCAGCGGTCCTAGGTCGCTAGACAATGGGGCACCCAGTGAAACCTGGAATACGCACAAGTTCAATTTGAAAGGTAAGAAATAATCCACCTTACGATATTCGGAGGAAAACCAATGAGACAAAGTTTCCGTAACAAGAAATGATAATTAATCATGTTCATAATGATGATAATTAAATGCTTTGCTAAATTCGGTATAAATAACGACTGTTTGCAAGCGAAGTCAGCACATCTGGGGTCAGTCGACTTTATGCAGCTGCTGCCATATAAATGAACAATCGAAAATGCAAACTTTCATGTTTTTTCTGATAGAAAATTAAAACACGCTAAGAGTTTTTCTTATAAAAACCACATGTACAAAATCTTAAACGGATCGACCTATAGCGATCCTATAGATTATATATTTGTTAATATTATATATTCGGTGGTGTTCAAAATGGGATGGGGTGAGGTTGGGGTTGTCCGTGGGGACACAAATCAATTACTTTAAGCGGTCCGACGAAATTTCTGCTCCTTAAGAGAAAGGAGTTTTTGAGCCAGAATGCGACTGACCTACTTGAGGATTTACAACGCTTCCTTACCTCTTTGAGGAGATTCTTGAAGATATGATAACTGTGAGACTAGGTGAATTGGAAGGTTAGCGTCTGATGTTAAGACCAATAAGCTTTCCGAGCTCAGGAGTGAGCGGCGTGTTTGGTTCAATGAATGAGCGATGAAAGCTATGTTCATTCTGAATCAGGATGGCAATCACCGTCACATCTTTCAGTCTCACAGGGAACAGAGTCTAAATTTAAGAGTTAGCTGATAATATGTAGACAAGCTATTTGCGGGCTGCATTTTCGCACAGGTTCTGCAAAAGCTTGATTTCCCGGAAAAGTGGAAGGAGATGCAGGCTGATTCAGAGTCAATGTACTGAATTTCTATAGGAGAACATAGTGCTCTGATTCACTTCAGCCTTATATTTTTAAGCCTGTCTCCGGAGAATATCTTGCAGAAGTCAGGCGTATGGACTTGAGTCGCTCTGGGCCTTTGTCAAGGACTTGCATTTTGTCACCTGCGTTCCCGCTGCCATCTAATGACAGACCCATCCCTCTGAGGTCCCTTCGGTCAGAATAATAAACTCTAATAGAATAAATTCTCTAGTCGCGGCAAATTATTTCAGTAAAACGGCCACCGCCAATGTCCTGGTCAGGATTGATTCAGACTTTGAGGTGCCCCTAATTACCTTAAGATTGACGAACTAGCTTAAGCTTCGATAGTCTAAGTCTCCGGTGGCCGTCTCCGATGTAGTGACGAAATTTCTATATGCAATTTTTGCAGTGTGAATTCTTGCCTAATATACAGATTTTTAGCCCAGCTTCAACATTAACGTCTGTGCCTGGAAGATTCCTGGAACTTTTTCGCTTGCGGCTTAAAAGATTTATGCCTACATTTAGAAATGTCCGAGCTAAAATCGGAGTATAAGGCTGTCTTGATCCGATATATTTACTTTAACTTACCAAGAGCATATTTCTTTTACATACCGCAGTTAGACCAAGGCGAAACTTTAACAGTTCTTTAAATGGGGCGAACTCCCTTCATCCACTTTTGTCCAGCGTCCAAAGACACTCTCCCTATTTTTTGGTTGGTTTATAAATTGAAGAAGATACCATGTGATAGTTTTTTTTAATTCTCTTTTGATGAATTAACTGCATATTCTTTACTTACAAGGTAACAGCTATAGGTTATATTATGCTTATATTCAGCCGCGTTAGGCTCTCGAAATTTGTTGTGGTATTTTTAATAGTAGGTTAGGTATTTTTATTTGTTCAGTTATGAAGCAGCTGCCGACTCGTATTACCTTTTTAAGATGGACTCATATTTTCATCAAAGTGGCTGTTGGCTAATTTTAACTTTTTATCTACAAAGTGGCATTTAAAGCATTTTCGTCTACTTCTTACTTATTAGAAAACCATTCTTATTTATAATTTCATCATTATTTTGGGATTATCATTTTTATCCCATATTTTGATATCAATAGAAATCGGGCAAGATATAAATTAAGCTTTAAAGTCTATGTTTGCTCATAGACCTATGTTTGGCTTCTCATCGGTATGGAATCATCCTTTCGACCACAACGGATCCATACCATCCAGCGCTTGAGGTTTCCATCAAAACCCTTACCCTTGTGTTGACTTTAACCTTCTCTAGATAGTTTGAAAAATTCGTTGCTTCCGTAAGGCTGACGTTCAGACACAAAATAAATTAATTCTTATATTTGATTGGTTCGAGCTTTGGGAATGCACCACTGAAAACACCGTCTTAGAAGTATAAGATTCAATAAAAGTTTATTTTTATAACCAAAACATAAAAACTGACTGCAGTATACATTTTTCAAGATACTTAGAATCTCAGTGAAACTTCACTGTGAGTAATGCTGAATGTCATATAAATATAAATATTTCACCGCTGTCGTATTTAACTTACCCACGAAAAATGTCCATAATTTTGTAAACCCAAAGAGTAATTCAGCTTAAAAACTTATCTTCGAACTCTATTTAGTCCAGACGGACAGACACACAGAAAGATGGATATACCGTCTCAAAAGGTGATCCCTATCATATATAAACATACTTAAAATGGTTGCGATGTCTTAAAAAAATCAAAAGACCTTTTTAGTGCATAAAAAATAGTTTTTAACCAAACTGTTATCTCTCCTTAAAACCGAACTCCAGTTTTATGGGTTGGAAAATTATATGCCAAAGGTATTAGCCATTTAATTTAATTTAGCCATTTAATTTATTTAAACAACAATTTAACAAAGATCTGCAAAAAATGAATAAAAATATAAATATAACTACAATACAAGTGAGAAAAGTTATCTTCGGCTTTCCGAAGATGGTATACCCTTGAAAACAAAAAAGTTTTGCATACAAAGACTTGTTTTCATATCGGTCGTTTGTATGATCCTCCGATCCGGACCTAACTTTCACAAATCGTGTATGGCTATGTCAAATGAATAAATGTTGAATTCGGTTGCAATAGCTTGGAAAACAAAAAGTTTTCCATACAAAGACTTTTTTTCATATCGGTCGTTTGTATGGCAGCTATATGATATAGTGGTCCGATCCGGACCAAACTTTCACAAATCGTGTATGGCTATGTCAAATGAATAAATTTTGAATTGGGTTGCATTAGGTTGGAAAACCATACAAAGACTTGTTTCATATCGGTCGTTTGTATGGCAGCTATATGATATAGTGGTCCGATCCGACCGATTTTTAAACTTGATCTGCGTGCAACAAAAATATTGATCTGGTAAAAATTTCAAAACGCTAGCTTTAAAACTACTGTCTATTTTTTGCATAGGAAAAGACGGACAGACGGACAGAGGGACAGACGGACAGACGGACATGGCTATATCGACTCGGCTGTTGATGCTGATCAAGAATATATATACTTTGTGGGGTCGGAGATGCTTCCTTTAATGCGTTACACATTTCTGGACAAAATTATAATACCCTTTTTCAAGGGTATAATAACTATTCTAGGAGGTATTCTATGATTTTTATTCTCTTCTTCTTTCTCTTCAATAATTTGGCAACCTCAAGCCTATTTATCGTTTGAACACAGCTCATTGCTATCTCACTAGCACTAGCACAACTCACTCTTTCGCGTGAACGGGCGTCCTCGTAATCTCCTCCCCTTCTCTCTCTTGATTGTCACCATCGCGCCTGCATTGATAACAAATAGGAACAAGTAGAATATCAAAGAGGATAAAGAGAAGAAACAAAGAGCGAACACGTTCATACCCGTTAATTCCACCACGACACGGCTCTCTGGCATTTACACGACATCGTGTAAAAAATACCGACAATGATCGATCAAAAATACTACTCGACAATATCCAAACTGCGGCGAATAGACCAATATATTTCTATCCGAACATTATGCTCCCCTTTCAATACAATTCCATTGTAGATCGGTTCGGAAGGGAGCATTTGGAGGTCAACAGCTACTGAAACCGGAGAAGACCCATCCGAATACGGTGTTCCGGGCCAAGGGAGCTTCCTGGTTGCCAGTGATTACCTCAGGTAAGTGGATTTTGGATGTGGTGCGGATTAGGAGCTTGGCCTCGGTCTTCAGCACCATCTCCAGCTTTGTTGTCTCCGACGTTGAAGACCGGATATCTGCGGTACATACCCCTTCAGGGCCCACGCGACTGACTGGGAGGCCAAACGTCGTTGGCATGGAGGCATTTATGTGGATATGGCGAGCGCGGGTCCAGGAGTGCTGAGGCGGTGAACGTCTTGACGCCCGTTTATACCCGAGCGAAGGCCGTCGGAAGTACGCTCAAGCTAAGAATTTGGTAAGCGGTGAGGGGGAGACCTCAGGAATATCAGGAAACAACGGCCTGGACTGATTAACCGTCGGCGTTTGCTGTGGGGCCGTCTACTTTTTTTGCAGTATTTTGCTGACTATGTCCGTTTGGCCGAGGGATTGTACCAGGGCTAGAATTTTTCAAGAAAGTAGCAGCATTTTGGCCACTGGTCTCATAGTTATGCCTCTGCTTGTTAGGAGGTCGACATAACTAACGAGGTCATCTTCGCCAGGGTAAACTTTAGTTACCTTCCCGTGGCGCCATTTATTTGCTGGAAGATTGTCGTCTTTGATGACAACCATATCATTCGGCTGCATATTTCTCTTGAGAGATTGCCACGAGTAGCTCCTTTATGTATTCGCAGCAGAACTGCTGATTCTGAGCTTTGAGACGCTGCCATCTGTTAATGCTTGAGACCGCATCGATTTTGGATAAGAGAGTTTTAAGCTCTTCGAAGTATATTTGTAGGGCGAAGTGGCTTTGTAGAAAAGAGTTTTGAAACTCTTAGCCCCTGCTTTCCAAAGAGCACCCATATGTAGCGCCCCGGGGTGATTGAAACGCCAGGTGATCTTATGGTAGTTATATTTGGCGACCACAGTGGACCATGTCGCCTCCAAGAAGTCTTTGGTTAGCACATTGGAGGCCCTCACGAATGTTTTCCCCTTGTCGGGCCTCCTCTTCACAACCTGTGAGGAATTAATCGTTGGTCAAATCGGAGGCAGCTTCTAGATGGATGGGTCTAGTGCTGAAACATAGAAATACGCATACATTCCCATACAAGCAGACAATTATATTTCGCCTTAAAACCGAATCCTTAAGCAACCCGGAGGAGGCAATCTTGCGCCTCTGACGGCTTATCTGCTCGAAATTCGGACAGCATTTCAGCATCTGGCTTTTTGCATCATTTAAAAATACGGTATATGATTACTGTTACTCGGTCGGCTCTGTGGAAGCCTGCTTGGGTGGAGACACTGCCTGGCTGGCCGCTTCTGCAAATCACTATCGACAGTGTCAGATGAGTTGTGTGGCCAGAGCTCTCGTACCGCTCTTAGTCATTCAGGTCCTTGCCACCACACCCAGCTTGCTATCCCACAGGTCATGTGCTAACACTTCTTGGCTAGCAAGGTCGGCAGAATTAAGCTCGAACGTGTGCTGCTGCAAAGTCCCTTCACCTGGTCTTTGGGAGATCTTGGCAGATCTATTAGCAACGAATGTCATTCAAGAGTAGGGAGTTTTTTGAGCCATGCCAAGACAGTCGTTGAGTCGGCTCAGAAATAGACGCCGGAGGACTTCGGATGATAAGGAATCAGTGCTGTGCATTATTCTACAAGCAGCACGGCACCATAGAGTTCTAAGCAAGGTAGAGACACTGATTTGATGACCACTCGGGTCTTCGCTCCCAGCAGATGAGTGGAAGTACGGTTATTACATTCTACGCGAATGTATACCACTGCATCGGATGGACCTATGGTACTGGATGAACGCCTTTTGAGAGAATTGTACCCACCCTGGAATACGAAGATCACGCCTAGAATATCACGGTCTTTTTGGGAATCCCACCATTTGTTCTTGAGACAACTTGGCAAGGGTTGATCCCAGCTAAGCTCTTGCAACCAGATATCTTGCAAGAAAATCTTGGCGCGGCAACGTATGGAGCGAGCCATCCTGCTAGATCGAATATTTTAGGTATTTGCGATAGTACTTATAGCTTGGAGATGAAAGGTTTTGACTCTACTTTGTATGGTATGAAAAAGACTCGTCGGTATCTGCTTGCCAACGGATACCCAGTATTTTAACGACTCTAGCTAGTTTCCTCTAGGACCTGGAAATCGACATAAAGTTTGTTGCCCCTTGGAACGTCGGCCAAAACCTTTTTTGTGGTTGGACGTCCACTTTCACAACGGAAAACCTGCAGTATCAAACCGTGGCACTACTCGCTGATTGCCAGAATGGCCCCTCGCACAGTTTGCGCGCCAGCCAGACCTTCATCAACGTACATGTGGTCCTTCAGGATTCGATTAGTGGATATTGCTGTAGAAGGTCGTCTGAAAGGAGTTCGAGGACTCAGATGGCCAAAAAAAGTGCACAGTTAACTCCAAAATAACTGTTTGAAGCTCGTAGTCGCAGAGTCTGCCGTCATCATTGCAAAACAGGATCCGTTGAAAACGAGTATTCTGAGGATGGACCAGAATTTTTCGATACCTTTTATTTATGTCGGCTTTGGAAACTTAGGGGAACCGCCACTTGAGTATCTGGATTGAGAGGTCAGATTAAAGGGCGGGCCCTGGATGGTCCGTTAGAGTAAGCTCTGGAGGCGTGGCATACAATACGAAGCTTTGTGGTGGTACTTTCAGGCTTAAACACTGCGCGATGACACAAGTAAAAACTGTCGCTGTCGTTGCATGAAAGGACTTGGAAGGATCTGGAATTACCAGGTTCCCAATTCAGGATTGTTAAGTGGGAGTGTGTCAACGTATCTCGGAAATATCCGGAAATATCTGCTCCACGATGGCAGAGGTTGATCATTGCGGTTCCTAAGAGACCAATTTGAGTGCTGGACGAAAAGTAGTTCTGGAAATTTTGAGGACTAGTGGACTGTAAAGTTTCACCGGAAATGTTGAAGTGGAGGGAACCGGAGGAACGTGGGGAGAGTCACCACGGTAAAGCAGCGTGTTGTGACGTTGTCTGCATGTGAAGCAAGTGAATTGTGAATGCTCGCACAATTCGAACGCAATTTCTGCTGTTCCATGTATATACATCGATCTTGAACGGAGATCTGCAGGAATTTCGAATACATCCGGATAGGATGGTTCTCTTTCGAACATAGTTTGCGGAATTGAGGCTTGACAGTAACCTTATTTTCAACGAATTAAATGTAATTAGGAGGCATGTCTCTTTTTGGATTAAAAGCTTGAGTTTGTGCTTAAAGAGTTTGTGCTTTAATGTCTGCAATGGATTCGAGAGTGCGATATCTCTCTTGGAGGAAGGAATTTAGTTAAGCCCAGGAAACAATATCTGTGTTGCCGTGGAGTCACCGCTCCCAAAGAGATAAGGTGAGTTTTGGCAACTTGGAGGAGCACAGGAAGACTAAATGGCAATCCCAATTCTCAGTTTTAAATTTGGAAATTTCAAGCGCAGTCAAACAGCTCTGAAAAGTAGCCATAAGCCGCTTTTCGTTGCCTCCTATAGGCATTAAAGGATTCATACGTAGCTCTAAGGACTCTAAGAAGATTTTCTCGTAGCCTCGATTTATTTTTGTGGATAAATGGACTTGTTTTTTTACTTGATTTTTGGACGGTTGAGTGGCGAAACAAAAAAGTACATACAAAATTCTATAAAAAATATTGCTCAAAAATATTGGAACAGCGGCGAATGGACCAATATAATTTTACCTGAACAAACACATATGTTTCGTCTTACCTAGATAGAAAACTCTTTACCACACAATTAGTAATCGTCGCACCTCGACAAATAACTCTATATTACATGAAAAAACTAACCCAAGGGGTCGAGCCTGTTTGGCAATAACATAACTCCCTCTTGCCACAGTGGCACGACGAATTCAATGCAAGTTGCACCAAGTGCGTCCTTCCATGATTTTTGACTTGATTCGACTGCTAAGAATTAATTTTTTAGTGTACTCACTAACCGTTCCACTTGCCCATTTGCAAGACTCGCTCTAGTAGCAACCACGTAAAGTTTAATTTTTGCGAACCGCAGAACCCTAAAAAACTCGAGCTGATGAAACATCTGCCGTGATTCTGAGATCTGCGATTCGATACACCAAATAAAGATACCGAATATTTCATAGCGTTCACACAACTTTCGCCGTATAAACGAACTGCACAATGACATACTCTTTCAAATCGCTCTTGCCAATCAATTTGCCAGTTATATCTATGTGAATCGTATGTCACGGTTATTTTTCACATCCCATAAGATGATTTCACCGATCTAAAGGTTTGACAGTTTGAGTCGAATTTAAGACTGATAAACTTTATCTAGTTTCTTTTGCCACCCTAAATGCATTATTCACTCATGAACTTGGTTAATTACAGACTGCAGTTATCTTTCGCATGTACGCCATATGCGCAAAAACAGTTTAAGGGCACTTTTTTTTCTCACATATTTCGCCACTTCGTATTCAGCGTCGTCACTAATCGACTTGCATATACAGCGTACTATTCGTCGTTAGTCGGGCGGCTGTTAAAAAAATTCAAAAATATGGTGGCCGGTGGCTCTTCGCCTTCAAAGCGCTGAAAAAATAATTCCTGAAATTTTTTCCAAATAATACCATGATACGAAATTTGCATTAGCCAATGGGGTGCGCTTTCTTTCGTACAGTTACTCAGTGCCATGATCAATTTACCATCAGAAGGAGCTGCTCCGAAAGAATTATACCGGCAGTTGCACATCACTTTGCTGCCTCTGCGCATCCAGAGTTAGGGTTAAATTTTGGAAGAATCACGTCACTTGTGTCTTCTTGAGCTCCTCATAAAACACTACTGTCATTCCAGCTTCGATGAATCTGTCTCATTTGAATTATACAACGTACAACAGCAGGGATATCTCACTCTAACCAAGCATCGCCAGTGACTATGTTCAGCAACAGCTTCGGTCACATTTAATTTCATCCTATTCTTATTATTCAAACACACATTGACAAAAAATGGGAACATGCAGAATATCAAAGAGGACAAGGGGAAGAATCAAACAGCGACGATGTGCATACACGTTATTTTTACCATGACACATATATGTGTGACATGAATTCGGTGCACACCGCTAATAGCGCCAAATTGGGAATCTCTATCAATGACAGCAATCCCTATAGTAAACGCGAAAAGCATACTTGAAAAGAGCACACATTGGAAACTTAAGAAAATCTGAACGAATCCGTTTACAACAGTGCGGACGTGTTTATTTTCTGTGTTCTGAAAATATACAAAATATTCCAAGTGAAAAGTAAATAATTACCAACAATGTACTACAAATATTTAGCGAAAAGACGCTCATTGCGATGTATAATCGCTTATTGAAATAGTTGTTCAAACTGCTGACTTTTGAAAACTACAAGTATATTATATTAAAGAAAGTATACAGAAAAAAAACCAAGCCCCAACTTTTACAATGAGTCAAAATCACTAAATTTGCACTCAACGTCAACAAGAGCAAGACAAACGTCGTCTTTCATCGATACGAACAACGCGTATATCTCATATGTGTCTTCGCAACCCGCGGAAGTGCACGCAATAAATGTAAACGTCGGCCACGGTCAATCACCCCCAATCCGACACATGAACTTAAGCCAAAAACGAAAGAGAGAGCGCGTTCTTGCTCACTGGCAATCCCAACAATATGCCATAGAGAACTGACCTCTCCCACGGAAACTAAAACTTCGACCTCATAAAACACTACACTCGCAACAACAACAAATACTGAAACGGTATCCTCCGTACTCACGGTGGCTACTGAAACGCTCGTTTCTGCTGAATCAGCAACAATGCCAAATACAATGCAAACTGGGTTGGATCGCTACATCGAAATTCAAAGAAAATTGAGCCCAAAAAAAAAATCTGCGGCAGGAAATAAAATAAAAATCAATTGGCACACTTAAAGTCAGCGAACTGACACCCAGGAGTCCAACAGATTTGGAATACTGGCAGATATTGATATGGATCTACCCCGCAGCACTGACGAAGGGGACAAAAAGAAGCCAAAGCCCCCACCTAAAAAATTCGAGAAAAAAGCTCGAATAATCTGGTTAACAATATAATTGAACTTGTTGGAAAAGAAAATTTCCACTTAATACCCCTCATACTCCAAAAAAGGGGTAGCATCCACGAAACCAAGGTCCAGATAAAAACTGAATAGAACTTTAGGACTCTTACAAACTACTTAATCAAGAATAACAAAATCTACTACACTTACCAACAAAAAAGTAGTAAGGGTCTCCGAGTCGTTATCAAGGCGAAAACGGTCTTTAACATCCTGAACAAAGACAGGAAACTGCAACCACTCTTTAAAGTCGAACTGGAACCTGACACTAAAGCTATGAGGAAAAATTAAGTGCATCCTATTTACAAGCTATAGTTTCTTGTGCAACGTAGAATTACTGTAGAAGAACCACACAAGCGCAAAGGCCCCGTCCAATGCACTAATTACGAAGAATATGGCCATACAAGAGCACAACTGCACATTGTGTTAAGTTTGTGTCGTTTGTGGATAGCTTCGTGAATCGTCTCATTGCACGACAAATAAAAGTGATCCCAGCTCCAAAAAGTGCGGAAATTGTGGGAGTAACCACACCGCAAGCTATAGAGGCTGTCCAATATACAAAAACCTCAAAAGCCGGATTAATAACCGAGTAACGTCTGCCCGCCTACATAACGCACAGAATACCCCTATACAATCAAAAACATAAAAAGACACAAAAAGACAACCTTCCAAAATGTGACTTTCGCAAATTCCTAAAATAGGGACAACAGAACCAAGTTCTACGACAACTCTGCATGCTGCCCAAACTGATCCGACACCGAATCCTCCATCATCCATGCAACAACAAAGTAGCTTTAAAACTATGATGCATACTCTGGAGCAGCAGATTATTAAATTCATGTCCTTCATAAGGACTACCATGCAAGATCTTATGCAACACCAAAACTCAAAATAATCAATGGCTGCTCTACAAATATCAATGTGGAACGTCAACGGCGTTTTACGGCATAAACTTGCGATAACTCAATTCCTGCATGACAATCATATTGACGTCCTGCTACTGTCAAAAACAAATCTTTGTTATACGAACAAATCATCCAGATGGAAAAGCACATGGCGGAACCGGTATCCTGATTAGGTACCGCATCAAACACCACTGTCATAGCGAGTTTGGAAAAAACTACTTGGAGGCCACATCCATAAATGTACAACTAGGAAGCGGCAATCTTAGCCTCGCAGCGGTATATTGTCACCCTCGTTTCAATGTTTCCGAACAACAATTTCTGGACTTCTTTAACACCGTAGGGGAATACTTCAGTGCTTCAGGTGACTACAACGCTAAACACACCCACTGGGGATCACGCATCGTCACCCATAAAGGAAAACAGTTGTATAACTCCATCATAAATGCAAACATAAAGCTTGACTACGTCTCCTCAGGCAGACCATCATACTGCCCTACCGAACTGAACAAATTTCCTAACTTGATCGACTTTGCTATAACTAACAAGAAAGGTAGCAGCAGTCGAGTTTCCCGATTGCAAAATACCCCGTACCCTTAGACATGCTTACAATTTATTTATTTAATATCAATAAATAAATGAAACAATATTCTATTAGAAAAGAGTACCATAACAATATAAATTTGGTATGATTTTGGTTATGAAAATAAGTTTCGTGTGTCATAAAGCTATACACATTTCGCTGTCAACGTCGCAGTCGGCGTCGCGCAATGCGTGTTTTGCTGCGCTTCTGCTTCCCTTGCCATAGATTTTGCATGTGGCATAACTTCCGTGTTTCTTATCCGATTTGGTTCAAAAATTAGACAGCTTTTATAAGCACCAACGCATATGCCGAATTGCATAGAATAGGTTAATAATTGTGGGCGTGGCAGTTTTTTGCGGTTTACGGGGAGCGGGGGTTGATATTAAAATAAAACAACAAACTTGTACTGCGTATGCTAATTACCTATCCAACGATATATGGCACATGTCTGTAGCTCTTGTAGTTTCTGAGATCTAGGCGTTGATACGGACAGACAGACGGACAGACGGACGGACAGACGGACGGACAGACGGACGGACAGACGGACATGGCTATATCGACTCGGCTGTTGATGCTGATTTTAGAATATATATACTTTATGGGGTCGGAGATGCTTCCTTCTGCCTGTTGAATACATTTGCACCATATTATGATACCCTTTTCACCCATTTTTAATGGGTACAGGGTATTAAAATATCCCTGATGAGGATCAGTGCCGAATCTTTACCGGATCTATCATCTGAACACTCGCCAGACTTTTTAAATATCAACCTTCTCCAACGCCCCGAGACTACAATGCAACCCAACAGATTAACATCAAATGGAAAAAACTGGGTAAAGTACAGAAAATACATAAGTTCACACATTGAGCTGAACCCAAGGCTAAACTTTGGGCAGTTCTCTGATACGGACGTGTTTAAGATCGTCCCCCAATCAGGAGAAGCTCCAGACTGTCGAAGTCCCCTATAAAAGTTCGCGGATTTCGAGAAGTAGCAAATTGTCTAATTTGCCAATTTTTTGTTGAGGGCGGCTCAATGGCAAGATCAACGCACTGCTTTCAGCTTTTGAGACCCAGCGCCACGTCACCAGATAGACTAAAGGAGTGATTTTAAAACTATCTGTTCTCAACAACAGAGCTATAGAACTGCAGGAGGGTATCGCAAAGAAGTGCACAAGGAGGACGCAACAGGGAGAACTGCCGCTGGAAATTGAAGGAAAAGCCTCTGCAGACTTCCACAACTTCAAGAGTGAATTACAAGCGACGCTCAAAGAGCTGGCTTCGGTACGCATGGGCGCGCAAAGAACTGCGCTAACCTGAATCGGTCTAGACGAAGCTACGACAGCAGAGGATCTTCACAGTTCCCTGGTCTCCCAATTCCAGGGAAGCTTCCTGAAACCAGAGGATGTGAGAGGCCTTCGCAGAATGCGGGACGGAACCAGATAGCCTCTGTGCTGATGAGCGCTAACGATGCCATTGAGGTCATCAAACAGGGTGTAGTAACCGTGGGATAGTCACGTTGCCGCATCGTCCAGGACACACGTCCAATAAGATGCTTCAGGTGCCTGGAATACGGCCACCGGGCTTCTAACTGCAAGTTAGAACCTCCGAGCGATGATGCCGATGCGCAGTCAGCGGAGAACAGCACTAGGTCCAGTTTGGGACATCAGGAAACTGAATGAAGATATGTTGGCATACCAGATCGAGCTCATGGAGACCACAAATGGACACGCGGAGACCATGGTGGCAGCGCTCATGGATATGCTCAAAGCAACGTGCGATGCAGTGATGCCGAGGAAACTGAGGGAGTGTCTCTTTACACCAGCTTCGGGCGGAATGCCTCAGGTCAAGGAGGCAAGCGCAGCGATCCGGAGGGCAACCGCACCACGCCCAACACATTGAGATATATAAAGCGAAGCGAGAGGAGTTTAAGAACGGCAAATCTGCAGCAAAAGCGAAAACATTCAAGGACCTGCTTGGAAGCGTAGACGACGACCACTGGAGACTCGCAGCTGCAACCACAAGGCCAAAGGTCTTCAGATACACATTTCAACAGTATCTTCTGGACGAAGTCTTCCCCAAGCGTTGGAAAACGATGAAGCTAGTCCTTCTGCCGAAAGGCAATGGGCCGCAAATGTAGCAGGCAGCTATTTTTTTTTTTGTTTGTTTGTTTTTTTTTATTTTTATTATGACTTTCGGTAGGAAAATTAAAATCTTCCAAAGATACCACCTACCGTCCATAGGTGGCATGCACGATTCATAACCCTCCAAGTAGAGTTATGCCTACGTACTAAAAACAATAAAACTCCGTATGCTTTTCCGTCCTTTACAAGCTCAGCGGGACTGCCAGTCAAGTTATTTCGTCGGTGAACAGGATGTGGAGCCTGGTCGTACTCCCTTCCTTGTTAATTGGCCAAGAGGCGCACGTCCTTCAACCCATAGTCGCCATTTGCAACAGACCCTCCAGCTCTGTTGGCCATCTCGTCGGCTCGGACCCGCTTCATCATATCTGTGATGATGTTATGTCCCCGCTCCCAAGAGTCGCTGTTCTCCATCATGGCCGCGATCAAGCCGCTAGGGCTGAGCGGGGCACCAATCAGCGCCATTAGCTGCACCCTCTCCTCCGTGAACCTCGAGCAGTGCATGGGTACATGCTCCGCTGTTTCCTCCGCATCGGGGCAGTAGAGGCATTGAGCTGACTATACGTGGTGGAACCGAAGTAGGTATGCCCGAAAGCAACCATGATCCGTGAGGAACTGGGTAAGGTAGTAGTCCAGTCAATCGGCCCATAAGGTTATTGTTGCGATGTTATCCATCTGCTCTGCCACTCTCCCATCAGTCGCTCGTGAGCCTCCAGCTGGGTAGCACCTTCTCGGACCTGACAAATAGCCTTTAACTCAAGGTCGATTGGCGGCAAGCCTGCCCGTGCTAGTGATGCGTCTCCGCATATTGTCCTGAAGCCTCTAATGAGCCTAAGGGCCATAGACCGTACCACCGCGCGTGCTCCTTTCATGTAGGAGCCTTTCTTGGTGGCGTTGCTCCATATTGGTGCAGCATAGAGCAGCGTTGCCTTGGCTACCGCCACCAGTAGTTTCCTTGCCGGGTAATTGGGACCTCCTATATTGAGCATGAGCCTGGACAGGGATGCGTAGCTAGCTTGATCCTTAAAAGTTAGCCTGTGGTCTATCATTACTCCCAGGTATTTTAAGGAGTCTTGTGATGCCACCTGTGTCCCGTTGACCGTGATCAGCATTCTTTCCACCTTCTTCCTGCTGCTTAATAGGACAGCCTCGGTCTTTTGCGCTGCAATTGTTAATCCGGCTTTCTCTAGCCAGTCGATGGCCATAGTAATTGTCGTGTTGCACTTCTCTTCGCAGACTGCTATTGTCTTGTCCACTGCAGTTAGTACCACATCGTCCGCAAAGCAATGATGAGCTCAGCTCCTAAGGGCCTCTTGATGCCCAGGATTCCATCATACATAATGTTCCACAGGATCGGTCCAACCACAGATCCTTGTGGAACCCCTGCAGAAACACGGTAGCATCTCGGGCCAGTGTCCGTATCGAACCAGAGGACACGATCTGTGAAGCAGCTTCCAACGACGTTCATGAGATACTCCGGGATACCCATCCTATGCATGGCGCTGAGGATTACTGTCCAACGTGACGATTGCGGAGTACTCCTTCCTTCCACCCAGCCATCTATCACCATCGAGGGCGTTCTCGGCGATGTTTCTCACCGCCATAAGTGCCAGGGTGGTCTTGCCCTTCCGGAATCCGTGCTGCTGCGTACGTAGGCCGTTATTGCTCTCTGTGATTGCCTCTATTCGAGCATACAGGATGCGCTCGAATAGCTTGCCCACGATGTCCAGTAGGCACAGCGGGCGGTAGCTGGTTGCGGCGTGTGCTGATCCCTTGCCTTTCGGCAGCAGAAGTAGTTTCTGACTTTTCCACCTCGTCGTCTACCTCGCTGCTCTTTTTTCCTCCTTGGCATGGTTGCATCACACGTTGCCTCAAACATCTTCATGAGGTCGGCCGCCATTGAATATGCGTGTCCATTTGAGATTCGAAACAAGTCGATTTGGTATGCCAGCATATCTTCGTCGATCTTCCTCGAGTCCCAGGCTTGCCCAAATGATCTTCTCTGCCACCTCCAAGTCGTTCCCTTCGGTAGGATGCAGAAGGAAATCAGTGCGTGGTCACTCAGCGTTACAACGTCGTGGACCGTCCAGCTCGCGTTAGCCACTAACCCTCTGCTGATGTAGGTGATTTCGATATAGGACGAGCCCCTATCGTTATTGAACGTTGGTTTGCAGCCGTCGTTCAGCTGTACCAGGTCGAACATAAGCATTGTGTTTATTACTGCTCGGCCTCTGGGATTCGATACCCTGCTGCCCCATTCTACTGCCCATGCATCTCCAGCACCTCCAGCATCTTCTCAAACTGGGCTGGGGTGTCGCTAGGGGGGGCGTAGCAGCTGTAAAAATGCACTCCTTTTATTCTAGCATATGCTATTTCGCGCATCGGCGAGGCCGCCAATTCCTGTATGTGTAGGTTGCTACAACACTGGATGGCTGTTTTACCGGTCTC
This sequence comes from Drosophila ercepeae, assembly GCA_018150545.1. Lineage (NCBI taxonomy): Eukaryota > Metazoa > Arthropoda > Insecta > Diptera > Drosophilidae > Drosophila > Drosophila ercepeae. Next base: position 21,599,398 of record JAECWL010000161.1, on the reverse strand, counting down.
GTCTAATATCATTGGGGAGTTGCCACGGACAGGGTAATAGGCTTCGCTCAAAAGCATGATGTCTACCTTGCGCTCCGCCGCAGTTTGAGCCAGGAGGCTCTGAGCAGCTGCGCAATGGTTAACATTGAGCTGAATAATCTCCAGCAATGTGCTGGGACTTCGCTTCTTTAAGGCTGGCTCTGTATGTCGGGCACGCGAAACAGCCCGTCGGGTGGTTTTTATCCACTTCGTCGCTGCATAATAGGCACTTTGGTGGTGCAACCCATTTCCTTGCCTTGTGTCCTAGTTCACCGCATCACAGGCAGCAGTCTGACCGATCGACCTTGCGGGTCGTTGCTCGATGACTGTAGCCCAGGCACTTGTAACATCTCGTGGGCCGGACGTCCTGGATGATGCGGCACCTTGACCACCCCACGGTTACCGTGCCCTTCTCTAAGACCGCAATCGCATCATTCACGTTCATCAGGACAGAGGCTATCTGAGTCCCATCCCACATCCTACGTAGTCCTTTGATGTCCTCTTGTTTCAGCAGAATGCCTTGAAATTGGGTGACCAGGAAGCTGTGAAGATCATCTGCTGTCGTGGCCTCGTCCAATCCACTGCAGGATAGTGCTATTCTTTGTGTACTCGTGCGTACCGAAGCCATGTCTTTTAGAGTTGCTTCCAGCTCGGTCTTCAATTTGGGGACGCTGTCGGAGACTTTCCCCTCTACTTCCAGCAGTAGTTCCCCTTGTTGAGTTCTGCGGACTTTGCGAACATGTTTGCCCAGTTCGCTGAGGTTCGGGTCCGCTTTCAGATTTCGGTGCATTTCAGCGTACAAGGCCTTTCCCGTCTTCTTTAATATAAGTGCCTCCGGCTTTTTCCTCAGGCGTTTAGGCTGAACTTTTTTCCACTTGCCTCCAGTGCAAGCCTCCTTGATGTGGATGCATAGCTGCGCGGCTTGGACGTATTTTCTTTGGGTTTAGGTATACACTCTGGGGTCACCGCGGAGTAGTTGCCGCGCTTGGGTGCATGTGCTTTAGGCTCCTGAACTTTGGGCATCTGTCCCTTTGGCCCTTTGTAGCCTTTTTTCTAGGTTTTTGGGCTCGGTTTGGATAGAAGCGGTCGTAGAACGATTCTCTTTAGCGACGCCTTCATGAAGCTCGATCGCCCTGTTGCTGAGAGCCGAGAGTTCCAGTAGTACGCTCTTGACATCTATGACGACATGGCGCTGAATTTCGAACGCGAATAGTATCGCGTTAATTTTATTTCCCATCCTGACGAGGATGCTCCGTAGATCTTCATTTTGTAATCCCGAGGCGAAGTCCAAGGGCCTTATAGGCGATCCCGTTGGTGATTTCCTTCCTTTCCTGTGCGACGGCACTCTGATAACGTCCTTTGCCTTCGGGTTTCTCGTATTGCTAGCGCTGCTGGCTACAGGGGCCGAGTTGTCCAGCTCTGCAGCACTGCGGGGGCTAGTCGGTATATCTTCCAATACAACCGCCGGCGCAGGGGGTCCCGCGGCTAAGTCTAAGGGCCTTATAGGCAATCCCGTTGGTGATTTCCTTCCTTTCCTGTGCGACGGCACGCTGATAACGTCCTTTGCCTTCGGGTTGCTCGTATTGCTAGCGCTGCTGGCTACAGGGGCCGAGTTGTCCAGCTCTGCAGCACTGCGGGGGCTAGTCGGTATATCTTCCAACACAACCGCCGGCGCAGGGGGTCCCGCGGCTAAGTTTAAGGGCCTTATGGGCAATCCCGTTGGTGATTTCCTTCCTTTCCTGTGCGACGGCACGCTGATAACGTCCTTGGCCTTCGGGTTGCTCGTATTGCTAGCGCTGCTGGCTACAGGGGCCGAGTTGTTTGGGTTTAGGTATACCCTCTGGGGTCACCGCGGAGTAGTTGCCGCGCTTGGGTGCATGTGCTTTGGGCTCCTGAACTTTGGGCATCTGTCCCTTTGGCCCTTTGTAGCCTTTTTTCTAGGTTTTTGGGCTCGGTTTCGATAGAAGCGGTCGTAGAACGATTCTCTTTAGCGACGCCTTCATGAAGCTCGATCGCCCTGTTGCTGAGAGCCGAAAGTTCCAGTAGTACGCTCTTGACATCTATGACGACATGGCGCTGAATTTCGAACGCGAATAGTATCGCGTTAATTTTATTTCCCATCCTGACGAGGATGCTCCGTAGATCTTCATTTTGTAATCCCGAGGCGAAGTCCAAGGGCCTTATAGGCGATCCCGTTGGTGATTTCCTTCCTTTCCTGTGCGACGGCACTCTGATAACGTCCTTTGCCTTCGGGTTTCTCGTATTGCTAGCGCTGCTGGCTACAGGGGCCGAGTTGTCCAGCTCTGCAGCACTGCGGGGGCTAGTCGGTATATCTTCCAACACAACCGCCGGCGCAGGGGGTCCCGCGGCTAAGTCTAAGGGCCTTATAGGCAATCCCGTTGGTGATTTCCTTCCTTTCCTGTGCACCGGCACGCTTCTAACGTCCTTTGCCTTCGGGTTGCTCGTATTGCTAGCGCTGCTGGCTACAGGGGCCGAGTTGTCCAGCTCTGCAGCACTGCGGGGGCTAGTCGGTATATCTTCCAACACAACCGCCGGCGCAGGGGGTCCCGCGGCTAAGTTTAAGGGCCTTATGGGCAATCCCGTTGGTGATTTCCTTCCTTTCCTGTGCGACGGTACGCTGATAACGTCCTTTGCCTTCGGGTTGCTCGTATTGCTAGCGCTGCTGGCTACAGGGGCCGAGTTGTCCAGCGCTGCATCACTGTGGCGGCTAGTCTGTATATCCTCCAACAAAACCGCCGGCGCAGGGGTTCCCGCGACTAAGTCTAAGGGCTTTATAGGCGATCCGTTGAGCGCATGCAGGTCGAAGTCAAGGGAGTAGAAATCGGTTCATCAGGATCGCTGAAGTACCTGGGAGTCCTAATAGACCGTAGTCTCTCCTTTAAGGACCACACAATGTATGCCAGAAAAAAATCGGCAATGACAGCCGCAACCCTGGAAGAATTATGCCCAACCTGGGAGGACCCAGATTGCCGGCTAGGAGACTTGTGGCACAAAGTGGTGGACTAACAAATGACTCAGTTTCTTACGGAGCATGGATGTTTCCGGGGTTACCTAGGTATTTAGGTTCCACCAATTGGAAACAGCCCAGTGCCTCTATTGCACAGACGCAGTAGAAACACATGCTTCTGCACTGCTCCAGGTTCGTCGTGGAGAACCCAGTTAGAGTCGCTCGCTGGGGCACCTCTCAGCCCGAGAGGCTTGATTTCCGCTATGATAGCGGATAAAGTAGTCTGGGAGGGGACATACGAGATCATCGTCAACATGATGAAGCGTGTCTGCACGGACGAGATGGCCAACAGGAATGATAGATGAGGAGTATACCCGTGTGGTGGCGGGGCAAGATTTCTACCATAGCGTGCTAGGTGTGCCGTAAAACGCGGCTAAAGAGTCAAGAAGGAGCGTCACCCTGCAGTACAACGCATATGGAGAGGAAGTGCGATTTGGCATCACGTCCTGCTCACCGATGAAATATCTTGACTGGCAGTCCCTGTGAGCATAACAAGGACTGGAGAGAGAGCGGAAGTTTTTGTTTTGTACGTGGGCAGAACTCTATCTGGAGGGTTATAAATCGTGCATGCCATCTACGGACTGTAGGTGGTATTTTTAAACGATTTCATTTTCCTGCCGTATATACAATAAAAAAAGAAGGCTCAACTTTCGACCTTCCATACTATGCTCTATTCACTATTTCCTTGCCTTTTAACGCAAAATCACAAAACTCAGGTACTATCCAGAGAGATGGAAAAAATCGGTCATAGTAATGATACCAAAGGCAGGCAAAGACCACTCAGTTACTGTATCGTACAGGCATATAAGCCTATTGTCTTGTCTCTTAAAACTATTTGAGATATGTCTGATGACCCGAATAACCCCCTACTCAAGGACACGCAATCTTATTCCAGCCCATCAGTTCGGTTTTCGAGAGAAACATGGAACCATTGAACAAGCGAATCGAATAACATCAGAAATACGATCTGCCTTCGAAAAACGGGAATATTGCACTGCAATATTTGTGGATCTCTCTTAGGCTGTTGACAAGGTATTGCAAGATGGTCAGAAAGTTAAAACAATGCCTTCCGAAACTCCCACACACTCCTGAAGTCGTATCTCTACAACAGAACCTTTGCTGTGAGATGCAACTCTGACATGTCCGACGACCATGCTATGAACGCTGGATTTTCCCGAGGTATCGTACTTGGACCAACGCATTACGTCTTTTATATAGCAGACATACCCACAATCAGACTACTAACAACTTCTACGTTTGCCGATAACACCGCGATCTGAAGTCGATCCAAATGCCCGGTGCAAGCAACAAATAAACTCTCTTCTTACCTAGTAGCCGTGGAGAAGTGGCTATCTGACAGGCGAATCAAAATAAACGAACAAAAATGTAAGGATGTAACATTTACACTCAATCAGCAAGACTGTCCTTCAATCCCATTAAACAACACCGTAATACCGAAAGCAAATGAAGTGACGTATCTCGCAGTGCACCTCGACCGACGTCTCACCTGGCGCAGGCACATCTGACACAAAAGCCAAAAGAACACACCTTAAGCTTAAGGCTAGTAGTCACCACTGGCTTATCAACTCTCGGTCATCCCTCTGACTTGACTACAGGGTCACTACCAGGAGCACCCTGGTATATCCGAAATGAAACAGGTAAGGTAGCAGCAGTCGAGTTTCCCGATTGCAAAATACCCTGTACCCTTAGACATGCTTACAATTTATTTATTTAATATCAATAAATAAGTGAAAAAATATTCTACCATATTAGAAAAGAGTATCACAACAATATAAATTTGGTATGATTTTGGTTATGAAATAAAGTTTCGTGTGTCATAAAGCCATACACATTTCGCTGTCAACGTCGCAGTCGGCGTCGCGCAATGCGTGTTTTGCTGCGCTTCTGCTTCCCTTGCAATAGATTTTGCATGTGGCATAACTTCCGTGTTTCTTATCCGGTTTGGTTCAAATTTAAAAGTTAGATAGCTTTTATAAGCACCAACGCATATGCCGAATTGCATAGCATTAGGTTAATAATTGTGGGCGTGGCAGTTTTTTGCGGTTGCGGGGGAGCGTGGTCGTGGCAGTTTTTTGCGGTTTACGGGGAGCGGGGGGTGAAATTAAAATAAAACAATAAACTTGTACTGCGTATGGTAATTACCTTTCCAACGATATATGGCACATGTCTGTAGCTCTTGTAGTTTCTGAGATCTAGGCGTTGATACGGACAGACAGACGGACAGACGGACGGACAGACGGACATGGCTATATCGACTCGGCTGTTGATGCTGATCAAGAATATATATACTTTATGGGGTCGGAGATGCTTCGTTCTGCCTATTACATACATTTGCACCATATTATGATACCCTTTTCACCCATTTTTAATGGTACAGGGTATAAATATACAAAGAGACCTTAATATCAGATCCGTCAAAGACGAAAAAACCCATTAAAAGCAACAGTACATGAGCAAATTAACGTCACCCCCTAACCACCTTGCGAAAAGTTTCACACGGCTTTACGACCGATCCCGACTTCGCCGCAATGACCTTCCGAACCAGCTCTGATCATTAGGTCCTATTTTCCAGACGACAGCTAAAAAGACTGTTGAATATCGTTTAAAATTAAGATTTGAAAACTTATTGTTAGTCTCATAATTCCTGAGAAGATCTTATAAGTAGATCAGTTAGTACCATTAATACTTAATTTTCAGATGGAAGGGAATACCTTTAACTTTTCATTTTCGATTCTGATTGGAAGATACGCGAGTGCAGACGTCTCACAATTGTGCTCCGTGAATTTAACAATCTCAACAGTATAAAACTCCACATAAAAACATATAAAGTGGTACCACCACCAAGCGAAAAGACGCTACTGTGTGCAATGTGCAAGCACACAAAACCTTGTGTTACTTCTATTAAGTAATCTAAGAAAAACATAAAATCTACAATGCCAACGTATAATAATGCAAAAGCAATCGGTAAAAGTGCCAACAACAAAAATATTCAAGACGAAATCAGAATGCAACGGAAAAGAGAGCAAGACGAGCGTCGTCTCTCAGTGGCTCGCAACCAGTCAATAATTTCCCCAACAGCAACAACAAGCAATGCAAGCGATCGATCTATTTCTCCCGCTCCCCTGGGCTCAAAAGATAGTTGGAGTGTAGAATGCGCGGCATTCTCTCTGCCAACAACATCAACAACAACTACGCAACCTTCGTTCTCCCTGTCTCAGTCCACAGTGACTGCAACAACAACATCAACGGCAACGTCAATGACCACTGCTGCTATGCCCGACCGGCCAATACTGCAAAGTCAGCAGTTTCCGAGTCAATTACCTAAACAACCAACCACAACTTTAAACTCACGTCCAACTATACAGACCGGAATAAATCGATACATACAAGTTACCAAGCGCATATTAAGCCCGCACAATAAAAAGTTGGGCAATAATCCAAAGCTAAATAAAACGTCCGAATCAAAATCATCAAATAATGAAAACATTTCAAACGATAATAGATTCAAAATTTTAGGCGAACATCTTGAAGACGAACCCGAAGAAGTGGCCACAGGACCTGCAAAGCCAAAACCCCCTCCCATCTACATAAGAGACTCAAATTGTTCTTCGATCGTCGAACGACTTACGGAGGTAATAGGCACCAATAACTTTTATGTGACCCATATAAATAAGGGCAATATACGCGAAGTCAAGCTTCAAGTTAACAATGAAAATAACTACCGCACCGTTAAGAAAGACCTAAGAGCTACAAAGAAAAATTACTATACCTACCAATTAAAGAGCAGTAAGGGTCTTCAAGTGGTAATCAAAGGCATCGAACCCACTGTGTCAGCTGCAGAAATCATCTCTGCTCTACAAGAGAAAGGATTTGAGGTGAAATCGGCTATCAATATTATAAATAGAGCTAAGATACCACAGCCTCTTTTCAAAGTGGAATTAAGCCCCGAAAACAAACCCAAAAACAAAAATTCCGTCCATCCAATCTATAAACTCCAGTATCTACTCCACCGCAGAATAACAGTGGAGGAGCCACATAAGCGTAATGCTCCTGTACAATGCACGAATTGCCAGGAGTATGGACACACTAGAACCTACTGTACACTACGCCCAGTGTGCGTAGGTTGCGGAGACTTGCACGACTCTGGCATCTGTCCAAATAATATAAACGACCCTAATCTAAGGAAATGCGGCAACTGTGGTGGAAACCACACAGCAAACTTCAGAGGGTGTCCAGTCTACAAAGACCTCAAAACTCGCGTTTCTAAGCAACCATTCCCCAAACAGAACTCTGTAACTCCATCTCAATCAACACCGGGAGTCTTTTTCACCAAAGCAACTAGGTCCTCCTTTGAACCTGTATGCACAATTCCAGGAGTATCATTTGCAAATGCCTTGACAGGCATAGTAAAGCCAGCTTCTAAGTCGGCAATCTCCCTAACACCAGCTGCCCAATCAACATCAGAGAAACACCACATCTTAGAACAGCCATCAACTGGAATTGAATCACTAATTTGCTCACTTCATAAGAGCATGATAGAATTTATGCAGTTTATGCAATCTACAATACAAGACCTCATGCGAAATCAAAACATACTTATGGAAATGCTTGCATCCCAACACTCCAAACCATAAATGACTATTTTATGTTTTAAAGATATGTTTCTGGAATGCTAACGGCATTTCACAGCACAAAAACGAACTTATTAAATTTCGAAAGGAACACGACATTGATATAATGTTAATCTCCGAAACCCATCTCACAAATAAAAATAACTTCTTTCTTAGTGAGTACACTTTTTACTCAACGAATCATCCAGACGACAAAGCTCATGCATCCTCAGGCATCCTTATCAAGAGACGCATCAAGCACCATCAATTGCAACCATTCGCAACCAATTACTTGCAAGCTACGTCAATAAGTATTAAAGTGTCTTTCGGCAGTCTTAGTATTGCCTCAATATACTGCCCACCACGGTTTTCTATTTCGGAAGAAGACTTCATGGAATATTTCAACCAACTAGGTTCCCATTTCATATCAGCAGGCGATTATAATGCCAAAAACACACGCACTGGGGCTCCCGTCTTACAAACCCAAAAGAAAGGCAATTATACAAAGCTTTAATCACAAGATCGAATAAACTTGACTTCATATCTCCGGGTAGGCCTACATATTGGCCAGCTGATCCAAACAAAAAACCGGATCTTATAGACTTTGCTATAACCCCAAACATACCAAAACAACTAATGCGGATAGAAGCAATAGCCGACTTGTCCTCGTACCACTCTCCTATCCTTCTTCAACTGTTCGAACAACCACCAACGTTGAAACGGCCTGATATTATTACATCCAACCAAACAAACTGGCTCCGCAACAAAAAATATATAAGCTCACACATTGAGCTAAGCCCAACACTGCACCACGAGGATGACATTGATAATTCTGTAAATGCCTTTGAATTTATTCTCACCACTGCTGCACGCGTATCTACACCTCAAATGAAACCAAAAGTAGTACATCAGTACCGTACAAATAGGCAAATTCAACAGCTTCTTTTAGAAAAAAGATATTTACGACGAGAGTGGCAAAAAAACAGATCACCAGCAAGCAAAGAGAAATTAAAAGCTGCAACTCGAAAACTCTCTAGAGTACTGAAACAAGAAGAAAATCTTGCACAACACCAATACATCGAACAACTCTCTCCAACATGTGCCAAAAACCCACTCTGGAAAGCGCGCAGTCTCAGTGCCCCTATTGAAACACACAGCCCTATCCGTAGTCTTACAGGAAGTGACTCCGAAAAGGCGAACGTGTTTGCAACACACCTCCAAGAAGTCTTCCAACCAAATCCTGCGACCAATTTATTTGAGCTTCCGGAATTCTCAAGCTCTGACATAATACACACTACGCCCCTGAAATTCCGATCAAGCGAAATTACTCAAATAATCAAAGAGCAATTAAAGCCGAACAAAGCACCGGGCCACGATAGAATTACTCCAAAAATGATCATAGAACTACCGAGCTGTGCTGTAAATCATTTATGCACGCTTTTCAACGCAATGACTAAATATGGTTATTTTCCTCAAAGATGGAAAAAGTCAACTATAGTTATGATTCCAAAACCTGGTAAAGACAAAACACAAGCCAACACCAATAAGTCTTCTGTCCTGCTTATCAAAACTATTCGAAAAACTCATCTTATCGCACATCAGTACCTTAGTATAAATAACATAATCCCAATGCATTAATTTGGGTTCCGAGAAAAACATGGTACAATAGAACAGGTAAACCGTATCACCACGGAAATACGCTCTGCGTTTGAACAACGAGAATACTGCTCTGCTTTATTTCTTGATATTGCCCAAGCGTTTGACAGGGTGTGGCTCGATGGACTCATGTACAAGATCAAAACATTACTCCCCAATAGTATGCACAAACTCTTCGAATCCTATCTGCATAAAAGATTATTCTCCGTAAGATGCTGAGCGTAAAATCAAAGCTGCAGTCCCTCAAGGAAGCGTTCTCGGTCCCATTCTATATACACTATACACATCGGACATTCCGACAAACATTCAACTTACCACTTCAACTTTTGCAGATGACACTGCCATTCTTAGCCGGAGTAAATGTCCCCTTAGAGCAACTGTTATTCTACAAAATCATTTGGAATCTCTTGAAAAATGGTTAGCTAACTGGAGAATTAAAGTAAATGAAAGTAAATGTAAACACTTATCATTCACACTGAACAGCATACTCTAAAGCATACTCTAAACGGAGCACGAGTCCCCCAGTCAAACACAGTCACATACTTGGGTATCCATCTTGACAGGAGACTCACCCTGGCACATAGCAGCCAAAAAAACTCAACTAAAGTTGAAGAACAACAAGCTCCATTGGCTAATCAACTCTCAATCCCCTCTTTGCCTTGAAAACAAAATACTTATGTATAACACCGTGATCAAGCCAATATGGAAATACGGCTCTGAACTCTGGGGAAATGCCAGTCGTAGTAACATCGAAGTAATTCAAAGAGTTCAATCTAAGACACTTAGACTCATCACTGGTGCTCCTTGGTATATAAGGAACGAAAATATTCATCGAGACTTAAATATTAACACCGTTTCTGACGAAATTTTCCATCAAAAAGCAAAACACCAAGCTAAATTAACATCTCATCCAAATCCTCTTGCACGCTCGCTAACCAGAACTTCCAGTTGGAGTAGACTTCAACGTGCCGATCATCCACTCGCTCAGTTCCGATATAATTAGAGCCGTCCTTAAAACTAAACCTTCACAAAAAAAAAAATGGATTTTAGTTATAATATGAGTCTAAGATTTTAAAACTTGTTGTTAGTCTCTATTAAGAAGAGAAGATCCAGCAAATAAAAATAAAATTGGAAAAAAAAACTTTCCATTTCCATCAGTAGTTTTAGTATTAAGTATTTTATCAAAGAATTCCCATCCCTTAAATGTATTTTTTGTCCACCTTTAAATGCCAGCGAATTGGCATTAATAAAATCAAAGTCACAAATGCAACAATTGTTTTTTCTGAATCTTGTCATTCCTTGCATCATCGTCACCACAATGGTTTTTCTTTGGACCACAGTATCTGGAACCTAAACGCCCTGCCCTAAACATTGGTCCTTCGAGCCGGATCACCATCACCATAACCAAGGCAAAATTTCATTTTCATCGGTGCCATTTTTATACCCTGTACCCATTAAAAATGGGTGAAAAGGGTATCATAATATGGTGTAAATGTATGTAACAGGCAGAAGGAAGCATCTCCGACCCCATAAAGTATATATATTCTTGATCAGCATCAATAGCCGAGTCGATATAGCCATGTCCGTCTGTCCGTCCGTCCGTCCGTCCGTCCGTCCGTCTGTCCGTATCAACGCCTAGATCTCAGAAACTACAAGAGCTACATACATGTGCCATATATCGTTGGATAGGTAATTACCATACGCAGTACAAGTTTGTTGTTTTATTTTGATATCACCCCCCGCAATCAGCAAAAAACTGCCACGACCACGCTCCCCGCAAACCGCAAAAAACTGCCACGCCCACAATTATTAACCTAATGTTATGCAATTCGGCAAATGCGTTGGTGGTTATAAAAGCTATCTAATTTTTAAATTTAAACCAAATCGGATAAGAAACACGGAAGTTATGCCACATGCAAAATCTATGGCAAGGGAAGCAGAAGCGCAGCAAAACACGCATTGCGCGACGCGACGTTGACAGCGAAATGTGTATGGCTTTATGACACACGAAACTTATTTTCATAACCAAAATCATACCAAATTTATATTGTTGTGGTACTCTTTTCTAATATGGTAGAATATTTTTTCACTTATTTATTGATATTAAATAAATAAATTGTAAGCATGTCTAAGGGTACAGGGTATTTTGCAATCGGGAAACTCGACTGCTGCTACCTTACTTGTTCACATATATGTAAGTGCATAGTCCGTTTATATGTACATCTGTATATGATTCCTTGATTTTTTCTATCAGAATCGCTTCTTCTACGGCGAAGATTGATGTATAAGTTAATTTAAGGACAGCTTTTAAGATTTTGTTTTCTTGATTTACAACACTGAGTGCTGTGATGTTGTGCGGTATTCGTGCGGTTATATTATTTTGATGAAGTTTTGTCGGTATATTTTGATTGGTGTTGTTTTTTTTATGTTTTGTAACCCTTTCTTTTGACTTTTTCTTTATATTTTTTATTTGGTACGATAAGGATGTTGAGTGCTGTTGCTTTGTTTATAATAAGTTTTAAAAAGGATATGATTCGTGGTATTCTTTTGCTTTTAAGTTGATTGATGATTGAATTATGTAGAGATGAGCCGGATGTCTTGGTGATCCTATAAATTTGCATGCCGATGTTCCATTGAAATCTGGTTGCCAAATCAGGAAGGTCAGTTTCTGCCATCATGTTCTTGATGGAGGTGGTGTGAAAGGCACCTATTCATGGAGGTGTGATAGGGGCAGAAGAGTTTTTTTATGTTGGTTTTGTTTGCCTTGTCGTTAATCCAGAGACCACAGTCAACTTTGGAAAATACAATTGATTTTTTAATGTTTATCAGTGAAGTGGAGTTGCAGTTAAGGTTCTTACTACTTGGACATTTGAGGATGTTTAATCTAGTTCTAGTATTTTAATCTGTTCATTTCAGGAGTGTTTAATGTCAAAGATTTATCTTAAAATTTTGAGTTATCTTGTTTTAGGTATATTGATATTGTTAATATATATTTCTATCTTTGTACAATTTTGTATTTTGTATATTTTTAGGTGAGATGATTTCCCGGTTGATATATTTGTTATAGTGAAACTGCACCATTGGTTAATTCTCTTAAATATGTTGTTAATTTGAGTTCTATATCCTGGCTTTAGGACGAAAATGAAGCAGAGGTCTTCAGCATACATTGTGTGAGTGAAGAATTTGTTTTGGCCTACGATATAGCTTAATTTTTTTAAACCTATAAGGAATAGTGTTACAGAGAATGGGGATCATTGTGGAAAGCCGTTGTGAAGTTGCATCTCGGTTAAAAGGGTGTTGTTGACTTTTACACGAAGTATACTGTTGCTATTTTTTATACATATTGCATTATATATTGAATCTTCTCTTATTGTGAGACTAAAAATAATCATTCAAATCTTATTATTTAACTTAGAATATTTACAATGTTAAGTAATTGCATTAGTTAGAGACGGCCCTAGGATTTCTTTGCTGGGCTGGAAAAATTTTTGAATATGAGTCCTCTTAGATTTTATATGTCGCCGCCAGGTGAGGCGTCTATCTAGGTGAACACCGAGATACGTTACTACGTCTGCTTGTGGGATTAATGTATTGTTCAGGGTACAGGGAGGACAGGTTTGTCTGTTCAATGGTTAACATGTCTGCTTTTGGTCTCGTTTATCTTGATGCGCCAGTCCGCAAGCCATCTTGTCACTATTTTAAGATGACAATCAAGTTGTTCTGTTGCCTTTGCTGGGCATCTAGATTGGCTAAGTATTACGGTATCCTCAGCAAATGTAGAGGTTGTTAGCTGATAGTTTGTAGGCATGTCTGCTATGTATAGGGTGTGAAGAACGGGCCGTTGAGGGACTCCAGCATTGGTAACGCGGTCATGTGAAGTCGAACTGTTAGACCTGTTTGAGAACATTCTTTTGAAGAGATAAGATTCGAGCATTTTGTGTGAACCATTTTCTGGGGAAGCAGTTTTGTTATCTTGTGCAATGATCCTTCCAGCCAGACTCGGTTAAATGCTTGTGCAACATCTGAGAATATCGCTGAACAATATTCTCGGTGCTCAAAAGCGTTACGAATTTCATTTGTGATGATGTTGACCTGTTCGAGTGTTCCATGATTTTTGCGAAACCAATTTGATGCGATGTATTTCGCCTTTTTAAGTAGGGAGTTAGTTGTTTTAAAAATGCCTTTTCAAACAATTTCGAGAGACACCTTACGAGACTAATTGGTCTGTATTTTGAGGGTGTCATTTTTTTTTTGGTGTCACCAAGACATGTCCAGGTGACTTTTTGGGCTTTAGATCTTTTATGGTAGATGCTATCTCCCTTTGACTGAATGTTACTGGATTTATAGGTGGCAAGTTTTTAATTTCTGCTGGTAGGACAAATGAGTTGCTAGCAGGATTGGGTTGAAATACCTTCTGCAGGTGATCGGCGAACCCATTGGCTCTATCTTCGTCGCTGCGTATCCAGCTTCCAGAGGGGCAGGAACGACTGTTCCTGCCGGTGGCTGGATATTTTTGTGTGCTTTCCACAAAGGGTTCTTTTTCTGGTGGGTGATAGTTATTTGATATAAAGATGCTAAGCGTTTGCTCCCTCAAGATTAAGTGCCCTAGTTAGTCTACGGGTAGCTATTTTAAGTTGTTCTTTAGCCGTTGGGGATCTGTGATTCTGCCATTCTCTTCTTAGTCTTCGTTTTTAAAGCACTAGCTGTTCGACTTCACGATTATTCCTGCTATGAATTGTCATAGCAACAAGTGTTTCCTCTATCGATTTGACCAGGCTTTCAATATCCTCATCTGTGAATACTGTATGACTTAGTTCCGTATGCGCACAAACATATTTCGTGTACCTTACCCCGTTCGTCCTGTTGTCTTTCAGCCTGTAGGGCCGCTCAGTTATATGTGGTCATTGCCTGAGAGTAAGTAGAACTGGAGAGTGATTTGTAGTTCTGCAAGTAACTCGGTCGTAATAATAATTGTTTGGATCTTTCTTATTATTCCAAAGTCAATGAGGTCCGGGAGCTTATTTGGATTTGCTGGCCAGTATGTAGAATTACCTGGAGTCACATAATCGAGTTTGTATAAATCGCTCACCGAGTGGGTTGAAAAAGGAGTCCATTTCTGTTCTGTTATATAAGTGGTGTCTGATGCGACTTCTGATCAGTATACCAGTGCCGCCATGTGCTTTGCCGTCTGGATGGTTTGTAGCGTAGAATAGAGGAGCATAACGTCAATATTTTTGTTCGGCTAAGAACAGGGCAACTTCGAGTTTGTGCATTGAAACGCCATTTGCGGTCCATATAGATGGAACGTGTAAAACGGGCCGGATTGTGGTGGGTGTGCCTGATGTGGGTGGTCTGAGCGCGTATTGATTCTACCCGTTTGTTAAGGCGGCTCTTTAGTTCCTTGAAAACTGCACAGTTACGCCAGTTCGCTTGGTGACTTTCACCGCCGTTGGTGTTAAAATTCTTTTCCTTGAGCGCTTCTACGATTTCGAAACAGTTGCCTCAATACCGTTGAGAACAACCTGTTCTCCTTCCGCTTTTTAGTTGATATGTGTAAAAGTTTTTTCAGGCTTCATTCGAAAATTGGGTAAGTAGACGATGGCTATCCTCGGTTTTAGTTTGGACCTTTGTTTCGTTTATGATTCCCTTTCTTAAGAGGATTACGTAGAATGTGTTTTCTTCTATTAGTGCGGCTATTTTTTTCACTAACTTGAGTTTTTCTCGGGAATGTATATTGGAGGAGGCTTAACCTTCTTAGGTTCCTCTTTAGGTGACTTAGGTGACAGTGATGATAACAAACTTTCCAATTAATCGATACGGTCTACTACTTTTCAAAATCTGCACAGCTACTTTGCGTCAAGAACTCAAAATGCTCTCTTAGGAACAACAGTACTCAACCTCTGTTATCATGGAGCAAGCTTCAAGTCGCGTACTTGGATCGATTCCGGAACAGGAACCACCTTTATTTCAGAGCGAATGTTCAATCTGATGATGAAGTCGCTACTCTTAATCAGGCAGCTTCTGCAAAGTCTGAGAAGGTATA
Source organism: Drosophila ercepeae (assembly GCA_018150545.1). Taxonomy (NCBI): domain Eukaryota; kingdom Metazoa; phylum Arthropoda; class Insecta; order Diptera; family Drosophilidae; genus Drosophila; species Drosophila ercepeae. Next base: position 21,584,022 of record JAECWL010000161.1, on the reverse strand, counting down.
TCACTTCAATATTGGCTTTCCCTCCAAACCTCGCATCAAGACCGAAGCCTCAGCGTTCGTCTTGCCTCAATTCGCGGCAAATTTTCCTTCGTACCCTCTGGTTATTTAAGAATTTTACAGATTTATGTGCTGATTGGTGCAGATATCCTCCCTTATCCTCCCTTTATTCGTAATGAAAGTAGGCTAAAAAAAACCCTTAGCTAAAACTCCAACTGTGAGAGCAGTCCCTCCAAACCATGACAGCGACAATTTCCACTAGCCCCATCACGCAGTGTTTAAGAACCACCGCAAAGCTTCGTATTATTTTTAATGTTGTTTTTCCAACGGACAAAGTCTTAATGATGTTCTACATGCGACATCACCTACATTTACAATCCTATCTTATAAATTCTTCCCTTATAAAATCTTCCCTTTTCAATGCCGACTTAACCAAAATGTATCAAAAAATTTTCATCCATCCACGGCATACTCGTTTTCATCGAATCCTGTTCAAATAGTCACTTTTGGAGTTAAATGTGCGCCTTTTTTGGCCATCCGAGTCCTTCTACTCCTTTACACAACCTTTTTCAGCATAACCCATTAGGTAGTCGAATCCTGAAAGACCACATGTACGTTAATGACGTTCTTACCGCTGCGCACACCGTGCGAGATGCCAATTTGGTAATCAGTTGAGTCAGGGTTTAGAGAGTGCAGGTTTACCGGGGAGAAAGTGGACGTCCAATCACAAAAATGTTTTTTGCTGACGTTCCAAAGGGGCACGAATTTCATGCCGATTTCCTAGACCTGGAGGAAGGGAGAGTCGCTAAACCACTGGGTGTCCGGTGGCAAGCAGACTGGGAGGGAAGACCAAAAAGTCGCCTATCAAAATAGTGTCTCTACCTCGCTTAGAGCTCTGTGGTGCCGTGATGCTTGTAGAATTATGCACTGATTCCCTTCCTTCCGAAGTCTTCCGGCGTCTATTTCTGGACCGACTCTACTTTTGGCATTTTGGCATTTTTAATTATTTTTTATACCCTTGAAAAAGGGTATTATAATTTTGTCCAGAAATGTGTAACGCATTAAAGGAAGCATCTCCGACCCCACAAAGTATATATATTCTTGATCAGCATCAACAGCCGAGTCGATATAGCCATGTCCGTCTGTCCGTCTGTCCGTCTGTTTCTATGCAAAAAATAGACAGTAGTTTTAAAGCTAGCGTTTTGAAATTTTTACCAGATCATTATTTTTGTTGCACGCAGATTAAGTTTAAGAATCGGTCGGATCGGATCACTATATCATATAGCTGCCATACAAACGACCGATATGAAAACAAGTCTTTGTATGGGAAACTTTTTTGTTTTCCGAGCTATTGCAACTGAATTCAACACTTATTCATTTGCCATAGCCATACACGATTTGTAAAAGTTTTGTCTGGATCGGACCACTATATCGTATAGCTGCCATACAAACGACCGATATGAAAACAAGTCTTTGTATGGGAAACTTTTTTGTTTTCCAAGCTATTGCAATTGAATTCAACATTTATTTATTTGACATAGCCATACATGATTTGTAAAAGTTTGGTCCGGATCGGACCACTATATCATATAGCTGCCATACAAACGACCGATATGAAAACAAGTCTTTGTATGGGAAACTTTTTTGTTTTCCGAGCTATTGCAACTGAATTCAACACTTATTCATTTGCCATAGCCATACACGATTTGTAAAAGTTTTGTCTGGATCGGACCACTATATCGTATAGCTGCCATACAAACGACCGATATGAAAACAAGTCTTTGTATGGAAAACTTTTTTGTTTTCCAAGCTATTGCGACCGAATTCAACATTTATTCATTTGACATAGCCATACATAATTATTGAAAGTTTGATCCGGATCAGATTACTATATCATATAGCTGCCATACAAACGACCGATATGAAAACAAGTCTTTGTATGGAAAATTTTTTTGTTTTCCAACCTATTGCAACCTAATTCAACATTTATTTATTTGATATAGCCATACACGATTTGTGAAAGTTTGGTCCGGATCGAACCACTATATCATATAGCTGCCATACAAACGACCGATATGAAAACAAGGCTTTGTATGGAAAACTTTTTTGTTTTCAAGGGTATACCAGCTTCGGCAAGCCGAAGATAACTTTTCTCACTTGTTTTTATATAACTTTGCTGTATTTTTCGGGTTCTTGTCAGAAATTATAAGACTAGCAAGCAGTGTTTAAATTTTAATTATATACAATATTTAACAGTTTTTTTTAATTGTATTCTGGGAGAAAAGACGTCATGATTAGTGTTGCGGCGAAGCGGGAGCGGTCGCTAACCCGCGTTAAACTTCTCGCAAGGTGGTTAGGGTATGAAGTTAATTTGATCATGTACATTTGTTTTTGTTTACTTATTTTTTTCTGACGGATCGGATATACCAGTGTGCTCCAGGGATTGTACACCGTATCATTGACGGAGCCCTTTGCATGATATCCATCGTCCAAATTGGTTTTACTACGGAGTTGTATAGTAGGACTTCCCCATAGTTGGGAGCCGTACATTAATTTAATCTGTTAGCCTGTATTGTAGTCTCGGGGCGTTGGAGGAGGTTCAGATTTAAAAGGACTTGCAAGTGGCTCGATGATAGATCTGGTAGAGATTTGGCACTGAAGAGGTTTCGAAGGATATTTTTGGTTATTGCGAAGTCGATCAAGTGAGGAATTTTATGAGGCGTGATCACCAGTGGGTGTGTTTGGCGTTGTAGTCTGCAGCTGTTGTTGAAGGAGTCCAGAAATTGTTGTTCGGAAACATTGAAACGAGGGGGACAATATACCGCTGTGAGGGTAAGATTGCCGATTCCTAGTTGTTAGCAAACTTGCAAACAGTGATGTATGATGGTATTTCTAATCAAGATTCGCTATGGTAGTGATGTTTGATGGGATTTCTAATCAGGATACCGGTTCCGCCATGTGCGTTTCCATCTAGATGATTTGTTGCGCAAAACAAACAGCCACTTATTTTAAAATTTTATTTAGCAGTATGATGTGTCCGACAGTAGCAGGCCGTCAATATGATTGTCATGAAGGAATGGAGTTATTTCAAGTTTATGACGTGAAAGGCCGACGGCGTTCCACAGTGGTATGGCAGCCATTGATTATTTGAAGTTTTGAGGTATTAGCATCTTCATGAGGAGATTTTGGTTAAAAGTTGGTTGCTTGATTTTTTCTGTATATTTTCTTTGGAATATAATAGTTGTTCAAAGGAAAGGAGTTTGCACAACTATTTTAATGAGCGATTATACATCGGAATGAGCTTCTTTTCGCAAAGTTTTTGGTGCAAATTGTTGGTAGTTATTCACTTTTCACTTCGAATATATTGTCTATTTTCGGAGCACAGAACATAAACTCGCCCGCACTGTTTAAGTATTGAGTGCGGGGAGCAGTCATATAGCAGCAGTTTTTTGAGCCAGTAAATCACTTGGCGTTTTAACCCCCCTGGGGCTCAACATATGGATGGTCTCTGGGTAGGATTTTTAAAACTCTTTTCCACAGCCTCCTGCAAATATATCTTCGAAGAGTTCTTCTTTCGCCTATTCAAGATCGAAGCTTGTCTGAATTCAACACGTCTTTCTTCTTTATTCGACGACGCTCATGACCTGTTGCCATTGACGCCAGATAATTTTCTCATTGGCGGCGCACTCTTTGCCGTTGATGAGCGTAAGATATACTCCGATGCTGCACATTCATAAGCAGCGTCTCAAGGCTCAAAATCAACAGTTTTGCTTGTATTGGAAGCATTAATAGCTAAAGGAGCTCCACTAACGGAATAAATGGCAGCCTTCTGAGAGGAACATAAAGGCGTATGACATGGTTGTCATCAAAGACGATAATCTTCCTTCTTGAGCATGGAGCCTCGGAAGGTTAACTGTAGTTTACCCTGGCGAAGATGGCATAGTTCATGTGGTTGACCTCCTCACAAGCAGAGGCATGATTATGAGACCAGTGACCTAACTGGTCTAACTCCTGGCCCTACGTGTAATGTCATATTTTTTTTTGTGGCCTATGATAATAACATCCAACATTCTTTTTATCTGGTCCAAGGACGGTCCAAGGACGGTCCAAGGACGGTCCAAGGACACTTGACGTGTGTGCCAAGGAGAACATATCACCTTGCACAACATAGATGCTGCAGATGGCCCCAGTCAACAAGAGACTGCAAATGTGAGGACCCCACGGCAAAAGCCGACGGCTAAACAGTAAGGGGCTACTCCTAGCTCTCCCGGGTAACTCCCTCTCATCGCTTATCCAAATAAGAAGTTCAAGAGTTCTTCCAACGGCATTCGCTTAGGTGAAAATGGGCGTCAAGTGGTCAACGTTCACCACCCTAGCCCTCCAAAATCCGTGCTCGCCCCTCAGTTCCTGCTCCTGCTGATCTCCAAATGACTCCTTCGAATCTGATCAACAATGTAATTGTATTGCAAGGGAAGGGAATACCCTTGACTTTCCCTTTCTATCAGTATTTGTAGTATTCAGTATTTTATCATAAAATTCCCATTTCTAAAATGTATTTTTTGTACATTTTCAAATGCCAATGAAATGGCATTAATAAAATCAAAGTCACAAAAAGCAATAAGTTTTCTTCTGCATATGGGCATTCTTTGCACCATCGTCACAACATCTTTCCATTCTTTGCATCACCGCCATCACATTTGTTTTTGTTTCGGACCACACGAGCCGGAACCTATACGTCCACACACAACACACAAAAAAATAAACTTTAATTTTCAAAAATTTGGGGATGGACTGGATAGATTAATCATTGCTACCAAAAAAAAATACCAGAACATGGAGGGTCCGCAAATTGAAAAAGTGCAGTGTTGGGAGCAATTCGTTTTTTATCTGCCATTCCACCAGGTGCGCCGTCGCAGTCCTTCTAAGCTGGTAGCCATTCTGCGAGTGATCGCCAATTTTCTAATCAAAAATATTAAAAATATCTGTAACTAATTTTCCAGTGTATCCTGGCGACTGTAATCTTATCTTGTAAAGGTAATGGCTGATTTCGTTTCTGGTTAAAGAGACATCTCTATATTGTCAATAGTTTCAAAGACCTTAGAAAAGTAGTTTACCCCATTTTTACATCACCTTTGCACTTAAATTATTTCTTCATCGTGTTTCCACACTCAATGATACTGGTGTCTTTTTTTATCATAAACTTACGTTTGATGATCACATCTCTGTGAAAAAAACCAGAGGAATATTTGAGTTGGTCAAAAGAATTTGAACAGGACCAACCAGGACTTTATATATCGCATAACCTCGAATATTGCACTTGCGTTTGGAGTCAAAAATACTCTACACATCAAAATGGTATTGATGCTGTGCAAAAGCTGTTCCTGTTATTTCCACTGAATATTTTAAACTGGGACACTGACAATCGTCTTCCACCATATCCTTGCAGGCTTTAATTGTTACAGCTACTTCTCTAAAGGAGCGCCGAACCTGTGGTGCGGTAATGCTTCTGCATATGCTTGATTGGTATGGTTTACTCCAAATACCTTTCAGATCAACTATTTATCGTTCCTAATAGAATAACTAGGTCCTTCCGACCCTTATGGTAAACTTTTCGCGGACCCAATCACGCTAAACACGATTCTTTTTATAATACGAGTAAATTTACATATAAAAACTTATCCCATATTTTTTCCTCTGAATTCTTCCTTAATTTTAACAAATTGAAAGGATATTTTGTAAAGTCACTTTATTTTTAGAAAAGCGTTTTTAGTCTCCACTAATTAACCGGCAACAGACCCAGAAAAAGCCAAAGCCATCAATGTTTTAGAGGCAAAGAATTTTTTAGGGCTGGCCAGCTATAACAGATGCTTCATTATATATTTCGCATGAAAGGTAAAAACGGAAATGTCAGCAGACACAGGACTTTAAATATTCATGTGTAGTTCTCCCACAAATAACTGCACGCATTTCAGAAATTGCACAATATCTTCGCATATAAATATCTTGTACTTACGGAGGTTTCTACTTTCTTGGGTCAAAAAGCTGTACATTTTTTGAGACTTTATTTTGATAAAAATATTAAAGATTGAACGTTGAAATTTTTACACTATCATACACTATCGCGGACGCGTTATCCAGACAACAACTCAATGCCATGGAGGCGAAAAAGGAAGAATATTGTGTAGCCACAATGCATAGCGAACAGTTGCTCACCCAAACAATAGAAACCATGAAATTGCTTCCAAAACTAATCAAAGTCAATTTTATTTTTAAACCATCTTTCTCCGAAAACAATCGGATCTTTCGGATCTCTGTTATCGGATCTTCCGTATTTAAAACCGGTCTACCCTGCGAATTTAATAAGTATCTCCATATTGTCACAAATTTCGAAGCTTTTATCTCTCAAAGTTACAAACCTAAATTCATTTCCATTCAATTTAGTCGTTTGTTAAATTAAGAACAATAACTTGTTGTTTAAGAGATACAAGTCAAGTTGTGCTTTTACTGCTTATATAAATGTGTTTGTGATGTTATTTAATTCCGTTAGTAATTTATAATTAAAAGCATACTTGGGGATAAACTAAGCAAACGGGTCTTTATTTAAAAAACTATTTCTGAAATTCGTTGTCAGTTTAGTTAGCTTTTCGCTAAACAATTTCATGTTTTTTAACTGATGTAAATCGGACGCGGAGCTATGTTAGGGTAGGTTAAAGATAATTTTTATAAATATAATTTTGCGCTATTTGTAACTTATATAAATGGCATTTGGCAACATCCGACCGGAGCCGGATAGTACAAAATTCTCTGAAATATAGACCTGTAAAGGAACATTTTGGTTTGTAAACTTAGTCTTGATTTCCAAATAAATATAAGTGGTAAAGAGTTCAAAATATGACGCTAACTTTTTTAGCTTTGATTTAAATATGATAATAGTAGACCCTTTTTCGAAAGGATACTGTGTTGTTTAGCTTTAATGACCCTGCTAAGCTCAAATATGGAAGTCCTATAGAAAATTCCAATAGGTATTTGACAATTAAAGTCCCCGCCTAAGATATAATTGCAATTAATAATATCAGTCCTGCCTTCAGGAAAGGAACAGCAAAGAAAACCTAATATCATTTTTAATTAAGATTATCACTTCCAAACCGAAAGTTAGGTTTTTTATATCTTCAATAGTAAATAGATCTTGACTCGTATTCGTAAAAACTTGAGGCCGTATAAATGAAGTCAGGACCTTTAGGGGAGAACCATGAACTGTACTATCCTGTAAGCTTGGGCCGAACGAATGTTTTTGTGTTTTTTTCCACAGTTATTTCACTATCTGTATTAACATCTATTTCCTTTTGTTGCACCTCTGAGAATAACTTTAGAATAACTTAAGATTTAAATAACGGGTTTAACTGATAAGACAAAATAAAACTATCGCGGGTTATACGTTGCAACACATTGGTTGGTCCATTTTTTCTTCCATAAGGCACCACTTTATGACCACAAGCATTTTGGACCTGATGCCGTCTTTTATAAATTGCCTCCGAAACGGCCTTTATATAGGCTTCATCTACACTACCTTTAGCAAAGCATTTTACTTAATCATTCACTCCTTTTTAGTAAAGAAAATCGTTTGGGATTTCTCTCAGACCTTTTCATGTGGAGGCAAAGAATTTTTTAGGGCTGGCCAGCTATAACAGATGCTTCATTATATATTTCGCATGAAAGGTAAAAACGGAAATGTCAGCAGACACAGGACTTTAAATATTCATGTGTAGTTCTCCCACAAATAACTGCACGCATTTCAGAAATTGCACAATATCTTCGCATATAAATATCTTGTACTTACGGAGGTTTCTACTTTCTTGGGTCAAAAAGCTGTACATTTTTTGAGACTTTATTTTGATAAAAATATTAAAGATTGAACGTTGAAATTTTTACACTATCATACACTATCGCGGACGCGTTATCCAGACAACAACTCAATGCCATGGAGGCGAAAAAGGAAGAATATTGTGTAGCCACAATGCATAGCGAACAGTTGCTCACCCAAACAATAGAAACCATGAAATTGCTTCCAAAACTAATCAAAGTCAATTTTATTTTTAAACCATCTTTCTCCGAAAACAATCGGATCTTTCGGATCTCTGTTATCGGATCTTCCGTATTTAAAACCGGTCTACCCTGCGAATTTAATAAGTATCTCCATATTGTCACAAATTTCGAAGCTTTTATCTCTCAAAGTTACAAACCTAAATTCATTTCCATTCAATTTAGTCGTTTGTTAAATTAAGAACAATAACTTGTTGTTTAAGAGATACAAGTCAAGTTGTGCTTTTACTGCTTATATAAATGTGTTTGTGATGTTATTTAATTCCGTTAGTAATTTATAATTAAAAGCATACTTGGGGATAAACTAAGCAAACGGGTCTTTATTTAAAAAACTATTTCTGAAATTCGTTGTCAGTTTAGTTAGCTTTTCGCTAAACAATTTCATGTTTTTTAACTGATGTAAATCGGACGCGGAGCTATGTTAGGGTAGGTTAAAGATAATTTTTATAAATATAATTTTGCGCTATTTGTAACTTATATAAATGGCATTTGGCAACATCCGACCGGAGCCGGATAGTACAAAATTCTCTGAAATATAGACCTGTAAAGGAACATTTTGGTTTGTAAACTTAGTCTTGATTTCCAAATAAATATAAGTGGTAAAGAGTTCAAAATATGACGCTAACTTTTTTAGCTTTGATTTAAATATGATAATAGTAGACCCTTTTTCGAAAGGATACTGTGTTGTTTAGCTTTAATGACCCTGCTAAGCTCAAATATGGAAGTCCTATAGAAAATTCCAATAGGTATTTGACAATTAAAGTCCCCGCCTAAGATATAATTGCAATTAATAATATCAGTCCTGCCTTCAGGAAAGGAACAGCAAAGAAAACCTAATATCATTTTTAATTAAGATTATCACTTCCAAACCGAAAGTTAGGTTTTTTATATCTTCAATAGTAAATAGATCTTGACTCGTATTCGTAAAAACTTGAGGCCGTATAAATGAAGTCAGGACCTTTAGGGGAGAACCATGAACTGTACTATCCTGTAAGCTTGGGCCGAACGAATGTTTTTGTGTTTTTTTCCACAGTTATTTCACTATCTGTATTAACATCTATTTCCTTTTGTTGCACCTCTGAGAATAACTTTAGAATAACTTAAGATTTAAATAACGGGTTTAACTGATAAGACAAAATAAAACTATCGCGGGTTATACGTTGCAACACATTGGTTGGTCCATTTTTTCTTCCATAAGGCACCACTTTATGACCACAAGCATTTTGGACCTGATGCCGTCTTTTATAAATTGCCTCCGAAACGGCCTTTATATAGGCTTCATCTACACTACCTTTAGCAAAGCATTTTACTTAATCATTCACTCCTTTTTAGTAAAGAAAATCGTTTGGGATTTCTCTCAGACCTTTTCATGTGGAGGCAAAGAATTTTTTAGGGCTGGCCAGCTATAACAGATGCTTCATTATATATTTCGCATGAAAGGTAAAAACGGAAATGTCAGCAGACACAGGACTTTAAATATTCATGTGTAGTTCTCCCACAAATAACTGCACGCATTTCAGAAATTGCACAATATCTTCGCATATAAATATCTTGTACTTACGGAGGTTTCTACTTTCTTGGGTCAAAAAGCTGTACATTTTTTGAGACTTTATTTTGATAAAAATATTAAAGATTGAACGTTGAAATTTTTACACTATCATACACTATCGCGGACGCGTTATCCAGACAACAACTCAATGCCATGGAGGCGAAAAAGGAAGAATATTGTGTAGCCACAATGCATAGCGAACAGTTGCTCACCCAAACAATAGAAACCATGAAATTGCTTCCAAAACTAATCAAAGTCAATTTTATTTTTAAACCATCTTTCTCCGAAAACAATCGGATCTTTCGGATCTCTGTTATCGGATCTTCCGTATTTAAAACCGGTCTACCCTGCGAATTTAATAAGTATCTCCATATTGTCACAAATTTCGAAGCTTTTATCTCTCAAAGTTACAAACCTAAATTCATTTCCATTCAATTTAGTCGTTTGTTAAATTAAGAACAATAACTTGTTGTTTAAGAGATACAAGTCAAGTTGTGCTTTTACTGCTTATATAAATGTGTTTGTGATGTTATTTAATTCCGTTAGTAATTTATAATTAAAAGCATACTTGGGGATAAACTAAGCAAACGGGTCTTTATTTAAAAAACTATTTCTGAAATTCGTTGTCAGTTTAGTTAGCTTTTCGCTAAACAATTTCATGTTTTTTAACTGATGTAAATCGGACGCGGAGCTATGTTAGGGTAGGTTAAAGATAATTTTTATAAATATAATTTTGCGCTATTTGTAACTTATATAAATGGCATTTGGCAACATCCGACCGGAGCCGGATAGTACAAAATTCTCTGAAATATAGACCTGTAAAGGAACATTTTGGTTTGTAAACTTAGTCTTGATTTCCAAATAAATATAAGTGGTAAAGAGTTCAAAATATGACGCTAACTTTTTTAGCTTTGATTTAAATATGATAATAGTAGACCCTTTTTCGAAAGGATACTGTGTTGTTTAGCTTTAATGACCCTGCTAAGCTCAAATATGGAAGTCCTATAGAAAATTCCAATAGGTATTTGACAATTAAAGTCCCCGCCTAAGATATAATTGCAATTAATAATATCAGTCCTGCCTTCAGGAAAGGAACAGCAAAGAAAACCTAATATCATTTTTAATTAAGATTATCACTTCCAAACCGAAAGTTAGGTTTTTTATATCTTCAATAGTAAATAGATCTTGACTCGTATTCGTAAAAACTTGAGGCCGTATAAATGAAGTCAGGACCTTTAGGGGAGAACCATGAACTGTACTATCCTGTAAGCTTGGGCCGAACGAATGTTTTTGTGTTTTTTTCCACAGTTATTTCACTATCTGTATTAACATCTATTTCCTTTTGTTGCACCTCTGAGAATAACTTTAGAATAACTTAAGATTTAAATAACGGGTTTAACTGATAAGACAAAATAAAACTATCGCGGGTTATACGTTGCAACACATTGGTTGGTCCATTTTTTCTTCCATAAGGCACCACTTTATGACCACAAGCATTTTGGACCTGATGCCGTCTTTTATAAATTGCCTCCGAAACGGCCTTTATATAGGCTTCATCTACACTACCTTTAGCAAAGCATTTTACTTAATCATTCACTCCTTTTTAGTAAAGAAAATCGTTTGGGATTTCTCTCAGACCTTTTCATGTGGATTTCCAGCTACTTATCTGAAAGAACCCATCGTTTCCTGTTTAAAGATGTACACTCTCGCCTTATCAGAGCTACATCTTGAGTCTCCCAAGAATATCACCTCGTGTCGTTAATCTTCACTAATTTAATTAATTACCTTACCCTTTCTCTAACAAACTCTCTGGTCCTTATGTACGCAGACGACAGCTTTGTTTTTAATCTAAATCCTATTCTGCCAAACGTAAACTTCAGTCCGGCTGGGACATTTTTCAAAAATGATACATTTAAGTTGACGATCTGGATGTACGGCACCCAGAAAAAAAACATTTTTAGGGTAAACCTAATCTTCCGGAACGTTCCACAGACGTTTATACGTGGATTTTCAGTTGTAAAAGTCCAGCGTGTTCTTTTAAAGATGTAAAAATTTCAAAAAATTGTGTCATAAATTTCTTAAAATGAAATGTCGAACCGCAAGTTTATGTCTAACTTTTAAGTCGCTCTTTCTTCATGGAATGGAATTAGAATGATCTTGGTGTCCTCTTAGACTTAAAAGTTAATTTATGACCATTATAGAAGTCATAGCTAAAACACCCTAAGAAAATTCAGTTCCCGGGAAATATCCTTTAAACCTGCCCGCGCTGAATATTTTCAAGCATTTTTTTTTGTTAAGTTGGTAGCGCTTTCCTTAATTACGACGCCTTAAATGAGCACCTTCTGCGAACCAGTTTGTTTGCAGCAGCTGTTGAAATTAATTGAGCTCAGTAGTGTTCTCCGAATTTTACAATTTAAAAAAAAATTGAACAAAGAATTTGCATCAAATTTTGTATTTCGAACCAATTTCGTGTGTGAAGTCGTTGTTGGAAAAGCCTGGTGAATCAATTCTATCGAAAACACAAGTCTACGACTGGTACAAAGCTTTTAAGGATGGTCTAGAAACCGCCGAAGACATGCTGGACGACCGATAGATCTTCAGGAAGCAGTTTTTTGTCTTTGATGAATAGACAAAAAATACTAAAACATATGTAAGTTATGTATGTAAAGTAAATTAAAGAAGTTTTACTCAAGAGTGTTCAAGCTGAAGAAAAATAAATTGAGTTTAGAAAGTTAAACAGAAAGAAGCTTCGATTAGTGTAAAAACAACTAATAAAAGTATATATTTTATTTTTATTTGAACAATACTACTAACAATACTAATACTACAATATATACTATACTATAAATAGTATACATAGTATACTATATATTATATAATAGCATCAAAGTCAAAAGAAGCACTGTGAAGTAAAAAGTTTCGTAGCAGCAATAAAAAATCCTGTTGCTCAGTTTTTTTGGAATAGCCACTAGAACTTTAAGAATCCCTGACCAAGAATTCATGGACGATTCTCTCCTCGGGTCATGCAACAGCATCTAGAGCTTTCGCAAGGCAAGAAGCTGGTAAAATTATTTAAAATGACGATATGCTAATTCTGTGTGAAAAATTAAATTTGGTTAAAAAGAATTCAGAAGGAGCGTTAAGATAGTTTGAAGGGTGACACCCAACGTCATCTGCAATAGCAACAGGCATAAGACGGGATACGAAAATGGATTTCCGGGAAGCAAAAACTCTGTGCGTAAATGTTGTAGATGGCGTTGGGTTGGCTGGTAGGTGCGACAGGCAGGCGGAGTGACGGAACCCCAGGCAAGCTGGTTAATTGGACAGTATACGAGCTGTCATGCATAGGGCCAGGTAGGAGATTCCTACCGGCAAATTCCGGTGAATCAATGTTTAAAGCAGTAAGACCGGGACTTTGAAGAGATAGACTGGCTGTCTGTTCGCCAGGTGTAATATACGTTTGGAATTTTACGACGGAGTTTAAGGAGCAAATTAAACGATATTTGAGATCGAGAAACTGTTCATTCAATAAGGCGAACCACCCAAAAACCACTTAAAGTTTGCCACAAAACACATCTCTTCTTCAATCGGCTAAACAGGGCCTGGTCAGAACGCTGCGTTTTCCCAAGAGATCACCAAGACAGACATGATGACCGACTCAAGCGCATTTCGGGAATTTACTTGGTTTACAAGATTTAATGTTAATTATCTCTTTCTAAGTCTCTCTGCGTATTCGCTATGGAAATAAATGATGATGAAAAGGAATGAGAAGCGAGAGAGAGCGCTTTATTGAGAGAGCGCGTGAATGAGAGTTTCTGTATGAGAGCGCTGTGCCAATCGAATCATCATTGAGAAAGGGATCAGTTTAATTTTATTTTCATTAAATATTTTCCGACAAAAAAAAGAAAAAAAATAAGTTTTTGGCAAAATAATCAAATTATATTTCATCGAGGAATTAAAAAAAAAAAAAGAGGTGCTTCAAGAGAAGTATGGTCGATTCGAATCCGAGATGTCGGAAGTCGTTTTAGGTGCTGATAGCTTCCAAGAAGTTCCACCTACAGGACACTCCTTTCAGAGCATGCCCCCGCCTAGCACAACTGGCAGGGAGCTTCTTATGGTTAGCAGCCCAAGCCAATTAAACAATCTTAACCAGATAACAGTTGGAAAAAGTCGCCTATTGCCGCAAATTGAAAAAATAGTAATACGCTCACATTCCAGCCGGCTTCAGTCTCTTGGCAAAAAGTTCCTTCCAAGAAGAGAAGCCTACCAACCTCACCGAAAAGTTCAAAAAAAAAGAGCGCATGTAATCGAACATAATCGAAACCATCTCGCTTTAAATAGATTTGCTACTCTTGCAAACCATGATGACTGTCAAGATGGCAAAAATAGCATGGACATTCTCCAGGTCGAAACCGTTGCAGAGGAAGAATCTCGACAAGCTCAAACTCCAGTCACAAAGAAGTCACCAAAACCTAGTCAAATAACAGTACTTGCTGTCAGTGACGTACCTGCCTTGGAAAGGCTTCTCGACTCAGCGGTATCATCTGAATCATATGAACTCAAGATCGCGCGTAATGGCAACTAGCGCGTATACCCCCGTGACTCTGATGCCCACAGAGCTATCACTAAAAAGCTATCATCAGTAAATCTACAATACACTCACTCTGCCTCCCGGAAGACAGAGCCTACAGGGTTGTGGTGTGCAACTTGGCTGCTTCTACCCCAGTCGAGCAAATTTTAAATGCGTTCACCTCCCAAGGTCACGCTGTAGTTAACACCTATAATCCAATAGTGAAGTCACGCAATGTTGACTCCTCTGATCCGGATCCAGGCAAGGCTTCTGGCCAGAACGTTTGGTTTATTGATATTAAAAGGGCTATTAATAACAGAGAAGCTCTAAAAATAAACAAAGTTGGCCGTCAAAGGGTCAGAGTGAAACTGCCGAGAAAAAATGTAAATTTGCGTCAGTGTTACCGATGTTTTGGCTTTGATCACACCAAAAACTATTGCACTAAAGAGCCCAGATGTGGTAGATGCAGTTTGCCTCATTGGACTGGTTCCAGTCAATGCCAGGCAAAGACCTATGATGACCTGGAGTGCGTTAATTGCCAAGGAAAACATGAGGCAACTTACAAGGGCTGCAGAATTTACGTCCAGAGGCTCAAAAGCGAAAAACTGGGATCAACATTACTCCCATGACCCGCGTAGAATACCCACAGCCCATGCGCAACATCAAGCAACAAGCTATTCCAACCTCAATCGTGCGGCAGGGCCTATCGTATGCAAATGCGACTAGAACTGGACAAAAGAGCACACCACCTGACGGAAAATACTCCCAACAGCGAAATGCTTTCTCAAACGCAAGGCTCCAGACTTTTCCGAATGCTGCGTTAGCTCCTGCAACAAACGCAGGTGAACCTCAACATCCTAGCCAAACGGTAATTGATGGCTCCCTCGCACAAGTCATCATATCAATGCAGCAGACCATTGCTGGTCTTCAAAAAACCATCGCTGAGCTATTTGAGAAGATCAAAGAACTCAGAGGTTCTAAGTCGTTGACGCAGCGCAAGTAATGGCTTGTGAACTGCGCCTCGGAGCCTGGAACGCTCGTAGCATTATCCCAAATGCTAATGAGCTTAAGGTGTTTCTTAGCAAGCACGAAGTTGATGTTATGCTTATTTCAGAGACACTCCTACACGTCGGATCCTACCTCAATATGATAGGTTACAGCTGCTATCGAGCAGATCACCCAGAAGGTCGCCCCAGAGGAGGAGCTTGTATCCTAATCAGGCAGGGATTAGTGCACTATCACCTGCATTCGATCACAACGAATCACCTACAAATGGCGACGGTAAAAATTTCCACTAATTTGGGCGAAATTACGGTGTCAGCTGTTTACCTTCCTCCAGGCCTGCCTTGGAATTCCTCTGAGTTTGATAATCTCCTTGGTCAACATGGTCAAAAGTTTATCATTGGAGGTGATTTTAACGCTAAACATCGCCTCTGGGGTAGTATAAGAGCGAATGCTCGAGGCTCAACACTTCACGATGTTATTTCCGGCAGCTCAACTCAAGTTCTGGCTACAGGCAGTCCCACTCACTACCCGTATAACACGAGGAATGTACCTTCATGTATCGACTTCTTCTTGTACAAAGGTATAGCTAACAGTCTACTATCAGTACGCGAAGAGTATGACCTATCTTCTGATCACTTGCCGCTGATCGCTTCACTAACAACGTCACCTCATAGTACCGCCCCTATTAGAATGCTCGTTCCACCTGGTGCATATATAAGGCAGTTTCAGTACGAACTTAACAATGCCTTTAACCTCAATACAGAGATAAATACAGCAGACGATATCGAGAAAGCGGTTGAAACTTTTATGAAGAAGATCAAAGATGCAGCTCAAATTGCAGCTCCTGGCGGCGCAGTTCATCTACGCAACGTGCGTAGCACCATCGCTCTCTCTCCGGAAGCAGTAGGACTTTTAACTCTCAAGAAACGTCTCCGGCGTGAATTCATCAGGACCAATGATCCTATAATTGACAGACTGTACCGAAGGATATCAAATCGGGTGAGAAAAGTATTAGCCATACTGAAAAGAGAAGCAACTGACGCGTTCCTGGGGAAAGTTACTGCCGATGAAAACTCAAAATTCGCGCTCTGGAAGCTCACGAAGAGATTCAAGAAACAAGTTGCTCCAAAGTTTCCAGTTCGTAACCCAGATGGCACTTGGGCAAAATCACCTCTGGACAGAGCTGAAGCGTTTGCCAGAAACCTGGAGGAAAGATTCCAGCCGTTCGAGACAGCATCGCCAAGACGAGTACAATTGGTTGCTGAATCCCTAGAAGCCCCATTGCAGATGGCTCTTCCTGTAAATCCTATTAAACTCACGGAATTGGAAGATGATATAAAATCCCTTCGCAATAACAAGGCTCCTGGTGCGGATCACATCGACAACCGCTCCATTAAGCTGATGCCCCACAGAGCTTTGTTATTCCTTGTACTAATTTTCAACTCTGCTCTTCGACTGGGACACTTCCCAAGCGCCTGGAAGAAGGCGAATATCATTATGCTCCATAAAAGTGGGAAGCCAGCAGAGGAAGTAGACTCCTATCGCCCAATAAGCCTGCTTCCAGCATTTGGCAAATTACTTGAGAGGTGCATCCTGAGAAGATTGCTCGATTCCCGAAAGGTCCAGAAAGCTATTCCGAAGTTTCAGTTTGGTTTTAGACTCAGGCATGGCACACCTGAACAGCTACACCGCGTAGTAAACTTTATACTGGAAGGTTTCCATGGAAAGGAGTACGTCGTTGGAGCTTTTCTGGACATCCAGCAGGCTTTCGACAGAGTGTGGCATGAAGGACTTCTGTACAAGCTTAAAAGGCTACTAAATCCTCAGCTCTTTTTGATAATAAAAAGCTTCCTCCACGAGCGATCCTTTAAAGTAGTACAGGACGGACTGTCCTCCCACACAAAAAGAGTCAGAGCAGGTGTACCCCAGGGAAGTGTGTTAGGTCCAACACTATATAGCCTGTATACGCACGACATGCCCTCAGCTGACAACATGTCGCTTACAGATCCCAATGACCTGCTAGTTGCCACTTTTGCTGATGACACTGCAGTCCTGGCCAGAGATACTTGCGTCTATACAGCCACTGATACGCTTCTGCTTTATCTAAAAAAATTTGAGAACTGGGCCCTACGCTGGAACATTGCAGTCAATCCGGAAAAGTGTGTTTCCGTGACGTACACCCTGAGAAAAGACACATCACCTGGTGTGTTTCTGCATGGAGAGCTCCTCACACAATCGAACGCCCACAAATATCTCGGTGTCACTCTGGATAAGCGACTTACATTTCAACGCCATGTAACGGATGTAACTCGGCGACTCAAAACAAAGGCGAACAGCATGGCTTGGCTCCTTAGGCCTGGAAACAAACTTTCTGTTTCCAACAAGGCCAAAATTTATAAGGTTGTCTTTGCTCCCATTTGGAAATATGGCATCCAAGTCTATGGCATCGCCGCAAAGTCGCACCTCAACAAAATTCGTGTGGCTCAGTCGCAAATCTTGCGTAAACTATCTGGAGCGGCTTGGTACATCCGCAACAAAGACATTGAAAAAGAACTGAAGGTACCAAGGATTGGCGATGTCATAAATAAACATGTAACAGCGTACGTTAATAAATTGGGAATCCACCCAAACCAGTTGGCTCGAAAACTCTTGATGAGGAGACGTGCATTGGGACTGAGGGCGAGAAGGAGACTCCTGCGCATTCACCCAACAGATCTGCCGAGAAGATACATGTTAATTGATAAAATAAAATGCCTCTAGACTCCCTAATTAGGTTGAAGTATGTAAATATGTAAATACTCTATTGAAATTATGATACTCTGCAGTGTAAGTTACTACAAACAGTAACAGTAAACTGCTATGTAAATAAATACAATTTTTATTATAAAAAAAAAAAAAAAAAAAGACCGCTGTGGGGAAGGAGAGCGAAAATCCCTGCTGAGCGTGGCGCAATGGGAGGTGAGGAAGAAGAAGAAACAAGAAGATGAAGGACAGTTCGAATTGGCCTCCGAAAAGAACAGAAGTGACCATTGCGACTCGCTGCGCGACAGTGAAACAAATTATAAAACATGAACGACGCTAATGAAAATCCATCTCCGACATCAGAAGTGGGATAGTCGAAAGGCAAAATAAAATGATAGCTGAATTATTAAAAGCGTCGGTGCCTGGCGAACGTGCTGTTTCCGCGACTCTACCGACATTCAACCCCGAAGCTGCTGACGCCGACGCAGCTGCATGGTTCAAAACGGCTAATATGATTCTGTGTGAACATCCTCAAGAAGGCGCATCTTTGGTGATGATGCTCAGCATATCACTTCTCGGCAGTGCATCGCAGTGGCTTTCGCAAATTTGTTTTCCTGGAATGAGCTGGCTGCAGTCCAAGGAATTGTTCTTGGAACGCTATGAAGGCAACAAGACAACGGCTGCAGTGTTGCTGAACATTCTGAAAGGACGCCCAAATCAACATGAATGCCTTTCGGTGTACTCCAGCCGTTTGGTTACAACTTTACTGACCAAGTGGAAGGAAATGACGCACGAAGAGATTGCGATATCATTGGTCCTGGCACATACATCGCAAATCGACTCCAGACTTCAGCATTTGATTTTCACAACGAACGTAAAGACACGAGCGGAGCTACAACAACAACTCAGAGCCCACTCGTTCGTCAGAAATGCCGAATTCGCTGGAATCGAGCAAGGCCCCGAAAAGAAGAGGCAAAAAATGCAAACACCGATTAGATGCCATAGTTGTGGTAAACTCGGACACAAGGCAATGGAGTGCCGAAAGAGAAGAGCAAAAGAGAGGAACGAGAGAAACGAGACGAGACCAGGCTATAGCAGCGGCAGATTTACAGTTACGTGTTTCAAATGTGGCAACGATGGACATATTGCATCGGCGTGCGCGAAGAGACCAGCAAAAGCGAATATAAGCATAGAGAGGAGAGTCGACACGTGTGCGGTAATTCAGCAGAACGGGACAGCAATACAGTTTGGATTCTGGTTCCGAATGCTCGTTAATAAAAGAGACAATTGACGAGAAGCTTGCCGGCAAGAGATGCCATAATCTTGTAGTTTTGAGAGGCATAGGCGACTATGTTGTCAAGAGTAATTTGCAAATTCTGTCCACTGTAAAAATTTCTGAATTTAATCTTGAATTGTTATTTCACATAGTTGATAAGAACTACCTTAAATACGATATGATGATTGGGCAAGATATTTTTCAGCTTGGTTTTGGAGTAATGTTAGAAAGTAACAGGTTCGATATTTACAAAACACAAACGGTATTATCTATAAATGACGATAGCATGTTAAATAAGGTCGACTCAATTGCTAGTGATAAATCAAAACTAAATGCTACGAGTATATTGGCCAAACTGTTCGAACAACCACCAACGTTGGAACGGCCTGATATTATTACATCCAACCAAACAAACTGGCTCCGCTACAAAAAATATATAAGCTCACACATTGAGCTAAGCCCAACACTGCACCACGAGGCTGATAATTCTGTAAATACCTTTGAATTTATTCTCACCACTGCTGCACGCGTATCTACACCTCAAATGAAACCAAAAGTAGTACATCAGTACCGTACAAATAGGCAAATTCAACAGCTTCTTTTAGAAAAATGACATTTATGACGAGAGTGGCAAAAAAACAGATCACCAGCAAGCAAAGAGAAATTAAAAGCTGCAACTCGAATACTCTCTAGAGTACTGAAACAAGAAGAAAATCTTGCACAACACCAATACATCGAACAACTCTCTCTAACATGTGCCAAAAACCCACTCTGGAAAGCGCGCAGTCTCAGTGCCCCTATTGAAAAAGAAAGCCCTATCCGAAGTCTTACAGGAATATGGGCTAGAAGTGACTCAGAAAAGGCGAACGTGTTTGCAACACACCTCCAAGAAGTCTTCCAACCAAATCCTGCGACCAATTTATTTGAGCTTCCGGAATTCTCAAGCTCTGACATAATACACACTACGCCCCTGAAATTCCGATCAAGCGAAATTACTCAAATAATCAAAGAGCAATTAAAGCCGAACAAAGGACCGGGCCACGATAGAATTACTCCAAAAATGATCATAGAACTACCGAGCTGTGCTGTAAATCATTTATGCACGCTTTTCAACGCAATGACTAAATATGGTTATTTTCCTCAAAGATGCAAAAAGTCAACTATAGTTATGATTCCAAAACCTGGCAAAGACAAAACACAAGCATCTTCATATAGACCAATAAGTCTTCTGTCCTGCTTATCAAAACTTATTCGAAAAACTCATCTTATCGCACATCAGTCCCCATCTTAGTATAAATAACATAATCACAATGCATCAATTTGGGTTCCGAGAAAAACATGGTACAATAGAACAGGTAAACCGTATCACCACGGAAATACGCTCTGCGTTTGAACAACGAGAATACTGCTCTGATTTATTTCTTGATATTGCCCAAGCGTTTGACAGGGTGTGGCTCGATGGACTCATGTACAAGATCAAAACATTACTCCCCAATAGTATGCACAGACTCCTCGAATCCTATCTGCATAAAAGATAATTCTCCGTAAGATGCAGCGCCTCAACATCTGCTGAGCGTGAAATCAAATGTGGAGTCCCTCAAGGAAGCGTTCTCGGTCCCATTCTATATACACTATACACATCGGACATTCCGACAAACATTCAACTTACCACTTCAACTTTTGCAGATGACACTGCCATGCTTAGCCGGAGTAAATGTCCCCTTAGAGCAACTGTTATTCTACAAAATCATTTGGAATCTCTTGAAAAATGGTTAGCTAACTGGAGAATTAAAGTAAATGAAAGTAAATGTAAACACGTAACATTCACACTGAACAGACAAACGTGTCCCCAGCTTACTCTAAACGGAGCACGAATCCCCCAGTCAAACACCGTCACATACTTGGATATCCATCTTGACAGGAGACTCACCTGGCGCTCACAAATAGCAGCCAAAAAAACTCAACTAAAGTTGAAGCTCCATTGGCTAATCAACTCTCAATCCCCTCTTTGCCTTGAATACAAAATACTTATGTATAACACCGTGATCAAGCCAATATGGAAATACGGCTCTGAACTCTGGGGAAATGCCAGTCGTAGTAACATCGAAGTAATTCAAAGAGTTCAATCTAAGACACTTAGACTCATCACTGGTGCTCCTTGGTATATAAGGAACGAAAACATTCATCGAGACTTAAATATTAACACCGTTTCTGACGAAATTTTCCATCAAAAAGCAAAACACCAAGCTAAATTAACATCTCATCCAAATCCTCTTGCACGCTCGCTAACCAGAACTTCCAGTTGGAGTAGACTTCAACGTGCCGATCATCCACTCGCTCAGTTCCGATATAATTAGAGCCGTGCTTAAAACTAAACCCATCGCTAAAAAATGGATTTTAGTTATAATATTAGTCTAAGATTTTAAAAGTTGTTCTTAGTCTCTATTAAGAAGAGAAGATCCTGCAATTAAAAAGCAGCAAAAAAAAAAAAATTGTCCAAATATTCGGAATTCTTCATTGATGGTATCCCATGTAGGCGTGTGACCACGGGTTCACTGGAAATCCGTTTGCTAGACATGAATAAAACTGTTCAAAGGCTACCGTATCGCCTCAGCGAAGACGAAAGGCAAATAGTAAGAAATAAAATTGATCAAATGTTAGAAGCAAAGGTAATTATACCTAGTAGCTCTCCCTTCGCTAGCCCTATGTTACTTGTGAAAAAGAAAGACGGCAGTGATAGGCTTTGTATTGACTATCGGGAGTTAAACGCAAATACAGTGTTAGATAAGTATCCCTTGCCGTTAATATCAGACCAGATTGATCGCTTACGTGGCGGGAAATATTTTTCCAGTTTGGATATGGCCAGTGGTTTTTATCAGGTGCCAATTCACCCCGATTCTGTTGAGAGAACAGCTTTTGTGACCCCTGAAGGTCAATATGAGTTTCTGAATGCGTCATCTGTTTTTCAGCGTGCCATAGTCCGAGCCCTGGGGAATTTATTTAATACCTATGCGGTGGTCTATATTGATGATGTGTTGATTGTCTCAGATTCTGAAGAGGAAGCGTTCGAAAGATTGGAGAAAGTGCTAAGCGTGTTATTAATTTCAGGGTTTTCTTTCAATGTAAAAAAATGTCAATTTCTGCGAAAGGAAATAGAATACTTGGGTTTCGTTTTAAAGGAGGGTGAACTGAAGCCCAATCCAAGAAAAATTCAGGCATTATCTCAACTTCCAGAACCAGGTTCAATCACACAGATACGACAGTTTATTGGTTTAGCATACTACTTCAGGCAGTTCGTCCCTAGATTTTCGGAAGTGATGAAACCATTGAAACCAATTAACTTCGAAATTAAATGATTTCAAATGGGAAAAACAACATGAGGAAATTCGTCAAAGAATCATTAAAGTCCTGATCAGTGATCCAGTATTATTCATTTTTGACCCCAAATTTCCAATTGAATTGCATACGGATGCGAGCGCAAATGGTTATGGCGCTATGTTATTGCACAAAGTAGAAGGAAAACGCAGGGTAGTCGAGTATTATAGCAAATGCACCACGTTAGCAGAATCTAAATACCACTCTTATGAGCTCGAAACATTGGCAGTCTTTAATGCCATCAAGCACTTCCATTATTATTTAACCGGTAGACAGTTTACTGTGTATACAGACTGCAATTCTATTAAGGCGAGTCAGTAAGCGTTAAGTTGAAGAATATTCTACTAAGCTATTCTCTGATGAAATGCATGGTTGATAGCCAAATTGTTGGGTTTGTGCGGAAGAGAGCGTGTACTCTAGAGGAGATTGAGAAGGTTTATCCCGCCAAACTAACATTTGACGACACAAGAAGTGTAAGAAAATTTGCTACGGAAAGTTCAGTTGAATGATATGAGTAATGAAGTCAAGCGATACATTAGAAAAATGAAGAACAAAGAAATACAATGAAGTTTATGTTGAGTTAAGCAACACGAGGACGTGTTATAGTCAGGAAGGCCGTGTCGGGAATTTACTTGGTTTATAAGATTTAATGTTAATTATAAGTCTCGCTGTGTATTCGCTATGGAAATAAATGATGATGAAAAGGAATGAGAAGAGAGAGAGAGCGCTTTATTGAGAGAGTGCTTGTATGAGAGTTTCTGTATGAGAGCGCTGTGGGGAAGGAGAGCGAAAATCCCTTCTGAGCGTGGCGCAATGGGAGGTGAGGAGGAAGAAGAAACAAAAAGATGAAGGACAGTTCGAATTGGCCTCCGAAAAGAACAGAAGTGACCATTGCGACTCGCTGCGCGACAGTGAAACAAATTATAAAACATGAACGACGCTAATGAAAATCCATCTCCGACACGCACTTCATATGCGAGCAATTCCCGATTGCGGATAATAGCAGGAAGGGGAAAAGCACTGAAAAGTTTGAAAACATGTTTAATCGTTGTTTTATTTGTCGCCTTTTTTACATCCCTAACTTATCAAATAGTCCTTCAGCGGTAGGTATGCAGGTATCCTGTCGGTACTACATTCGTGCGCGTGTCTGTCCTTCGCCGTCTGTAGCAGTTTCCGTGCATTATTTTAGAAGAAAAGCACAACGCATATTACATCAATTTTAAGCCTTCTGTTGTTTCCCATCTAGTGGTAAGGGATAAAGAAAATAAAGTAAATAAATTTCATTGAGCACCATCAGCATCTGCGACAACATGCGACAGGTCATTGTATTTACTTTAAGATAAAATATAATATAAATTAATAATATAATATAAGAAAAGTATTGTTACTGGGTATATTATCAGAGCATGAAAAAGAAAGTAAGATGCAGTTGTTTATAGTATTCGGAAGTTATAAAATTACGGTGAGGTGATGCGCTTGTTTCACATTAAAGCTAACAGTAAACGATGATGATACATAAAAGTAAAAAGCAGAATGACAGAGTGCAAGTATGACCAAGTATCAAGTGATAATTGCTATATCCATGAAAATGGTACGTGGTGCCTTCACAGAAATAGGTGAATTTGTTTTTTTAAATACTTATTTATTCATCAATATCTATTTAGTCCCCTTCAAATTAATTCCCTTTCGGATATAATAAAATTAATTTCCTTTCGGATATAATACACTATTTCCCAACGTTTTTTTCAATCTTCTATATGTATGAGTTCTTATATTTTATAATTCTTATAATAGATCCTGATCAATAATATATACTTGTTAACCTTATAGGGTCGGAGAAGTCTCCTTAACTCCGTTGGACAATTTCTTTTTATTATCATATGAGAACTAACAATAAGTTTTTACAAAATGATTTGCGATTAGACTTCGCTGGGCTGGTAAGTCCTTTCGGCAAAGACAGGGCCGACTGCTGAGTTGCGTTAAACCTCTCGTTTGTTAGTTAGGGTGCAAGGAAAACTTGCAATGGTATTGAGTTCAAAAATGGCATTTAAAACTCGCAGAATTTTAAAGTCTCTTTTCATTCCTAGCGTTCTCAATGTCTTTGAGGTTCAATGCTAGTTGTGCTGTAGCTTGGATCCTTGAGCGGCTAAGGATAGCTGTATTGACGGCAAATGTGAATACTGTTAGGCGTCCATTTGTTGGGATGTCGGATGTGTAATGGAGGTAAAGAGTTGGCCCAAGCACACTGTGGTACTCCAATCGTAATTTTAAAGTCAGCGGAAGTGGCAGTGTTAAACTAGACTGCAAGCATTTTGTTATAGAGAAGGGTAGAGTTTTGACTTAAACGTTAGTTCGGCTTGGATGAAATACAATTGGGATGTGTTGCTGGTGGTAGTCATTGGATTATACATTTTCTAGGTGAGCCGCAAGGTGTTCGGTTTTTCTGCAGCAATACGGACCTTGCCGCCTGAGGAATTCCTTGTCGTCAAAACGGTATCAGTCTGTGCGCGAATAGCTTGTTTCGCTCTCCAAATTGTTTAGTGCCTGCTGGTAATAGTTGCTCTATATATCGGGTTAAGCGTAACGTTCTAAGATTTTGGGGATCTTAGTTTAGGGATTAAAAGTTAAATGTGCGTCTGAGCATAATTTATAATTTATAAATACAGTCAGACTAACAAATTTACTTCGCTCGCGGTTCAATCAAGTAAGAGTTTAGAGCTGAGATAGATTTTGCAAAGAAACACTAACTAATAAGCTTACAAGCTTAATAGATGTTTCTTTTGTTATTTTTTTTTTAGTGTCCTCTATAAAATGCGGTCGATGTGTATAGCGTTTTTGTCACGTTTCTTAGCACATATAATATATAATGGTTTTTAAAACTATCTGGGTTTATTTCTGATGCGGATATTTTAAAAATTGTTTATTCACATATAACTATAATTCCGCATCAAACAGTGCGGACGTGTTTATGTTCTGTGCTCCAAAAATATACAAAATACCCCAAGGGAAAAGTTAATAACTACCAACAATTTACCACAAAAACATTGCGATGTAAAATCGCTCATTAAAATAGTTGTGCAAACTCCTTTCTTTTGTAAGTATTATATTTTAAAGAAAATTTGTAGAAAAAAACCAAGCAATCAACATTTACAATGAGTCAAAACGACATTCACACTCAACGTCAACAAAAGCAAGATAAACGTCGTCTCTCATCGATACGAAACAACGCGTATTTCTTCTATGTGTCTTCGCAACCCGCCGAAGTGCACAAAATAAATGCAAACGATCGTCCATGGTATATCACCCCCAACCCGACACATGAACTTTAGCCAACAACGAACGAGAGAGCGCGTTCTTGCTCACCGGCAATCCCAACAATATTCCAAAGAGAAGTGACCTCTCCCACGGAAACTAAAACTTCGACCTCATAAAACACTACACTCGCAACAACAACAAATACTGAAACGGTATCCTCCGTACTCACGGTGGCTACTGAAACGCTCGTTTCTGCTGAATCAGCAACAATGCCAAAAATAAAGCAAACTGGGTTGGAGAAAATTGAAAAAATAAAATAAAAATCAATCGGCACACTCTAAGTCAGCGAACTGAGACCCAGGAAAACAACAGATTTGGAATACTGGAAGATATTGATACGGATCTACCCCGCAGCACTGACGAAGGGTACAAAAAGAAGCCAAAGCCAAAGGTGGGAACCTATATACAATAAATCCGCGAGAGAAGGTCGAATAAGCTGATTAACAATTTGATTGAACTTGTTGAAAAAGACAATTTCCACATAATACCCAAAAAAAAAGGCAGCATCCACGAAACTAAAGTCCAGGTAAAAACTGAAGAGAACTTTAGGACTCTAACACACTACTTAAGCAAAAATAACAAAAACGTAGCGTACCAACAAAAAAATATTAAGGGTTTCCAAGTCGTTCTCAAGGGTATAGAGCCTGACGTAACACCCTCAGATATCAAGCAGGCATTTAACGATAAGCGTTTCAAGGCGAAAACTGTCTTTAACATCCTGAACAAAGACAGGAGACTGCAACCACTCTTTAAAGTCGAGCTGGTACCTGACACTAAAGCTATGAGGAAAAATTAAGTGCATCCTATTTACAAGCTATAGTTTCTTGTGCACCGTAGAATTACTGTAGAAGAACCACACAAGCGCAAAGGCCCCGTCCAATGCACTAATTACGAAGAATATGGCCATAAAAGAGCACAACTGCACATTGTGTTAAGTTTGTGTGGTTTGTGTTTAGCTTCCTGAATCGTCTTATTGCACGACAAACAAAAGTGATCCTAGCTCCAAAAAGTGCGGAAATTGTGGGGGTAACCACACTGCAAACTATAGAGTCTGTCCAATATACAAAAACCTCAAAAGCCGGATTAATCAATGAGTAACGTCCGCACATCTCCATAACGCACAGAATACCCCTATACAATCAAAAACATAAAAAGACACAGAAGTCTTGTTCGCAACGGCGAAGAAGTCCTCATTTGGTCCTGCGACCACCTTCCAAAATGTGACCTTCGGAACTGTCCTAAAGGACAAACGGAACCAAGCTCTACGACAACAACTTTCAACAACTCATGCTGCCCAAACTGATCCGACACCGAATCCCCCAACACCGATACAGCAACAAAGTAGCTTTAAAACTTTGATGCATACTCTGCAGCAGCAGTGATAGAATTCATGTCCTTCATGAGGACTACCATGCAAGACAAAAATATCCTCATGGAGATGCTTGTATCTACTCCAAATAATCATCGGCTCCTCTTCGAATATCATTGTGGAACGCCAACGCCGTTTCACGGCATAAACTTGAGATAACTCAATTCCTGCATGACAATCATATTGACGTCCTGCTACTGTAAGAAACATATCTCTCTTCTAACTACAACTTTCAAATAAGTGGCTTTTTGGTCTACGGAACAAATCATCCAGATGGAAACGCACATGGCGGAACCGCTATCCTGATTAGGAACTGCATCACACACCACTACGCGAGTTTGAAAAAAAACTTACAGGACACATCCATAAATGTACAACTAGGAAGCAACAATCTTGTGCATCACACACCACTACGCGAGTTTGAAAAAAAACTTACAGGACACATCCATAAATGTACAACTAGGAAGCAACAATCTTAGCCTCGCAGTGGTATATTGTCACTCTCGTTTCAATGTTTCCGAACAACAATTTCTGGACTTCTTCAACACCGTAGGGGACCACTTCAATGCTGCAGGTGACTACAACGCCAAACACACCCACTGGGGATCACGCCTCGTCACTCCTAAAGAGAAACAGTTGTATAACGCCATTATAAAGGCAAACAGAAAGCTTGACTACCTGTCTTCAGGCAGACCATCATACTGGCCTACCGAGCCCAACAAAATTCCTGACTTGATCGACTTTGCAATAACTTAAAATATCCCTCGAAACCTCATCAGTGCCGAATCTGTACCGGATCTATCATCTGACCACTCGCCAATCCTCTTAAATCTCAACCTGGTTGCAGGCTAACAGATTAACATCAAAGAAAACAAACTGGGTTAAATACATAAAATAAATATGTTCACACATTGAGCTGAACCCAAGGCTAAGCTTTGATGCCGAGATAGAATCAGCACCAAAGACCCTGGAGAGTGTCTTAGTTACATTCGCCTTAATCTCAACACCTCAAATACAGAGCGCACCTAGCATAACAAACGCAGACATCGGGCGGCTCGTTCTTGACAAACGCAGTATGCGACGGGAGTGGCAAGTTCATAGGTCGCCAATCGCTCATCCCAGTTTAACCACACCGGCGGAAACTATCACCATTACGAAATATCCCTGGTGGATGGACCCGCAGCTATAAAGCTACCACACTCGAAACGCATCTTCAACATGTGTTCCAGCCAAACCATGCTACAAGTTCGTTTGTATTACCAACGGTAACCGGCGACGACCAAGCATACATGAGTCAATCGAATTTCAAGTGAAGGAAATATTTAAAATCATAAAGGATAAACTAAATTCAAAAAGTGCCCAGGTTGTGATCTAATAACCCTAAAGGTAATTACCGAGCCTCCATTCTATGATGCATGCACTATTTTATTGCTTTTAAAGCTGTTACAATCGGGTACTATCCAGAGAGGTGGAAAAAATCGGCCATAGTAATGATACCAAAGGCTAGGCCAAATTCTAGAAGCCTTGTCTCTCAAAACTA
The DNA here is from genome assembly GCA_018150545.1 of Drosophila ercepeae. Classification (NCBI taxonomy): domain Eukaryota; kingdom Metazoa; phylum Arthropoda; class Insecta; order Diptera; family Drosophilidae; genus Drosophila; species Drosophila ercepeae. Next base: position 21,555,184 of record JAECWL010000161.1, on the reverse strand, counting down.
TTTTAAAATTGTCTGATGACCCCAATAACCCACTACCTGAGGAGAAGAAATCTTATTCCAGCGCATCAGTTTGGTTTTCGAGAGAAACATGGAACAATTGATCAAGTCAATCGAGTAACATCAGAAAAACGATCTGATTTCGAAAAACGGGAACATTTATTTTATTTTTTTTATAACTTTGCTGTATTTATTGCATCTTCTTAGGAATTATGAGAAGAATAAGTCTTCAAATATTAATTTTAAGCGATATTCAAAAGTCTTTTTAATTGTGGTCTGGAAAGAAAGGACCTAATGATCAGTGCTGGGTCGTTGCGGCGAAGTCGGGATCGGTCACAAACTCCGTGTTAAACTTCTCGCAAGGTGGTTAGGGTGTGACGTTAATTTGCTCATTTAATTTTGTTTCTTATGGGTTATTTCATCTTTGACGGATCTGATATTAAGGTCTCTTTGTATATTTTCATTTCGGATATACCAGGGAGCTCAATGATTGTTCTCAGTATCTTTGATTGGGCCCTTTGCATGATCCCAATGTTACTACTGCTGCCACTTATAAGGATCGGCGAACCATATCCAACAGAAGCAAGGGTATTTACACTCCGAAAATTATCTATATTTTTTTGTTATAACCGTTTAGTTAAATTCAAAGCAACTATCGATTATAACAATAAATTCAGGTAATAACATAAGAAAAATAAAAAATTCGCTAAAAACAATATACAAGCAACAACCCGGAACTCAACGAGAACGATGACGCTGCATTTGCTGATTTGCTAAATCGGTAATATACGAGGCACGTTTAGAAAGTAAGTGTACGGGTACTCTCACAGCTGTAGAGAAGACTTTTTCGAAATGTTAGCAACACTTGACATCAGCCAATCTCAATCCTTAAAAATGAGACCAAATGAGACATTAGTGTATTGAAAACTCTTGACGCAGAAGCATCTCTCGCGAAAAGTGTCGATCGTATATCCCGCTAAGTGCGAAATTCGCGACGTTACTACCATGTATTACCTCGTGATATAAAGTTCCGGTTGAAATTTATAATGAGGTAAAAACTATTAGGACTGTTAACTGTAAAATGTTAAGCTGAGAATCGTACGGGTGTATAAAAGTAGTGTCGCGAGTTCAAAAATGGTTCCGTTCATGACGATCAGAGGAGCGGAAGACCTTCAATTGTAACTGACGAACGTGTGGAAAAAATCGAATTTGCGGTCCGTGACGCAAAATGAAATGTAAAAGAACTTTCTGCGAAATCTTCAGATCCTTGATACCCGAAACAATTACAAAAACTCTCAAATATGAAAAATTGTCTGCGAAGTGGGTCCCAAAGCAGCTGACAAAACAGCACAAGCTAAATCGAGTTCAGAGCTCCAAAGAGCTTTTAGAACGCTACAAATTCGAAGGTGATAATTTTCTCTACTCTATTTTTACTGGAGACGAAACTTATGTTTCTCACTAAACGCCTGAAACTAAGATGCACTCTCAACAATTGCGTCACACTTTGTCACCCTCCGCCAAGAAATTAAAAACTACAATTTCAGCAAAAAAACTTCTGGTATCCGTGTTGTGGGACCATAAAGGCATAATTTGCATGCTGACAAAGGGAGTCTGCCAATGCAAGACCACACCTCACGAAACAACACCTGGACTCCTTTGAATGGGACGTTTTGAACCACCCCCCGTATTCCCGTCTCCTTCCGATTTCCATCTGTTTACTTCCAGAACTTTCTTTCTTTCGCGTGAAGACGTGTTTTCATCGAGCTCCGATAAAAACAATTGATTCTAGTGAAGTGAATGATTATTAATAAACAACAAATAAATATATTGAAAGCGAAAAAAACGCTCCGGGCGATGCACCATCGCTCGAATACATATTCTGCGTTTGAAATAGTTAAATAATAGTTTCAAACAAATTAATTAAAAAAAAAAAAAAAAAGGCACTATGAGCCAGAACGACACTCGCGCTCAGCGGCAACGAGAGCAAGACGATCGCCGGCTCTCATTACAACGAAACAACGCGTACTTTTCTTATGTCTCCTCGACACCTTCAAACGAAGACAACGAGCGGCCAATAACCCATAACCCAACGAACCTTCTTGTACCAACAAATCAAGAAAGAGTGCGCTCTTGCTCTCCCTCACTTCTAGCTCCGACACAAGCTCCGCTATCTGCAACAACAACAACTGGAGCAATATCGACAACCCGCACTACTTCGCCATTGGCTGCACCCGCTCACGCTTTTGCTGTGTCAACGAATACCAAAACAAAAGCCCAAGAGCCAAACGGCACTGCTGCACAACTAGCAAAACAAAACGCAAACAAAAAAGCTGGGTCGGCCTCACAGACTGGACTGGACCGCTACATAACAATAAAGCGGAAGCTTAGCCCAAAAACTTCCGATACAGAAAACAAGCCGAAAAATATACGCGACAATACTACCTCGATCAACAATGAAGCGCCTGCAAATAGCAACAGATTCGCTTTGCTGGCAGATACCAACGAGGACGTGCCACTGAAATCCATCGATAAGGAACCAAAGAAAATAAAGCCTTCCCCAATTTACATCCGCGAGAAGAGCACAAACGGTTTGGTAAATTCTTTAATTGGCCTTATTGGAAAAGATAGCTTTTATATAATACCCCTCATAAGAGGTACTATTAATGAAATAAAACTTTAAACGAAAACGGAGGAAAACTACAGGAAAGTCACAAACCATCTTACTGCAAACAAAACATGCTTTTACACCTACCAGCTTAAAAGTAGCAAGGGTTTGCAAGTAGTACTGAAGGGCATTGAGCCTGATGTAAAGCCCGAAGAGATAGCTGAGGCCCTAAAGGATAAGGGATTTTGCGTCAAAAGCGTACACAATATCAAAAACAGAAACAGGCAGCCGCAACCACTCTTTAAGATTGAGCTTGAACCAGAAAACAAGCATCTAAAAAAAACGAGGTTCATCCAATTTATAAACTCCAGCTCCTTCTGCACCGTAGGATTACAGTAGAAGAGCCGCATAAACGTAACGCTCCTGTTCAATGTATGAACTGCCAAGAATACGGCCACACGAGATCGTATTGCACACTTCGCCCAGTGTGTGTAGTCTGTGGAGATCTCCACGTCTCCACACATTGCCAAGCTAATAAAGAAAATGCAAGCGCGAAAAAATGCGGTAACTGTGGGGGTAATCACACAGCAAACTACAGAGGCTGTCCAATCTACAAAGAGCTGAAAACCCGTCTCCACCAAAGAATGAACACGGCAAGGGTACACTAAGGAACAGCTACGCTGATACCATCGGAAACAAATCCAGAAGTACTTTTTTCGAAACCAACAAGTATTGCTCCCTGGCCTAAAACAAGCACTAACAATATAAGTTTTGCAAACGTTTTAAAATCAGGTATGACACCTCCAACCCAAAACTCCCAAACCTCACATGAAGAACACACAAAATTGGACACACAACAAAACTATAGGCCATCCGAGCAGCAAGAAACGAAAACTGAAGCTATGATCCAAGCCTTACAACAGAGCATGATGGAATTCATGACATTTATGCGAACCACCATTCAAGACATGATGCGTAATCAAAACCTATTGATACAAATGCTTGTCTCCCAACAATGAAAATAAATAATGGCTACCTTACGCATAGCTACGTGGAACGCAAATGGTGTCTCACAGCGCAAACTTGAGCTAGCTCAATTCCTACATGAGAAGCATATCGACGTAATGCTTCTTTCGGAGACTCATCTTACGAGCAAATACATCTTTCAAATAAGAGATTACAACTTCTATGGTACAAATCACCCCGATGGTAGAGCACACGGTGGGACCGGCATTCTAATTAGGAACCGTATGAAGCACCACTTTTACAAAGAGTTTGCTGAAACTTATCTACAGGCCACATCTATCAACATACAGCTGGAGGACAACACTCACCTCACACTAGCGGCCGTATACTGCCCCCCTCGTTTCACAATATTGGAAGACCAATTCCTGGATTTCTTCCATGCACTAGGACCACACTTCATTGCAGCAGGCGACTACAATGCTAAACATACTCACTGGGGATCGCGCCTTGTGAATCCAAAAGGAAAACAGCTTTATAAGGCTTTAATTAAAGCCACTAATAAACTTGATCATGTTTCCCCTAGGAGTCCCACATACTGGCCATCAGACCTCAATAAGCTGCCTGACTTGATTGACTTCGCAGTCACGAAAAATATTCCTCGCAGTTTCGTTAGAGCTGAATGTCTACCAGATCTGTCATCTGATCACTCGCCTGTGCTAATTCATCTCAGCCGGTATGACTTCGCACAAAACGAACTGGCTAAGGTATAAAAAATATATAAGCTCACACATTGAGCTAAACCCAAAACTCAATACAGAACCTGATATAGAGAGCTGCACAGAAACACTGGAATCCATTCTTACGGAAGCAGCACGAAATGCAACACCTAAAACCACAAACGTTACGATTAATCCGAATAAGACTAACGCACAAATCGAGCAACTCGTCCACGCAAAACGACGCTTACGTAGAGAATGGCAATCCTCCAGATCACCATCTGCAAAACAAAAGCTAAAAATAGCCACACGGAAGCTGACCAACGCTCTGAAACAAGAGGAAGAGTACGCTCAGATCCGATATATAGAGCAACTTTCACCAACAGGTACCAATCATAAGTCACTGTGGAGAGCCCACCCAACCCTTCGCCCACCGACTGAAACCGTTTTGCCCATAAGGAATTCCTCAGGCGGCTGGGCACGTAGTGATGCAGACAGAGCCACCACATTTGCCGCTCACCTACAAAATGTATTTACGCCAAACGAGGCTACTAGCACATTTGCGCTACCGACTTCAAACGCAAACTGCAACCAGCAACACACCCCAATTGTGTTTCGTCCAAAAGAAATATCAAAAATAATTAAAGAAAATATCAGCCCAAAAAAATCCGCCGGCTACGACCTGATTACCCCGGAAATGATCATCGAGCTGCCACATTCTGCAGTTGGCTACCTAACGCAGCTCTTTAATGCCATCACAAAACTTGGCTACTTTCCACAACGATGGAAGAGATCGATAATCATAATGATTCCGAAGCCTGGTAAGGACCACACAGTTCCCTCATCCTACAGACCAATAAGCCTACTCTCATGTATATCGAAACTATTCGAAAAATGCCTGCAAATCCGACTGAATCCACACCTGAGAGCCCACAATATAATCCCAGCCCACCAATTTGGCTTTCGCAAAAGCCACGGAACCATTGAACAGGTGAATCGAATAACAGCGGAGATAAGAACTGCATTTGAAAATTGAGAATACTGTACAGCCGTATTTCTAGACGTATCCCAAGCATTCGACAGAGTCTGGCTAGAAAGCACACACAAACTTCTAAGCTCATACCTATATGACAGAAAGTTTGCAGTGCGGTGCAACACTGCTACTTCCACTGACCACGAAATTAAGGTTGGAGTCCCCCAAGGCAGCGTTCTTGGGCCAACTTTATACCTCATCTATACCGCTGACATTCCTACAAATAGTCGGCTAACAGTGTCCACGTTTGCCGACGATACAGCTATCCTTAGCCGTTCAAGGTCCCCAATCCAAGCTACAGCACAGCTGGCATTGCACCTCATAGCCACTGAGAAGTGGCTCTCTGACTGGCGAATAAAAGTCAACGAGAAAAAATGCAAGCACGTGACATTTACGCTGAACAGACAAGATTGCCCACCACTTTTGATGAACAACATACCACTACCGAAAGCAGATGAGGTAACGTACCTAGGAGTACACCTCGATAGAAGACTTACATGGCGCAGACACATTGAAGCGAAAAAATTCATCTTAAGCTCAAAGCGAACAACTTACACTGGCTCATCAACGCTGGCTCTCCGCTCAGCTTGGACCACAAGGTCTTACTTTACAACGCAGTACTGAAACCAATCTGGACCTATGGTTCACAGCTATGGGGCAACGCCAGCAACAGCAATATTGACATCATACATCGGTCACAGACAAAGATCCTGAGAACTATCACTGGGGCACCGTGGTATGTTCGAAACGAAAACATCCATCGAGATTTAAATATTCCAACAGTCACCAATGAAATCAAAGAGCTTACGAAAAAATATCATGGCAAGCTTTCCTCGCACCCCAACCACCTAGCGCGAAATCTAACCCAGCTCAGCAGTCGTTCCCGTCTCCGACGAAGGGACCTACCAACCCAGCTAAGAAATCTTTAGGGACGCTTAATCACGGAACAGTTGGATTAATTAAAACGACTGTTTAGGAAAATTGTATTAGTTAAGATTTTTAAACTTATTGTTAGCTCTTATTTAAGAGGATCCAATAAATAAAAGCAGAGTAAAAAAAAAAAAAAAACATCCCGTAAGGTGCACATGGGTGGGAAGAAGTTTTCAACGGACGTGAGGTAATGAGGGAGGTGGAGAAGTGGGCGAAAGAGCTGGCGGGAGACTTCTTCGAGGCAGGAATCAATAAATTGTTACTGCGGCCCACCACTTGGATTGAGAGGGTCCAAAAATAACTTACATATGTACAAGTGTAACCAAGTATGTTTTTACACACATGACAGCAATTTAAAAACATGTTTAAAACCCAGTTTTAAAAATGCTTGTTAATGAGTACATTAATGAGAGACCACATAAAAGGGATTACTCACACGGGATTACTCTACTCTTTAGTCAGTAGATTAAATGGTAACCGATCAGTGGTCAACAAGTACAGGTATTCGCTTAGTTTCTTAAACAACTTTCGGTAGTGAATCGGAGCCCATGCAGCTGCTAGTAGGCTAAATATCGCTGCCAAGGAAATAGATATTATTACCCAAAACTGCATGAGCAAGCCAAAGAAGAGGCAAAAGCTCAAGGGGGTATTGAAGCCTAAATGCTTTTGAAAATAAAAAAAAATGCGGGCCAAGCCGAAACCAACAGGTATTCTACTTCTATAGTTGAAGAAGCTTGGGACGATTTACGGAAAATGATGCATTAATCCGTTGAAAGTCTAGAACAGAAAGCTACATACAGTATTCCCAAGATTCCCGTATGAATTATAAAAAATACTGCATGTTCAAAAACTACACAGTGCATTCTCACCTTTCGATAGATGCACTGGAGAAGAGCGTGCTGCCACCATAAGGTTCGTAGACAGCCCAAGTGCTCCTGGCCCGCCAATACAGCCCGTCGTACCAGAGGAGATTGCACAGGAGATCGCCTCCCATAAAAATGGCAAGTCACCAAGTCTGTTCCTAATCTGTTCCCAAAGGCTGGCTAACATCTTCAACAGCTGCCTCCGTCTAGGGTATTTCGTAGGGAAGCGTGCTGGAGTAATTGTCCTCCCCAAGCCTGGAAAACCTGAAGCCAATCTAGCCTCGTATCGTTCGATAAGTTTGCTGGCAATCCTCTCCAAAATACTTGAAAGAGTATTTTTGCGCAGAGTACTGCCAGTACTGGACGAGGCCGGACTGATCCCTGATCACCATTTTGGCTTCAGCAGGAGTACCTCAAGGCTGTGCTCTTGGACACATCTTGTAAACCTCTACACAGCGGACCTTCCCATCACCCCCTCCCGGAAACTCACAGAAGCCACATATGCTTCTGCCTTCCTAGCCTCCGCCACAGATCCCCAGGAAGCATCAGCCATCCAGAGACAACTGGATGTTTTCGATCCACGGCTAAAACGATGAAACATCATAATCAACGCGGAGAAATCCTCCCACACAACCTTCGCCCAACGCAGGGGGGATTGCCCCCTCAACGGTTAAAGCATCCCTATGAATAACACTCCCAAATATCTAGGGCTGACCCTGGACCGCAGGCTCACATGGAGCTCTCACCTGATCAACAAGCGCAACCAGGCCAACCTACGACTTAAGCAACTGCACTGGCTCCTGATGAGAAGGTAGATCACCCGTCTCAGCGAAAGATACACAAAAAGACTTGACAACCACCCCAACCACCTGGCCATCAACCTCCTAGATAATAGCCAATCCCTAAGACGCCTGAAGAGGAAACACCCGCTTGACCTCCCCCATCAATAGACACCTAAGTCAACTTCATTAAATATACATTCCATGTACCTCCCTTATGTAGGGAACGTTAAAAAAAAATGTTCAAAAACAGCCGTGACACACTCAAGGATTAGCATAAAATTAAGTTTAAGAGCCAACCCCCGCCAACATTGATAAGAGGGTAGTGGGAATATGTCGTTGGCAAGGAGAGCTAGAAGAGTGTGTAAAAGGTGAGTTCCCGGATTGAAATGCATTTTTTTTCTGAAGAAGGACAGCTTCATGACCATGCTTATGGTGGGTCCGCTGCTACTATCTTGGGTACTTCTGAAATTTTTTTTTTTTTTTTTTTTTTTTTATTTATTTTCCTTTAAATTACATTCTGTTTCTTAAAGAATAACAATGAGTAATGGTTGAAGAATGGAAAAAAAGGTAGCGGCCCTTCCCATTGCAAGGATACGCTAATACTTTAATAGTTAACTAATAATTACTAATAATTTAATTCTGTTGGAGTTTTTCGTTTTAATCTTCTCGGTTCCAGCTCTCTCATCGGTATTTGTCTCTGGTTTGGGTTTTGGTGGTTTAGTAGTTGATTTGTGTGTTTTTTGCTGCTTTTTTTAATAGTTTCGTTGACTGTCTATAGAGACAGTCTTTATAAGTCTTTATGGATATCTTCATTTCTAATATACCATTCGGCATTTGTCATTGTTCTGAGCATTTTCGATTGTGTTCGTTGAATTTGCTGTAAGTGAGATTTACTGGCAGTTCCCCAGATTTCTATTCCATACGTCCATATTGGTTTTATTATCGCCTTGTATATTGCAATTTTGTAATGTAATTTTAGTTTTGAGGGTTTTCCTATTAGCCAGTTAAGTTGTCGAAATTTGTTTTTTATTTCATTTCGTTTGTTTAGGATGTGCTGCTTCCATGTCAGTTTTGCGTCAATGGTTAGTCCAAGGTACTTGGCATATGGGCGTAGCACTATTTGATTGTCGTTGATTTTAATAGCTAGGTTTTTGGGTTGTCGTTTTGTGTATATTACTTGTTGAGTTTTGTCTTTATTTATCTCGATGCCCCATCTCTCGAACCAGGATACTGTTTGTGTCATGATTTGTTGTAAGGTACTTGCAGCTGTTTTTTCACACGCGCTTGACGACATTAATACAGTATCATCTGCGAACGTAGCAATCATTGATCCAGGGATAGTTGGCGCTGGAATATCGGAGGTGTAAATCAGGTATAAGATGGGTCCAAGCACACTACCTTGGGGAACACCCGCTGTCACTGGCATAACGTCTGAGCATTCATTGTCATATTTGATATAGAAATATCTGTCCGTTATATAGCTTTGTAGGATGGTATATAAGTTGTCTGGTAGTATATTTCTTAGCTTATGCAGCAGTCCTTTGTGCCATACCTTGTCAAATGCTTTAGCAATGTCCAGGTACACAGCATAGCAAAACTTCTTTTTGTCAAAATCCTCTGTTATTTTATTAATTACTCGATGGACCTGTTGGACGGTCGAGTGCTGCTTCCGAAAGCCGAATTGGTGCGGAGGTATTATATTTTTTTGTGTCAGGGTTGGCTCGATTCTATTTAATAGGACTTTTTCAAATACTTTTGAGAGGACAGGTAATAAAGTGATTGGTCTGTACGAACTTACAGTATTGGCGTTTTTATTTGGTTTTGGAATTGCTTTAATTTGGCCTACCTTCCAAGTTATGGGGAAGTATTGTAGTCGAATGATTCCGTTAAACAGGTTTCTAATATAGGTGATTATGGTGTCTGGTAGTTCTTTCAGAAATTTTCCTCCGATTAAGTCATATCCGGGGGCTTTCTTGTTTTTAATTTGTTTTATGTGAGATTTAATTTCTGCCTTTGTTATAGTTTTAATTGCACAATTTGGGTTGGTGATTTGTGTTGGAAGCTCAGCGTTGCCGTTGTCCATGTCATTGGTAAATGATGTTTTAAAGTGTTCCGCAAGAGTGTCTGCTTTTTCTTTGTTTGATCTCGCCCATGTGTTGTTGTTTCTTTTTATAGGCGGCTTGTGTATAGTTGAGTTCGTCAATTTTTTGGTCGCTTTCCACAGAGAATAATTAGTAGATAAGGAGGTTCCGAGGTTGCTAAGGTAGTATTGTAGCCGGTTATCTTTGTCTGCCCTGAGAATTCTCTTGAGCTCGTCTGTTGCTCTATTAAGTTTGTTTTTATCTTCTGGATGCCTAGTCGTTTGCCATATCTTCCTAAGGTTACGCTTTTTTCTGATTTTGTCTTTAATAAAGGCGGGAGTTTTCTTTAATGCAGTCATTTTTATAGATGGTGTCGCTTGCGTTGCTGCATATATGATGTTGTCATTTAAATATGCTATTGCGGAGTCCAGTTCGTTGTTAGTCTTTAGAGAGATATTTATTTCCATGTTCTGTTCCAAAGTCTCATGAAACATATTCCAGTTTGTTTTGTGGTTAAATAAAGGGGGTCATTGTTGTTTTCTTCTACCCCACCATGTAACGTAATTAATATTGGGGAATGGTCGGAGGAGAGGTCTAGGCATGATTTTATTGTTAGGTTATCGCAAGTTATATTTTTTGTAATGCAGAAGTCAATTAAGTCCGGTAGTTTGTTTATGTCAGTTGGCCAGTAAGTCGGCTCGCCTGTGCTTAAGGCACGGCTATTATTGCTTCTTATTGCTTCATACAATTGTCTTCCCTTTGCAGTGGTAAGTCTGGACCCCCATGTTATGTGTTTGGCATTATAGTCACCTCCTGCCAAATACCGATTTCCCAGTGATTGTAGAAAATCGAGGTATTGGTCTTTTGTATTGTTAAATTTGGGTGGGCAATAAACTGCAGATATATTTATTGGACCCGTTGTGTCTGAGGTCGATACAGTAGTAGCCTGTATGTAGTCCTTTTTGAATCCATCGAGCTCTATGCACTTTATGCTTTTTTTAATTATTACTGCAGTACCACCATGGGCCTTACCGTCCGGGTGATTAGTAGAGAATATATTATAGTCAGGTATGTTTATATAGGTTTTCTCAGTTGAGTGAGTTTCAGAAATAAGCATGACGTCAATTAGCTTTTCATTTAAGAATGTTTTTAGTTCAAGTAAATGGCGTGAAAGTCCGTTAGCATTCCAGATGGCGATTGTTAGGTGTTTATTTGTCAAGTTTAGATACTAGGAGCGTGACAATGTTCATCATAGTTGTCATTTGGGCTATTAATTGTTTCATCAATTGTTTTAGTTCGTCAAAATCATTTTGTGCGGTTTGGCTTAATTGAGTTGGAGCAGGCTGTATATCAGGTACACTAGCAGTTTGGATTGCTGAGTTGGTTTGATGGCTATTTACTTGGTTTCTGTTTAAGACTTCGGCATAGGATATAGCTGGCGTCTTTAAGATTGCTGCGTTATTTGTTGTACTGTATTGTGTCGTTTGATTTGTTTCTGTTACCGGTATTTCTTTCTTCCGGAGAGGTGGGTATTTTTGGATTTGCAGTGCTTTGTACACCATACAACCTTTGTAGTTTGCAGTGTGGTTTTCACTGCATAATGCACATTTAATACTTGTTCGGTCCGATCTTGTATTTATAGTACACGATGAGGAGCTGTGTTTTCCAGCGCACTTTACACAAGTTGGGTCTTTGGTGCAGTAGTTTTTGGTATGTCCATATTTTTGGCAGTTTGTACATTGGGGAAGTGTTCGCTTTGGTCGCGGTGGCTCGAAAATTACTTTGCAGTGAAGAAGGTGCTCAATTTTATAGATGTCTTTATTATTTTCTTTCATTTTAAGTTCAATAGAGAATAGAGGCAATGGTTGTTTGGAGTCGTAGCGCTGGATATTGTGTAAATTTATAACTTCATGCCCTTGCCGAGCTAGTTCATTTATAATATCGTCTTTGTCTGTAGCGTGATGGACATTACGAAGGATTACCTTAAATCCTCTCTGGTCTTTTGGTCTGAAGGTGTAGTATTTGGTCGATTTATCTTTTAATAGTCCTAATATGTTGTGGTAGTGAGTAGTTTCTAGTGGCTGTATTTTTATTTCATTAGTTGACAGTGCTTTTAGTTCATATCGTGTTTCTTTTAATGAATTTAAAGCAGTAGTTAGAGCGTAAATGTTTTCAACATTTTGAACATATATGGGGGGGGGTTTTGTTTTTTTGTGCTCAATTTGCATTTGCGTATTTATCGTTGCATTTGTCCCATTGTCAGTTTGGTTTTCGTCTTCATCATCTTGTGCTAGTAACTCAAAGCGGTTGCTTGAGTTTGGCTCGGCTAGCCAGTACTCTTTGAGAGTTTTTTGAGTAGCGGTTTGAGTTTTATTCTTCTGTTTCTTGTTGTCATTTAAAAGATCTTTGGAACCGTTTGGAGACTGGTTTTCTCGGTGACGTTTTAAGTTTTGTTTGTTTGGGAGAGAGGATTGAGTTTTGTTTATTGTTGTTGGAGCGGGTATTGAGGTTGTGGGTGTTTTAGTATTCGCTGAGGAAGAGCGTATCGGCATTGAGGCATAGCAAACTGTGGTTGTTGTTGCTATAGTTGCTGTAGTTGTGGTATTTGTGTCTGAGGTTGTTGAGAGCGGAAGAGTTGAGAGTGGGAGAGTTGAGAGCGTACCTGCTGTGAGCGGCGGAGTTGAGTGTGTGTTCATTTGTATCGCGGAAGTTGTTGTTGGTATACGCGCGGGTAAATTTGGCGCGCATTCTGGTCTTCGTTGCTGAGAGTAATTGTTGGGTCTCTCCAATGCTGGAGAGCAAGATCGCGCTCTTTCATCACTCTGCGGGTGCAAGTTTTGATAATTGTTTGTGTGATTTGATATGTGGGTGAGTGAGATGTAGGAGTTGTTTTTGTTTTGTTTTGCTTGAAGCTCTCGCTTCTGATTTTGAGCGCCGGGTGCGCTCATATTTTGTTTAGTTTATTGTTTTCACTTGTTTTTGTTTATTTTATTCACAGGAGTATATAGGGTTTTTTTGAAACACATATAAATATGTATTAGCGTCTTTTCGCTTTTATTTAATGGTTTCACTTGGGCTTGAATTTTGCACTTAGACTTCAATATTAACTGGAGCTTTGTTAAAAACACGTCCGTCGGGGTTGAAGATCAAAGATCAAAGTACTTCTGAAATGGCATTGAAGACTGGCCCGGTCATCCAGATTTTCGACATTCTTCTTAGGTTTCGGCCTTATCCATTCGCTTTGGCATGTGACATTTTAAAAATGTATTAGTCACTGAGCTTGATAGCGTCCGACCGCTACCTTCGGTGCATACTGTGGAAACATTTCCCTTACGCTAAACTATGAACTTATAAGCTGGACACGGTCACAAAACAGACGAAATCGGCGCACCTGTTGTCTGGGTTGATACTTTTACAGTTGGTGTCAATTTTTAACGTTGCCATTTTTACGTTGACAAACTTATTGATTGTAGCAGCTCGAAGTATGTTGTCAGAACGTTGGAATTTCGGCAACTCTATACGAGTTACGAGTTTCGGTTGCATAGTGGTACTCCACAGGTATTGTCTGATCTCCCTATGGAAAATCGTTAGTCCTATCGAGTCCCTGACAATAAAGTCAGTATTTAACAAAAAGCATGAGAGTGGCGTGGGAACCTTCCCCTGGTATGTGTTTTTTTTTGTTTTGCAGCGCTTCAGTCTTATCATATTTAGAACCGTTTCACAATCCGTTTCTACGGGGGGAAAATCTTTTCGCATTTTTTGTTCCGGAAACAGGTTCCTTAGGTTTTTCATACGGATTAGTTCGGGGGTCTGTCACAATGTGACCGGTGATCCTTCATGTAGGGTTTCCTTGGTTGAAGCATGCTTCTGAAGACCTCATAGAGGTTGATGGATTCTTTGACACCAGCTCTGAGAGCTTTAGTGGCGTGTGCGTATCCATTATATAGCTTATATTATATTATTATATTATATTATTATATATATTAATATATATATTACTATATTATACTACTACTATATTATATAGACTATATTATATTGTAATATAGCATTACATGCTGAATGCCGTCTCCAATGATTAAATCAGCGTGTTGCTTTTTGAATACTCGAGCTGGGCCAAAGCTGGAGCTTTCCGTAGCAAAATAGTTAGCGAGGATGACGGCAGAGTATCTCACTCTAGTCGCGTATAAAGAAAATTACATTTGTTGGTGAGACTGTGCCGTTGCGGTATCTAATAATCGAGATGACCCAACCATGTTTAATGTGTTTGTCTCTAACAGTGTGCCATCGATTCAGGATGCAGGAGTCAGAATGACTTGGTGAGTTTTTTTACCGATTTCGTCGGATCTTAATTACGATTTCATGGGTGACTCTTTCTTCTAGGGTAGGGTTTGTCATTAATGGACCCCGAGCCTTAAACATATTTCGCCTTTTAGATAGCTAATACCCGAACATTGCCTAACGACTAAAGTGAGTAAGCAATGACCAGGTCTGTGTCGCACTATTCAGTCATGCCTTGTACAGAACATTTCAATGCATATATTTAAATTATCGCGCGGTTTCCACATTGCATAATAAGGCTAAGGTATTAGACTTATTGTTTAGGGCAGATGGATACTTCCATGGCATATAAGAGTCAAAAATGTGTCTAAAGTTTTATAGAACATTTTTTAACGTACATCGGTACGTTCCCAGAGATCGGACAAATCTAATGTAAGAAATAAGTTACTAGGTCTCCGAAAGTCAGACTTACGAAAGCAACAAATTTTATTAAAACTTAAGATTGATAAAAGTAAGCGTTTAGATGGGTTTTAAATGGAAAGTTGACCTAAAGTACTTCTTACTAGGTTAATTTGATCGAGGGACATATCGAAGGTACCCGCAGTGAAATCATGGTATGTATGGTATTTTCGATATTTGTCCAAGTGTGTTCTGGTAGATTGAAGTCATCCAGAGTTAATAGCAGATAGCTATCTGACATGCGATTAAAAACCGACTGAATTTTAGAAAAATGATGCCAATACATTGGTGGTTCGCATAATGATGGCTTATAAGAACAGGTAATAAACAGAGAATGAGCAGACATATTTTTCACACAGGGAAATTTAAAATCACCAGAAACGGCTAACTTCACTTATTTAGAAGCGAAATCGGAAGCCACTCAGATTAGGGCTCTCCTCTTTTGAGGTCGGTCCCGTTTTAAAGTGGTGTTCCTGTCTGGTTAAACTTCGTAGCTAAATATTTCCGGCTTAAGCCAGGTTTCTGGTAAGACACTACTATGTGTTGACATGGTGTGGTAAATGGAAAAAACATGGTAAATTTTCAATATTTGACCAAGTGAGTTCTGGTAGAGTGAGTTCTGGTAGAGCAGGTCACTATTGGACATTGGAAAAAACCGACTGACTAGAATACAAATTATGCCTGTACGTAGGCGGTTTGGATGAAGGTGCTATATAACAAAAGGTAATAAACAACAATTGAGCCGACTCGGTGGTTTTATTACAGAGCTTCCTCAGAAACAAAATTGAAGTCCATAGAGATAAGGACTCCTCCACATCTTTGCAGGTATTGGTACGTATCTAAAAGGAAATCGTAACTAAGTATCTCCATCTTTAATCAGTTTTCTGTAGAGACAATAATATGAGTTGCAAATGAAGACCTAGCAAAAGTTTACTACGTAGCACGTAATATGCTGAAAAGTAAGAATAATAAATTTGTTTAGTTTTTTAAAGACTCTTTTTTGTTAACGGTTAAAGCTTTTGGGATTTTAACTTTCGCTGGCTTGAAATTTTTCTTTTCCGTATTCGACGGATATTCTTGTATATTCTATAATATAATGTAATATAATGTATGTAATGTATATAATATACCGTCTCAAACATCGGTAAAAAAACAATAATTTTAAAGCATAACATGAATTTTGACTAGGAACATTTTAAATCCTTTAACTTGCTTTTGATATACTCGCTTATGTGTAATCGGAAATATAAAATCAGAGGTGTTAGGCACTAGCCATGACATAAAAATGTATTTAAAACATCATCAGTCATCAGTCCGTAGTTCCAGGCAGTGGGTTTCCTTCTTGACTAGATTTTAAGGGGTTTATCTTTTTGAGATCTAGGTATCACTTGAAGTGCATAGAGACAAGGCATGCCTAGCAGTGAATTTCGTTCACCTGGCAGACTCTTTTAGCAGCTGAAGGCTACGAAATTGGTAATCAAGCTCAAAGGGATGATCGATTCTAGGAAAACCCCAAGTAACTCTTTAATCCATTAACCGATTCTTAAACAGTCGTATAAACTACGAACGAGAAAATTATTAATTTTGACTAATTATTTTCACAATGTTGTGCAATGGTCAGCATAAATATTTTATTTTGTTTTTTTTTAAGGTGTTATATTATCAATTGTAAAAAATAGACCAAATTGAGAGCCTCCACCACGTCGAAGGCGGGTAGGGTAATTGTAATGCCCATAAACCCTAACCTGTAAGGGTTTGTCAGACTGACCACGACGTTTCTCTCAAAATTTTACAACAACAAAAGATACAAAAAAATAAAGAGAAAACAATTGAAATGTGTTTCAGCAATCTATTATGCTTATTACATATGTATCACTCTCAGAGATATGCACTCTAAACAGCACTCTTGATGATTGGTGCTGCTGAGACCCTTTGCTAGGACGTCCGCCGGTATAACTCTGTCTGCGTATACTTAATACTTGATGGCGCCCTCTTGATCCATCTGCTGTATGAAATGATGACGTATATCGATATGCTTTGTGCTTGGAAGGAAGCCGAAACCCTTTAACCAATTGGCTCATTTTTAGCGCTTCGTTTATTGACTCTGAGCATGTGCGGGTAGAATGAGAGATGTTGGCGAGGTTCCTAGTAGTGGTGCGAAAAAATATGGTAAATATAACTTTCCTCTTCATTTGATAAGTGGACGAAGTGAAGCTGTTTCTTACTTTACTGATTTTCTCAAAACTACGCAATTTACCACAAATTGCTTTCTACCACTCTCGCGCTGACACTAGCTCTAACACTACTGAAGACGATCTTCTTTTAATATGGCTTCGTCGTAGCCGTTCTTGCTCTTCTAAAAATTATAAAACTTCCGTAAGATCGCGCTGAACTTTTAACTTTTTAACTTTTTATATATCATTTAAAAATGGAAATATATGAAATTAATTTGCAGTTATTAAGAAACTTGGTAGCTTACAATGAGACTTTTTATGCAATAGAATGTGAATAATTCTACCTTCGATTACCTACTTTTATTAAATATGTTTAAATTGTATATTTTTTTGTTATATCTCATTTTAGGCTGACGCAGAATATGATAAAGAACAACTAAGAAGTATATTAATTGGAAACATTAATTATATTTATAATGCAATAATTATCATTTTAGTTCTTCGAAATGCTTTTAAAGCATTTGATCATGACGGTGCTGGCTGGATTGAGCATACTGATGTAGCCAGTATTCTTGAAATTTTGGGTCAGAAATTGGAACCACCTGCAGTGAAGGCTCTTATTAAAGAGGTAGATAAGGGAACAACTGGAAAATTAGACTTTAGTCAATTTTGCAAACTGGCAGCGCGATTTATTGAAGTGGAAGAAGATGTGGGAGCTCTCCAAAATGAGTTAAAAGAAGCTTTTCGCGTTTACGATAAAGAGGGAAAAGGATACCTTACAGTTGCCACATTGCGAGGCATTCTTCATGAGCTGGATGATAAGATTTCCAATCAAGACCTAGATATGATTATAGAAGAAATCGACGCTGATGGTTCTGGAACAGTTGACTTTGATGGTAAGATAAGAAATAAAATAAATAATTGAATTATAAAAAGCACATTAATTTTTCCAGAATTCATGCAAGTAATGACAGGTAAAAAAAAAAAATTTTAATAGCCATTTTTTGTATTATTATATCTTATATTTATTTGAACTTGAGAGTGATCATTGCGGCCAAAGTATTATTTGTGTTGGCGCAATGCTATTAACAACACCGATATACCGCGCGAATAAGCTACACGAAACCGTTATTTTGGTTTAGTATAAGTTTTATAATTTGTGAAGCGCGTCTTAATTGAATGGTTTAAAAAGCCTAGTCACTAGTTACCACTAGTTACTAGTATAAGCATTTGGATCAAAGCATTACATCCTTACATCCTATTTTTTATGTCCTATGTCTTGTCATCTAATGTATGACGCCAAGAGATGATATACACTCTTGATGCTTGGTGCTGCTTAGACCCTTTGCTAGAACGTCCTCCGGCATATGCTCATATATGCATTTACTTAATAGTGATGTCGCCCTCTTGATGCTTCTGCATGAAGGGATGACGTTTATTGATATGCTTCGTGGAAGCCGAAACCTATTACCAACTTCTAAGCGCTCTAATTGTCGTTTTAGGGATCCGCATTCTCTGCACACTTTGCAAACAAGTTCCTTTAGATACATGGCTCCTTTTATTGTATCGGACATTGCCACATTGCGTGAATTAAATTCCGATTGTATAGCTTTTATCTTCCTGTTGGTGATTTTCACCGCTTTTGCTTTACACTTCCGACTACTATTTAAGAAAGTACACTTCACATAATCTCTAATAGTCATCAATAAAAGCTACATCGTATTTTGAACCGTTTTTTGGTTTGCTTTTCGCGTATTATGCGTATTTCGCATTTTGATAACTGTGCGCTGCTATTAAACATAATGCCGTAGACTTTTCCACTTGTAGCTATTCTCTTTATGTCTTTCCTTCGACGCGTCCCACACGAAAGTGCCACATGTTTATGTCATTTGGTGAGCGACATTGCTATTTTTCCATGATGCTCTTCCTTATCTAAGTAAAACAAGATGCAATGCCATGTCGTTTCGCTTTAAACCAGACTTTGCTTTTCTTTTTCACAATTACATATTTCTTAAAATGATCCGTGATTTGGAAACTTTTTATTAATTATGTAATCAAAAGAGAGATGGATGGATGGCTTGTAGGGTCGGTAAAAAATTTTTTTGGATTTGTTATTGGTATCAAAGCTGCGCATCTTCAGCATGGGGTATACCATTTTTTTATAGCCATGAAAATACCCCTAACATCTTCAAGTGAAGAGTCACACTCTAGAATCTTAGCCATATTTGGCTCATTTTGGCTATCTTAGAATGGTTGGGACTGATGAAATTGCATGTTGGGGTGTTGGTTCTGGACTGAGAACCGATGGTTAAAGTTTTTATCATGGGAGTAAGAGCTTAAAAATTTAGCAATAGTATAATCAAGTTATTCAACGTCATAGATTTGAGGTTTTAGAAAACTGTATTTGCTTTGTTTAGCCTTTTAATGTTAGTACAGATTTGTTTCGATAATCCTATGATCTGTTTGATCACTTCCGACCTGTTTGCTATCTTCGCGCGGCTCCCGCTGAATACCGTACAGCCCACCTCACGCCACTCCGACCAAGCGGCGCTTCCGTTTATTGTACGGCTAGAATCGTGGGATTATATCCGAAAGAATAAAGTGTAGAAATTATTGCGAGGAAGAAGAAAGGTAGGTGAGGGTCTGAAATATGTTATAGGTGAGAATTGATGGTTTAATAGACGTGGAGGTGCAAAGTAAAGTAATGCCATACATGCCGTTATAGTCCGAACACTGTACTCTAAAAGGCTCATTCTGGGCATATGTTGAGCCACAATGGCTTAAAATAGAGGACTACAATTTCTAGCCCGTTTATTAGGAATGCTTAATTCAAGGCGTGTAAGTAGAAAATGGCTGTCTATACTACAATTAATAAGGTTATGTAGGAAAATTACACCTAGCATTTTTCTACGGTTTTTTAGAGAGGGTAAATTAATTAGTAAGAGTATGCGAAAATTAAAGAGAAGGTGAAGATTTGCATTCCAGTTGGCCAATTATAAAGAAAATCCTTTGTACAGATTCAATGCTGTTTTCATGAACCCCGTATTGAAGGATCGAGACGCATATATAATATATAACCTTTAAGTTATAAAAAGGTCATTTAATTCTTAAGATCATCTTTTAATAAAGCTAAACACACTCTCGGCTTGATTAATCATCATGGAAATGTGGGCGGAAAATTTAAGTCTCAATTCTTAGTTAGTGTACAACATTAAAATATACAATTTGGTTTTTCCAATTAAATTGCTGGAAATCCACAGGAAAAGGTCTGACGCCATGAGTTTTAAGGATATTTCGGAAGCCATCAGCAATACAGAACGGCAGCTCCAAAAGGTTTGTATTAGTGGAGCGACGCTTTATAAAACTATATTGACATAGAGAAATAATTGAACTGCAGAGGCATGCATCCCAAGCTGCTATAAATATGTCATAAGCAATTATACCTCTAAAATTGGTAGCATCGGATTTTTCTCCTTTTTTATGAAGAGGAATGATGTAAGATTCTTTCCACATATGGGGAACAACACACTGCTTTTGTACAAAGACTGAAAATAAAATTGGCTGATTGAATTTTATATGTTTAAGCCTGATCTATAATTGTAGGAGGTAAATACGTTGCTAGAAAAAATCTTGCTTGATCAGTAGTCAAAAAATATTTTCAAACGTAATTAATGGAAAATAAGATACATTTTTACGCTTAGTGGTCACAAAATTATACGACTGACTCGAGTCCTGGGTAAATTGAATCCGGCAGCGGATTATTAAACATATAGCCAAAGATATAGGCGGTTGCATGGTTGTCTGTTGATCAAGCTGAAGAGCGATCATGGAGTATACTGCATCCCAACATCGGATTTTATACGCTTGGGAGACTCATTCAGTCAGTTTAGTCATTGGTCAGTTTAATCGACCAACTGAAGCGAGTATTCGGGCTATTGTGACTAAATTTCGCACCAAATTTACATTGTTGGACCATAAACCACCAATAAGCTTAAGTGGAGCTTTATCGGACAATGTTAATGATGACCATCAATTAATTTTCAAAATACAGCTGGTCCAAGAATTAAAGCTGAACGACATACCGCTATGCAGAATTTTTGATGAATGGGCTCTTGAATAGTTGACCGAAAATCCACTATTTTATCGAAAAATTGTGTTCAGCGACGAAGCTCATTTTTGGTTTTATGGTTGCTTAAATAAGCATAATTCTCGATTTTGGAAGAATTACAAGAGCTTACAATGCTTCCGGAAAACTCACAGTTTGGTGCGGTTTATGGGCTGGTTTCATCATTGGACCGTACTTCTTTCAAGATGATTCAGACTGAACTGAACTGAATGATGAGCGCTACAGTAAGATGATATCAAACTTTTTTTGACCAAAATGCAAGAGCTTAACTTGCATGACATGCGGTTTCAATAAGTGCTACATGTCCACATGTCACGCAACAGGTTTAACAATGGACTTATTGAGAGGCGAGTTCGGTGACCGCCTAGATCGTGCGATTTAACGCCTTTAGACTATTTTTTGTGGAGCAGACAAGCCCGCTTCAATTGATGTATTGGAGGACAACATTGAAACACATATGTGTGAGATACCGGCGGAAATGTTTAAATAATGAAATTATCTTCACACAATAAATTATATGGACCGTACTATCGATTTAAATAAAGATTTAATGGATGTTTTTTAATCATATGTGCTTTTTTTTTAAATTTTTTTAGAGCTCTTAAAAATTAAGCCTTTAAATATCTTTAGTCCTTCCGATACTGGAGTATGGGTCATGCGTCGGGAGCCTTCAATATGGGGTTCATCAAGATCGCATTAAACCCGTAAAAAATAACTTTTTAATGTTCACTCGTAGGCGACTCTCTGCCTTAGTTGTAGATCAGCATATGTCCAGCCTGAGCCTTTTAGGGTTCTGCGTTCTGGATACAACGGGTATTACATTACGGGTATTACATTTCAAAAATGATTTATTTATTCATGAATATCTATTTTGTCCCCTTAAAAGTTATCCCCATGAGATATTATGTACTTGTGCCAACGGATTTTCCAATCTTTGAAGCACTTCAGAAAATCATTTTTTTGTATCTTGTTCAGCTCCTCCTTCGATGCCGTCTTTATCTCGTCAATGGTAGCTTAACGTCGCCCTTTCATGGGCCTCTTCAGTTAAGGGAACAACAAAAAGTCACAGGGGGGCAGATCTGCGGAATACGGTGGCTGCGGCATCATTAGTATGTCGATACACATCAAGCAAGTGGTGCAAAAGCCAATTTTTGTTCTTCCACAATTCCGGGCGTTTCTGGCGGATTGCTTTGCGCAAATCGCGCATAACTTGCAGGTAATATTCCTTATTGACAGTCCCATCCTGTGGTAAGAACTCATGATGCACCACGCCCCTGCAATCGAAGAAATCTGTCAGCAAAACTTTCACATTCGACCGACTTTGGCGCGTTTTTTTCGGTCTTGGTTTGTGCGTCAGCTTCCATTGGGATGATTGAGCTTTGGGTTTCACGTCATAACCATAAACCCACGATTCGTCACCAGCTATAACCCTCTGGAGCAAATTTGGGTTGTCGCGGACAGAGTCCCACATCTCGTTACCAATGATCATACGATGCTGTTTTTGGTCGCAATAGAGCAATTTTGGTACGAAAAATCGAAGACGATCCAAAACACGTGCAAGCAAAGCAGCTGTCAACAATTAAGTGAACATTCAAAATGGCCGAGCTTGTCGGCATAAGTGACAGACATGAGTAGCAACATAACGCCAAAAAATCGAAATTCGAATATATTTAACCCGCGAAAATTCAAAATTCGCGATACTTTTTGAACACACCTCGTAATTGTATATGCTAGAGATGTTGAAGAATGTATACAGAAAGCAATGAGAGTCTTAGAATTACCCGCAATGTATATCTAAAAATGTGGTTTCTTGCAGCAGAAAATAAAATTGTTGCGTCATTTCAGCTGAGATGGAAGGTTCTGGCTTGGCATTGCCGTTTTGGTAATGCGAATCGCTTTAGGAATTACAGGTGTTTTTCGTAAGTTTGTGCCGCAATGCCCGCAAAAGGCACAGCCACTTATGGAGCTTTCAAAGAAGAATATAAAAATGAAGATTGGTCCGGAGGAGTTGCAACACACCATATATATATTATATACTATATATATACATATATACCATATATTCATATACTATATATATATAAATTAAATAAGTCGTGTGGTACTGCAGGGGAATCCCTCGCTGCAGTCACTGTTGAACCAGAGCCGGTTGGGTAAAATATCGGGTCATCAATTGACAGATACGCCTGACCGTGGTCTTGGTGGGTGAGACGAAACTCCGATTATGGATCGCTAGCTGCGATTGGTCGGTTGTCCGTAGTGCGCCTCTGTTAAGATAGGAAGACTACGTTAGAAGGGGGACTGCCCTTCTTAACTGCTGGCCTAGGGACTCAATCAGTTGTTATTTAATAAAAGTGTATAACGGCTGTTTGCCGGAGTTGTCTTTATATGAGCTTGTGCTCTTTATTGTAGGAGGGTTCAAAACGAACTGAACTTAAAAGCTTACATAAATGAGCTTCATAGCGGCCTCTAACAATATGCAGAGCTTGCAGCCTATGCACGCTATGTCAAAACTTTGGCCGGTGCTGGTCACCGGACGATTGGTCGTTACCGGTTAACTTAGTTAACTTATATATAGTATACGTTATATGTGAATCACCTAGGAACCATAGATGACACGACAAAGCGGTATTGGTTCATATTTTAAGTTGTTTACGGTTTCCTTAAGTTTCATGGAATTTTTCAACTCACTCGGCAAGCGATTCATAGCGGCCGGTGACTACAATGCCTAGTATAAGTACTGCATCACGCCTTTTGAATCCAAAGGGCAAACAACCCTACAACGCGCTCATCAAGCCGCGAATTAAATCCCACATAAAACAAATTAAAAACAAGAAAGCCCCCGGATATGACTTAATCGGAGGAAAAGTTCTTAAAGAACTACCAGACGCTATAATCACCTATATTAGAAACCTGTTTAACGGAATCCTTCGATTGCAATACCTTCCCATAACTTGGAAGGTAGGCCAAATTAAAGCAATTCCAAAACCAAATAAAAACGCCAATACTGTAAGTTCGTACAGACCAATCACTTTATTACCTGTCCTCTCAAACGTATTTGAAACGAGCCAACGCTAAAACAAAAAAATATAATACCTCCTCACCACTTCGGCCTTCGGAAGCAGCACTCGACTGCCCAACAGGTCCATCGAGTAATTAACAAAATAACAGAAGACTTCGACAAAAAGAAGTTTTGCTATGCTGTGTACTTGGACATTGCTAAAGCATTTGACAAAGTATGGCACAAAGGACTGCTGCATAAGCTAAGAAATATACTACCAGACAACTTATATACCATCCTACAAAGCTATATAACGGACAGATATTTCTATATCAAATATGACAATGAATGCTCAGATGTTATGCCAGTGACAGCGGGTGTTCCCCAAGGTAGTGTGCTTGGACCCATCTTATACCTGATTTACACCTCCGATATTCCAGCGCCAACTATCCCTGGATCAATGATTGCTACGTTCGCAGATGATACTGTGTTAATGTCGTCAAGCGCGTGTGAAAAAAACAGCTGCAAGTACCTTACAACAAATCATGACACAAACAGTATCCTGGTTCGAGAGATGGGGCATCGAGATAAATAAAGACAAAACTCAACAAGTAATATACACAAAACGACAACCCAAAAACTTCGCAATTAAAATCAACGACAATCAAATATTGCTACGCCCATATGCCAAGTACCTTGGACTAACCATTGACGCAAAACTGACATGGAAGCAGCACATCCTAAACAAACGAAATGAAATAAAAAACAAATTTCGACAACTTAACTGGCTAATAGGAAAACACTCAAAACTAAAATTACATTACAAAATTGCAATATACAAGGCGATAATAAAACCAATATGGACGTATGGAATAGAAATCTGGGGAACTGCCAGTAAATCTCACTTACAGCTAATTCAGCGAACGCAATCGAAAATGCTCAAAACAATCACAAATGCCGAATGGTATATTAGAAACGAAGATATCCATAAAGATTTAAACTTAGAGACAGTCAACGAAACTATTAAAAAAACGCAGCATAAAACACACAAATCAACTACTTAGCCACCAAAACTCAAACTTGAGACAAATACCGATGAGAGAGTTGGAACCGAGAAGATTAAAACGCAGAACTCCAACAGAATTAAATTATTAGTAAATTATTAACGTATTAGCGTATCCTTGCAATGGGAAAGGCCGCTACCTTTTTTCCTTTCTTCAAAACTAGTCAACCATTACTCATTGTTATTTAAAAAAAAAAAAAAAAAAAACAGAATGTAATTTAAAGAAAATTAATAAAAAAAAAAAAAGCCGCGAATCAAGCTCGATTACGTGACTCCGGGCAGGCCTACATACTGGCCAGCAAATCCAAATAAGCTCCCGGACATTGACTTCGCAGTAATATGGAAGATCCCAAGAAATATTATTACGGCCGAGTCACTTGCACATCAGATCACTCTCCAGTTCTACTTACTCTCAGGCATCGACCATATATAACTGAGCGGCCCACAGGCTGACAGACAACAGGACCAACGGGGCAAGGTACGCGAAATATGTTTGTATGCATATCTAACCAACTCATACGGTAGTCACCGAGGAGGATGTTGATAGCCTGCTCAAATCGGTCGAGGAAACACTTGTTGCTGCAGCCAAGGCCTCTACCCCTCCAGACACACACAAAATGACAAATTATTGCAGGACAAATCGCGAAATCCAGCAGCTAGTACTTGAAAAACGAAGACTAAGAAGAGAATGGCAGAATCACAGATCCTCAACGGCTGAAGAACAACTTAAAATAGCTACACGTAGACTAACCAGGGCACTTAAGCTTAAGGAAACAAACGACCAGCATCTATATATCAAACAACTATCGCCCACCAGCAAAAACCCTATGTGAAAAACACACAAAAGTATCCAGCCACCGGCAGAAACAGTCGTTCCACTGCGAGGCACCTCTGGAAGCTGGCTACGCAGCGACGAAAATAGAGCCGATGCGTTCGACGATCACCTGCAAAAGGTATTCCAACCCAACGTGCTTCCCCAGAACACACACAAAATGCTCGAATCATATCTCTTCAAAAGAGTGTTTGCAACCAGGTGTAACAGTTTGACTTCACATGACCGACTTATCAATGCTTGAGTCCCCCAAGCTAGTGTGCTGGGCCCCGTTCTGTACACACTATACACAGCAGACATGCCTACAAACCATCAGCTCACAACCTCTACATTTGCTGACGACACCGCAATACTAAGTCTCGCAATCTAAGTTATATAATAATATTTGAATAATTATTTTTAGTCTCACAAAAAGAGAAGATACAATAAATAACACAATAAGTATGAAGAAAAACACAGTTTTCAAAGGCGGAATAGCTGCGATGGTTGTCCATCGATGTTTTAAAAAACACTTCCATCTTTGTTTTATTATATATTATACGAGTATATTGCATTAATAAGCGCAAAGTAACACGAACAGAACACGAGCAGCTTGGTTTGGTTTTACCTATTTTTTAGGCAGTACAAAAAAATATACTATAAAACTAACTTTAACAAATAATCCCAGTGTGCAGTGGGTTCTGGAACTTGTTAAATAATCTTTTTTTCTTTTTTTGTGTAAAATATTTATCTGCTGAAGTTGCTCCACCGTACAATAAACAGCTTGGAACCTCAACTGGTGCTCAGGAGTAATCCCCTGAGTGTCCATAATCCTAACAATTCGGGCAGCAATCAGTCTCTCAATCACCTTCGAAATCGAAGGGAGGAGACTGATTGGCCGATAAGACGCGGGGTCCATTGCGGACTTGCCCGGTTTGTGGATCATAGTTATTAATGCGAGCCTCCACTGTGCAAGGAAGCATTGCAATCTCACTATGGCGTTGAACAACAACGCTATGTAGAGAATTGCGTGACTTGGTAATGCGTGCGGCGTTGCATATAGTATTGTGGCCAGGTGCTCTGCAAATATTTAAGCGACCAATAAGTTCGGATATCTCACTGGGGGCAAAAGGCTTGATAGGCAGGTCCATTTAGAGCGCTTGAGACAGCCTGGCATGCGTTTCGCTTACTTGCTCCGAGCTCGCTAGTTCAAATGGCTGAAAACCTTGCTTGCTGCAAGTCCGTCCGACACCATGTCGAGATGCTATCTAGAAGCGGCGCCTTGATGGTGCACCTCCTTTTGATGCGCGTGTGGCCTTATTTTGAAGCGGATTGAGCAGTCTGTATCGTTACTATATATTTTAATAATCCCAGTGTGCAGCGGGTTCTTGAGCTTATTAAATAGTCTTATCTTGAAGCGGATTGAGCAGTCCGTGTCGTTACTATATGTATTATTAATCGAGCTGATTACAAACTTGTGGTTTGAAATTGTTTGTATTGCCACCGATACAGGTTGTAGTCGGATTCAACGACTATGTCCTTTACAAAAACATCATTTGGAAAAAATGATATCCGTTGAGAAATCGAACAATTGTTGACCTCGAAGTCGCATTTTAGGCAACCAAACAAATTAGGCTACACGGGCTATGGTAATTGTGGCGCTTAAAAAGAATTATATTGCTGTCTCGATTGAGCCCTGCTAAGGAAAAGTTCTGGCGAATCCGTAGTTCTCGAAGAAGGTATTTATTTTTTAATTTACGTCTATCATTTAGCTCAAGTAACTTTGGAACCATGGGTGGCTTTTGGCGGAAGTCGCCAGCTCTCGATCCCTGAGCGTTCTTGGTGAAGTCAAATTATCAATTTTTCATCCATTTAATCATAACATTTTTTTTTTCATTTCTCCTTCAGATAGTTAAAATTTTTATTTTTATTAAGATATATATATATATTGAATTTCCCCAATGGTTTGGGACCGGTAATTTTAAAAAAAGTTTTATTTTTGTATGTATTAATCACAAAATCTGAAAAAATGTGGTATTTATAAATGAAATGAAGTTCAATTCGTCTTACTTTAATTTCACTTTATTTTAAATATCCAAATTTAGTACTGTTTTGTATTTTTCATCCTCTGTTTTGCTTCGCAGGAATCTTTCCTGCATTATCCTAGTGCCTTATCTTTAGCAGTTTAAAATCTTTTTGCATCCCTTTCATTCTTTCCCTCCCAACTTTCCCAACCAAACACTCAAGTACAGTGGCTTAAGGTACTAATAATTTTATGTATTAATTTTTTTTTTATATTTTCTAAAATGATGTTTTTAAGTGTCTGGGCTATACAATCGTGCACCACCCGATTTCCTCGTCCCTGCTTAGCGTCCCCTGTTGGCTGTGTGAAAACGTTGTATATGCTAAATGTGACGGTTCCACCGCTAATATGTACAAATGTTCCGAGAAGGAGTAGCATAACTTGACATCATCAGCATACATAAAAGTTTTTTTTTTTTTTTTGTAACGTTCTTATTTTTAATTTAAAATCTGTCGGAGTGGACAATCATTAAATGGTTTGGGGGGACATTGACATAAGGGAGGTACATGGAATGTATTTTTAACGGAGTTAACTTAGCTGTCTATTGATGGGAGAGGTCAAACGGGTGATTCCTCTACAGGCGTTTTCGGGATTGGCTATTGTCTAGAAGGTTGATGGTCAAGGTGGTTGGGGTGGTTGTTCAGTCTTTTGTGTACCTTTCGCTGAGACGGGAGACCTCTTCTGCTACCCATGATATTCCAAGTTCTTTATGGATGATGGAGTTTTCATACTACGGATGGGCGTTGGAAACTGTCAGGCATTTGTTTTCGAACAGCCGGATTCTGATGCATTCTCCCCTGCGCGTGAAGGTTGTGTGGGAGGATTTCTCCACGTTGACTACGATGTTCCATCGTTTCAGCCATGGATCGAGAACATCCAGTTGTCTCTGGATGGCTGATGCTTCCTGGGGATCTGTGGCGGAGGCTAGGAAGGCGGTGTCATCGGCATATGTAGCTACTGTGAGGTTCCGGGAGATGGTAATGGGAAGGTCTGCTGTGTAGAGTGTGTACAAGATGGGTCTAAAAACGCTGCGTTGAGGTACTACTGCTTTTATGGGCCTAGCTGTGCTGATGGATTGATAATCCGCATCTTACTCGGAATTCTCATCCCTCTGTGTACGACTTGAGGAAGGCGAAGTGGGAACTTGGAAGGTGGGCCTTGATTTTGAAAAGAAGTCCACGGTGCCAGACTTGGTCAAACGCCTGTTTGAGATCCAGCATAACGGCGCAGCAGCACTCCTTATTTTCGAAGGCCTCAAGTATGGTCTTATCAAGCCGGTGGCATTGCTCAGGTGTTCCATGGAAGCGTCTGAAGCCAACCTCGTGTTCAGGGATCAGTCCGGCCTCGTCCAATACTGTCAGTACTCTGCGCAAAAATACTCTTTCAAGTATTTTGGAGAGGATTACCAGCAAACTAATCGAGCAATACGAGGATAGATTGGCTTCAGGTCTCCAGAAGATGGTTAGAAAAAGCTTCTGCTCTTTCGGCCTCAGACCGACACCAGGAACCGTCCGCTTTGCGCATATTCTTCTTCGCAGGTCTTATGTGCCTCGTGACATAAAAGAATAGATAAAGGAGGAGACCTTATTCTTGTGACAGAGGAGGGTATATGGAGAAAATGAGGTCAAGCGACCTGCCACGGAAGTTCCTTATAGGGTTAAGCTGGAAAACAACAGAGTCGGCTAAACCATCAAAGAAGTCATTTTGGCTAGTGGGAAAGATTTTGAAGATTTATGAAATAAGGGGCAAATTGAAGTGACCCATAACCAAAATAAGATCAGAGTCATTTACATAGGCAAAACTGATTTAATGGCAATTAGATTGTGCATTTAAATGATTACATCACACATAGAAGGAATGTAGGAACAAGTAAATAAAAGGATAAAGGACATATAATAATTTTTAACTGCTATAAATTTAATTCCGGAAGAATTAGTGATAGGGATACATTGAACTAGGTGAATGTTGTTTACGGCAATGAGAACGCCACCACCTTTTAGCCCAATAGCATCAAAGTCAAAAGATGTACTGTTAGTAAAAAATTGGTTCAGTTTACCAAGAATACTAAAAAAATCTTGTTGCTCAGTTTCTTAAAATAGCTACGGAGCTGGAACCTTGAGAATCTCTGGCCAAGAATTCGTGAACACATCAGGATCTAGAGCTTTCGCAAGGCAAGCATCTGGTAAAACTGTTTTAAATAAAGATATGCTACGTATCTGTTTAAAGATAAATTTTGTGACAAATAGTTGAGAAGGAGCTACGTTGGGAGAATTTGAAAGGTGGTACCCAACGTCATCTGCAGTGGCATCAGGCATAAGACGCGATATGAAAATGGATTTCCGGGGAGCAACAGCTCTCAGCGGATGTCCTGTAGATCGCGCTTCCGAAGACACACCCGTCAGTGGCTTTGGTGATATCACCGTGGGTTGGCGGTGGCAAATAGACCTATTGACGGGGCCACAGGCTGGCTTGTCGTCATGAAAAGGAGATTCCTACCGGCAGATTCCGTCGGATCAACTATTGAAGTGGTCAGACCTGGTTTTAGAACAGCCAGGCTGGATAGCTGTTCGGCCGGCGAAACATCCTTAAGATAGTTCACTGGCAAATGTGAAGCTGAAGTAGTGCATATATTCATTTAAGAGTTTAATTCTCAGGCACAGAGATTCGAGGTTAAGAAATTGTTCGTTTAATTACGACTTTACCGCATAAACGTGCGCATCTCTCTTTCAGTCTCTCAACAGGCCTAACAGGACCTGGTCAGACCTTTGCCTTTACCCAATAGATCACAAAGACTGCCATATTGACCGACTCCAGCACATTTCATGTGCGAGCAATTATCGCATAGTCAGCAGGTTAGGTAGGAGTCGCTCGTAATTGCGCCAAATTCGCATTTCTTTGAAGTACATATGAAAGAAATTTACAGTTGAACAAATTCGGATGAAGAAATCCGTTGAAGAGAGCGATCTAATAGCAGTTACGTGGGAGCTGTTTGCGCGTAAGTGTGGGAGCAGCAATACAGATGGAGATGAAGAAGCTCCACAAAAGGGGGAAAGCCCAAAAGAGCCGTGAGCAGATTATACAAAGGAAAACAACGAATAGTTTTGGTGGCTTCGTTGTTGTTTGCGACTCACAATTTAATCGAAAGTTAAAAAGTATGAAAAAAAGGAGTATGATGGGACATGTTGGATTGCGCTGACAATCGTTGGAGCTACGACAATAAAATTTCTTCATATATTTTTGTTTGCATATGGATAAACACTAATTTTGTGTCTTTACAGACACTGAAGCTTAATAAAACAATAAATCATTTTTATTTAAGTTTTTCTTACAAGTAAATTAATTAAGTCGTTTATAGACTTGCAGTCAAAAAGATTATTCTATATATATTACCTCTAAGAAAATTAAGTTTCCGCAAAATTTTCTTTGAAACTGATCGAGCTAAATATTTTCAAGCATTTTTATACCCTTGAAAAAGGGTATTATAATTTTGTCCAGAAATGTGTAACGCATTAAAGGAAGCATCTCCGACCCCACAAAGTATATATATTCTTGATCAGCATCAACAGCCGAGTCGATAGAGCCATGTCCGTCTGTCCGTCTGTTTCTATGCAAAAAATAGACAGTAGTTTTAAAGCTAGCGATTTGAAATTTTAACCAGATCATTATTTTTGTTGCACGCAGATCAAGTTTAAGAATCGGTCGGATCGGACCACTATATCATGTAGCTGCCATACAAACGACCGATATGAAAACAAGTCTTTGTATGGGAAACTTTTTTGTTTTCCAAGCTATTGCAACTGAATTCAACATTTATTCATTTGACATAGCCACACATAATTTGTGAAAGTTTGGTCCGGATCGGATCACTATATCATATAGCTGCCATACAAACGACCGATATGAAAACAAGTCTTTGTATGGGAAACTTTTTTGTTTTCCAAGCTATTGCAACTGAATTCAACATTTCTTAATTTGACATAGCTATACATGATTTGTAAAAGTTTGATCCGGATCAGACCACTATATCATATAGCTGCCATACAAACGACCGATATGAAAACAAGTCTTTGTATGGAAAACTTTTTTGTTTTCCTAGCTTTTGCAACCGAATTCAACATTTATTCATTTGACATAGCCATACATAATTTTTGAAAGTTTGTTCCGGATCGGATCACTATATCATATAGCTGCTATACAAACGACCGATATGAAAAGAAGTCTTTGTATGAAAAACTTTTTTGTTTTGCAACCTATTGCAACCGAATTCAACATTTATTCATTTGACATAGCCATACATAATTTTTGAAAGTTTGTTCCGGATCGGATCACTATATCATATAGCTGCTATACAAACGACCGATATGAAAACAAGTCTTTGTATGGAAAACTTTTTTCTTCTCCAACCTATTGCAACCGAATTCAACATTTATTCATTTATTATAGCCATACACGATTTGTGAAAGTTTGGTCCGGATCGGATCACTATATCATATAGCTACCATACAAACGACCGATATGAAAACAAGGCTTTGTATGGAAAACTTTTTTGTTTTCAAGGGTATACCATCTTCGGCAAGCCGAAGATAACTTTTCTCACTTGTTTTTGTTAAGTTGGTAGCGTTTTCCATTATTACGACGCCCAAAATGAGAGCGATCTGCCAACCAGTTTGTTTGCAGCAGCTATTGAAATCAGTTGACCCCAGTAGTGTTTTGCGATTTTCTTTTACGGCCTCTATCGAGTTGAATCGAGTCTCACGGTGTGGTAACTTGAGTTTTGGAAACAAAAAAAGTCACATGGGGCCAAATCCGGTGAATACGCTGGGTAATCGATGGTATGGAACGAGTTTTTATACCCTTGAAAAAGGGTATTATAATTTTGTCCAGAAATGTGTAACGCATTAAAGGAAGCATCTCCGACCCCACAAAGTATATATATTCTTGATCAGCATCAACAGCCGAGTCAATATAGCCATGTCCGTCTGTCCCTCTGTCCGTCTGTCCGTCTGTCCGTCTGTTTCTATGCAAAAAATAGACAGTAGTTTTAAAGCTAGCGTTTTGAAATTTTTACCAGATCATTATTTTTGTTGCACGCAGATCAAGTTTACGAATCGTTCGGATCGGACCACTATATCATGTAGCTACCATACAAACGACCGATATGAAAACAAGGCTTTGTATGGAAAACTTTATGTTTTCAAGGGTATACCATCTTCGGCAAGCCGAAGATAACTTTTCTCACTTGTTGGTTTTAAAATCTCTCACAAGTACAGCTCGGTGCGATGGCGCGTCAGCACTTTTAGAACAAGCCGAGAATTGAAGCGTCTCATGCCCAAATTATCCGTCAAAATCAAACGAGCTGTTTTACGGCTAATGTTAGCTTATGTGCTATCTCTCTAAGACTCGCAGGACAATTTTCGAGCACGATTTTCTTCGTTTTTGATTTTATCGTCAGTGTTAGAAGTCGAAGGACGACCGGAACGAGGCATGTCTTCGACGGTTTCTCGACCATCCTTAAAAATTCTGTCCCATATACCCCCGCCTTAAGAAGTCCTTCTAATAAGTTGTGGTCCTCCTCCCTCCTGCTTATTTGGTAAAGCTCTGAAAAATTCATGGGAATACTTATAGGTGCATTTACTTATTAGTGATTTTAGTTAATTCGGTCCCCATCTAGGACTTTAATTATCTTAAAAGGTCCCTTGGGTTTTGGGTCAAGTTTAGTTTGATGAAGTTCTTCATTCTTTAACAATGCGTGGTCACCTACGTTATGTTTTATAATCTTTGCTTTGTTTTTATCAACTTTATTTTATCATATCGTGCATTCTTTTCCATACTTTCTTTTGAAATAACGACGTTAAGCTTTGTCGTCAATACAAATCCCTTCTGCCCAATATGAACTTTAGTCAGATTTGGAGAATTTTCAAAAATGGTTTTCAACCAGTCTCTTAAAACTTAATGGCTTATATTTAAGCTTAAGTCTTTTTATCGTTCGTGCCCTAACCAGGCCACATACTTTCTCTATGGGATTTCCTTAGAAAGATTAACCCAGGTTAACGATCATGGTGTCCTATTAGACTTTAAACTTAAATTTTCCGACCATATTTCTATGATGGTTAATAAAGCCAAGGGTGAATTTAATGACACCTATATAACTAGAAGCTCATACGTATCTTTAGTACGTCCAATACTGAAGTACGGGTCATGCATCTGGAGCACGACTTACAATTAGCATTCCAAATAGACGGGCTAGAAATTTTAGAGTTCTGTTCCTAAGGTGGTTTAGATGTACATTTACCCAGCATGAACCTTTTAAGGTTTTGCGTTCTGACTACAATAACTTATACTATATTTATATTATACTATATGGTATACTACTTTATATATATATACTTATATACTATATTACTTCACTTAGCACTTCCACTTCTATCAAATCCTCAATTCTCACCTACCTTTCAGAGCAACAAACGCACTCCAGTTCTTACTCCTTATCTTTTCTATACCTTATTCTCTCGGGTCTATCCTCGCGATTGAGCCGTACGATAAAAGGCAGCGCCTCTAGGTCGGTTGGGCGTGAGGTGGGATGTACGTTATGCAGTGGGAACCGCGAGAAAAAAAAGTAACCTTTATTTTACTATTAGAATATTAAACATTCCCGGTTCAATCCCTTCATTTTAATTTCAATGTTTGGTAAGACCTGTTATGTTGACCAATAAATCAGTTAAGAACTTATAAATCAAGAGTCTTTCTAATCTTACAATCGAACAAGATTTAAAATACCACCCGTACATTCAAGATATCTACAGGAAAATGCTGCTTTCAGTGCCGCGCAGAAAATCAAATTTTGGGTCGTCGTCTTCGATGCGCTGCAGCAGACGGATAATATTTTTCAATTCTGAATGAGCAAGAACGGGAATCCAGACTAGAGGGGAGTAGAGTCCATAGGGATCAAATGTGTAATGAGAAACCAATAGATCCAGGCTTAAGGATGCCCGATAACGAGAACGTGAAAGGCTTTCTGCAGCAAAGAGTTTGATTCGATCTCAAAGGACCGAGTGTCACAGAGAGAGAGCAGGACGGGATGCAAGTACAGCAGATCCACTCCAGAATTATTGTCCTCTTGCATTGCGCTACAATCCAGCTGTTGATTACAGCTGATGAGTCCCCAAGTCCTATCCAACATCAGGAAATATAACTCTCGCTATTAAATGAAGACATTCGGCTCGGAGATTCAGGCTGATCAGTTTATGCCAACTTTCAAGATTAAAGGACAAATCTACCATAAAGTCGGCTCGCTTCTTCCGCTTCCAAATGGCCAACACAAGTTCCTTCGAATGTACTCCATCGGTAATCATGCAGACGAGGTACAACATTCATCCTCAAAAAGCTACCAACATCTATCGCTCTTATCTATCAAAATACTAGGGGCTTCGCAGTAAGCTCCCTAAACTGTAGTTTATCATTCTGATAGTTCATCATTTGCATCCCAGATTATAGTCTTCACAGAAACCTGGTTAAAGCCGGAGATTTTTAGCTCCGAAATTTTCCCAGACAATTACACCACTCACTGAGAGTATGTTCGACATATCCCTCGGTCAAATAAACCACGTAAGGAATTCTTTAGGTTGGCTTCCAGATCTATGTTTTGTTTCTGATCCAGATGAAATAACCGTTTCCAGAGCCATGCCGCTTTCGTCCCCAGAAGATCCTTACCAACCAACGCTTGAGGCGTCGATTGAAACCCTTACTGCTAGCAACGTTCAGTCTCGCCATGGAGTTCATAAAACTCGCTGCTTTCGCCGATTTTCAGAGACTAAGCAGTTTTATTTATACATTTGATTGGTCCGATCTCTGGGAATGCACCGATATTAATATCGCTTTAGAAACATTCTACAAACCGCTTAACGCTTTCTTCAACTCTTGCGTGCCATGGAAGTATCCATCCGCCTCGACTGACCCTTAAAAACTAAAAATACATTAAAAATAGACTCCTTAAGAGACATAAAAAAACTGGCTGTACTGTAATTTTCTCAAGATATTCAGTAGCTCGGTCAAACTTCACCGTGCATAACGCTGAGTGTTATAAGAATTATATATACCGCTATCGTATCCAGTTTACACAGGATCCGAAGCAGTTTTATAATTTTGTGAACACTAAGCGTAAGCATGTATCTTCTCCCTCCCTAATTTCGTTTGAAAATGTATCTGCGACTACTGATCAGGGTATTGCCGATCTATTCGCAACTTTCTTTCAAACAACGTACTCATTTCCTATAATTATGGATCAGCCTTATTCATACCATATTCAATTAGTCTATCTTATTTTCAGACCAACTTTCTCCGAAAGCACTGTGTTATCGGAGAGGTGAGGTTGAAACCAGTCTATTCGCGAGGTCCTGATGGTGTTCCTGGCTGTGTACGGAAAAACTGCGCCAAGCCATTGTGCAGACCTCTTCTAAAACTGTTCTCTTTGTCTCTGGAAACATCGATTTTTTCCAAAATGTGGAAGGAATCCTTCATAATTCACCTACACAAAAATGGAAAAAATCGGATGCTACAAACTATAGAGGAATCACTAAATTGTCAGCAATTCCAAAGATTTTTGAAATATTGGTAACACCCCATCTTCAACATCTCTGCAGTTCAATAATTTCTCCATGCCAGCATGGTTTGATAAAGCGTCGCTTCACCACCACAAACCTCTTGGAGCTGACTTTCTCTATAATAGATGCCTTCCGTAAACGCATTCAAACAGATGTCATCTTTACGTAATTTACTAAAGCATTTGACTGTGTCAACCTTTTGAGTAAACTTAGTAGCCTAGGATTTCGCTCAGGCCTTTATAAAGATTTACACTCTCGCCTTGTTAGAGCTACATCGGCAGTCCCCCAAGGAAGCCATCTTGGGCCGTTACTCTTCACTAATTTTATTAACGACTTACCCCTTGCTCCAACGAGCAAACTGGTTCTTATTTATGCTCACGTCGTTAAGCTTCGTCTTTAATATAAATCCTCTTCTGCCCAATGTAAAGTTTAGTGTGATTTGGATAATTTTTAAAAATGGTGTTCAACCAATCTCTTAAAACTTAATGGGTCAAAATTTAAGCTTATGTTTAAGCTTAACCAGGACACATACTTTCTCTATGGGATTTCCTTAGAAAGATTAACCCAGGTTAACGATCTTGGTGTCCTATTAGACTTTAAACTTAAATTTTCCGACATTATATCTACGATGGTTAATAAAGGCTAGGGCGTGCTTGGCTTCATTAAAAGATGGTCTAAGGAATTCAATGACCCTTATATTTCCAAAACATTATACGTATCTTTAGTACGTCCAATTCTGGAGTACGGGTCATGCGTCTGGAGCTCTCAGTATGGGGTTCATCAAGATCGCATTGAATCCGTTAAAAAGAATTTCTTGATGTTTGCTCTTAGGGGACTCAACTGGGATGCAAATTTTCACCTCCTATCGTATTCTAACAGATTCCTTCTAATCAATTTACCTTCCCTAACCAATCGTAGAAAGATGCTGGGGGTCCAAATA
This sequence comes from Drosophila ercepeae, assembly GCA_018150545.1. Taxonomy (NCBI): domain Eukaryota; kingdom Metazoa; phylum Arthropoda; class Insecta; order Diptera; family Drosophilidae; genus Drosophila; species Drosophila ercepeae. The sequence goes on along the minus strand of JAECWL010000161.1, from coordinate 21,517,673 downwards.
GACGTTCTTGAAATTGTAGTCCCCTGTTCCTAAGTTGTTGTAGATCTACATATGCCCAGCATGAGCCTTTCAGAGATTTATGTTCTGACTACAATGACTTATACTCTATTACTTTACTCTGCACGTCCACTTCTATCAAATCCTCAATTCTCACATACCTTTCAGACCAACAAACGCATTCCACTTCTTTCTCGTAATCTTTTCTATACTTTATTCTCTCGGGTCTATCCCTGCGATTGAGCCGTACGATAAACGGCAGCGCCTCTATGTCGGTTGGGCGTGAGGTGGGATGTACGTTATGCAGTGGGAACCGCGCGAAAAAAAAATAGGTGCCCACTGCGGAATATCTACAACCCTGAAAAGATCCATCGTTTCGCAGCTACAGCAGCTCCTTCGCGCAAGGAACAATTTGGTAAGGCTGTTCAAAACAGCGATTGATTTAATGCCAATGGACAAGATTATCATTCGTGCATCGTATAGATATTGTTCGCAAAAACTCATCGTTGTTGCAATGCTCTTGTAATATCCAGTCATCTTTTTGGGATGAGTCCGATGGTTATCACTTCAACATAAAGATGATAAATCCAAGTAACGGTGCAGAAACGAATAAAAAGTGCAGCGCTATGAACTATTACGCCTCCCGATTAATGATTCGAAAAAATGAGGAGAATTATATTTTAAATGTCGTCAGTTGTTTCAACAGTTTACTGTAGATATGTACACAATGAAAGAAACCGAACGTTTGATATTCCTTCATTTGAATCTGGCCAGACTCCGCTCCGAAGAATACATTTATTAACGAGACGCAGTTGCCAATGATCCTAAAATAAGCAATGTTGGAAAACTAAATACATATTTAACCAATGTACAACGTATCCTTTATTTAACCTATAACCTACATAGATTTTGAGACAAATGTCTCAGGTAAATAGAACAAAACAAATAATAACCAGAAATAACTAGATTAGACATCTGACTAAGGGTCCTTCCTAACCAATTCCATTTCGGTAGCTACCCTTCAAAATTAATTCAATTCTCTCCGTATCGTTCGGTACCCCACTTGTGTGGGACGATATTAAACAAACTATAATTACTACATTCTCCGACAAACTGGATGAGTCTACGTTACTGTATGAATCGCATTCTTTATTTCTTCAAAATTGTGGGTTACTAAACAATTTGAATTAATTACAGAAATAAAGACAAACCTTTTCATCACGTCGAAATCCAGGAATTACCGAGTTCCCCAGATAAACAGATTAAACAATTACATTTAGAACACATTAATGCGGATTTTTTTATTTACATACTTCAACCTACTTAATTAGGGAATCTAGAGGCATGAGTTAATTTTATCAATTAACTTATATATCTTCTCGGCAGATCTGTTAGGTGAATGCGCAGGAGCCTCCTTCTCGCCCTCAGTCCCAATACACGTCTCCTCATCAAGAGTTTTGCAGCCAACTGGTTTGGGTGGATTCCCAATTTACTAACGTACGCGGTTGCATGTTTGTTTATGACATCGCCAATCCTTGGTACCTTCAGCTCTTTTTCAATGTCTTTGTTGCGGATGTACCAAGCCGCTCCAGATAGTTTACGCAAGATTTGCGACTGAGCCACACGAATTTTGTTGAGGTGTGACTTTGCGGCGATGCCATACACTTGGATGCCATATTCCAAATAGGAGCCAAGACAACCTTATAAATTTTGGCTTTGTTGGAAACTGAAAGTTTGTTTCCAGGCCTAAGGAGCCAAGCCATGCTGTTCGCCTTTGTTTTGAGCCGCCGAGTTACATCCGTTATATGGCGTTGAAATGTAAGTCGCTTATCCAGAGTGACACCTATATATTTGTGGATGATGATACAAAATTAAAGAAACTTTGATCAAAATTCAAAGACATATTATATGATGAAGACACAAAATTAGTTAGTCTACACTTCCCAAAACAAGGAAGGAAGTTAAATCCTTTTTAGGATTATTAAGATATTACAGAAAGTTAAATCATTTTTAGGATTATTAGGATATCGCATTAAAGCTTATTCGCTATATCACAAGGATTGCTAAACATCACCATTGAAAAGAAAGAAGACGGTGAAAATGATATTAGATTTAATTTATTATTTGAAGAAGATTTCAAAAATCCCCTATTAAAAATAAATTACGAGGAATAACCAAATATACAGAATTCAATTTAAAAAATAATGCCAGAAAATTAAAAAGTCTTCTAAAACCCAATAAAATCTGTGATCTATATACAGTTCACAGTAATATTAAAAAGCCGGTTCGATGCTGGTTAGATAGTTTAACAGATCTGATAGGCGTCGACAACCAAGAAGAAGAAATCCGTACGCAACATGAAAACTGAAATCATAGTGGTGCGGATGAAGTGGCACTGAAACTCAAAAGACAGATCTATTTTCCAAACCTGAATGAAAAAGTAAAACAAACAATTTAAAACTGTAAAATATGCAAAACTTTGAAATGTGATAGAAACCCCACTAATCAAGTCTATCAAAAAACAGAAACCCCGGATGAGCCACAAAATATAGTACACGGATGTGTATACTATAAACGGCAAATATGTTGTCACTATAATAGAAAAGTTTTTAAAATTTGCGGAAGCTTATACAATTCCAATCAGGGATAGTATAAATAACACAAGGGCTGTTTTGGAATTCATTAAAAATTTTTGCATACCTATGCATAGGAAAACTCGCATGCAACCAAGGTGCGGAATTGAAATTGTTAAATGATTGCATTCCACACTGACTGAGATTTATAGAATCATTATAGATCGGAAATCTAAAGAAAAGCTTATTTGCAATAACGCGGAAATTTAAGCAGAAACATTAATCTCGTATAATAAAGTAGGCCATACCCTTACTCAATTAACTCCATACGAACTTTTTTGTGTAGAACCATAATAATAATGTGAAACTTTAAGACTTTAAATCCAAGATAGGCCTTGTCCAAATTGTCCAGAGTAAAACAACTTTAGGAAGAGGGTATTTAGCATTGGGTGTATTTTAATTGAGTTTAATAAAGTCTATTACTAAAAACGGTTTTTGTTTTTTTCCAGTTCGACGTTTACTTTTTTGTATACGACTGGAGGGTCAGATTATACCGTCCCGTAACATGGCTTGGGTTTCCGCCATTATAAAATAGAAGACGCCCATATGGATATTTTTTATGGCTCTTTGCCCGGATAGTCTCAAAGATATTAGAGTTGTATGGAAGTGCCTCATTTGGATTTGCAAATACTCCCGTTCGGTTTTCCATCATTAATTGCAATTCTTCTTCAATCTCTTGGGGTATTTCTATATTCTCTATCCTTATTAGTGTTTAGATTTCTGTTTTTTAACTGGAGTACAACGTTGGTTTTCTTAAGTAGGTCAAGAATTTTTTTTATTTGTCTGTCCCTAATTGTTGTAAGGGTAAAATTGATTGTTTCGTGGTTGTCATTGGTTGCTTTGAATTTGTCAATGAGATTTTTGCTTAACGACTTTCTGGTCCTCGAAATGAATACACGTAGTGCATCTGCACTGTATTTTTCGGTCAGAGAAGGAGCTACGGCGTCATCGTAAGTGATTATTGTCTTGTTTATTAGAAAGCTTCTTCTCCAATTCATAATAGTACTGCAGAAGAGGCATATTCCCTTGACTGAGAGTTGACATCTCTTGCTCTATTAGGTAGACTGGTCGATTGTTCGCATATGTGAAATCGAACCGGTTGGTCTTAAAATTGAAAGAAGTACCGAGGGATGAAAAGATGATAACTTAACTACCCTGTTAAATTCTGCTTAGTTCTCGATGAAGTTGAGAGTGACCTTTGGTTTACCGGAGAGCCTTCTTTAGGATTGGATTTACTACTCGTCAAAACCATAAAGGCCAAAGTGTGGGCTTGCCTTTGCCCACTGCAACAATGAATGCCCTTGATATAAAAATGGTAAGAAAGAATTTAACGGTAGTATGCCAGAGTGGAATAATTAATTTCCGATGGCCAAAATAAAAACCTTAAACAAGATCAAAGCATAGGTCTAACCTCAGCGCCAACCCATCACGCACACAACTTTAAGGACTCGACATCAGCTATGCGCTGCCGAAACTTATATATACACATACTGACAAATCCAAATGCACGTACTTCGCTCGCAAATCACTCAAGTAAGAGCTTGAAGCTAAGAAATGTTTTAACAGGTGTAATTGTTAACTTTGTTGCCCATTGAGGATTATTTTTTCAACAAAACTCTCAACTCCTTCAATTGTTTTTGTTTATAGCCCATCATCCGTATGCGTCAGGCATTACATAGATATTAATTCCTCCAAGTTCCATGCTTAGACTAGGGCACTTCCCTAAGCTATGGAAACGTGCGACGATTGTTATGATACCCAAAACCAGCAAACCTCCAACGCAAATAGACTCGTACCGCCAAATAAATTTACTTTCAACATTTCCAAAGGTCTTTGAACGCATTCTGCTGAAGCGATTGATGGATCTGCCGCAGGTATCAGGCTACATATCCCAACATCAATTTGGTTTCAGGAAGTCACATGCTTGACCGGAACAAGTTCACCGTCTAGTTAATCACGTAACGCACGTCCTTGAGTCCAAGTTCTACACGGTGGCAGTCTTCCTCGACGTTAAACAAGCCTTTGAGAAGGTATGGCACGAGGGGCTCCTATACAAAATTAAGACTCTTCTTCCAGCACCCCACTACGCAATCCTAAGATCCTTCATCATTGATCGAGCCTTCGATGTGGCAGTGAGATTCTCTCGATCGAGCCTGCTGGTCATGAACCATCACAAGGAACTGTACTTGGACCCTTCCTGTACACCCTCTACACAGCAGATATGCCAGTTCCGTCCCCCAGTGATCCCTTGGTCGAGGTACTAGTGGCTACATACGCTTTCGATACGGCCATGCTTGACAGGCTGAGAACTGTTCAGGCACGTGTTGCTCGGTTTGCGTCCTGGCTCCCTTGGTACGTCTCCAATCACGATATTCTAAGGGATCTCCGGATTTCTCTGATTGGTGATCAGATCAATCTTCAGACGATACGTAGAGAAATTGGCGCTACACCAAAACTTTTTGGCAAATGATCTCGCCAATACTCTTCCACTCCGACGTCTGAATAAGAACCACTGGTGGATGATTGGCGCGTCCATAATAACTTTCTACAATAGGTACTATTTTGATGTTGCTTTTATGAACTGTTTCTCATATTCGGAATCCATCCTATTTTCCTTAACTATATTTTTTTTATATCTTGGAGAAAGCTTGGGTCATAGAGCTGCAGAAAGAAAGAAAGCAACGCCGTGTGTTCACTGCGGAATTTTATTTGCGACTGACAAATTAATGAAACGATATACACATATTCTTATTCGTAATTCATTAGAGAGGGACAACGAATACAAGCGTACATTGTGTCATATGTTAATACAGGGTCTTTATTTTCTCGCTTTATTCTCGATTTACAATATGCATGTTTACAAAAAATATTTAATACAAATTTATCATTTCTATAAACAATTCGTGTTTGGTCTTCGGAAGGTTCTTGGTCAAAATATCTGCTATCATTTCGGTGGTACATTTATATTTTAACAAAACTTGCACTTCCTTTACGACATCTCTAACAAAATGATAACGTATATCAATGTGCTTCGTCCTAGAATGGTTAACAGGATTCTTGGTTAACGCCTGCGCGCTCAGATGATCGTCATACACGACGATCGAGGCGTTGTCGTCTCCGCAGCCAATTTCCAAAATTAGCCTTCGCATGACTATTGCCTTCTTAAAAGCCGCCGATAGTACCATGTGCTCTGCCTCGGTACTGCTTAACGCCACGCTTCGCTGCTTTTCTGAATGCTACGAAATTGGACCACCGGCCAACAAGTATATGAAGCCAGTGTAAGACTTCCTGTCAAGCCTATCGCCTGCCCAATCAGCATCAACGTATACACAGAACGATTGACCACATTGCTTATAATGTAACTTCATGTCAACCGTGGATGAGAGATACCTGAGGATATTCTTTATGCCAGCCATGTGCTCAGCATGCGGATTTTGATTCCGTTGAGCCAATTTGGACACCGAATGCAATAACATATGTCTAGCCTTGTTGTAACAGATGGCCAAATAAGCTCTCCCACAATGGATTGATAAACCGTGGGATCCAACTTTTTGCACTTGTCGCTGGTGCAATCTATTTGAAAACCTGCATCCAGGCGAGTTTTCGCCGACTTGTAATAGTCGCTGCCATGAGTCTGCAATAAATCCTTGATGTATTGCGAGTGTCCCAAAGTAATGGCTCCAAGGTCCCCTTCCCGCTCGATTTCTATGATTTAATGATTTAATGGACCTTGTCAATGCACTCAAACGATTTGACATTTTCTTTAAGTGGCTAGCATCCCTTACGAAAGTTTTACCCCCACCTAAAACATTAACAATATTGCCTTCACGCTCTAAACCTTAATATGTTGTTGTATCAAAGTTTGGTGTCAACTTATTAGGGAATACCACATTTTTCATCAATACATGACCGCCTACCTGAATGTCCACCTCTTTGGCCCTTCTCTTTTTAACAGCATCTACTTTCCCCTTATGTTTCCGTATGCAGTCGTTGTCTTTTTCCTCCGAATCATGATTTGTCTCAAATCATTCGGTTGAATATTAGTTCGGAAGAAAAAGTCCCTGTCGTGCTATGTGGAGTGACATTGTGCGTTAACATAAAATCCTGGATTGCTTGTTGCAAATTGATTTTATTCAAATGGGTAATTTTAAGTCTCTTAACTAACGATCGATTCATTATTTTAACCTCACCATTCGCCTGAGGCCAATATGGAGGAGTCCTTATTAATTGAATGCCATTCTTGGTATAGTATTGTTGGAAAATCGTACAAATATATTGTCTCCCGTTATCGGTCCGCAGATATTTTGGGAAACCTAAGCGACAAAATATTTCTTTCATGGCCCCGATTATTGATTACGATGATATTGTCTATAAAAATGTTATCTCCATATACGTGGAAAAATAGTCGATAAACACAAGGACGTATTTTCCGTTTGGAAGTGGACCTAATAGATCACTAGCTATGGAATTCCATGGGCTTGTTGGAAAAACTGTTCTTTGCATTGGGTCTGGACTTGGCGGTTGAGAAACAAACATGCAATCTTTGCATGTTTTCACAAAATTTTCAGCATCTCGATCGATGTGGGGCCACCACACCTTGGTTCTCAGTCGACGCTTCATGGCCGACTCACCCGGGTGCCCTTCATGCCCTTTAATTCTAAAACTCTATTGCGCAGTCCTTTTGGGATGATTAACCGTGTGCCCCTCAATAAAATTTTACCAAGCATTGAAAGTTCGAAACGAAATGGATAGAAGCTGTTAGATGTGCCAGCTTGCCAGAAATTTTCATCCAAGGTCATTGCGTCCACGATTTCCTCATCTGCAGCGCTCTCCCGTGCGATTTCCGATATGTTCAATAATGTAGGGACAGTGTACTCAATAGCCCGAAATACATTATGTTCAGTTATCTGCCAGCTAGAATTTCTTGGTGGAAACTTGCATAATCGGGATAGGGCATCCGAGATGTTTTGCTTACCCGCTTTGTAGGCGTAAAAGTCATCGCTCAATTCGAGCTGGAGGTTTTGAAGTTGGCTTAAAGTAGTTTCTAGCGGCTTGTGGTCTGTCACCAATTCGATTTATAGTCCGGATAAATATGAAAATGAAAAATAGAATATTTCAACTGCCCACACTAGGGCCAGGCTTTCTTTCTCGGTCTGAGAGTACCGTTTTTCTACGTCTGATAGGCTGCGGCTTGCAAGCAAAACAATCTTTGGATCGCCGGTAGTATCAAATTGCAAAAGTACTGCTCCTAACGCAACTGGACTGGCGTCTCCTATTAGGCATGTTCTATTTTTTGGATCGAAGTATGATAAGCTCGGAATTTTCGCCAAATGGAGCTTTAGGTCTTCAAAAACCGTTGTTTCTTTCTCGCCCCAGTTAAATTTGCTTTCCCTTTTTAGCCATCTCCTTCGCGGTTCTGTACGATTGGCCAGGTCGGGAATAAATTTGCTAACGTATGTAACCAGACCTAAAAAACTTCGGGTTTCCTCCTTGTTTTTGGGGTCTCTGAATGAAAGAAACGTTGTCACCTTTTCCGGATCTACTTCAATGCCTTTGTCTGATAAAATGTGCCCCAAGAATTTAACTTGCTGTGTTTTCCAAACACATTTTTCCTCATTCAAGGTTACATTGTTTACTTTAAGAACATCTTTGACTTTTTGTACAGTCATGATCTTTTTCTTTTTTCCCAAATATAATAATGTATAATAATAATTTATAATAATTTTATTCATTACATTATTGCATGTTGGTAAAATTTCCTCAAGTCTCCTCTGGAAAATTGCAGAAGCCGAGTTAACGCCAAACATTAATCTTTTGTACCTGAATAACCCAATTGGGGTAATGAACGTGGTAATGTTCCGGCTGGATTCCTCTAGCTCCAACTGATGATAAGCAGTTTTTAGGTCTAATCGTGTGAAATACTTTGCTCCCCTTAATTTCGTCATAAATGTCTCAAATACAGGCAGTGGATAGTTCTCTCTTAAGATTGCCATATTATCTAGCCTCATGTCTATGCAAATTCTGATGTCGCAATTCTCTTTGAATACTATGACTATAGGTGATATCTAAGGTGAATGACCTATTACTGGCTCAATAATGTCAAGACCCACAGCTTCTTCCAATTTTGCGATTACTTTGTCCTTAAATGCAACTGGTATACTTCTGCCTTTTCCGCCTGAAGACATGACCAGTCTTTTGGGGTTATTAGGTTGAATCGAGAACCTCAATCGATTACTAATGAGAGTTCGCGCCCACCAACCTGACATTTAATAAGTTCATCTTTATCGTCACTGTGGATCTTAAAACCATTTTCTCCAGGTTTCAGATTGCTTTCTTCCTCTACCCAACGCACTTTGCTGCGTTGACGTTTAGCATAGTCAAATTGGTCCTAAGTTCTCTCACGCTTCAAATTTGTTCTGCACTTGACAGCAAAATGGCCAGTCCGTGTGCACTTGCTGCATTTTTGGTTTTTGGCTGGACATGCCGAACTATTGCTCCCGTAGCCTTTCCGCCCACATCTACCACATTCCAAGGATCTATTTGAATTCATATGCCCTGTTGAGATTTTCCTTACTCCTTTGGTTTCTGGGTTCTTTATCGTTTCAGATCGCATCATTTCCGACTGTTTATTAATTTCCTCATCGACTTGACAGGCATCTATCATTTGTGAAAGGGTGTATTCTTTTTCTAATTATTTCTTTTTTTAGATTTATTCCGGCCCAAATGTCAATTATTTTGCCCTTTAGACAAATCTCTTCGATTTCTGCTTTAGTAACTCCAAAATCACATTTCTGTATTTGATGCCGCAACCTTAAGGCAAACGAACGTCTCCCCTTCTGTGGGCTAAGACTTCTAAACAAATGCCTCTCAAAACTGGAATTTTGCTTTGGTGAGAAATATTTACATTTAGCCTATCAACAAGAACCTTGTAAATATCTATTTGTTTATCAGAGGTATCTTCTATTACAGCGTCAGGTAATGAGAATGCCACTAGTGTACTTCTCTTGCGAATACCTGTGGTGATTTCCTCGGCTATGAGATAAATTTCAAAAGCTCGCAGCTACTTCTCCCACTCAATTCGCAAGAGAAACTTGTCAATAGTCTCACAAAGAAAGCGCTTCATTACACTCTCCGTCATTGTCGTTGATATAGCTGGAATTGGACAAAATATGATTGTTATTTTGTAGACTGACATTGCTTTAGTCTCAGTAACAACAAAAACATATTGAATTTCACACATATATATATATTTTCCCATATACGTGTGTGTATATTTTGTTTCGGCCTGTACTCTTGGTACTGCCCCTGACTTAAAGTCAGCTTTATTTTTCTCAAATTTGGTGCTATTTGTACTACCGAATTCTCTTAAACCATGTTTTTTTTTTCTTTGCGTTTACGAATATTTTCTAACACATTTCACACACATTATTTCTCTGCGTATCAGAATATCTTCTTAAGCTCTTTTCAAATTTGGTGCTCGTTCGTGCTGCCAAATTCTCTTAATCCATCTTCTAACGCTCTTTATACACATTGGTGAGACAACACATGTACGTATTGATAATTGAGACTCTCTTCAGTTATTGTTTCTTCGGACGTCCAGTTTTAAAGTCCGGATGATCTTGGGGCGACCAGGACCTTTGCGTGCCTCTTCTACAACCTGCTCCTCCTTATATTCAGTACTCTCGTAGTGATCTGTGCTCCCTTCCGAGCTGCCGGTATCGACGGATATGTCAGATACGTTTTTTTCTTCTTAGCCCTCATCTCGAAGGCAGGGCTCGTCGAGTTCCTCCAGTTCGATCAACACAACATCATCTTTGGATGCCACAACATGATTTTCATCAAACAAAACATCCCGTTTCTCGACAAGTTTTCGAGCTGCTGGGTCATACAACCGATAAACTTTGCGTGCCACAGAGTACCCAACCATGATATAATCCTTGTCCTTGGGTTGGAACTTGCTGCCCTTCCTCGGACCCTTGTCTACTGCAACTGCAAGAGATCCAAATACTTTTAGATGTTTCACGCAAGGCTTCTTACCCGTCCACGCTTCCATAGGAGTAATACTCTTCAATGCGCTGGTAGGGGAGCGGTTTCGCAAATAAGCCGAAGTATTAACAGCTTTTGCCAAAAAAATATCTCCTAGCCCCCCTGGACCAGAAGACATCTCGACATCTCCACTAGCGTTCGATTTGCCTTTTCCGCCACGCCATTTTGCTGCGGCGTATGCGGTATCGTAAGCTGCCTGGCAATTCCATGTTTCTTGAGATATTTATCAAACTGCTTTTTGACAAACTCTCCGCCGTTATCACTCCGCAGTCATTTCAGCTTTCTACCTGGCTCCATGAATTTTGACAGCACCTCGTTCTTCCTACGTAGAAAATAAACAAAAATCCTCCTGGATTTGTCGTCAATGAACGTCAAAAAATACTTTGAACCTCCTAGAGACATTATTGGAAAAGGTTCACACACATCTGCATGTATCAGCCCCAAAAGCTCCGCAGCCCGATTACACGTTGCCGTTGCGAATGGTTGTACATGGATCTTGCTAACCATACACGTTTTGCAGTTAATATTTTCCGGCAATCCAATATTTTCTATGCCGCGCACCATCCTTTTGGATAACATCTCTTTCATGCTAGAGAAATTAATGTAACCATATCATTGTGCAGTAAGATCCCATCAACAATTAACAGAGCGAAACACTTGCTTCGGCCACCTTCAAAAAAATACAAGTTGCCATTCCTTTTGGCTTTTACTATGCATTCTCCATTGTGCTCCATTCCATTCTTTAGAGTCAATATAAACAGATCTGTCTGAATCTTGACGTCACCTACACCTTCTGCTTGAAGAAATCCAGCATCGGCCACTCCGATCTGCTCTGTGTGCTTCTCAAACTTTATGAAAAGCTCCCTTGCAAAACACATATGGCTTGTTGCGCCACTATCCAAGCACCACATCGAGTTTTTCTCCCTTGCTCGCACTTCGACACTGGGACTCAATGCCCTTGTTCACCACACTTAAAGCAAACGATATTCCTTCGTTTCTTTTGCCCATACGTCTTCGTCTGCAAGTTTTGCCTCCGTGTTGCAGCGAATGCCTTAGTATTGTCGATTCGCTCTTCTGCTATTCCTTTTCGTTCGTCCTCTCCCTTTAACTTTATGGTGACAATCTCGACCGAAGGCAACTGATCTCGTGTTTCCATGGCCACCAAACCACGTTTGAATTGTTCTGGAAGGCTCGATAGCAACACGATAGTTCGTTACTCGTCGTTTAGCTCTATTCCAACTCCAGCTAAACCATCCGGAATTTCCACGTACTCGCTTATATATGTCGACATGCTCTGCCACTGCTCTATCCGTTTGTTAAGCAGTTTCATTTATTTGCGACTGACAAATTAATGAAAATATATACACATATTCATATTCCCAATTCATTAGAGAGGGACAACGAATACAAGCGTGCATTGTATCATATGTTAATACAGGGTCTTTATTTTTATACCCTTGAAAAAGGGTATTATAATTTTGTCCAGAAATGTGTAACGGATTAAATAAGCATCACTGACCCCACAAAGTATATATATTCTTGATCAGCATCAACAGCCGAGTCGATATAGCCATGTCCGTCTGTCCGTCTGTCCGTCTGTTTCTATGCAAAAAATAGATAGTAGTTTTAAAGCTAACGTTTTAAAATTTTAACCAGATCATTATTTTTGTTGCAAGCAGATCAAGTTTAAGAATCGGTCGGATCGGACCACTATATCATATAGCTGCCATACAAACGACCGATATGAAAACAAGTCTTTGTATGGAAAACTTTTTTGTTTTCCAAGCTATTGCAACTGAATTCAACATTTATTCATTTGATATAGGCATACACGATTTGTAAAAGTTTGGTCCGGATCGGACCACTATATCATATAGCTGCCATACAAACGACCGATACGAAAACAAGTCTTTGTATGGAAAACTTTTTTGTTTTCCAACCTATTGGAACCGAATTCAAAATTTATTAATTTATTATAGCCATACACGATTTGTAAAAGTTTGGTCCGGATCGGACCACTATATCATATAGCTGCCATACAAACGACCGATATGAAAACAAGTCTTTGTATGGAAAACTTTTTTGTTTTCGAGGGTATGCCATCTTCGGTAAGCCGAAGATAACTTTTCTTACTTGTTTACACATAGTTTAGTGTTACTTTCCTGTCAAAAAAAACTTTTAATAGTCGCTTTGTAGTTTAATGGAAACTTTTATTATATTCGTAAACTGCTGCATATAAAAGTTCTTTAAAATTTCTCCCTGTGTCCTCCTTCTTAAAGCGTTGCATTATTTCTGAAAGTCTGGAATGAATTCGTTCTATCTGCTCATTAACGGTGGAACGACATAGACTTCTATTTGTAGATGCTCCAACATTAATTGGATTGATTGGGAGTTGAAGGCTTTTCTTATGCCCATTTTTTTTTGGTTTTTTAGAGCATTTTGATGCACTTTCCTATGTACTTGCAGAATTCTTTCTTCCATTTCAGTTGCGTTTCACAGGCTTTCTAATTTAGACTGAGTTAACCGTGTTTTAATATCCAGAAAATGGATTCGGTGATTGTCTAAAATTTATCATTATACCATCGGCCGTGTAAATACCGTTTATTGTAAGGGGATCAAATTTTTTTTTTTAGATTTGCAGGGTAATTAGTTTGTAGGGTAATTAAGTCGACATATTTTGTGCCGACATATATTGTATAGTCGACATATTTTCGTTTCTATCGTAAGTAGAAAATTGGATTAAGAACTTGTAATCGGGTTGTGTTGTGTATAAACAGTGTTTATCTGTTCTAAAAGTACTCTAGAGAGTGCGTCTGCAACAGCGTATTTTTCCTGGCTTATCAAATATTTTTTTAGTCATATTCCTCTAGATAAGATTTCCATTTCTTTATTCTGTCATTTTCATTCTAGCTGCTAAGAAAATGTCTTAAAAGTTTGTGATCTGTAACAATCTCCACTTCTACTTTACCGTACATGTGGTTTTTGCGGGCCTCATCATGCTGTAATCCTTTCTAACTATACAAATAAAGGGGATTTTTTTAGCTATTATCTTTTTGGCAACACTTGTTGGTCTTTAGTTTGGTCTATAATTTAACTAGGAATCGTTTTACGAACGAAACTCTTGCAAATTATTGAACTTTATTATCAAATTTCGTGCTTATGGTCAGTTTAATCGACCCCTGATGTGTCCATTCGGATTATTGTGACTAAATTTCGCATCAAATTTACATTGTTCGACATTAAACCACCAACATGCTTACGTAGAGTGCGAACTGAAGAAAATATCGCAGCTGTATCTCTATTACTCAACAACATGAAAAATTTTTCGGAAGGATGTGTGAAGCCTTTCAAAATACAACTGGTCCAAGAATTAAGGCCGAACGACCTACCGCTCCGCAGAATTTTTGGTGAATGGGCGGTTGGAAAGTTGGCCGACTACTATTTTATCGAGAAAGTGTGTTCAGTGACGAATCTCATTTTTGGCTTAATGGGTGCGTAAATAGGCAGAATTGTCGATTTTGTAGTAAAGATCAGCCAGAAGCATTACAAGAGCTACCAATGCTTCCAGAAAGTCACAGCTTCGTGCGGTTAATGGGCTGGTGGTATCATTGGACCGTACTTCTTTCAAGATGATGCGAATCGTAACATAATAGTGAACTGATAAGATAAGTAAGACAATAATCAAACTTTTTTTGACCAAAATGCAAGACCTTGACTTGCATGACATGTGTTTTCAATAAGACGGTGCCATATGCCACTCAGTCGTGCGATTTAACGCCTTTAGACTATTTTTTTTGGGGCTATGTTGAATGTAATGTATACATAGACAAGCCCGCTTCAATTGACGCATTGGAGGATAAAATTGAAGTACATATTTGTGAGATACCGGCATAAATGTTGGAAAGAGTATGCCAAAATTGGTCTAAGCGGATGAACCATTTGGGGCGCAGACACGTTCAACATTTGCATTAAATAATCTTCAAACATTAAATTATATGGACCGTACTAACCGTACGATTCAAATAAAGATTTCACGAACTTTGTTGAATTATTTGTGTTTTTTTTTTAACTTTTCTATAGCTCATAAAATATCTCCCTCTATAAATTAAACAAATAAACAAATATTTCTGTTTTACAAAATATATTTCTATGCCTAAATGATTTATGTTATTTAAAAGTATTAAAAAAGTGGGATTCCGGATCAAAGAAAACAGCAGGGTATTTAGTTAGCAGATTGAGAATTTGCCCCTGTTTTAAAAGCATCTGCCATATCGTTGTAGCATTATCCTCATTTGATCCATCTGCTTTTCTTGGAGCAATCGCAAAGCGTTCATGCTTTGACTTAACGACTGCAGGATGTTGACAGTCTTTTGAATGATTTTCATCAGGTGCTGATGTTCACTCTTTTGCTGGATGTTCGCATTTAAGGCAATTGTGTGCACCTTACGGCAGTTTATGGTCGTTTGGCCAGATTGCTGGCATCAATGACATTGTGTTGTCCCATTTCGCTTGCGAAGGGGCTCGATGATAACTCTCATGAGGCATAAAGCCATAAGAGTCAGAACCTCCTTGTTGTTCGGCGCAGCGGCCATATTCAGAAAGAACATGTTGGGCTTGGCTTCTGGAGTTCCTAACTCATTTCCCATTTTCACCATAAACGTTTAGAACCTTGTGGCCGAGACTTTCCAGTTCTTTAATGATCTGGCGATACTATGCGTACTATGGTGCAGACGCAAACTCTGTATGTCCTGTCTTCCTTCAGTTGGTAGCAGTTAAACTCGAGTTGTTTGGTCTAGAGCCAGCTAACTATGCTTCGGAGAGTGCTAGCATCTGCCGCGTAGAGCCTCAAAATCCCGTTAATCCCGCTTAAAATCACTGCGCTGTAGCACCTGTTCCTCTTATGCTTGTACTTATTACTCCTCCGTATATATTACAATTACTTGGTCTTTTTGAATTTTTGTTGATAAGCATTGACGGTGTTTTTTCCATTTTAAATTAATATGGCCCATTCATATAATTAGCCTGCTTAATTTGCAGATTTTCTCTTTTTCCCTACCTAAATCCATACCGCAAACATTATTTCCCACAGAATGACTACGTCCATTGCAAATTGTTTCCATTTTATATTCTATAGTTCCTAAATCTCTTTTAAATGTAATGTGAGGTAATGTGTGATGTTATTTTGAAATTCCTTGTAAATTAAGTGGAATGCTGTATGATTTCAATGCAGCATCAGCACTCCCTGACGCAGTGCCACAATATATAGCAGTGCTCTCGGTGGTTTATTTGTGCCCTTAAGGTTAACAACTATCAACAAGTTATTGAACATAAAATCTTTAAATTCACTTGATATCCATTAATAGGGGTATTTGGTTAAAGTGTTGCCTCGTTAGTTAAGCAAGCAAGTAATTTTTTGTTCTAGCTGGTTTAAGTACGTTGAAAATTTAATATGTATTGTATATGGCACGTTGTTGGGAATTTCGTCTTTTATTAACGGGAGGTTAAGATCTCTGTGAATGTCTGTGTTGCGGATGTACCAGGCGCTGTAAGTAGTGGTCTTAGCACTTATGACCATGCTTTTTAATCAATTCTATGTCACTGTCACTGTCGTTTTCCTATAAATTCAAACTGTCCTTATAACGGTTTTGTGAACCTTATACTTTAACCGTACCGGACAGCGGATATTTATTAGCCAACTTACACTTTATTTATTTAGGAGAATGTCATTAAACTAACTTTGGTACAAAAGTTAAAATTAAACTTAACGAGACGCGAGCTATTGTACAACAGTAAATTTTTAAGAACTTGTCAACACAAGTACAAAAAAAATTTGTTATCCGTTGAAAAAATATCAATGTAAAGCATTTTCCCAGCATGAAATTCGGTTGCTCCAAGCATCTGTTTTTTTTTTGGGTGCCTGTCATGTTTCGTTTTCGTACATGTTTTGCAATTTATTACCACTTCATTAGCTAATTTTGCCTTTTTCGGAAAATAATAAGAACGATGAATAACAACGTTCAGTGATGGGGCCGAGGTAGTGTTTGTGTAAGAGGTTTGAGTGTCCGAGGCGGATTCTGGTGAACTATCTTGCTTAAGTTGTTATTTAAGATTCGTTGGTGTGTTTATGAGTGGAATTTGTTTTCCCAATTTGTCAGTTTGCTATGATTTAAGTATGCCCAGGGATCCACACTATTTTTTTTTTTTTTGCCTTTTATTAATATAAGCTGTGACCTGATATACGCCGGGTATTTGTCATTATTTAGGGGGTTACATATTGCTGCGATAGCAGACTATGGATATTCCTCTCCTGTTCATGACAGTTTTTATGGCCTCGAGGATCCTGATGATTTCTTCTGTGAGCATCGACGAATACGGGCGTTACAAAAATGCAATGTTTCGGTTTAGATTTTAACAGCGAATGTTGTGGTCAAGTTATTTCGTCGGTGAGCAGGATGTGGAGCCTGGTCGTACTCTTCATCCCTGGTTTCGCTGGGTATTTTTTCTCCTGCCACCATATAGGTGTACGTCGCCTGTATTAGCCTTCAGCTCTGTTGGCCATATCGTGGCGCACGTCCTTCATCCCTGGTTTTGCTGGGTATTTTTTCTCCTGCCACCATATAGGTGTACGTCGCCTGTATTAGCCTTCAGCTCTGTTGGCCATATCGTCGGCTCGGACCTGCTTCATCATATCTCTGATGATGTTATGCCCCCGCTCCAAAGAGTCGCTGTTCTCCATCATGGCCGCGATCAAGCCTCTAGGGCTGAGCGGGGCACCGGTCAGCGCCTTTAGCTGCACCCTCTCCTCCGTGAACCTGGAGCAGTGGATGAGTACATGCTCTGCTGTTTCCTCAGCATCGGGGCAGTAGGGGCATTGAGCTGACTCTACGTGGTGGAACCGGAGTAGGTATGCACGAAAGCAACCATGATCCGTGAGAAACTGGGTAAAGTGGTAGTTCAGTTTTTTGTGGTGGCAATCGGCCCACGCCTTTAAATCGGGGATGAGTTGGTAGGACCACCTCCCTCTTGCGATGTTAGCCATCTGCTCTGCCACTCTCCCATCAGTCGCTCGTGAGCCTCCAGTCGGGTAGCACCTTCTCGGACCTGACAAATAGCCTTTTTCTCAAGGTCGATTGGCGGCAAGCCTGCCAGTGCTAGTGCTGCGTCCCGGATATAGTCCTGAAGCCTCTAATGAGCCTAAGGGCCATAGACCGTACCACCGCGCGTGCTCCTTTCATGTAAGAGCCTTTCTTGGTGGCGTTGCTCCATATTGGTGCAGCATAGAGAAGCGTTGCCTTGGCTACCGCCACCAGTAGTTTCCTTGCCGGGTAATTGGGACCTCCTATGTTGGGCATGAGCCTGGACAAGGACGCAGTTGTTATTGCTGCTTTCCTGCTCGCGTAGCTAGCTTGATCCTTAAAAGAGAGCCTATGGTCTATCACTACTCCCAGGTATTTTAAGGAGTCTTGTGAGGCCACCTGTGTCCCGTTGACCGTGATCAGCATTCTTTCCACCTTTTTCCTGCTGCTTAATAGAGCAGCCTCGGTCTATTGCGCCGCAATTGTTAAGCCGGCTTTCTCTAGCCAGTCGATGGCCATAGTAATTGTCGTGTTGCACTTCTCTTCGAGGACTGCTACTGTCTTGGCCACTGCAGTTATTGCCACAACGTCCACAAAGCAATGTAGCTCAGCTCCTAAGGGCCTGTTGATGCCCAGGATTCCATCATACATAATGTTCCACAGGATCGGTCCAAGCACAGATCCTTGTGGAACCCCTGCAGAAACACGGTAGCATCTCGGTCCAGCGTCCGTATCGAACCAGAGGACACGATCCGTGAAGTACCTTCCGACGACGATCCTGAGATACTCCAGGATACCCACCCTATGCATGGCACTGAGGATTACTGGCCATCTAGCGGTGTTGAGCTACTGCTGTTGGCCGCCATAGAGTGGTCTGCCTTGGGAATAGTTCTGCTACAATGCTAGCCAGGATATCAGGGTCAGTTGGAGTTGCCTCGCTCTTCCTTAGCTTGTTAGCTACGAGTTTGTAGGCAAGTCCCCAGGGATCTCTATCCACGGTATCTAGTAGTTCCTTATAGGCCCGCGCTTTGGCAGCCAATATGCCGTGCTTAAACTCAGAGCGTTTGCATCTAAAAGCCTCCATGAGTTCTGCGTGCTGGGTGCTGCCTCTGGCTCGTTGCGCCCTTCTCCTGGCCCTTAGGTATTCCGAGCGTAGCTTGCTTAAGTTGGCGCTCCACCAGTGCACTGGGGGCTTGCGCTGCTCTTTTTTCCTCCTTGGCATGGTTGCATCACACGTTGCCTCAAGCATCTTAATGAAGTCGGCCGCCATTGAATCTGCGTGTCCATTTGAGATTCGAAACGAGTCGATTTGGTATGCCAGCATATCTTCATCGATCTTCCTCGAGTCCCATGCTTGCCCGACTGATCTTCTCTGCCTCCTCCAAGTCGTGCCCTTTGTTAATGTGTATGTATATGTGTATGTGTATACGAATACATGAGTGTGACCATATGTGGACGTGAGCAAAAGCCTCATAGATCTGGTAGAGCAAAGAATATGACCGATATATATGAAAATGTTAACGGGACTATTTCACAAGAAGTCGCTGTCTCTCTTTTTTGTTAATTTTGTTCGGTCTCTTTGCAACAGTTAAGTTGCTAGTAAACGACGAGCTCGTGCACATTGAAAAGAAATAAAATAGAAACAAAAATGAATTTCACAAGTTGCTGTTGTTTGATTGTTTAGTCTGATTTTAAAATCACTTACAATAATAGTTTTTGGAATGTTGGAATATGTGTAAGGATGTGTTTATTAACTTCTGAGGTAGTTGACAATGTGCTTTGGTTTTGAAGATTTTTATTGGTGTGTCGCGCTTTTGTTCTGTTTTGTATTATAATTGTGCAGCTGCAATTGCGTTTTTTTACAGATGTGTATTTGTGTCTAGTGATGATATTGGCTAGTTTCTAAGGACCGATTGGGAATGGTATTACCTATAAGAAGATTCTTGTTATATGTCGTTGCCGAAGGGGTAGATGGGTGAATTGTTTGTTCCTATTCCCATTATTATGTTTCTGCTATTCGTAAAGTTTTGTAATTACATTATTTTTTTTTTGGTCCGCACTTCCATATAGTCAGTTGGTCAATTATGGAGTGCATGCCAACTCAATTAAATGCTCTTGCGAAGTCAAGATAGACGAGTGATGTATGCTTCCAAGTGTTGAATGATTTCGTTATCAAGTGGTCTGAAAAGTTTGACCGTCTGAAGTCGACTTACACTATTTGAAACCGAATTGTTCCGGGTGAAGAAGTTTGTTGTTGGTTAGGAACCACTATAGCCTATTTGGAATTTATTCCAGTGTTTTAGCAACTCAGAAGTTAAATGAGAAAGATCGTTACGAGGTTAGGTCGTTATTATCCTAATTGGGTTTCAGAATGATTAGGCTGGTTTTGTATGCTTGAGGTATGTGGCTGCTGAAGATTTGATTGTAGCAGGATTTTGTTTAGTAATGTTGGTGAGCTGTTTCTTATCATATGGTATCAAATTCTGTTATTTCCTAGCGTTGTTCCTTTAAGTGATTAGACAGCAATGGTTAGTTCGATGTTTGTAATGCGTTTGTCCATTTCTATAGCGGTTAAAAATTAAGTGTGAATGAGGGCTTTTGATTTGTATTTATGTGAGATTTGAGGTGGTTGAAGTTTGTGTTTTTTGATCGATTGGTCTGATTGGTCGGACCAGTATTGTCAAATTAATGCGGCTATTGGGTTTTTAGCAGTGGTTCCTTGTATGTTCGTTGTGGTACAGTGAATGTTTTTTAATAGGTTAGCCTCAGATTTGGCTAATGTTGTTTCAGATTGCCTGTAGGCTTATTTTGTTAATGTAAATTTGGTTGTGGATTTCCTTTTTGTTGTGTTGACTTCTTTTTAAGACCGTGTTGGCTTTACTGAAGGCTGTAATATGTTCTTGAGCTATTTTTTCTTTGAGTGTTTTTCATGCTTGTTGTTTTATTTATTTTATTTATATCACTAAACATAGTTTAAACTTGGAGGGGGGATGCTGTCAGAAATATCGAGAACCAACGCTTCGCTTTTGGAAATGTGTTCGAATCGTTGGATATTTATTACAGCACGGTCTATGAAAAAGCAAAATTAATAAAAACTTCAGTGGATTCGGGGAACACCCCACCGCCTTTAATTTCTAGCATTATCTTATGAAGAGTCTTCGTAAATATATACTATGTAACTATTCTAAGAGGAGTGTTTGATTTGTTGGGAGAGTTCATGGAATAAAATACTTGAGAAGAGCTAATAATTTGTACATATAGTGCGAAAAGGATTGTGTTCAGCGTGATTGGATCTGCGTATAGGTAGCCATTGGGTCCGAAGAACACAGTTATTCTATTAGGGACGGAAAAAGATAGTTGGTCTGAAAGGTGTTTTGAATCATCCATACCATAGATAAGAATATGCAGAAACATGACCCCAACACGGGTTCGGCACTGTTCGGCGAAAGACGATTGTCAGGAGCCCAGTTCAAATTGTTCAGTGCAAAAAACAGAAACTGCTTTTGCACAGATTCAATGCTATTTTAGCGAGAAGAGCATGGTGGATTTTAAACGCAAGAGCAGTATTCAAGGATAGGACAAACTAGTGTGATAGATAAGGATCTGATGGTGAAAAGATTGTTATATTCTTTTGAACAACGCTTAATAAAGGCTTACTTTCCTCTGGCTTTATTCACTGTCACAGAGTTGTGATCATAAAACTTAAGTTTATGATAAAAAAGGACACCAAGATCATTGATTGTGATAACACGATCAAGGATTTCCGAAGTAAAAGACATAAGACATAAGCGGCACACAGCGATGAAACTTCATAAGTCTGCATTTTAAGCAGTTAAGGAAGAGAAGGATGTTTGAACACCACGAATAGAGCTCATCTAGGTCTAATTGCAGATGCTTGTGCAGAAAATGTTCCGAGAAGGACTTGATATCATCAGCATACGTAAACGTAGAGGTATAATTAATCACACCTCAAGCACCTTGGGAATTGCAGATAGCTTAGCAATACCGCGATAGTTCTCAATGTTAGCCATATAACCTTTTGTGTGAATGATTCATTTCACAACTTAGGCAGAAATGCTAGCCCCAAGGATAGGATAAATAGTATAGTGAGAAGTACGCTTAGAATATTAGAGTAGCATCTGAGGATGCAGCTTGGCACATAATCAGAACCTGGTTAAAATGAGATTTTGATTAATGAAAGAGTGACAGTGAAATTTATAAAAATATAGGTTGTTTTATACGGTAAGCGATAGGGATAATTAGAAAAGAGATCAAATGAATCAGAAGAGTAGGTCGATTGAAAAAGTCAAAAAGATAAGCATAACTGAGATTTGAAGAGTCAGAATTATTATTATACGAAAGGGGAGAAGAAAAAAGATTGAATTTGTGTTTAGAGTTTACAAAAGAATAGACAGAACTTCAATCCTTTCGAAAATTGAGTTTACATTTGGATATATAAAGTTGATATACCATAGTTGATTGTTATGGTCAACGAATTGGTTACGAAGATGTCTTCCGATGCTTCTTGAGACTCAACGCTTCAATTAACCTTTGAAAATTCCCTGCCTTGCCGTCGTAATAAAAAACTATAGACGACGCAGTTTTCAAACATTATGGCTGTTATTGTGTTATTATACCCTGTACCCATTAAAAATGGGTGAAAAGGGTATCATAATATGGTGCAAATGTATGTAACAGGCAGAAGGAAGCATCTCCGACCCCATAAAGTATATATATTCTTGATCAGCATGAACAGCCGAGTCGATATAGCCGTGTCCGTCTGTCCGTCCGTCCGTCCGTCCGTCTGTCCGTATCAACGCATAGATCTCAGAAACTACAAGAGCTACAGACATGTGCCATATATCGTTGGATAGGTAATTACCATACGCAGTACAAGTTTGTTTTTTTATTTTGATATCACACCCCGTTCCCCCGCAAACAGCAAACTGTCACGACCACGCTCCCCCGCAAACCTCAAAAAACTACTACGCCCACAATTATTGTCCTAATGCTATGCAATTCGGCATATGCGTTGGTGCTTATAAAAGCTATCTAACTTTTAAATTAGAACCAAACCAGATAAGAAACACGGAAGTTATGCCACATGCAAAATCTATGGCAAGGGAAGCAGAAGCGCAGCAAAACACGCATTGCGCGACGCCGACTGCGACGTTGACAGCGAAATGTGTATGGCTTTATGACACACGAAACTTATTTTCATAACCAAAATCATACCAAATTTATATTGTTATGGTACTCTTTTCTAATATGGTAGAATATTGTTTCATTTATTTATTGATATTCAATAAATAAATTGTAAGCATGTCTAGGGGTACAGGGTATTTTGCAATCGGGAAACTCGACTGCTGCTACCTTACTTGTTTTTTTGTATCTCCTTGTCTTTTCTATCAGTAAATTTTTATTTTAATTTGAATTCCATAACCCTTACTTATTGAATTCTGCTCGGGAAATGAATGTACACGTATTTGGATATTTATTTATATATATATATCTATTTTTCATATATTTAAGGCAAGAGGTATGCTTATTGAACCAGACGGTTTTGACTTTTATGGTGCCAATATTTCATGGATAGGTTTATTCAAGACGTTATGAATGACATCATAAAACATTCCATAGCATTAATATTGACTTCAGTCTTTTTTCTTCGTTTTTTTTTAAACACTTCTGACGAGACTGCACGGTGTTACTGGTGGAAACTTGAGGTGTGTCTTCAGGAAGAAAGAGGTCCCACGACCTGCCACGAGAATTCCTAATAGGGTTAAGCTAGAAACCAGCAAAACGGCTAAGCCATCAAGGAAGTCGCTTTTGCTAGTGGTTAATAACGCGTCATTGTGAGGGGCAAATTGAAGTCACGCATAACAAGGATAAAATCAGAATCATTTAACAGAGGAAAAACTGATTTAATGGCATTTAGGTGGTGCATATAAATGATTGGATCAAACAGAGGCGAAACAAGTTATAAATAGGTTAAACTACTCAAAACAAATTTGAACAGCTATAAACTATAAGGATTCGTGATCGGGATACGTTCAGCCGGGTAACTACTGTTAACGGCAAGTACGCCACCTCCAAAAGATGGTGCGATTTCACGAAAGACAATGTACTTAAAACTTAAAACTAAAATTTCATTATACACACGCTGTGACAGAGGAATTTAGCCAGGTTTCAATTGGCACAATAGTGAAAAATCAAAAGAAACACTGTTCTTGATAAATTGGTTCAATTTAACAAAAATACTGCGATCGTTTTGATAGCAACCAGAAAAAAACTTTTTACTCAGTTTTTTTAAAAGAGATACAAAAATAAAACCGTGAGAATCTCTGGCCAACAATTGATGAACATAACTGTGCTCGCAGAATCTAGACCTTTCGCAAAGCAGGCATCTGGTAAAATGAGATGATCATATGCTACGTCTGTACTTAAAATTAAATTTGGTCACAAAAAGTTCAAAGGGAGCACTGTTGAGATTATTTGAAAGGTGACACCTATCGTCATCTGCTGTGGCGTCAGGCATAAGTCGCGATAAAACGATAGACTACCGTAGAGCATCAGCTCAGGTTAGAAGCGTAAGTCCGAAGATCGCTGCACACCCTTTGCACCAGCGGCTACGGTCAGGAAGCACCTGCCAGGAAGCACCGCGAAGAGCACGGCGGCTACATCGGAGGCAACACCAGCAACCAGCATGCACCGGCGAGCAGAGCACCGGTGGGCAAAAGCATCGGCACCAAAATCAACGGAGGCATTGGCAGCAAAATCGAAAGCAACAGCGGAGGCACCGGCGGAAACATCGGGAAAAGAGTCAATTCAGTTTTTAATTTTAAATTATCAGTAGTTTTTTAAAAAAGAAGAAGTGATAGATTATTTCAAAATGTCGACGAAGGACAAGGAAATCCTGATTGAAGATCAGGTTAGAATAACTAGGCTAGTAGATGGGATTTTAATAAAAGATATACAGAAGAGAATGATAAGATACTCTTATCTTCGTCTTGTGCAGCTACAAGGTTGTGAAAATCACAACAACAAATTAGTGAAGCTAGGTCCGATAGATCATTAGTATTCTTTAAAGACCATTTCAAAAGCATGATTTAAAAATTTAAGGCAGCTAAAGAAAGGTAATTAGAGATATTGCCAGGAATGAATTAAATGCCAAGCTTATGTGTTCCATTGGCCCAGTGGTGGAATACTTAAGCCATAGATATAAAGAAATCCAGGAAAGGAAGTTTGAAACCTTTTCATTACGGATTAAGAAATTATTAATGTATCGGAGCAAAATAGAAACTGCGTCTGGTTTGATAGATATTGAAGGGTTTCCAAATAAATTCAAGGCTGATACGTCGGAAATAAAAGAGGATATAGAGATATATGTAGAACTAATGAAGAAAAAATCCAGGAAAACGATGGAAAAAAGGTAGAAGGATAGTCCAAAAAATAGATGCATTTCCTACCCTACCAAAGGGAGAGATATCCATATTGTCTGGTGCATCCAAAGATTTGGACCATTTTATCGAGATCTTTAAGGAGCTAGTGCACTCAAGGGTAGACTTAAGCTCATTATTGAAGCTAAGTTACCTAAATAGTGCCTTGAAAGGGAACCATTTATTTCTGCGTTCCGGCAAGAGTTATGAGGCAGCTTGGGAACTGCTAACGAGATAGTACAAGAATTCGGTAAAGTAACGAGTAACGAGTAAAGTACGGACCAGTTAAATCAACTAATTGAGGTTCCAATATGTTGATTTGGAATATGGACTCATGTAGGCGTTTAAAAAATGTAATTGGCTCTATTAATGAATCTATTTATATGATGCGACTCAAAGCTAATCTTACTGAAGAATTAGATTGCATTTATGAGTACATCATTATTTAAAAATTTAGTAAAGAAGATCTACAGAAATATGAGACCCATGTAAAAAAATAAAATGCAATCCGGAGAGATATAATAGAATTTTTAGATCAACGGCGAAGTTCGTTGTCTTTAGTACAGGAAGAAATCCCTGAAGAAAGAATGTTCAAAAATGACACCAACGAAGAAAATTTGTCGTTGTGTAAAATGCGCGGGCATCAGGGCCGGCGGAAGGTGTATGTCGGGTGAGGAACACTCCTCATGCGAAATCTGAGCGGGTGAGGAATTCATCACCCGAAAAAATTTGCCTTGGATGAAAAATTTTATTACTTTATGAGTGTTTATATCGTGGAAATCAAACCAGAAAACTTCAAAAATTTGGAAGTAGTCGCTCGCACCAGCTTGACCGGGTATATAGTCACTCCCGCCAGCTTTGACGTGAGCGACTATATCTAGTCCCGTCTCTCGTCTTTCTTTCGTGCATGTGTATGTGCGGTCACCATATACATATATACATGGTGACCGCACACCGATATCGCACAGCTGTTTAGTCGTGCGGCGTGGGGCATAAAAAATTTCAGAGCTCCTCACCCCACTCAGAAGTGTCCTGCCCTGCCGGGCATTAAATGATATACATATTAATTAATTTATTAGAATTAATTTAAAGAATTAAGTCCCCTGGAGAGAGTGGGGGCGTGTTCAAGTGTTTGAAGCTGCATTATCCGCAAAAATTAACTCATGAGTTATTATGCTCCTATTGCAATGGAATACTTCATAGCATGTTACACATTAAAAAAGAATCATTAAATACATACATTACTTCTGAACAAGCGTTATTGGCTACAGCTTATGTTCAAATTAAAGGTAAAGACGTTTATACATCGAAAAGGCGAAACGAGCCAGGTGCTCCTGCTGCCAATCCCATAAACATGTTCTTTTTGAACATCGCTGCTGCGACGAACAACAAGGAGATCCTGGCTCTTAAGGGTCTATGCCACATGAGAGTTGTCATCGAGCCCCTTCGCAAGTGAAATACGATAACCCAATGCCATCGATTCCAGCAATTTGGTCACACGGCCAAATACTGCCGTAAGGCGCAGTATTATCTGCCTCAAATGCGCCGCCGAACATCCAGCCAAAGACTGTACGCGACCACGAAGCAAGCCATGCACTTGCTATAACTGTGGTGAACAGCACCCAACGAATTATTCCGGATGCTCCAAACTCCAGGCATTCCTTCAGCGCTCTAGGCCAAAAAGAGGTGTGGCCGGAAGAAGCGGCCATGTTCCTACTGGATGTATGCCGATTGCACCTCTCCGAAGCGGAGTCTCCTACGCAGATGTAGCTAAAGCCTGGATGGGCCCCAAGCAGGATCAGCAACAGGTGCCACAGCCCTTCCAGCAGCAACCTGAGACCAGGAAGCACAGCCGGCAAAGGAGTCGGTCTAGAGGCGGACATCAGCCCCCTTTGGACAATAACACTTTTAGCATCCTGCAGACGCTAAACGAAAGCATGAACGCTCTGCGCTCCCTTCAGGAACAGCAGATTGAACAAACGAGGATGATGCTACTACAGCAAGGACAGATGATCCATCTGCTCACTGCTATACACGCGCAGACAGTGACAAAATGAAGCCGCTGCGCATTTTAGTACGGAACGTCAACGGCGTCTCCGCGAAACTGCCCGAAGTTGAATGCTTTGTGCGGCGCTACGAGATGGATGTTTTGCTTATCAGTGAAACACATTGCAAAGATGTAGTCAAGCTGTATGGTTACGAGGCCTATACTGCAAACGACCCGGGTGAGAGTAACGCTAAAGGTGGATCAGCGATTATGATCAAATCAAGTCTGGTTCATTTTCCGCTTCCTTCAGTAGCCACTGATAGGGTGTAACTTGCGTCTGCAACTATAGAAGCTGGGGATGGCATTATAAACTTCAGCGCGGTCTACTGCCCACCGAGGTTCGTTTGGACCACAGACAACTTCAAATCCATATTGGAGCAACAACAGCATAAATTCATTGTAGCAGGCGACTGGAATGCGTCCCACTGGCTTTGGGGAGCAGGGAGGTGTAACAAAAGAGGCCATGCCCTGGCAAATCTAATCTTTAATTCTGATGTAAACTCGCTAGCAACAGGTGGCCCCACAAGGTTCCCTTATGGCAGTAGAGGGTCTCCAGGCTACATCGATTTTGCGCTGAAAAGAGGTATCCTGGGTTTACACTCAGATTTCCGGTCGGTTGCAATCAACACTCTGGATACAACAGCTACAGCCTATCCCAAAGTTGAGTGGCTTATCAGCAGGCGCACTAACATGGAACGTTTTCAAGAGCACCTCGAGTCGTCACTGATCCTTGACATGGCGCTGAACTCCGAGTGGGACATTGAAGTTTCAATCGACTCTCTCACCCACAACATCCAAGTAGAAGCTAGATTGGCCACTCACACCCCAGGACTGAGACCCGCAGCAGCCAGAAAACCGGTCCCCAGAGAGATTCTGATGCTCATTGCAGAGAAGAGGCGTTTACGCTTCAGATGGATAAGATCGCGCCACTCGCTGGACAAAGCTGATTTTTACAGGGCGAAGTCTATCCTCCATCGTGCCCTGGTGGAACACAAAGCAGCATGGTTCGATGACAGGTTAGCCAATACGAGTACCGAAGCCGACGCGACGCACTCGCTCTGGAAGGCCACACGTGCGATTAAAGGACGTTGCCTAAGTAAAGCACCATTGGTGAACAGCAACGTGGTATGGTGCCGAACTGATTTGGAGCAAGCAGAAGCATTTGCCGCGCACCTGGCCGAGCGGTTCCAACCTTTTAACCTCGCCAGTCCGCAGCAGGTTGAAGAGACTCACGATCAGCTGTCCCAAGCTCTCCAAATGGACATGCCGATCCAACCGTTCGATCCTGTTGAAATAGCTGATGTTATCGCCCAGCAAAACTCTAAAAAAGCACCATGCCATGATGCAATATGTAACGCCACTCTAAAGGCCCTACCGAGCAGAGCGATCCGCAACGTAGCGATGCTTTTCAATGCTATTGTGAGGCTGCAGTTCTTCCCTCCTCAGTGGAAACTGGGAATCATCTCTATGATACATAAAATTGGCAAGCCGGAGAAGGTCCCATCGATCTCAAAGGTGTTTGAGAGGCTGATTGCCGCCCGGATGGTCAGGTTTATAGATGCCCAGGGAATAATGCCAGATCACCAGTTCGGATTCCGTACTGGTCACTGCACGGTGGAGCAACTGCATCGAGTGGTCGAACAAATTTTAACGGCCTTCGACTGCGACGAATACTGCAACGCTCTTTTCCTCGATGTCCGGGAGGCGTTTGACCGTGTGTGGCATCCTGGTCTGCTACTGAAAATCAAGAATACCCTGCCTGCGCCTTACTACTGTCTCCTGGCGTCGTACCTTAGGAATACGAGATTTGCGGTCCGGTTCCACTCTGCGCTCTCAACCGAGTATAATGCGGCAGCTGGAGTACCCCAGGGAAGCGTCCTAGGCCCGCTACTATACTGCCTTTATAGCCATGACATGCCGCGCCCGGCTGACAGTCTCTACGGAACGTCAATGCTGGCCACATTGGCCGACGACGTGTGCATAACGTACAGGTCCAGGTGCGAGCAGGAGGCCGCCAACGGTATCCAGAACTACGCAACAAGATTTTCCGACTGGGCTAGGAGATGGAATATTGGCATAAATGGCAAGAAGTCTACGAATGTTAGCTACACCCTCAAACGGAGAACGCCACCAGCAGTGCTCATTGACGACACCCCTGTGGAACAGGTTGACTCAGCCAAATACCTGGGAGTCATACTCGACCGCCGGCTCACTTTCTCGAAGCAAGTGAGTGAATTGAGAATACGCATATGGGCCGCGGCGTCAAAGCACTACTGGCTCATGGGCCCGCGTAGCAAACCTTCGCTGAGAAATAAGTTGCAAATCATAGCTCCTATTTGGAGGTATGCGTGCCAAATTTGGGGCCTGGCGTGTGACAGCCAGATCCGCAGAATCCAGAGCATCCAAAATAAGATGGCGAGGACGATGACTGGCTGCGAGTGGTATGTGAGGAACACCACCCTCCACAGTGACCTAAAGCTGCTCACGGTCTTTGAGACCATAAATTTCTACTCCAGCCGCTACAACGACCGACTGGAGCGCCATCGCAACCGACTCGCTAAGGGACTCACCAGACCTCGCCCACAAAGAAGGCTCAACAGGCGACTTCCTAGGGACCTAATTGACCGGCTGCCAACAAGACGCACATCAAGATGATGATAAGCCAAACGATATACTCCCCATCGTGTTTCTTTCTTTTGTATTTTTTGTTTTTAAGTTTGTAAATATTGTTAGTTTGTAAGTTTAAATTTAGTAATAATGGTAACGCTAAGCACACTAAGCCGGCGAGCCTCTCGGGCAGTACTAATAGATGGCAAGGTCACCAAGGGGTTTTAAGATACCCTGTATGCCACAATAAATAGTTATAGAAAAAAAAAAAAAAACGATGGAAAGTTTCAAACATATAAAGCTTTGATTGATAATGGTTCACAAAGCACGATAATATCTAAAAAGGCGGCACAAAAATTAAAAGTGCTGAAATGAGTTAGATAAGTGGTATATCATCCACAAAAAAGTGCATAGCATAGCAAATCTTAATGTTTATTAAAAAGAAAAATTCAAAAATATTAAACGTAAATGCAATTATTTTATCCAAATTAAAACAAAATCTTCCCGAAAATAAGATAAATAAAAATAAACAGGATTGGAAAGAATTTGGATTAGCCGATTTGATACACCACGTTGTATTGATTTAATAATGGGAGCTTATTTATACGCACAAATTGTAGTGCCAGGAATAGTCAAAAAAGGATCACTTCTCGGGTAAAAAACAATCTTTGAATGGATCGTGTCAGGACAAACAAAGTCCGCAATGAAAAATATTATTAGTTCAACCATCTTTGTGAATTTGCAAAGGAGAAAAAAATCAAAAAAATAATTATTAAAATTCCCCACAACAAATTTTTTTTTTAATTATACAAAATATAAGTTGCAGTCAACTCATTATGATGAAGATGGAAATAACAATGTAAAAAAGCAAAACACTTGGCCCTTGGCAAAATCTTTAAATGTTAATTTGAACAAGTATAAAATAAAACGACTAAAAAAACACTAGAAATTAATGAAATACAGGCCACGACAAAATTGAAAAGCTATCGAAAGGAAAATGTTATTAAAATGTAAAGCAATTCACACTTTTGTGGCCCTTGGCAGTATGCCCAAGCATTGAACATGTGCATATATAAAAAGATAAAAATAATGTAAAAGGTATCGGACCAACCACCAATAATAAACAATGCATTTTATGACCGATCCCTTTAAAAACAAATGCACTTGTGAGGGTCACACATGTTAAACATGTACATACATGCATGCGTAAGGTGACACCATCATGCTAGGGAAAAGGTCATAAAATACTTAGGCCGCCAGCCCACATACCTATGTACATATTAAAGTCGCTGTGGCATAAATATAGGGTGCAGCAGCATAACTTCCTTTTTTAAAATGCGCGCCATTCAGTTAGTTGATGTCATAGCGGAGCGCTAGTGGTCCCGTTCAAGAGGGGCTACTGCAAAGTTTTTTCCCGACACGGTTCAGTCGCCATCATGCGTTGGAATAGTGAGGAGCGTGCCTTTGCGTTGAGGCCTTCTTTTCAAGCGGATGTTCGGTTTACAACACAGCGTGCATTTCGGAATCGCTATAATTTGGCTCCGTTGGCTCCCGTCCCAGACCGCAAATCAATTGTTACATGAGTCACTACATTCAGGCAAACTGCAAGTGCGACAAAACCAAGAACTGGAGTCCCTCGACCCGTTAGATCACCAGAGAACATTGAAGCAGTGAGAGCGTCAATATTGCGATCTCCACGGCGTTCTGCGCGCAAACACGCATCTGCCCTTGGACTATCTGATCGTTCTGTGAGAAGAATTCTTCATGATTCCAACAAGACGGTGCAACACACTTCAAGAGCATCGATGGCTGTTTTGAGAGAACACTTTCAGAGCGTCTTATCTCAATTAGAGGCGATGTGGAATGGCCGGCACGCTCTCCCGATGTGTCCCCTTGTGAATTTTTTCTATGTGGTTTTTTGAAATCCTGTGTTTACGTCCAAGAACCCTACAAGATTTAAAAAACCAACATTCAAGAAGAAATTGGCAACATAACACCTGCACAGAGTCACGACAAACGCCAGAAATCGGTTTACGCAATGTATGGAGAATGGGGGACGTCCTCTATCAGATTTAATCTTCAAAAAAATATAAATAAAAACTATCTATAACTATTTATTGAGGCAAACAGGGTATCTTAAAACCGTTGGTGACCTTGGCATCATTAGTACTGCCCGAGAGGCTCGCCGGCTAAATGTGCTTAGCGTTACCATTATAACTAAATTTAAACTTACAAACTAACAATATTTACAAACTTAAAAACAAAAAATACAAAAGAGAGAAAGACGATGGGGGGTATATTGTTTGGCTTATCATCATCTTGCTGTACGTCTTGTTGGCAGCCGGTCAATTAGGTCCCTTTAGACATGTACCTACATTATAAAAATAAATAAATATTTTCCGATGCCTACTATAGTTTTCATTGAGTTCTGAAAATGGGAAATTATGCTGCCGCACCCTGTATAAATAGTTGATAACAATTCTTGTTAGAACATAAGTACATAATTCAAAGGCTTCAGATGTAAAATTATATAAGTATAATAGTTTCCAAACGGAACTCATTGGAGTAACAACGATTTTGTTTCCCTCCTCTTAACAAAGACATTAAAATCATTATTATCTCTAAGCATATTTGAATATGTTAAATTGTTGAAATTTCATTACGATATTTTTCCCTAAAAAATGCCTGATAAAAAAATAAAAACTAGTAACCATTTTACCAGAACCGATTATGTACGACATGCAACAAACGAATTTAGGTACTAACTACCTTAGGATCAATAATGAGCGTTATGTTTTCTTCATGCCTTTTGGTTGATTTTCTAAATTTATTACTTAGATAAACGTATAGTAAGTGTGTGTAGTTTTTACATTATCTCCATGTATTAGTGAAAGCTGTACGGGTATCCCTTATATAACGCGCTCTTATACAACGCGTTTTCGATATAACGCGATTTGGAAAAAAATTAGGTTTCAGTAGAACCCGAAATTTTGGCTTATATAACGCGAAGGGGAAAATACATAATTAATCAATTCCCAGTTTCATTCTAAAGCGCATAAGAGAGGGTTTAAGTTTGGTTGAGAAAATGAAATCTTTCTTTACAACTAATGATCCTTCATTGGAGAGATCCGGCAATATAATAAGGGAAATACATATTAATCTAGCACCTTATTACGAAACTGGAAAGGAGCTTAAAAAACCCACCCACCAAAAACTGATAACAGATTTTGCAATTACAAAACCAGTAGAGGAACCACAAGGTCCCACAACTTGTTTCTTATCCAATAGCCAAAACTATGTTGAAGAAATATCTTCTGATGAAGCCATTGCTCCCGCAAAACGCTCACGCGCAAAGATTTTTGAAGACAGTGAAGACATTTTGAAAAATGTCTGAATTTTTGTGTTGAGTTGAAATATATGTGCATTTGTTATTTATTATGTATTTAAAAAAAAAAAACCTGTTGGAATATAACCCCCAAATTTATATGAAAAGGGATATCTGTATATTTAAACACAAGTAGCTTATTGAGATATATAAGATATAATATTAAAACTTTTGTCATCGTGAAAAATTATATGATAAAAATTATATACAAATACAAATTATATATCTTAGATCCAATTTTGGAAACATAAATTTTCTTTTCAGTGTACAAATTTTTTTAATGAAAAAATTTAAGCCTTACGTTTTTTTTGTTGAATATCGATAATGTTGAATATCGAGTACCAACTATCTGGCAACCTTGTAATCTCTTATGCCTTACTTCACATTCTTATGTTCTCTTACTGAAGTCAGTTCTTCATAAAACTTTCACAATTCAACACTGCGCTTGTATTTTATTATCTAAATATCCAACATTTTTAATAAAATTTTGAAAAAAAGATGCTTTAACCTATCATCTAAAGGCAACTTATGGTCTGCTAAGACTTCCAGCATGCTAGAGACAGCTTAGTTAGCTCAGTTGTAAACTGAGTTTAAATTAATAAAGATCACGTAAAAAAATTTATTCTTTAAAAATGTTTCAATTATCCTTCTAAAGATAAGTAAATTAGCGCCCGAGCAGGGACCGGTGCGTCTAAACGGTACAGCAAAACGTCTTGTAAGTTAGCGGCTTGCAACAATTTGCAATCTGCGTCTCGAAAGGACTTTCGAGAGTAATATGAACGAGGAACTCGGGAAAAATTACCCAATTTCCGTCGTTCAAATAAACTCAAAATCAACTCAACGACAAGTCGAAATTCGCTTGTTTATTTTGCCCATCGGTGGACTCCAATGACTGTTGGCAGGGCCGCAGGTTACCCCTTAGATTCTGTACGCATCGCAAGATAGTCATTAGTCAACGGAACAAACAGAATGAAATCCGGATCGTCGGGGGAGGAGCCACATCAACGAAACGAACCATAGTACTGTAAGATCAAACCAGCCAAAATTTAAGAAAATTCTAAAACTAACAAAATATAATACACTGATAAAATTTTAATAAAAATCATAAAAATAAATTAAACAAAAAGATCACAACGGTGATGTGAACACATTCAACTTTCCGATTCCCAACGGACCCTCTAAAATAAAAGGAAAAACCAGACGCTGGTTTAAAAATAAAAGAGAACAAGTGAGAAAAGTTATGTTCGGCTTGCCGAAGTTGGTATACCCTTGCAGATCTTTACAAAATTGCAATAAGTACTTATGTAAAAATCAGAAGTCTTTTCAAAATTATTGATATGGCTATGTCAAATGAATAAATTTTTAATTCGGTTGCGATAGTTAGAGAACAAAAAAGTTTTCCATACAAAGACTTGAAATCTGAATAATAAACTTTACATACATATAGGGGCTCAACCGGTCCTGAACTAATGGTGTGAAAAATGTGTTAAAAAAATAAATGTTGAAGTCGGTTTTGGAAAAGTGTTGCAGTGAATAAAATAGTTGCTAAAGTTGAAGACAAAATGGCGAAAGGTTGTTAAAGTAGTGAACTATATGCCTAAAAGTTGTTAAGTTGTGGTTATATAGCTAAAGTTGAAGTTCGAAAGCTGATCGGTAGAAGCATTTTTGTTTTCATAAGTGACGCTTGCATAAACGTTTACAATGCAGTCTTCTGTGAAACGTAAGCCGGAAAAAAAGGCGCCAAGAAAAGTAGCGCGCAAAATGAACTAGCAGAAGTGTGCGAAACAGAAAATTTTGACAATTAAGTGGAATTTAGAGTTGATCAGATGCTGCAGTTATTGACATTAAAATTATAAGTTGAAGAAAAGAGAGAAAACAAAGTAAAAACAAGTGAGAAAAGTTATCTTCGGCTTGCCGAAGATGGTATACCCTTGAAAACAAAAAAGTTTTCCATACAAAGGCTTGTTTTCATATCGGTCGTTTGTATGGCAGCTATATGATATAGTAGTCCGATCCGGACCAAACTTTCACAAATCGTGTATGGCTATGTCAAATTAATGAATGTTGAATTCAGTTGCAATAGGTTTGTATGGCAGCTATATGATATAGTGATCCGATCCGGATCAAACTTTTACAAATTATGTATGGCTATTTCAAATGAATAAATGTTGAATTCAGTTGCAATAGCTTGGAAAACAAAAAAGTTTCCCATACAATGACTTCTTTTCATATCGGTCGTTTGTATGGCAGCTATGTGATATAGTGGTCCGATCCGACCGATTCTTAAACTTGATCTGCGTGCAACAAAAATAATGATCTGGAAAAAATTTCAAACCGCTAGCTTTAAAACTACTGTCTATTTTTTGCATAGAAACAGACGGACAGACGGATAGACGGACATGGCTATATCGACTCGGTTGTTGATGCTGATCAAGAATATATACTTTGTGGGGGAGATGCTTCCTTTAATGCGTTACACATTTCTGGACAAAATTATAATACCCTTTTTCAAGAGTATAATTAATGTTGACAATTTTGATAAAGTAATTGGTAAATGTGATGGGAAATCTTTGCCCATCAGAAAGTGGTTTGACATTTTTGTCAAAAAAATTCGGATGCATACGAACTAACAGAAACGCAAAAATATGTTCAAGCAAGAGGAAAAATGCGTGGACCAGCAAAACTGTTCTTGGAAGGAGAAAGTGTGAGTGAATATGGAGAGTTGAAATATTTGTTGATTGAACAGTTTGAATTTGGAGATTTAACATTCACAAACAATTACAAGATAGAAAAAAGACGAGAAGACGAGACTCAGTTCATACAAAGAACTGAGAGAAGAATTTGAAATTTATGAGCGATTGAATATTGATGATAAAAATGCAGCACAAAATCCTAAACATGCGATCGAAAAAGGGAAAAAATATCATTGCTTTAATTGTGGCTCAGCGGAGCATAAACGGAAAGTTGCAACCAAGAAGGACATATTTCGAATAACTGCCAAAAATAAAACTGATAATATTCAAGTGGTAACAAAACGAAATCGTTTGAAGACAATTAAATTAAACAAAAATCCAAAGGATTGCCTTGTAGATTCTGGGGCTGATGTTTAATTGGGTGCAAGGGGTCAAAGTAATCAAAAAAATTACAATGCGGTTTGGAATCAAATCAACGAAGTCTGAGGAATGTTCGGATACTCAAGTTTCAACCGACCAATTAAAAACTAACCATCAGTTTTTAGTTGTGCCAAATAAGTCGATAGACTCAGACTGGGAGACTATTTTATTTCCAAATTTCGGATGGTGTACGATAAGCATGGATATACTTTTTTGCGAGATGAGGAAAATAATGGTTTCATACACGATTATGCTGCAATGTATAATGTCGTCGTAGAACCTGTTTAGGTAGTACCGCCTCAATATTGGAAGCCAGTGGAACAGCTAATACAAAAAAGTTATGAAGCGATGCCAAATCCAGAAAAAAAATACCCAATTGAGTTGACAATAGTTCCTGAGGGAGTGATGCAGCCATTTTGCCATGCGCCAGCACGATTATTGACGGATGAAGCTGACGCAGTAAAGCAACAAGTAATTGAAAGGGTTGAACAAGGAGTAGTGCGTCAGTCAACGTCGAATATTGCGAGCAGAGTGGTACTGGTAAAAAAGAAGGATGGAACTCTCCGCGTCCGTGTGGACTATAGGAAGTTGAACAGTATGGTTCTTATCGATGCTTTTTCGGTTGCATTGATGGACGAAATTATCGAAAAGTTGCAATCTTCCAAGTGGTTCACTATAATGGACCTCGAAAATGGATCCTTCCACGTTCCAATCAAGGAAAGAAGCAAGTCGCTCACAGCATTCAACACAAGAGAAGGATCGTTCGAATTTAATAGAGCTTTCGGTTTCAAAAACTCTCCAGTTGCGTTTATAAGGTTTGTTCACTATATTTTCCAAGAGTTGATCAATGCTGACGTGATGCAGTTATACATGGATGACATAATCATTTATCACCTGGACTGTGTATGCAAAAAGCCAAGACAGTATTGGAGAAAGTAGCTGAACATGGCTTGAAGAATTAATGGAAGAAGTGCAGATTTTTGCATACTCGCATTGACTTTTTGGGACATATCATTGATGGTAGGCAAATGTGGCCGGGCAAGGAGAATACAAAAGCCGTTCATCATTTTTCTCCGCCAAAAAATTTTAAAGCTGTACAATTATTTCTGGGGCTAACAGGATTTTTCAGAAAATTCCTTTCAGGATATGCTTTGAACGTACGGCCGCTGACAAATTTATTGAAAAAAGATGCACTTTTCGTCATTGGTGACTTGGAAGATAAAGCTATGCAACAGCTAAAAGAACGACTCACAGACAGTCCCGTACTGCAAATTTACACAAGAGATGCAGAGACAGAACTACACACTGACGCTTCAAAGGATGGATTTGGAGCTGTGTTGCTGTAGATGGTAGACGGCAGTTTTCATCCGGTCTATTATTGGAGCAGGAAGACTTACGAAGCCGAATCAAAGCGACATAGCTATTACTTACAATCAAAGCAGCATATTTAGCTATGAAGAAGTTTCGTCACTACCTGCTAGGAATACAGTTCAAGCTGATTACAGATTGTGTCGCTTTCAAGCAGACTACAACCAAACAAGACATACCAAGAGAGGTAGGACCTTGGATTATGTACATGCAAGACTTCACTTTACAGTAGAACACCTAACCGCAGAAAAAATGAAGCCTGTTGACTGCCTTAGTCGCTTTTCACAGTGCATGTGGGTTACTACAGAGATTACTGCACGGAACGAGAAATAAAACAGAGTTCGCATGAAGTTGGTCACTTATCAACAGTGAAGATGATGCACACTATCCAACAGCAGTTTTGGATCCCGCATCTCGAAGTCAAGGTATCAAAGCTGATAGTTTTTTTTTTTTTTTATAACATTCTTAATTTGTATTTAAAATCTGTCCAAGTGGACAATCATTAAATGGTTTGGGGGGGACCTTGACTTAAGGGAGGTACATGGAATGTATATCTTATGAGGTTGACTTAGGTGTCTATTGGTTGGGGAGATCAAGCGGGTGTTTCCTTTTCAGGCGTCTTGGGGATTGCCTATTATCTAGGATGTTGATGGCCAGGGTGGTTATCCAGTCTTTTTATGTATCTTCCGCTGAGTCGGGTGATCTCCTCTGCTACACATCTAATTCCAAGCTCTTTATGGATTATTGAGTTTTCGTGGTACGGATGGGCGTTCGAAACTCTTCTCAGGCATTTATTCTAAAACCGCTGGATTTTGATGCGGTTCGAACAGCTTGCCGTGCCCCACAACTGTATCCCATATGTCCTGATTGGCTTAAGCACTACCTTATAAATACGCAGCTTGAATTTTACTTTGAGTTTGGACCTCCTTCCCAGGAGCCAATGCAGTTGCTTAAGCCGTAGGTTGGCCTGCGGTCCAGTGTCAGCCCTAGATATTTGGGAGTGTTATTAGTTGGGATTGTTTCCCCGTTGAGTGTGACGGGGGGGCATTCTCCCCTGCGTAGTGCGAAGGTTGTTTGTGTAGATTTCTCGGCGTTGACCACGATGTTCCATCGTTTCAGCCATGGACCGAGGGCATTCAGTTGCCTCTGGATGATGGCTGAAGCTTCCTGAGGATCTGTGGCGGAGGCTAGGAAGGCGGTGTCATCGGCATAAGTGGCTACTGTGAGGTTCCGGGAGGGGGTGATGGGGAGGTCCGCTGTGTAGAGTGTGTATAAGATGGGTCCAAGAACACTGCCTTGTGGTACTCCTGCTCTTATGGGCCCAGGGGTGCTGATTGATGATCCGCATCTCACTCGGAATTCTCTTCTCTCTGTGTATGACTTGAGGAGGGCGAAATGGGAACTTGGGAGGTGGGATTTAATTTTGAAAAGTAGTCCAGGGTGCCAGACTGTGTCAAACGCCTGTTTGACATCCAGCCTAACGGCGCAGCAGTACTTCTTCTTTTCGAAGGCCTCAAGTATAGTCTCAACAATCCGGTGGCATTGCTCAGGTGTTCCATGAAGGCGTCTGAAGCCAAACTGGTGGTCAGGGATCAGACCGGCCTCTTCCAATACTGGAAGTACTGTACGTAAAAATACTCTTTCAAGTATTTTAGATAGGATTGCCAGCAAACTAATCGGACGATACGATGCTAGATTGGCTTCAGGTTTCCCAGGCTTGAGAAGGACAATTACTTCCGCTCGCTTCCACTCTTTAGGGAAGTACCCTAGACGGAGGCAGCTGTTGAATATGTTGGCCAGCCTTTGGGAACAGATTAGGGGCAACATTTTCAGTGCTGTTGCATCGATACGGTCAGGACCCGGTGACTTGCCATTTTTTAGGGAGGCGATCTCCTGCGCAATCTCC
The DNA here is from genome assembly GCA_018150545.1 of Drosophila ercepeae. Lineage (NCBI taxonomy): Eukaryota > Metazoa > Arthropoda > Insecta > Diptera > Drosophilidae > Drosophila > Drosophila ercepeae. Next base: position 21,478,056 of record JAECWL010000161.1, on the reverse strand, counting down.
TCTGGTTCGACGGGCTGTATTGGCAGGCCAGGAGCACTTGGGCTGTCTATGAACCTTATGGTTGCAGCTCTCTCTTCGCCAGTGCATCTGTCGAACGGTGAGAATGCACTATGTAGATGATCAGCAAAGGCTTCTGCTCTTTCGACCTCAGTCCGACACCAGGAACCGTCCACTTTTCGCACTGATAGTGAATTGCATAAAATGTATTATGTTCAGCAAACAGCTTGGAAAGCAGCAAGGTACGTCAAAGGAGATACGTCACCACAAACTTTACATATTGATCATCTTGGACCCATTGATACGTCATCTAAACAGTACAAGTACATTCTGTCAGCTGTGGATGGGTATTCCAAATGTGTCTGGCTATACCCAACCAAACAGGATTGCCTATAAGGCCCTTAGACTTAGCCGCAGGACTCTCAACAACAGGCGATCGAGCTTCATGAAGGCGTCGCTAAAAAGAATCGTTCTACGACCGTTGCTACCCAAACCGAGCCCCAAAAGCCTAGAAAAAAGGCTACACCAACAGAGCAATTGCCAAAGGGACAGATGCCTAAAGCACAGGCACCCAAGCGCGGCACCTACTCCGCCGTTAGCATAGAAGTATACCTAAACCCAATAAAAATACATCCAAGCCGCGCAGCTATGCATCCGTCGCCTAGGATGCTACCACTGGAGGCGAGTGGAAAGTTAAGCCTCAACGCCTGCCCTTGCATTTCGGCAGCAGAACTAGTTTCTGACTTTTCCACCTCGTCGGAAAGACCCCGTCGAAGAGACACTGCTGGAAGGTTTCCCTGAATATATCCGGTCTAGCTAACGCCGCTGCCTTGACGACTGCTGGACTGGAGGCACTTATACTAAAGAAGACGAGAGAGGCCTCGTATACGGAAATGCTCCGAAAACTAAAAGCGGACCCGAACCTCAGCGAACTGGGCAAACATGTTCGCAAAGTCCGCAGAACTCAACAAGGGGAACTACTGCTGGAAGTAGAGGGGAAAGCCAAAATTTAAGACCGAGCTGGAAGCAACGCTAAAAGACATGGCTTCTGAACGTACGGGTACATAATTCAATGATTCTATAGTGGCCGACCTCATGAGGATGCCAAGGAGGAAAAAAGAGCAGCGCAAGCCCCTAGCGTACTGGTGGAGCGCCACCTTAAGCAAGCTACGCTCGGAATGCCTAAGGGCAAGGAGAAGGGCGCAACGAGCCAGAAGCAGCACCCAGCACGCAGAACTCATGGAGGCTTTTAGATGCAAACGTTTTGAGTTTAAGCTCGGCATATTGGCTGCCAAAGCGCGGGCCTATAAGGAACTACTAGATACCGTGGATAGAGATCCCTGGGGACTTTCCTACAAACTCGTAGCTAACAAGCTAAGGAAGAGAGAGGCAACTCCAACTGACCCTGATGTCCTGGCTAGCATTGTAGCAGAACTATTCCCAAGGCAGACCACTCTATGGCGGCCAACAGCAGTAGCTCCCCCCCACATGACTTCCCGAACATTACAGAAGTTGTGGAGGCAGCCAAGCGAATCAATCCCAACAAAGCTCCTGGCCTGGATGGAATTCCTCGAGCAGTCGTCAATGCAGTGGCGTTAGCTAGACCTGATATCTTCAGGGAAACCTTCCAGCAATGTCTCTTGGACGGGGTCTTTCCGACGAGGTGGAAAAGTCAGAAACTAGTTTTGCTGCCGAAAGGCAAGGGATCAGCACACGCCGCAACCAGCTACCGCCCGCTATGCCTACTGGATATCGTGGGCAAGCTATTCAAACGCATCCTGTATGCTCGAATAGAGGCGATCACAGAGAGCAGTAACGGCCTAGGTATGCAGCAGCACGGCTTCCGGAAGGGCAATATCACCCTGGACGCACTTATGGCGGTGCGAAACATCGCCGAGAACGCTCTCGATGGTGATAGATGGCTGGGTGGAAGGATGGAGTACTGCGCAATCATCACGTTGGATGTGACGAACGCCTTCAACACCGCTAGATGGCCAGTAATCCTCAGTGCCATGCATAAGGGTGGGTATCCTGGAGTATCTCAAGATCGTCGTCGGAAGGTACTTCACGGATCGTGTCCTCTGGTTCGATACGGACGCTGGACCGAGATACTACCAGGTTTCTGCAGGGGTTCCACAAGGATCTGTGCTTGGACCGATCCTGTGGAACATTATGTATGATGGAATCCTGGGCATCAACAGGCCCTTAGGAGCTGAGCTACATTGCTTTGCGGACGATGTGGCAATAACTGCAGTGGCCAAGACAATAGCAGTCCTCGAAGAGAAGTGCAACACGACAATTACTATGGCCATCGACTGGCTAGAGAAAGCCGGCTTAACAATTGCGGCACACAAGACCGAGGCTGTCCTATTAAGTAAGAGGAAGAAGATGGAAAGAATGCTGATCACAATCAACGGACCACATGTGGCCTCGCAAGACTCCTTAAAATACCTGGGAGTAGTGATAGACCTCAGGCGAGCAGGAAAGCAGCAATAACAACTGCGTCCTTGTCCAGGCTCATGCCCAACATAGGAGGTCCCAATTACCCGGCAAGGAAACTACTGGTGGCGGTAGCCAAGGCAACGCTGCTCTATGCTGCACCAATATGGAGCAACGCCACCAAGAAAGGCTCTTACATGAAAGGAGCACGCGCGGTGGTACGGTCTATGGCCCTTAGGCTCATTAGAGGCTTCAGAACTATATCCGAAGACGCAGCAATAGCACTGGCAGGCTTGCCGCCAATCGACCTTGAGATAAAGGCTATTTGTCAGGTCCGAGAAGGTGCTACCCGGCTGGAGGCTCACGAGCGACTGATGGGAGAGTGGCAGAGCAGATGGCTAACATCGAAAGGGGGGAGGTGGTCCTACCAACTCATCCCTGATTTAACGTTATGGGCCGATTGACTGGACTACCACCTTACCCAGTTCCTCACGGATCATGGTTGCTTTCGGTCATACCTACTTCGGTTCCACCACGTAGCTCAATGCCTCTACTGCCCCGATGCGGAGAAAACAGCGGAGCATGTACTCATGCACTGCTCCAGGTTCACGGAGGAGAGGATGCAGCTAAGGGCGCTGACCGGTTCCCCGCTCAGCCCTAGCGGCTTGATCGCGTCCATGATGGAGAACAGCGATTCTTGGGAGCGGGCACATAACATCATCAGAGATATGATGAAGCGGGTCCGAGCCGACGAGATGGCCAACAGAGTCTGTTGCAAATGGCGACTATGGGTTTGAAGGACGTGCGCCTCTTGGCCAATCAACAAGGGAGGGAGTACGATCATGCTCCACATCCTGCTCACCGACGTAATAACTTGACTGGAAGTCCCGGTGAGCTTCTAAATGACGGAAGAGCATACGGAGGGTTTTTTGTTTTGAGTACGTAGGCATAACTCTACTTGGGGGGTTATGAATCGTACATGCCACGTATGGACGGTAGGTTGTATCTTTTGAAGATTTTAATTTTCCTACCGTAAGGCATAATAAAAAAAAAAAAAAAAAAAAATTGTTAACATTTACATTACATTTTACTATTAAATTATTTTACAATACAATAATTTTTTTTTTTTTTTTTTTTTAGAAAAATTTGGAGGGAAGATCTTGGGGGTTATAATTCTTCAGTCTTCTTTTTCGTGGGGGGTGGGTTAGCCTTCTCGCCAATGTGTTGGGGTGGAGGCCAAGCCGTCTTAAATATCTTTCCGCGTGTGTCCTGCATACATCGCCTATCTTGGCTATGTTAGGGTCCCTCTCTATGTCTTTTGTTCTCATGTACCAGGAGTCGTTACAAATAGATCTGATTATCTTGCTTGGCGCAACTCTTATTTTTTTCGGGTTTGATTTACATGCAATACCGTATACTTCCATACCATACTTCCAAATTGGGCGCAAAATGGATTTATAGAGGCGGACTTTATTTGTCAACGAAAGGAGTCATGACATTTTTTTATCCCTTGAAAGCACAGCTTGTTTAATTATAGTTGTGTGCCTTTGGAACGTTAATCCTCTGTCCACAATGACACCAAGGTATTTGTAGTGGGTCTTGTGTTGAAGTGTGGAGCCAAGCATTGTAATTCCTGGGCAATTCAAAGGCCTTTTGGCGAATGTTACGCAAGCACATTTGGAAGCGATTTGGAAAGGTTGTTCTAAGATTATTTGCACCCTGCTTCTCGTTTCTGCCGAAGTGAGGTTGAAAGGCTTCAATCTATCCACTAAGCTGTATGCAAAAAGTCTGCCTTTTCCTGGCTTGGGACGCACCAACCACCAGTAGGATTCTTGATGGGAGCCTTTGGGATAACCTGTCTTTTAATGTTGTTCGTCAGTTGCCACAACGAATAGTTGGTCGATGCATCAGGGCTTGCATTTTCCATGCATTTCATCTAAGTGGTCCTGCTTGTTTTTCGCCAGAACTTTTCTTAGACGGTTAGACAACCTTTTGTAAATGTTGTGGTCACGGATGCAGGGCCGGCGGAAGGTGTATGTCGGGTGAGGAACACTCCTCAAGCGAAATCGGAGCGGGGGAATTCATCACCCGAAAAAATTTGCCTTGGATGAAAAATTTTATGACTTTATGAGTGCTTATATCGTGGAAATCAAACCAGAAAACTTAAAAAATTTGGAATTTTTGAAAACCTTGAATCTTTCGTCATTGGAAAGTCTGACGACGTTGAGGAAATTGTACAGTTCTACAAAGATGATTTGGACGGTGCAAAATTGGAAAGCGATCGAGAAATGTTTCAGCAATTAACTTCTTGAAATGGAATTGTAGTGAAAAATTTAAACGATATAGTTGAATTCTTGCGAGAAAACATTCTATACACGGGGCTTATAGCCGAGTTTGTTAGATTTGTTAGAATGTTGATGACTATACCTGGAAGATCATTTTCAACTTTGCGCTATTTAAAAAACTACTTGCGATCGACAATGAGCCGAAAAAGATTGAATCATACCGCAATCTTGAATGTGTATAGCGATTCGGTTGATGATCTTGATATCGAAAGTTTGATGGACGAGTTCACATCTAAAAATTCAAAAAGGAGTATAACCTTTGCAAAATCCGTGAAATGAAATGTTCTGGTTCTGTCTTTTTAGTTAGATACTATGTACATGATTTTGAATGATGTTGTAAAATGGGGGAGGGGGCATAAAAAATTTCAGAGCTCCTCACCCCACTCCGAAGTGTTTCTCCTGCCCTGCACGGATGTCTCCTGTTCTGGAAAATTCTCGTCTTGCTCTTCGTTTAAGTCGTATAAGGTCTAAAGCATTTTGTGGAAGCATATTGTGTCTATTCAGGATGGGTAAATTTATACTTTTTTGGGCAGCAAGTGTCGCGGCCAATTGTATTTTGTCCATAAAGATCTCTACCGCATATTCGATGTCTTTTGGATGGTTAATCTCGATGTTTAGATTAATGCTTCTGTCGAAGATGTCTTTGAATTTTTTACTGAAGAGCCGGGTAACAGAATAGTTCTCTTTATGGTTTTGTATTGGGGAGTGTGGCTAAGTGTTGCTAGTACTGGCAAGTGGTCCGAAGACAGATCGTAGTTTTTTGCGATTGAAAACTTTTTTATTGCCACCCCCTTTATTATAAAGAAGTCCAAGGCTGTCGGGGTCATTCTAATGTTAGATGGATAAAAGGTAAGTTCACTTGTAGCTAAATCTTGGCAAGAGCTAATAACGATGGCCTCATGTAGCTGTTTTCGTCGTTTTCGTTGGGAGGAAGATACAAAGAGGCTATTTTGAAGATACCACAATTCGTTGGTACATCGAGTCTGGTTATCTGTGAGTCAGTTCGCATTATTGGCTTATTTTGTCTGTGGCTGATTAGAGTTTTAATAAATATTGCTGAGCCTCGGCTGACGTTGTTACTAGGGTGGTTTGCGTAATATTGTTGATAGCCTGGGAGGTGTACTTTTAGTCCCGGACGCATATGAGTTTCTGTAATTAGCATGATATCTATGGCGTGAGCAATATGAAAAAGTCTAAGTTCTTTATTTTTCGGTACAATTCCTCTTGCGTTCCATAATCCGAGTTTAAAAGTAGAGGCTATCATTTTTTAGCTATCAGAACTTGGACTATTTCTCGAAAAGGTTGGGAGATCTAATTCTTAGCTTTAAATTTTTGGTTAGCTGCATTCTGACTTTGCAGGATGATTATCCATGCAGTTTGCGCATGTGTACTGTTTGTTAAGCTGGGCCTAGCTTTTTTTTTTTAGTTGGTAGGATGCTATCCCGCACAAGTGTCACAAGTTTTCTTTAAGAAACAACAATTGCGGGTGTGGCCAAAATTTTGGCAGTTGTAACATCGAGCTATGTTTTTGCTTCGAGTAGCCTTCTCTACCGTTATCCTGTGCCTTCCAATTCGATTCTTTAAGTGACTAAGACTTTAAGTGACTCGGTCACATTAGAAGTTGGCTTGTGGTTTACAAAAAACAAATTTTGCCTCGTTTTTAAATTGATAGCTACTTCGTCATCGTTTTCATCAATTGGTATTTCTTGGCATTTAGGCTTCCTTGGCGAGTAGATATTTAAAACCACGAAGCCTATCCTATCTGTGAAACAGCGCTCAATTTCTTCCATAGGAACTGTTAAGTGTAGGTTCTTCAGCACCAACCTATAAGGTTTCTCCTCACGGAGCTGATGGTGCCAGAACTCACATTCCAAGGCAGTCAAACTACGGACCACATTTCTAAAGGCTGTTGCATCTGACGTGTAGATTCGCGAAATTCCTGCTCTAGAAGTCCGAATGATATAATTTCCCGCTGGGATTGCCTGGTTAAGGGAGCTTTCTAGAGTTCCGATGTTATTAACTTGGGGAACACATATAGGAGGTGGTTTTGGAGTTGCCGTTTGACGCGACTGGACATTATTCGAACATAATTCTGCGTTGCTTTCAATAGTTTCCTCAAAAGTCCCCATCTCGTCAACATGACTAATCTCTTTAGCTAAAGCTGCGAAGCGATTGTTGCGAAGTCCAGTTGAAGACGAGGGAGTTTTTGTCGGAGACGCAAGGGAAGAGGTTTCCTTGCTCTTTTTCTTGTTTGTATATTCTTTATCAGAGTCGGTAGGGACCCGTTTCCCACGTTTAGGCGGGGGCATGCTCTGAAAGGAGCTTCCTGTTCGTGGTACCTCTTGTAAGCTATAAGTTCCTAAAACTGATATAGACTCCAACTGTCTATTAGCAATCTTGTCTCGTAACTCTGCTTTAGTGCACCCAGCGACTTCCGACATCTCGGATTCGATCGACCATACTTTCTCTTCAAAAGCACTTTTTTTTATTTTTTATTTTTCTCGATGAAATACTAAAATTTGGTTATTTTTGCCAAAAACTACGTTTTTCATTTGTGTCGGAAAATATTTTAATGAAAATAAAATCAAACTGATCCCTTTCTATGCTGCCTCAGTAGGCGGAAGTATTTTAATTACCCACCACGAAGTAGCAAACCTTTACAATATTTCAGGCGTTAAAGTAAAATATTTTCTGGTACCCACATTAAAATCTTTGGATGAAAAGAACTAGATGCTGAAATCAAAACTTTTTTTTTTTTATATTAACTCTGCTTTTATTTATTGGATCCTCTTAAATAAGAGCTAACAATAAGTTTAAAAATCTTAACTAATACAATTTTTTTCCTAAACAGTCGTTTTAATTAATCCAACTGTTCCGTGATTAAGCGTCCCTAAAGATTTCTTCGCTGGGTTGGTAGATCCCTTCGTCGGAGACGGGAACGACTGCTGAGCTGAGTTAGATTTCCCGCTAGGTGGTTGGGGTGCGAGGAAAGCTTGCCATGATATTTTTTCGTAAGCTCTTTGATTTCATTGGTGACTGTTGGAATATTTAAATCTCGATGGATGTTTTCGTTTCGAACATACCACGGTGCCCCAGTGATAGTTCTCAGGATCTTTGTCTGTGCTCACTGTGTGATGTCAATATTGCTGTTGCTGGCGTTACCCCATATCTGTGCACCATAGGTCCAGATTGGTTTCAGTACTGCATTGTAGAGTAAGACCTCGTGGTCCAAGCTGAGCGGAGAGCCAGCGTTGATGAGCCAGTGTAAGTTGTTCGCTTTGAGCTTAAGATGAATTTTTTTCGCTTCAATGTGTCTGCGCCATGTAAGTCTTCTATCGAGGTGTACTCCTAGGTACGTTACCTCATCTGCTTTCTGGAGTGGTATGTTGTTCATCAAAAGTGGTGGGCAATCTTGTCTGTTCAGCGTAAATGTCACGTGCTTGCATTTTTCCTCGTTGACTTTTATTCGCCAGTCAGAGAGCCACTTCTCAGTGTCTATGAGGTGCAATGCCAGCTGTGCTGTAGCTTGGATTGGGGACCTTGAACGGCTAAGGATAGCTGTATCGTCGGCAAACGTGGACACTGTTAGACAAAATACGGCTGTACAGTATTCTCGATTTTCAAATGCAGTTCTTATCTCCGCTGTTATTCGATTCACCTGTTCAATGGTTCCGTTGCTTTCGCGAAAGCCAAATTGGTGAGCTGGGATTATATTGTGGGCTCTCAGGTGTGGATTCAGTCGGATTAGCAGGCATTTTTCGAATAGTTTCGATATACATGAGAGTAGACTTATTGGTCTGTAGGATGAGGGAACTGTGTGGTCCTTACCAGGCTTCAGAATCATTATGAAAATCGATCTCTTCCATCGTTGTGGAAAGTAGCCAAGTTTTGTGATGGCATTAAAGAGCTGCGTTATGTACCGAACTGCAGAATGTGGCAGCTCGATGATCATTTCTGGGGTAATAAGGTCGTAGCCGGGGGATTTTTTCGGGCTGAGATTTTCATTAATTATGTTAGATATTTCTTTTGGACGAAACACAATTGGGGTGTGTTGCTGGTTGTAGTTTGCGTTTGAAGTCGGTAGCGCAAATGTGCTAGTAGCCTCGTTTGGCATAAATACATTTTGTAGGTGAGCGGCAAATGTGGTGGATCTGTCTGCATCACTACGTGCCCAGCCGCCTGCGGAATTCCTTATGGGCAAAACGGTTTCAGTCGGTGGGCGAAGGGTTGGGTGGGCTCTCCACAGTGACTTATGTTTAATACCTGTTGGTGAAAGTTGCTCTATATATCGCTTTTGTTTTGCAGATGGTGATCTGGAGGATTGCCATTCTCTACGTAAGCGTCGTTTTGCGTGGAGGAGTTGCTCGATTTGTTCGTTAGTCTTATTCGGATTAATCGTAACGTTTGTGGGTTTAGGTGTTGCATTTCGAGCTGCTTCCGTAAGAATGGATTCCAGTGTTTCTGTGCAGCTCTCTATATCAGGTTCAGTATTGAGTTTTGGGTTTAGCTCAATGTGTGAACTTATATATTTTTTATACCTTAGCCAGTTCGTTTTGTGCGAAGTCAGTTTGTAGGGTGGTTTTACGTTTTCTGCATACCGGCTGGGATGAATTAGCACAGGCGAGTGATCAGATGACAGATCTGGTAGACATTCAGCTGTAACGAAACTGCGAGGACTATTTTTCGTGACTGCGAAGTCAATCAAGTCAGGCAGCTTATTGAGGTCTGATGGCCAGTATGTGGGACTCCTAGGGGAAATATGATCAAGTTTTTTAGTGGCTTTTATTAAAGCCTTATAAAGCCGTTTTTCCTTTTGGATTCACAAGGCGCGATCCCCAGTGAGTATGTTTAGCATTGTGTGGTCCTAGTGCATGGAAGAAATCCAGGAATTGGTCTTCCAATATTGTGAAACGAGGGGGGCAGTATACGGCCGCTAGTGTGAGGTGAGTGTTGTCCTCCAGCTGTATGTTGATAGATGTGGCCTGTAGATGAATTTTAGCAAACTCTTTGTAAAAGTGGTGCTTCATACGGTTCCTATGAGTCTCCGAAACAAGCATTACGTCGATAGGCTTCTCATGTAGGAATTGAGCTAGCTCAAGTTTGCGCTGTGAGACGCCATTGGCGTTCCATGCGTAAGGTAGCCATTATTTATTTTGATTGTTGGGAGACAAGCATTTGTATCAATAGGTTTTGATTACGCATCATGTCTTGAATGGTGGTTCGCATAAATGTCATGAATTCCATCATGCTCTGTTGTAAGGCTTGGATCATAGCTTCAGTTTTCGTTTCTTGCTGCTCGGATGGCCTATAGTTTTGTTGTGTGTCCAATTTTGTGTGTTCTTCATGTGAGGTTTGGGAGTTTTGGGTTGGAGGTGTCATACCTGATTTTAAAACGTTTGCAAAACTTATATTGTTAGTGCTTGGTATAGTCCAGGGAGCAATACTTGTTGGTTTCGAAAAAGTACTTCTGGATTTGTTTCCGATGGTATCAGCGTAGCTGTTCCTTGGTGTACCCGTGCCGTGTTCATTCTTTTGTGGAGACGGGTTTTCAGCTCTTTGTAGATTGGACTGCCTCTGTTGTTTGCTGTGTGATTACCCCCACAGTTACCGCACTTTTTCGCGCTAGCATTTTCTTTATTAGCTTGGCAATGTGTGGAGACGTGGAGATCTCCACAGACTACACACATTGGGCGAAGTGTGCAATACGATCTCGTGTGGCCGTATTCTTGGCAGTTCATACATTGAACAGGAGCGTTACGTTTATGCGGCTCTTCTACTGTAATCCTACGGTGCAGAAGGAGCTGGAGTTTATAAATTGGATGAACCTCGTTTTTTTTTACGTGCTTGTTTTCTGGTTCAAGCTCAATCTTAAAGAGTTGCGTCTGCCTGTTTCTGTTTTTGATATTGTGTACGCTTTTGACGCAAAATTCCTTATCCTTTAGGGCCTCAGCCATCTCTTCGGGCTTTACATCAGGCTCAATGCCCTTCAGTACTACTTGCAAACCCTTGCTACTTTTAAGCTGGTAGGTGTAAAAGCATGTTTTGTTTGCAGTAAGATGGTTTGTGACGTTTCTGTAGTTTTCCTCCGTTTTCGTTTGAAGTTTTATTTCATTAATAGTACCTCTTATGAGGGGTATTATATAAAAGCTATCTTTTCCAATAAGGCCAATTAAAGAATTTACCAAACCGTTTGTGCTCTTCTCGCGGATGTAAATTGGGGGAGGCTTTATTTTCTTTGGTTCCTTATTGATGGATGTCAGTGGCACGTCCTCGTTGGTATCTGCCAGCAAAGCGAATCTGTTGCTATTTGCAGGCGCTTCATTATTGATCGAGGTAGTATTGTCGCGGATATTTTTCGGCTTGTTTTCTGTATCGGAAGTTTTAGGGCTAAGCTTCGGCTTTATTGTTATGTAGCGGTCCAGTCCAGTCTGTGAGGCCGACCCAACTTTTTTGTTTGCGTTTTGTGTTGCTAGTTGTGCAGCAGTGCCGTTTGGCTCTTGGGCTTTTGTTTTGGTATTCGCTGACACAGTAAAAGCGTGAGCGGGTGCAGCCAATGGCGAAGTAGAGCGGCTTGTCGATATTGCTCCAGTTGTTGTTGTTGCAGATAGCGGAGCTTGTGTCGGAGCTAGAAGTGCGGGAGAGCAAGAGCGCGCTCTTTCTTGATTTGTTGGTACAAGAAGGTTCGTTGGGTTATGGGTTATTGGCCGCTCGTTGCCTTCGTTTGCAAGTGTCGAGGAGACATAAGAAAAGTACGCGTTGTTTCGTTGTAATGAGTGTCGGCGATCGTCTTGCTCTCGTTGCCGCTGAGCGCGAGTGTCGTTCTGGCTCATAGTGCCTTTTTTTTTTATACCCTGTACGCATTAAAAATGGGTGAAAAGGGTATCATAATATGGTGCAAATGTATGTAACAGGCAGAAGGAAGCATCTCCGACCCCATAAAGTATATATATTCTTGATCAGCATTAACAGCCGAGTCGATATAGCCATGTCCGTCTGTCCTTCCGTCCGTCCGTCCGTCCGTCCGTCCGTCCGTCCGTCCGTCCGTCACGACTGTCACGACTGTCACGACCAAGCTCTCCCGCAAACCTCGAAAAACTGCCACGCCCACAATTATTGTCCTAATGCTATGCAATTCGGCATATGCGTTGGTGCTTATAAAAGCTATCTAACTTTTAAATTTGAATCAAATCGGATAAGAAACACGGAGTTATGCCACATGCAAAGTCTATGGCAAGGGAATCAGAAGCGCAGCAAAACACGCCTTGCGCGACGCCGACTGCGATGTTGACAGCGAAATTTGTATGGCTTTATGACACACGAAACTTATTTTCATAACCAAAATCATACCAAATTTATATTGTTGTGGTCCTCTTTTCTAATAGAATATTGTTTCATTTATTTATTGATACTAAATAAATAAATTGTGAGCATGTCTAAGGGTACAGGGTATTTTGCAATCGTGAAACTCGACTGCTGCTACCTTACTTGTTTTGTTTTATTTTATTTGTTTGAAACTATTATTTAACTATTTCAAACGCAGAATATGTATTCGAGCGATGGTGCATCGCCCGGAGCGTCTTTTTCGCTTTCAATATATTTATTTGTTGTTTATTAATAATCATTCACTTCACTAGAATCAATTGATTTTATCGGAGCTCGATGAAAACACGTCTTCACGCATCAGCATACGAATTCGGAACCCAAAACTAGCAAATAAATTATGAATGTTAAGATCGGTATTAGAATTTATATAAAAGGAAAAAAATTCGACGAAGTAAATACAATAAAATACTCCTAGAACATCCAACTTGTCCTACACACAAAAAATCAACCTCAAAAAAATACTGAAGTCATTTCCAGACTTGTTTGCAGCCGCAAATCAAAAACTGACTTACACAACTAACGTGAAGGAAATGATCCGAAGCTCGTCTGTTAATCCACCTTACTCGAAATTTCATCAGAAGTAAAGAAACAAAAACAAAATTTTTAGGAGACGGAATCATTCATCAGTTTGTATTGTACCTAAAAAGGCAGATGCTTCAAGCGAGGGGAAATATCTCATGGTTATCGACTACCGTAAACTAAAATAACAATAGCTGATAAATACCCTATTCCCGAGATAAATGAAGTTCTTATACAATTATGAAACAATAAAGTCTTCTGAGTAACCAGTTTATTTTGCAGCAGCTGCTGAAATCAGTCGACCTCAGTAGTGTTCTGCGATTTTTGTGAACCAAATTTCGCGGAGTCGTTGCGAATGTTGGAAAGGCTTATGGTGAATCTATTCTATCGAAAACACAAGTTTACGACTGGTACAATGCTTTTAAGGATGGTCGAGAAACCGTCGAAGACATGCCTCGTGCCGGTCGTCCTTCGACGTCAAACACTGACGATAACATCAAAAAAGTGAAGAAAATCGTGTTCGAAAATCGTCATGCGAGTGTTAGAGAGATAGCACATACTCGGAAGCGAAACATCAGCCGTGAAACAGTTCGTTTGATTTTGATGGATAATATGGGCATGAGACATGAATGCTACGCTTGTTCCAAAAAAACTAACGCGCCATCGCACCAAGATGTACATGTGAACGATTTTAAGACGAAAAACTTGTTCAATACCATCGTATTCACCGGATTTGCCCCATGTGACTTGTTTTGTTTTCAAAACTGAAGTTACAAGCGATAGCAAATTATCTCTACCTTAAAACTTTGAGGGACCCTCGGCCTCTCCGGCTACTACGGAAGATTTATACAAAATTATGCTAAATTTGCAAAGCCCCTGACCTAACTTTTAAGAGGGAAAGATGGACATGTGTCCAAGATGATATCATAAATAAAATCAATTTCACTAGACGAAGAAGCTCTAGATTCATTTAGGAAGCTAAAAAGTAACTTAGAGTCAAAAGAAATTATTCTTCGCTACCCAGATTTCAATAAGGTGTTCCACCTGACTATTGGTCTTCCAAATTTCGCGATTTGAGCAGTCCTATCCCAAGATAATCACCCAATATCCGTTCCCCTAGAACACTATGTAAAGCCGAAAAGAATTATGCGGCCAATGAAAAAGAAATGTTGGCTCGAAGCCCCCATAAATGTTTTTAAAAATCTGATATTCTTTTATAAAGCAGACAAAGCCAATTCGCCAAAGTCCAAAACATACTTTGTTGTTTGTTTTTTGATTCTCCCGTTCTTCTGACTGGGCACCGAAAAAAATGAAACAGTCAAAATAATTAGAGTATTAAAAAAAACTTATACCTAAAAGCATCAAAACAAAAAATTCACTTAAATCAAATATGTTTTTAAAAAGTATTCAAAAAATATACAAAAACTCTTTTTTTGGATTTTTTGTAATCGTTTTCCTAATCATTTTTTTTGTGTCTCTTTGCTTTACGCTTTTTTGACTGCGATTGGGAATGCAATTCTTGTGCTCTAACTTGGGTAACGGTTAATGGTAAAGTTAGCAGGCTAAAAAAAAAAGCAACAAAAGCCCCCAGATGACGATGATGATAATAAACGACATTTTCAGGATCGAAGAGATAATGGGAAAAATTTAAACCATCTACCAAAGCCATTTCAAGGGAATTAAAACACTATTCATCCGCTCCAGACCTAACAAACGAAACCGAGCAGAAAGAAAGAATCCTGAAAATACATAGAAGAGCTCGTGGAAATGTTCTAGAGAACTAAAAACAACTCTCGAAAGTATACATTTTCTCAAGAATAAAACAAAAAATTGTTAAACTGGTCAAGCAATGAAAATCTTGCAAAGAATCCAAATATAACAGAATCCTAATCCGGAGTTTCACGAAACTCCAATTCCAGAATACCCCGGTCATGTGTTACACATTGACATTTACTCTACCGAACGAAAGTTAGTACTCACTGCAAAAGATAAATTTTCGAAATTAGCGCAAGCAAGAATTATAAATTCAAAAGCCTCAAAGGACATTAGAATCAATTTACGTGACCTTATTTTTAGTTCCCTAAGCACATCGTTATATAAAAAAGTCTTCAATTCTCAATCGATCAAATTCATGTTATAGCAGCTACAGCCCCACCATGCAAAAGCACGGTTAATGTACAGATAGAACGATTTCATTCCACACCTTGAGAAATAATGAGATGCCTAAAGAGAGAAGGAACGGAGAGAAACTTTAAAGAACTTTTAGATAGATCAGTTTACGAAAATGAATTATAGTGTTCATTTAACCACGATGAAGCGACCATTAGAAGTATGTATTCTTCGGCAGAAGAGTAATGACAAACCCGAAACAATACGAAAAAGCTAGACTAGACAATATCGAAGAACTTAAAAATAAAAAGAACATCTTACCCTCTTGATAGAAGAAATCATGGAGTTTTATCAAGTATCAATTTTGTATAATGGAACAACACTTCTATATATTGTTAAAGTTCCGAATTTAGAAGGAACAGAATATTAAGACATACATAATTATAAAACCCACAGTAACAAATAATTCAATTGTACACCAAAGTTTACAAGAAATATTTGTACATATTTAAAAATCTCACCTATGGAATTCCCCGAAATTGTAAAACAATAGATTGAAACAAGTGAGAAAAGTTATCTTCGGCTTGCCGAAGATGGTATACCCTTGCAGATCTTTACAAAATTGCAATAAATACTTATGTAAAAATCAGAAGTCTTTTCAAAATTATTGATATGACTATGTGAAATGAATAAATGTTGAATTCGGTTGCAATAGTTTGGAAAACAAAAAAGTTTTCCATACAAAGACTTGTTTTCATATCGTAGTTTGTATGGCAGCTATATGATATAGTGGTCCGATCCGAACCAAACTTTCACAAATCGTGTATGGCTTTGTCAAATTAAAAAATGTTGTAATAGCTTGGAAAAAAAAAAGTTTTCCATACAAAGACTTGAAATCTGATTGATCGTTTGTATGGCAGCTATATGATATAGTGGTCCGACCGATTCTTAAACTTGATCTGCGTGCAACAAAAATAAAGATCTGGTAAAAATTTCAAAACGCTAGCTTTAAAACTACTGTCTATTTTTTTCATAGAAACAGACGGACATGGCTATATCGACTCGGCTGTTGATGCTGATCAAGAATATATATACTTTGTGGGGTCGGAGATGCTTCCTTTAATGCGTTACACATTTCTGGACAAAATTAAAATACCCTCTGCAGGGTATAAAAATATTTAATAAGAACCAAATTGTTAATATAAGTAACACAAATTGTATTTCAAAAGTTAGTTCAGGGAAAGAAAGCGCTGTGTTGTTTTAGCAACGCAGACCATGTACTAAAAATAGAAGAAATCGACGAGGGGATCATGCTTCTAAGCAACTATAAAGCCAACGTGACCTGGAATAACACCGAACTTTATCTAGAGGGCACATACTTGGTCCAGCTAAGTAAGAAGATCGCCAACAGATAAACACAACATCAGGTCATGTACTATAAGCCACCAATGGGAAGCTGCAAAGAGAACGTTTAGACTTCCAGCACGCTAGGAACAGTTTAGTCAGCTCAGTTGCAAATTTGATTTAAATTAAAAAAGATCATGTCAAAAAAGTAATTCTTCAAAAATCTTTCAATTATCATCCTTTGATAACATAAATTATATCATTTCTGGCATTTAAACTATAAAAGTTCTTTCATCTAAAAAAAATATGGCCAATATGTATATTTTTGTGTATTGATAAGGGAAAGGGAATTTAGGTTTTTAAAAACTATATTGGGGAAAATCAATAATAGTTTTATTATGTTTCCAATGTTTAATATGAGCATTTATGCTTTTAAGCTGACCAACTCGTTTTCGATATTTTCTGTATTTATTTATGAAAAAACTAATGTCTTTCTTATTTTTAGGTTAAGCTTTGTGATGAATTACACAAATGGCGGCACTTGGACTTACTTTTGATATTCATATTTAATACATTTTTTCATTGAATAAAATATATTATTGAAAATTAAATATAACATTATATATGTCGTTTTTTGATTATGTGTTTTACAGTTTACTGAGTTGAATTTATAAAATTTAGGTATAACAAATATTTGTTTAATTTATTGCTTCCTTTAATTTATCAAAAGCGACTGGCCAAGAATTATACGACTTTAAAAACTGTGGGCAACCAAGCAGCCTCGAATTGTTCTCTCGAGCTCATACAAATATTCCTGCATTTCCTATAATTCTACTGAGTAAAATAACGACAATGAGAGAGCGAACAAGGGCCTACAATTTGTATTACACTTTTATTCGCCATTTCATATTCTGTCTCTAACCTGACTGAGTATTGAACTCCAGAAAAACAATCTTTACGGTCTATGGTCAGCCCTAAGATTCCTCCAAGGGGTACGAGATAAAGAAATATCCGGCGCCTCCTTGTTAACTGTGTCTTCTTAGTTCGGTTGGGATGCTTTGGAACATGTGTTGGTGTCCTCAATGTTTTTAAAGAATAACTTTGTTTTTGCACTTCGAAGAAGACTTTTAAAATTTGTGGTCCCTTCGTTGGCCCCCAAGGTACTCCCCCTTCTCCAAATTGTTGGCCCTTTTTTTCTTCATTGTTCATCCTTGCATCGCTACTTATATTTCTTTTCTGCGTCGTTGCTAGGTTACATTTTATGCATGATCATAGAGAGCGGCACCCGGTGAAGCGGATGGTCTAGCTAGTCCCTCGAAGGGTGGGGACGATGGGCAAGCGCTCTTACCAGTTTATGGCTCTCCGATACTCCCTTGATACTTACGGCGTAAACGTGTACCTGCTACCTTTGTAACTTTTGACTCGCTCGTATCCATAGGCTATCGGTGCGAATTTTGTAACAGCCGGGCTATCGTAATAAATCGTAAATGTTACTAAATGGTCCCTCGTATCGCTTGGCTAACAACTTTTTTAAATTCATCTCTCTATTATTTATTTATTTAAACCTATCCATTATAGTTAACCGTTGGTCGAAATCAGATTTAACGAATAACTATTACTTTTAACTACTATTATACTTTTTTTTTGTTGTAACGTTCTTATTTATAATTTAAAATCTGTCCGAGTGAACAATCATTAAATGGTTTGGGGGTGACATTGACATAGAAAGGTACATGGAATGTATTTTTAAGGAGGTTGACTTAGGTATCTATTGATGGGGGAGGTCAAGCGGATGTTTCCGCCTTAGTCGTCTTTGGGATTTTGTCTAGGAGGTTGATGACCAGGTGGTTGGGGTGGTTGTGCAGTTTTTTTTTTTATCTTTTGCTGAGACGGGTGATCTTCTCTGCCACCCAAGGAATACCAAGCTCTTTATGAATGATGGAGTTTTCGTGGTACGGATGGGCGTTAGAAACTGCTCTAAGACATTTATTTTAAAATCGCTGGATTCTGATGCGGTTTGAACTGCTTGCCGTGCCCCACATCTGTATCCCATAGGTCCAGATTAGCTTCAGCACTACCTTGTATATAAAAAGTTTGAGTTTTTCTTTGAGCTTGGACCTTCTCCCCACGAGCCAGTGCAGTTGCTTGAGTCGTAGGTTGGCCTGGTTGCGCTTGTTGATCAGGTGAGGGCGCCATGTGAGCCTGCGATCCAGGGTAAGCCCTAGATCTTTGGGAGCGTTATTCATAGGAATGGTTTCCCCGTTGAGTGTGACGGGGGGGGGGCATTCCCCCTGCGTAGTGCGATGGTTGTGTGGTTACTCCGCGTTGACCACGATGTTCCATCGTTTCAGCCATGGATCGAGAGCATCCAGTTGTCTCTGTATGATGGCTGATGCTTCCTAGGGATCTGTGGCGGAGGCTAGGAAGGCGGTGTCATCGGTATATGTGGCTACTGTGAGGTTCCGGGAGGGGTTGATGGGAAGGTTTGCTGTGTAGAGTGTGTACAAGATGGGTCCAAGAACACTGCCTTGAGGATTCTCTCTTGAGATTTTGATCGATACGGACGTGTTTCCACATCAGCAGCGGGAAAACCTCATAAGGACGGAGACAGCCCAGCTAGAACAAGTTTATATTGCACAGAGCCACATCGTGGGAACGTTTAATTGTTCGGCTGAGTGAATCAAGCCAAAGCATGTGTGTAAATAAGGTCCAAAATACAATTTCTCATTTTGTTCTTTTTCGATTGCACTATTTGCGGTGGGATGCCCATCTGTTAAATCAGCCGGTGGAGCTGAAAACTCATCGCAGACCAACAGTGCTGCCAGATCTGGTGATCGGGAACTAAATGGACAGACCAGCGGGGGCCCCGCCCCCACCGATGATGACCTATTCAGGAGGAGCTCCAGAATGTCAAGGTCCTCAACAAAAAGTGGAGGAATTGCGGTGCAGGAGGCCCTTAGGCCCTTAGACTTAGCCGCGGGAACACCTGCGCCGGCGGTTTTGTTAGAGGATATACCGACTAGCCGCCGCAGTGCTGCAGCGCTGGACAACTCGGCCCCTGTAGCCAGCAGCGCTAGCAATACGAGCAACCCGAAGGCAAAGGACGTTATCAGAGTGCCGTCGCACAGGAAAGGAAGGAAATCACCAACGGGATCGCCTATAAGGCCCTTGGACTTCGCCTCGGGATTACAAAATGAAGATCTACGGAGCATCCTCGTCAGGATGGGAAATAAAATTAACGCGATACTATTCGCGTTCGAAATTCAGCGCCATGTCGTCATAGATGTCAAGAGCGTACTACTGGAACTTTCGGCTCTCAGCAACAGGGCGATCGAGCTTCATGAAGGCGTCGCTAAAGAGAATCGTTCCACGACCGCTTCTACCCAAACCGAGCCCAAAAAGCCTAGAAAAAAGGCTACACCAGCAAAGGAACTGCCAAAGGGACAGATACGCAAAGTTCAGGAGCCTAAAGCACAGGCACCCAAGCGCGGCAACGCGGAGTAGTTGCTCAGAGGGTACACCTAATACCTCCCAATTTCAAGGCATTCTGCTGAAACCAGAGGACATCAAAGGACTACGTAGGATGTGGGATGTGACTCAGATAGCCTCTGTCCTGATGAACGCGAATGATGCGATTGGGGTCTTAGAGAAGGGCACGGTAACCGTGGGGTGGTCAAGGTGCCGCATCATCCAGGACGTCCGGCCCACGAGATGTTACAAGTGCCTGGGCTACGGTCATCGAGCAACGACCTGCAAGGCGATCGATCGGTCAGACTGCTGCCTGCGATGCGACGAACGAGGACACAAGGCAAGGGGATGTGTTGCACCACCAAAAAAGTGCCTATTATGCAGCGACGAAGTGGATAAAAACCACCCGACGGGCTGTTTCGCGTGCCCGACATACAGAGCCAGCCTTAAAAAAGCGAAGTCCCAGCACATTGCAGGAGAAAATTAAGATTATTCAGCTCAATGTTAACCATTGCGCGGTTAACAACTGCGGCGGTGCGCAAGGTAGACATCGTGCTTTTAAGCGAACCCTATTAACCTGTCCGTGGCAACTCCACAATGATATTAGACGAGACCGGTAAAGCAGCCATCAAGTGTGCAGCAACCTGCACATACAGGAAGTGCCGTCCTTGCCGATGCGCGGAATAGCATATGCGAGAATAAAAGGAGTGCATTTTTACAGCTGCTACGCCCCCCCTAGCGACACCCCAGACCAGTTCCAGGAGATGCTGGAGGTGCTGGGCAGCCATGCGAGATGGCACGGCCCAAAGATCATCGCGGGCGACTTTAATGCATGGGCAGTAGAATGGGGCAGCAGGGTATCGAATCCCAGAGGCCGAGTAGTAATAAACAGAATTCTTATGTTGGACCTGGTACTGCTGAACGACGGCTGCAAACCAACGTTTAACAACGATAGGGGCTCGTCCTATATCGACATCACCTACATCTGCAGAGGGTTAGTGGTTAACGCGAGCTGGACGGTCCACGACGTTGTAACGCTGAGTGACCACGCACTGATTTCCTTCTGCATCATACCGTAGGGCACGACTTGGAGGTGGCAGAAAAGATCAGTCGGGCAAGTCTGGGACTCGAGGAAGATCGACGAAGATATGCTGGCATACCAAATCGACTCGTTTCGAATCTCAAATGGACACGCAGATTCAATGGCGGCCGACCTCATGAAGATGCTTGAGGCAACGTGTAATGCAACCATGCCAAGGAGGAAAAAAGAACAGCGCAAGCCCCCAGTGTACTGGTGGAGCGCCAACTTAAGCAAGCTACGCTCGGAATACCTAAGGGCAAGGAGAAGGGCGCAACGAGCCAGAGGCAGCATCCAGCACGCAGAGGTCATGGAGGCTTTAAGAAGCAAACGCTCTGAGTTTAAGCACGGCATATTGGCTGCCAAATCGCGGACCTATAAGGGGATCCCTGGGGACTTGCTTACAAACTCATAGCTAACGAGCTAAGGAAGAGAGAGGCAACTCCAACTGACCCTGATGTCCTGGTTAGCATAGTAGCAGAACTATTCCCAAGGCAGACCACTCTATGGCATCCAACAGCAGTAGGATACCATGCATAGGATGGGTATCCCGGAGTAACTCAGGATCGTCGTTGGAAGCTACTTCACGGATCGTGTCCTCTGGTTCGGCACGCACGCTGGGATCTGTGCTTAGACAGATCCTGTGGAACATCCTGGGCATCAACAGGCCCTTAGGAGCTGAGCTACATTGCTTTGCGGACGATGTGGCAATAACTGCAGTGGCCAAGACAATAGCAGTCCTCGAAGAGAAGTGCAACACGACAATTACTATGGCCATCGACTGGCTAGAGAAAGCCGGCTTAACAATTGCGGCGCACAAGACCGAGGCTGTCCTATTAAGCAGCAGGAAGAAGGTGGAAAGAATGCTGATCACGGTCAACGGGCCACAGGTGGCCTCGCAAGACTCCTTAAAATACCTGGGAGTAGTGATAGACCTCAGGCTATCTTTTAAGGACCAAGCTAGCTACGCGAGCAGGAAAGCAGCAATAACAACTGCGTCCTTGTCCAGGCTCATGCCCAACATAGGAGGTCCCAATTACCCGGCAAGGAAACTACTGGTGGCGGTAGCCAAGGCAACGCTGCTCTATGCTGCACCAATATGGAGCAACGCCACCAAGAAAGGCTCTTACATGAAAGGAGCACGCGCGGTGGTACGGTCTATGGCCCTTAGGCTCATTAGAGGCTTCAGAACTATATCCGGAGACGCAGCACTAGCACTGGCAGGCTTGCCGCCAATCGACCTTGAGATAAAGGCTATTTGTCAGGTCCGAGAAGATGCTACCCGGCTTGAGGCTCACGAGCGACTGTTGGGAGAGTGGCAGAGCAGATGGATAACATCGCAACGGGGGAGGTGGTCCTACCAACTCATCCCCGATTTAAAGGCGTGGGCCGATTGCCGCAACAAAAAACTGGACTACCACCTTACCCAGTTTGCTCACGGATCATGGTTGATTTCGGGCATACCTACTCCGGTTCCACCACGTAGAGTTAGCTCAATGCCTCTACTGCCCCGATGCTGAGGAAACAGCAGAGCATGTACTCATGCACTGCTCCAGGTTAACGGAGGAGAGAGTGCAGCTAAGGCTGCTGATGAGGGCGCGGTGCCTCGTTCAGCCCTGGTCGCGGCCATGATGGAGAACAGCGACTCTTGGGAGCGGGGGCATAACATCATCAGAGATATGATGAAGCAGGTCCGAGCCTGAAGGCTAATACAGGCCACGTACACCTATATGGTGGCAGGAGAAAAAATACCCAGCGAAACCAGGGATGAAGGACGTGCGCCTCTTGGAGTACGACCAGGCTCCACATCCTGCTCACCGATGAAATAACTTGACTGGCAGTCCCGGTGAGCTTGTAAAGGACGGAAGAGCATACGGAGGTTTTTGTTTTTAGTACGTAGGCATAACTGTACTTGGGGGGTTATGAATCGTGCATGCCACGTATGGACGGTAGGTGGTATCTTTGGAAGATTTTAATTTTCCAACCGTAAGGCATAATAAAAAACAAAACAAAAAAAAAAAAAACTGCCTTCAGGTACTCCTGCTCTTATTGGCCTATGCGTGCTGATTGATGATCCGCATCTCACTCGGAATTCTCTTCTCTCTGTGTATGACTTGAGGAGGGCGAAATGGGAACTTGGAAAGTGGGATTTAATTTTGAAAAGGAGTCCTGGAAGCTAGACTCTATCAAACGGCTGTTTGACATCTAGCATAACGGCGCAGCAGTACTCCTTCTTTTCAACGGCCTCAATTATGCTCTCAACAATCCGGTGGCATTGCTCAGGTGTTCCATGAAGGCGTCTGAAGCCAAACTGGTGGTCAGGGATCAGACCGGCCTCTTCCAATACTGGTACTCTACGTAAAAATACTCTTTCACGTATTTTGAAGAGGATTGCCAGCAAACTAATCGAACGATACGAGGCAAGATTGGCTTCAGGTTTCCAGGCTTGGGGAGGACAATTACTTCAGCACGCTTCCACTTCGAGAAGTACCCTAGACGGAGGCAGCTGTTGAAGAAGTTAGCCAGCCTTTGGGAACAGAGTAGGGGCAACATTTTCAGTGCTGTTGCATCGATTCGGTCAGGACCTGGTGACTTGCCATTTTGTAAGGAGGCGATCTCCTGCACAATGTCCTCTGGTTTGTCGGGCTGTATTGGCGGGCCAGGAGCATTTGGGCTGTCTACGAACCTTATGGTTGCAGCTCTCTTTTTGCCAGTGAATCTGTCGAAAGGTGAGAATGCACTGTATAGATGATCAGCAAAGGCTTCTGCTCTTTCGACCTCAGACCGACATCAGGAACCGTCGACTTTGCACACGGGTGATATCTTCTTCGCAGGTCTTTTTATGTGCCTCGTGAGATTCCACAGATTGTGCTGCGGGTCTCCAGGTTCCAGCTCCTCAAGGAATCTATGGAAGAAATCCTGTCGTAGGATGAATAGCTTGTCCTTCAGTTCCTTGGTGGCACGATTAGGCGCTGTCTTGTCCCTGGGGTTGCGCGAGGAAAACTAGACTCTTCTGAGGCACCTTTTTTATGCCACGAGGGCCGCGATTTCAGGAGGCCATAAGTGCACGTTCTCGGGGATTCGCAAACTCAGCAGCATTGTGCATCTCTTTGGTTAGTTTTTCGATGGCCGCATCTATGTTGCTTGGTGTTGAAATAGGGAGATCTGGGTTCAGGGAGGAAAGCATCCAGAACGTAAACTTGTGTGCATCTGTGTGTTTCCCAGTGAGTCTTCTGGGCGAGGGTTTTCTGAGGATGGGGATGTTTAGGAGCAAGTTTACTGTGCTGTGGTCGGATAGCAGTTTATCAAAGCTTGCGCATGTTATCTTGGAGTGTCCTATGCCCTTGGAGACGGCGAGGTCCAAGGAACTTGAAAAAGTCCTGAAGGAGGGTCTCGGTTATCGAGTGTCTGGGTGGGAAGTAAATCGCACCAATGTTGATATCTCCCTGTGGGCTGGAAATCCTGGTCACGGCGCACTGTGAACATCGAGATTGTCTGTTTTGATGAGATGCTCTACTTCGGCTTTGCTCCTCTGCAGGCCGTTTTGCGTTCCATAAAACTATATTGAGATTTATTTGCATTATTTCCTGTTGAGGAGGGGAGCTATAAACTCCAGCATCTGCGAGAACATCTGCGAGATAAACTTTTCAATAATCCTCTCAATCGTTCCTTCCATGCGTGCAAGCATCGTTTCAAGCTGGTTGGGTTGTGGGGCTTCGGGAGTGGTTTGAGGGGTTTGTTGGGGATTCGTTGGCTGTGTCGCTTGGTTTCCTTGAAGTGCGTCCCTCATACCATTGATGATATTTGGTATCTGGATGAGAGGTAGTTTGTTGCAACTCACAAAGTGTCTGGCTTTGGATGATTGCTGTGCCTTTGCCTTTTTGTAGGCAGGGCATCCTCTGAATGACGCAGTGTGATCAGCTTGGCAATGTAAACAGCATGCTTTCTCGTCATCTTTTTTTGGAGCATGATCTGGAGTCGTGAGAACCACCACATTTCACGCAGCGATGTCCCAGGAAGAAGTAGCGCTGGGTGTGCCCGAACCGGAGTAGGTATGCCCGAAAGCAATCATGATCCGTAAGGAACTGGGTAAGGTGGTAGTCCAGTTTGTTTGTGGCGGCAATCGGCCCACGCCTTTAAATCGGGGATGAATTGGTAGGACCACCTCCCCCCTTGCGCTGTTATCCATCTGCTCTGCCACTCTCCCAACAGTCGCTCGTGAGCCTCCAGCCGGGTAGCACCTTCTCAGACCTGACAAATAGCCTTTATCTCAAGGTCGATTGGCGGCAAGCCTGCCAGTGCTAGAGCTGCGTCTCCGGATATAGTTCTGAAGCCTCTAATGAGCCTAAGGGCCATAGACCGTACCACCGCGCGTGCTCCTTTCATGTAAGAGCCTTTCTTGGTGGCGTTGCTCCATATTGGTGCAGCATAGAGCAGCGTTGCCTTGGCTACCGCCACCAGCAGTTTCCTTGCCGGGTAATTGGGACCTCCTATGTTGGGCATGAGCCTGGACAAGGACGCAGTTGTTATTGCTGCTTTCCTGCTCGCGTAGCTAGCTTGGTCCTTAAAAGATAGCCTGAGGTCTATCACTACTCCCAGGTATTTTAAGGAGTCTTGCGAGGCCACCTGTGGCCCGTTGACCGTGATCAGCATTCTTTCCACCTTCTTCCTGCTGCTTAATAGGACAGCCTCGGTCTTGTGCGCCGCAATTGTTAAGCCGGCTTTCTCTAGCCAGTCGATGGCCATAGTAATTGTCGTGTTGCACTTCTCTTCGAGGACTGCTATTGTCTTGGCCACTGCAGTTATTGCCACATAGTCCGCAAAGCAATGTAGCTCAGCGCCTAGGGGCCTGTTGATGCCCAGGATTCCATCATACATAATGTTCCACAGGAACGGTCTAAGCACAGATCCTTGTGAAACCCCTGCAGAAACACGGTAGCATCTCGGTCCAGCGTCCGTGCCGAACCAGAGGACACGATCCGTGAAGTAGCTTCAAACGACGATCCTGAGTTACTCCGGGATACCCATCCTATGCATGGCACTGAGGATTACTGGCCATCTAGCGGTGTTGAAGGCGTTGGCTACTGCTGTTGGCCGCCATAGAGTGGTCTGCCTTGGGAATAGTTCTGCTACTAAGCTAGCCAGGACATCAGGGTCAGTTGGAGTTGCCTCTCTCTTCCTTAGCTCGTTAGCTACGAGTTTGTAAGCAATTCCCCAGGGATCTCTATCTACGGTATATAGTAGTTCCTTATAGGCAATAAAAAATTTGGAATAACAAAACACAAAATTCCGAAAAATAATTCAATTTAACACCGAAAACAAAGTTCCCTTTTGATGAACGATTTTTCAATGACTATGCTACTATTTATATAATTTTACAATGCCTCAGCTCTCATGCCAGATCCAGGGGATGTGTACTGCGCATCCCCGCTCACTGCTCCTCGTTACCTCTTCCCTGACCCAATTGAACCTTAGGACCTCGTGTATGGTGGCGTAATCGTACAGAAAATGGGCCACGTGGGCAGTGCGGAGCGCCTTGTTTTTAATCCTTTGGATTTGGATGTTAGACTTACCGGCCGTTCCCGTCGACAACTTTAATTTTCCTTCTATAAGCCAGTGGAAGTCTGTAAGGCGCTGGTTGGCTTAGTTTCTCTTTCTTCATAAGTGCGGCTTCCGGGTAATTTTCCTCTCGAGATACCGAGATATTTCGGAGTATTTCCTCTGGGCTGCCGTCGTCGTTGAGAGTTATCTGTACCATCTCGAAGAGGTTTCGTAGTCTATTTGCAGGAAACTCCAGATCTATTTAACTGGTTGCGCGACCGGGAGAAACTTCCTACCTATCTGGTAAGACTTTTGAGCTAAATATCTCCGACTATAACGAGGTTTCTGTAAAAAAAAAATGATGTGGGATTAAAATGAAATACTATGGGAATAAAGTTTAGGGAGCTTACTACGTAGTTCCCTAGTATTTTTATAGGTAAGAATAACAGATGTTGTTAGTTTTTTTAGAAGAAATGAAAAAATTTGAATATGACTCGGCAGTGGTTTTAGTTTTTTGGAGCTTAACTCCCACGGGCCTGGTTTTTTTCATAAGCAGATGTATTTGTTCGTCCGGCCAAAAATGAGTGAGCATATCACAAAAGGCAAATGTATCTTAATGGCTTGAGCGTCGAGTAAGAATATTTAAACTTCCTAATATTATCCACTTTTACTACGCCTTACGTATTGGTTTGGATATACAAGCTTGAAAGATAGAGTATAAATTTCAGAGGTGTCAGTGGTGTTTAGAGGGGAGAACCCCCCTGTACGGGTTTTGGTGTTACGGTTGGTAAGACCACGACAAGGGTCCGGAGGATGGATGTTCCAATTAAAGAGACTTTAGGAGGGTCAACTCTACTGGTGCCGAGGAATCACTTGAAGTGATGCTATGGATAAAAGATCGGAAAAGTTTTACTCAATCGTTCCGTTGAGTGCAAGTTCCGAATTTTTATTTAAAACTCCTGCTCTTGGGCAAGAGATATAAGCGGTTGCATGATCGTCGGCTGACCAGCCACAAGATTGGTCTTTGTCTGCCGCATTAAGCTTTGCTATTCTTTTTGTACAGGACGACATCCAGTAAAACCAAACCGATAGCAAGTGGTACGGGAAACTTCCGAAACTAAGACGATGAAACCGGCACATTTAGCATGTACAACGTTTTCACAAAGCCATCTAGGGATGCTAGGCTGAGACGCAAAAATCGTCGTGTTAATCGATTTTGTAGCACAGAGACTATTCTGCACCAGGCTATTTTGTCAAATAGCTTATTTAATGGTGCAAAATTAAGGCATAGTGATATGAGTTGATTTTAAAGCTATATCACCCACGTAGCAAAGCAGGCGAGGTATTCCTTTTCGTTAGTTTTTATTTTTCCCAAAAGACGGCTAGCGTAAGCGATAACCCATTTTCCCCGACTATGTTCTGTGTTAAGACAGCTCAAAGTCTGTATTCACTATCGTCCGTCTTTAATGAAAACTTCTCTTCAAAATCCAGGCAGGCCAATTTTGGAGTCTCCGTCAGGAAGCCCTTACAGCGTTGGAGTTTTCATCCTGTTCAACAGTCATTCCCTGTAGCATTCTTTCGTTACCCGGCTACAATGGGCTTTATCTTGCTCTTTCCTTTCGCCCGGCTATCGCTGCAAATTTCCGGGGCGCTGGAATTTATCGTATTTGTGGCACTGCTGAAATAAAATTGTCTCCTTAAGTTTCGTAGGTAGATTCAATTCTTAAATGGCCGCGTCTGGATGTGGCTTCAAGTGCGCCAGGCTCTATAGGAAGAAGTGGCATTTGTCATAATTTAAGGCTAACAGTGGTTCCGGGGCAGGCTCGTAGCATTTCGACGATAAGGGTAGCATCGACGCCAAACTCGGTGAGCACCACTTCCAACTGGAGCATTTTGCGGTAGGAGATCCATGTTGCGCTGGTTGTTGTGTACCTCGCTTTTTCCGAAGATTTGTAAATTATTTCAACGTTCTGCCCTTGACTTCCACCGTATTCGTTTCTGATCCAGATGGATAACCCTTTCCAGAGCCATGCCACTTTCCACCTCAGAAGATCCTTACCACCCAACGCTTGAGGTGGCCATTGAAAAATTTGAAAATGTATCTGAGACTACTGATCAGTGTATTGCCGATCTATTCACCACTTTCTTTTGGCGTTATTCATACAATAATCAATCAGACAATCTTATTTTCATACCAACTTTCTCCGAAAGCACTGTGTTATCGGACCAGGTCCTGATGGTGTTCCTGGCTGTGTACGGAAAAGCTGCGCTAAGCCATTGTGCAGACCTCTTCTAAAACTTTTTTCTTTGTCTCTGGAAACATAGATTTTTCCCCATATGTGGAAGGAATCTTTTATAATTCCCCTACACAAAAACGGAAAAAAATCGGATGCTACAAACTATTGAGGAATCTCTAAATTGTCAACAATTCCAAAACTTTATGAAAAATTGATGACACCACATCTTCAACATCAGTTCCCCATGCCAACAAGGTTTCATAAAGCGTCGCTTCACCACCACAAACCTCTTGGAGCTTGGAGCTCTTGGACTTCCTTTATTATAAATGGCTTCCGTAAAGGCCTTCAAACAGATCATCTATATGGACTTCAGTAATAAATTTTACCCTGTCAACCACTCACTCCTTTTGAGTAAACTCAATATCCTAGGATTTCCCTCAGACCTTCTCACGTGGATTTCTAGCTACTTAGCTGATAGCTACATCGGGAGTCCCCCAAGGAAGCCTTCTTGGGCCGTTAGTTTTCACTATTTTTATTAACGACTTACCCTCTATTCTTATGTATGCAGACGACGTCAATTTTTGCCTTCAATACAAATTCCATTCTGCCCAATATAAACTTCAGTCAGATTTGGACAATTTTCAAAAATGGTGTTCAACCAATCTCTTAAAACTTAATGGGTCAAAATTTAAGCTTATGTTTTGTAGTATGCATACATATTGAATATCTACTGTACCAAGAGTATTTACTAAATACAACGTAACACTTTGTTGCAGTGCTTACATAAACAGAACTCCGGTCTTTTACCCAATTGGCCGAAATATGATTCGATCGGCACGTTCACAGAAAGTGCAAGTGTCAGCATTCTGACCGAACTCAAGTGTATGCATATACCCTCGCGCTTCAGCTTAAGAGAGCATAATTACACACATAACACATATATACATATAGAATATACATAAACGTCTCTCGCTGCTGGCCAACAGTGGGCAGCGCAGCGATCAGACTTAGGCTTACTTAGAATTTAAGGAATAATGTAAAATCAGAGATAACTGAACCTTGGAAGCGGCACCTTCGCTGCTCCCAACTCTAAATAAAAAAGAATATAAAGAATAAAAACCCAATAAGAGTTTATTCTTTACATGGCGACCGTGACAGGACAGGAGCCTGCAATTTGAAAAAAAAATTTGGAAGGATACAGAGGATTCAAAATAACAATGAAAATGCCTGCCAATATTGCTGACTGGATTTAAGGATACATTCAAAATAACAATGAAAATGCCTGCTAATATTGCCGGATTTAAAATTCTTCTAAGCCGCCAAACAACAATTCGACAAGTACGAGTGGCAAACCGTCACTTATACCAACTATCAGCGTAGCCAAACCGGCGACGACCAGCTGACGCGGATAACATCATTTTCATCGGATTATAATTATAAAAAAAAAAAAAATTTTAATTATAAAAATAAGAAAATTTGTAAAATTGTGCGGAACCATTTCCGCTCGATTAGAAGTATAGCCTGTAAAGCTATACGAAATAATAGGCAGGAAAAATTGTTAAAGTAAATGCAGAATAATTCAATAGATAAATATAGTAAAGATACAAATAATAATTTTAACTACAAATTAATTTTTGATATAAAGCCCAAAATGGGACTAGTAGACGTTAAGTCAGTGGACTCCACAGCCAATGTAATTAATAAAGTAGAAGCAAACAGTAATGACTTAAATTTAATACACACATTGTTAATAATAATTGTTGTCATACTGTGCGCAAATTGTATTTATAAATTATATAAGTTACACAATAAATGTCTAAAAAAGAAATATATGAGCCAGGCAAATGAGCTGGACAAAATAAAAAAAAAAAATAATATATTTAACCATAATAAATAACCAATAATAATAAATAACCAATAACATATTTAAGTATGTGGAGTCCAATTAGAGAGTAACTTCAGGAAGATAAAATATTGAAAAAAAAAAAATAATGAATAAAAAAAATTTTAAAAAATATATATATATTAAACTAAAGTATGGCCTCACTAAAGGCAATTAGGGAAACATATGATATATTTCAAAAAGAATTCATATCCATAAAATAATGGAATGGAATGAATTATATAAAAATTTAAACAGCATAAAAAGTGACTTTGATAAATCGTACAAGTCACTTACACAAAACAGGCCTATGCAAAGAACTACTGTAAAAAACACGTAGAGATATTAGTGAAATGCTTTAACGAAGCACGTATACTAATATATGGCCATTTTTTTGATCAGACTACGATCTAACTTGATATCAATTAAACAAAAGTTTAATTTAGATATATCAGTACCAACAATACTGAACACTTCAATTGAAACTGGTAATGAACCAGAATCAACGGAACAAGCTGACACTGACCAAATAGAGTCAGAAGAGCCTAGTACAAATCCTAAAATAGAAGAAGAGGATTTAAATAACCTAACTATTCCAGCTGTTCTGATGTCAGATCTGGATAATTCTACAGATTCTGATACTTCAACAGAGAATAAGCCAAGCAACAATATGGCACAAACAAATATCGATTTTATTAATACAGCAACTAAGCTTATACCAGTTTTTGATGGTAAAGCTGAAAACTTACAAAGTTTTCTTGATGCATTACAATTATTGGATTTGATAAAAGGCGAACACGAACATATAGCAATTTTGATTATAAAAACAAGGCTAAAAGGTGTCGCCAGAAATTTAATCGGAAATGAAACAACAATAACTGAAGTTATTTCCAGATTAAAAAATAATGTCAAAGGCGAAACTGTGAAAGTTTTATCAGCAAAACTGATGAGCCTACAGCAACGCAACAAAACTGCTAACCAGTATATACTAGAGGTTGAGCAGATGACAAAAATGTTAGAAGGTGCATACATAACAGAGGGTTTACCCCTAGAGTTAGCCAAAAGTTATGCCACTAAGCATGCAGTCAAAGCAATGACTAAAAATTGCACAATCGATAAGGTAAAACTTATCATGCAAGCTGGTACCTTCAATAATATGAATGAAGCCATATCGAAATTTGTAAATTGTTGCACAGTGACAACCGGACAGCCAAACACTGTCCTATACTACAACAATAATTCACAGCGCGGCGGAAACCGCGGACGTGAAAATTATAGAGGCAACTTTCGTAGCCACTATAATAACAATACACAATATAATAATGGACGAGGCCAATATAGAGGAAACTCAAGAGGCCGTGGCAACTCGGATCGAGGCCACAACTATAATAGTCCAGGTAATGTCCGAGTAACTAACAATACATCGGAAAACTCCACAATCCCTTTAAATACTCAGCAGTAGAAAATTCAAGGGTTCACACTATTAATCTCAGTCAAAATATATTTGTATCATTCAACCATGTGCCTACAGGAAAAGAACTTATCTTTTTAGTAGACACAGGTGCCGACATTTCGATTAGTTAAAGAAAATTCTGATGTCTGTCATGACGTACAAGATAATTATATTATAGATATAAAAGGAATAAGTCAAGAAGTAACCAAATCCAAAGGGTTAACTTCTATTGAGATACAGACCACTAAGTACATAATCCAACACGATTTTCATATCGTGGATTTACAATTCGCTATTCCTTGTGATGGCATATTAGGAATCGATTTTATAAAAAAATACAACTGTCAATTAGACTTCAAGCCATCTGAAGATTGGCTTATAATTAGACCTAATAACTTAAAATTTCCAATTTATGTTCCAATAACATACAGTTCTGGCAACGACTCAATACTTCTGCCTGCAAGATCCCAAGTTATTAGAAAAAAAGATATAAATTCAAAAGAAAACAGTGTATTGATTCCAAATCAAGAAATTAAGCATGGTATTTACATGGCAAGTACCATCACAACATCTAAAAACGCTTTTATAAGACTACTCAATACAACAAATAAAGATCAAGTAGTCAGTACAAATAATTTAGCGTATGAATCACTTTCGAACTACGAAGTAGTCCAAACTAATCAAGAAAATAGAAAAAAATCTATATTATCTCAACTAACAAAAAATTTTCCTTCACAATTCAGCTTTCAAGCTTATGCACCAAATACAATGATATATTCGGATTAGAATCTGAACCAATAAGCACCAATAATTTTTATAAACAAAAACTGAGATTAAAAGATGATGAACCAGTGTACATAAAAAATTATAGAAGCCCACACAGTCACGTGAACGAAATACAGAAACAAGTTGGAAAATTGATCACCGACGGGATTGTTGAACCATCTGTATCTGAATATAACAGCCCATTATTACTTGTCCCTAAAAAACCATCTCCAGGTTCAGAACAAAAGAAATGGCGATTAGTAATTGACTATCGTCAAATTAATAAAAAATTACTGTCCGATAAATTTCCACTCCCAAGAATTGATGATATTTTGCATCAACTTGGACGAGCAAAATATTTTTCATGCCTTGACTTAATGTCAGGATTTCATCAAATTGAACTCGAAAGTAGTTCAAGAGATATAACGTCATTTTCAACGAGCAATGGCTCGTATCGCGACTACCTTTCGGTATAAAAATAGCGCCTAATTCATTTCAGAGAATGATGACTATAGCATTCTCTGGATTAGAACCTTCACAAGCATTCCTTTATATGGATGACTTAATAGTTATAGGTTGTTCCGAAAAGCATATGCTTAAAAACTTAACAGACGTTTTTGAGAAATGTAGGAAATACAATCTAAAGTTGCATCCAGAAAAATGTTAATTTTTTATGCATGAGGTGACTTTTCTCGGTCATAAATGCACAGATAAAGGAATACTTCCAGATGACAAGAAATATGATGCCAAGTACCTTGGACTAACCATTGACGCAAAACTGACATGGAAGCAGCACATCCTAAACAAACGAAATGAAATAAAAAACAAATTTCGACAACTTAACTGGCTAATAGGAAAACACTCAAAACTAAAATTACATTACAAAATAGCAATATACAAGGCGATAATAAAACCAATATGGACGTATGGAATAGAAATCTGGGGAACTGCCAGTAAATCTCACTTACAGCAAATTCAACGAACACAATCGAAAATGCTCAGAACAATGACAAATGCCGAATGGTATATTAGAAATGAAGATATCCATAAAGACTTAAACATAGAGACAGTCAACGAAACTATTAAAAAAAGCAGCAAAAAACACACAAATCAACTACTAAACCACCAAAACCCAAACCTGAGACAAATACCGATGAGAGAGCTGGAACCGAGAAGATTAAAACGAAAAACTCCAACAGAATTAAATTATTAGTAATTATTAGTTAACTATTAAAGTATTAGCGTATCCTTGCAATGGGAAGGGCCGCTACCTTTTTTTCCATTCTTCAACCATTACTCATTGTTATTCTTTAAAAAAACAGAATGTAATTTAAAGGAAATTAATAAAAAAAAAAAAAAAAAAAAAAAATGACGCATCCATGGGTCCAAGATGATCAATATGTAAAGTTTGTAGTGGCGTATCTCCTTTGTCGATGCAATTTAAAAAACCTTGCTGCTTTCCAAGCTTTTATGCAATTCGCTATCAGCTTTGAACCTTGACTTCGAGATGCGGGATCCAAAACTGCTGTTGGATAATTTGCATCGTCTTCACTGTTGATAAGTGACCAACTTCATGCGAACTATCTATTATTTCTCGTTCCATCCTCTCTGGCACCACTAACAAATCATTGCCGTTATAAAGTTTTGGTACTGCCGCTCTTTCAGAATTTCCCAGACAGTTTTTATGTAATCGTCGTCCTGCTGGGCCTTTTAATACGTGCAGTTATCTCTGTAGTAACCCACATACACTGTGAAAAGCGACTAAGGCAGTCAACATTCATTTTTTCTGCGGCTCGGTGTTCTACTGTAAAGTGAAGTCTTGCATGTACATAATCCACGGTCCTACCTCTCTTGGTATGTCTTGTTTGGTTGTAGTCTGCTTGAAAGCGACACAATCTGTAATCAGCTTGAACTGTATTCCTAGCAGGAAGTGACGAAACTTCTTCATAGCTAAATATGCTGCTTTGATTCTAAGTAATAGCTATGTCGCTTTGATTCGGCTTCGTAAGTCTTCCTGCTCCAATAATAGACCGGATGAAAACTGCCGTCTACAAATCCATCCTTTGAAGCGTCAGTGTGTAGTTCTGTCTCTGCATCTCTTGTGTAAATTTGCAGTACGGGACTGTCTGTGAGTTGTTCTTTTAGCTGCTGCATAGCTTTATCTTCCAAGTCATCAATGACGAAAAGTGCATATTTTTTCAACAAATTTGTCAGCGGCCGCGCGATCAAAGCATATCCTGAAATGAATTTCTGAATCTGAAAAATCCTGTTAGCCCCAGAAATGATTGTACAGCTTTAAAATTTTTTGGCGGAGGAAAATGATGAACGGCTTTTGTATTCTCCTTGCCCGGCCACATTTGCCTACCTTCAATGATATGTCCCAAAAAGTCAATGCGAGTATGCAAAAATCTGCACTTCTTTAATCTTCAAGCCATGTTCAGCTACTTTCTCCAATACTGTCTTGGCTTTTTGCATACACAGTCCAGGTGATAAATGATTATGTCATCCATGTATAACTGCATCACGTTAGCATTGATCAACTCTTGGAAAATATGGTGAACAAACCTTATAAACGCAACTGGAGAGGGTTCTATTAAAGCTCTATTAAATTCGAACGATCCTTCTCTTGTAATGAATGCTGTGAGCGACTTGCTACTTTCCTTGATTGGAACGTGGAAGGATCCATTTTCGAGGTCCATTATTGTGAACCACTTGGAAGATTGCAACTTTTCGATAATTTCGTCCATCAATGCAACCGAAAAAGCATCGATAAGAACCATACTGTTCAACTTCCTATAGTCCACACGGACGCGGAGAGTTCCATCCTTCTTTTTTACTAGTACCACTCTGCTCGCAATATTCGACGTTGACTGACGCACTACTCCTTGTTCACCCATTCAATTACTTGTTGCTTTACTGCGTCAGCTTCATCCGTCAACAATCATCCGTCTTGGCAATAAGCCAAGACAATATTGGCAAAATGGCTGCATCATTCCCTGAGGAACTATTGTCAACTCAATTGGGCATTTTTTTGCTGGATTTGGCATCGCTTTATAACTTTTTTGTATCAGCTGTTCCACTGGCTTCCAATATTGAGGTGGTACTACCTAAACAGGTTCTACGACGACATTATACATTGCAGCATAATCGTGTATGAAACCATTATTATCTTCATCTCGCAAAAAAGTATATCCATTCGTACACCATCCGAAATTTGGAAATAAAATAGTCTCCCAGTCTGAGTCTATCGACTCATTTGGCACAACTAAAAACTGATGGTTAGTTTTTAATTGGTCGATTGATACTTGAGTATCCAAACATTCCTCAGTCTTCGTTGATTTGTTTCCAAAACCGCGTAGCATTGAAATTTTTTTGATTACTTTGACCCCTTGCACCCAATTAAGCTAACATCAGCCCCAGAATCTACAATTCAATCCACTGCAGTTTGGTTTAATTTAATTGTCTTCAAACGATTTCGTTAAGTTACCACTCTAATATTGTCAGTTTTATTTGCTTGGCTTCATTAAAAGATGACCCAATGACCCTTATATAACTGAAAGTATTAAAAGTACTAATAAATTCCAGACCAAATAATCAAACAACAGAAACTTGTGAAATTCAGAGTTTTTTCTATTTTATTTCTTTTTAATGTGCACACGCTCGTCGTCTACTAGCAACTGAACTCGATCTCAGCATTGTAAAGAGACCGAAACCCGAAAGAGACAGACAGCGACTTCTTTTTGTGAAATAATCCCGTTAACATTTTTATATGTATCGGTCATATTCTTGGCTCTACCAGATCAATGACGCTTTTGCTCACGTCCACATATGGACACACTCATGTATTCGTATACACATACACATATACACACATTACATACACATACACACATATATGGACATTTCCAACACACCTCAAAAGATTCATTAATTGAATTTAATTGTTAAAATAAAATTACAAAATTCTCATTTGACGAGTTTGTGCGTTGTGGGAAAATACAATTTTATGATCCAGCACTTTCTGCAAAGGATTAGGGAAACCCAGGAAAACCTAATCAGATCATTCAAAAATTAGTAATGAGCTTAAAACAAAATTAACAAAATAGCTTCAATGCTTCAAAGTAAAATATAAAATACATTTTGATTAATATAGGAACTTCATGTTCGGATTTCATTATCCAGTAATTTTTTTTTTGTCTTAGAAGCAGGAATCTGGCCGATGGCAATGGTTTCGTCAATATATCCGCCAGTTGCATATCTGTGGGAATATACTTAATACAAATAAGTTTCTTTTCAATTTGCTCTCTAGTTAAATGGTATTTATTATCAATATGCTTTGTTCGTTTATGGTAAGTTGGATTATTGGCAATGCTAATACAACCTTGGTTATCTTTTAAAATGTCTATTGGTTTATTTAACTCAATCTTTATTCCGTTCATTAATGATTTTAGCGATAATGCTTCACGTACACTTCAAACAGTGCCATATATTCTGCTTCTGTTTATGAAGCTGCAACTGATTTCTGTTTCATTGTACCCCAACATATTAAACAGGATTCAAATATTTTAAAAATAAAACCAGTTGTACTTCTTCTGTCTACTTCACACCCAGCCCAATCAGAATCTACATATCCAACAAATAATCTATCATTTCTGACAAAAGTCAACTTCAAATCAATAGTACCCTTCAGGTATCTCAAAACTCTCTTAAGGTTTTGCCATAGTTCTTTATTATTTCTATTGGTGTACCGACTCAATATGCTTATGGATGTACTTAAATCTGGCCGAGTATATAACATAACGTACATCAAACAGCCGATCAAGCTCCGGCATGGTGCGTTGCATGTTTCTTCTGATTGCAATGCTGCATAGTCAAGTTTATTTGGCAGAGGCGTACTTACTGGTTTACAATCCTCCATATTAAATTTTCTTAAAATGCTTTGAATATAAGCTGATTGACTTAAACTTAATATGTTTTCATTTCTATCAATTTTAATCCCAATAAAGTATCGACTATCGTTTAAATTCGTCATTTTAAATTTTTTCATCAAGTATGATTTTAAATTTGTCATTGTGTTTATGTTTTTTGTTGCTATGACTACATTGCCTACATATAAAAGAATATATATATTTTCTGACATGTCTCCTTTATCTATTAAGTAAATGCAGCGATCTACTCCACTGTTGACAAAGCCAATTTCTTTCAATACATCTTCGAATACTTGAAACCAGCATCTAGCTGCTTGCTTAAGGCAATAAATTGCCTTATTCAATTTACAAACTGTATTCTGCCTACGTATTAAGCCTTCAGGAATTTTCATATAGATTTCCTTTTTCAAAACTCCGTTTAAAAACGCTGTCTTTACATCCATTTGATGTATTTTTAATTCATATTGGTTAGAAAGTGCAAAGATAAATAGGAAACTAGATATTCGCGCAACTGGTGCAAAGGTTTTGTCATAGTCTGTCAAATATTCTTGAGTAAAGCCACGTGCCACTAACCTAGCCTTATACTTTACCAAATTACCAAACTCATCTTGCTTTACTGTGAACACCCACTTGCAGTCAACAATGTTTTTGTTTATTGGTCTTTTTACTAGGGACCAAGTGTTATTTTATAAATAAGAATATAATTCATCACAAACAGCTTTCTCCCAGAAAACTCTGTCATCGCGGTGTTTAATTTCTTCAAATGTTCTGGGTATGTCATTGAAACATACGTATGCATTCAATAAATACTTTTCCATCAGTCTATAAGATATTTTAGGTCTATCTTTAATTCGTTCACTTCTCCTTATTTTTTCATTCTCTATACTCGAATTTTGTAATTTGTCACCAGAATCATCAACTGGATCGGCAATCTCCGGATTTGTGAAAATTTCACTAGTCAGTTTGTCTGATTCAAGATTATCAGACTTCTCATGTATAGACTCTTCATTACTTTAGTTATCATTTGTATTCAACAAACAAGAGTCTTCAACTTGATCTCTATTTTCAAGTTCAGATAGTATGTATTGCGATTGCTTGACACTATCATCTCCAGATCTAGTATGAAACATATTAGTTTCATCCACCACAACATCCCTACCTGTCATAAATTTCCTCGATTCTACATTCCACAATTTTAACCCGTTTGGTTCATATCCAACAAGGATTCAATTTATTGATTTCTCATCAAATTTTCGCTTTCTTACTTTATTCAGTACATAGACAGTTGAACCAAATATCTTAAGATATTTCAAAACTGGATTCTTGTCATGCCACATTTCATAAGGTGTTTTCTTCATATTTTGTAATGCTCTAGTTGGGCTTCTATTTATTAGATAAGTTGCTGTTAAAACAGCAACAAAAACTTTTATTCAATTTTGCTCCTGTTATCATTGCTCGAGCTTTTTCAGTTATTGTTCTGATCATGCGCTCAGAAACACCATTCAATTGTGGAGTGTGAGGAACCGTTAAATGATATCTGATGCCTTTTTCTACACAAAATTGTCTCATCTCGTTTGACAAGTATTCTCTACCATATAGAGATTTACTACTTTTGAATTAAAGTGAGCTTCACCCTTGGCAATAAAATCTTTAAAAACTGAAAACACATCTGACTTGTAAGATATTAATTAGGTTAAACAGTAATGTGTATATTCGTCAATGAATACAAAATAGTAATTTTTATTGTCAATTGTTGACGGTACAATTGGTCCGTAAACATCCGAATGTACTACGAATAATGGTCTTTTTACATGCTCTTTAATTTTTAGTTTTTTTAAATTGAATCTTGATTGCTTGCCATTTACACAAGCTTCACAATATTCGTCGTTCTGATTTATATTATTTAGTAGACTAATATCATCAAACATTTGGTTACTCTTTATTTCTAGAAATTTGCCAATACTTATATGCGCCAACCTTTCATGCCACAAACAATACTCTGCATTATTAGATATTTTAGACATATAATCTTTGTAATTTAATTGCAATTTAATAATTGGAACATTATACTCACAGTTACCGCCAAGTACCAAACAGCCATTCTTTGTGACTTTCACACCTCCTGAACTAAATTCAATAGTCATGCCTGGATCTTGCATCTTTCTTACCGACAATAGATTTTGAGGAATTTCCTTGCTGTACAACAAATCCTCAAGTGTAATTTTATTTTCAGAGCTGCTGAGTTGCACAATGCCTTTGGCAGTTGCATAAATGCATTCATTACGCTTAGCAACCAAAATTTCGACGGGTGTGTTCAGATTCGTGTATTCATCAAATAGTTCGACATCTTTTATAATGTGATCAGAAGCGCCAGAGTCTAAGATAAACATAACATTGCCTTCTTTTTCTATAACTCCATCATAACTTGGAGGAAGTGTCAAAAGTAAGTGAGCTACTTTGTTCATATCATCTATATTAGCTCCAGCTCTAACGAGACCAGTGTCTCCTTTTAACTTCAATGTCGTTTTCCTCCATAACCTTATTAATGGTAATGTAGACAGCCAGCATCTACTAACACGACGAACATTTAACATTCCAAATAGACGGACTAGAAATTTTAGTCCCCTGTTCCTAAGTTTTTGTAGATCTACATATGCCCAGCATGAGCATATGTATTCTGTATTGTATTCTTACTACATGCCTTATACTCTATTACTTCACTCTGTCAGACCTACCTTTCAGAGCAACAAATGCACTCTACTTCTTCCTCGTACTCTTTTTTATATTTTATTCTCTTGGGTCTATCCCCGCGATCCGAGCCGTACGATAAACGGCAGCGCCCATCGGTCGAATAGGCGGGAGGTGGGCTGTACGTTATGCAGTGGGAGCCGCGCGGAAAAGAAAAAATTTGATCTGTAATGAGCAAACAATTGCAAAACATAAAAAAACTGACAAATTCATTTAAAGCAGAATCGGTAGATTTATCTGCTAAAACCCTCAACTCAGCAGCACAAAATTAAAACAACCTACCAATGTATAAATGACTGAGTTTTTGGCTAAAGGTATAAAAAGAGCAGATATAAGTAAGGGATTGAGTCCAGAGTTAGCCAACAAAGTATAGTAAAACACACGCTGTTAAGGCCATGACTAAAAACTGAACAACTATAAGGTAAAACTTATTATGCAGGCAAAAAAAATTTAGCAATATGAAGTATGCCATATCAAAATTAATAAACAACTGCGCCTAAGCTACTCGTTCAACGCTACATTAGAGTACTGCTACTCTGACGGAAACAAGAGTGGTGGTTATCGCATTAGAGGCGGTAAGAACCATTTTGATATGGTAAAAATGCTTTTTACTTTTTTCTAATAGATACAGGCGCATTCATTGTTCAAATTAATAACATAATCAACATTCAAATCAAATACTTAATACCTCAATAATGATATAGACAAACATATAGTATATATTTAGATATTATACCCTAAGACAGTTTTGTTTTTTTTTTTACAATTTTATTTTATTTGCTGGATCTTCTCTTCTTAATAGAGACTAACAACAAGTTTTAAAATCTTAGACTAATATTATAACTTAAACCCATTTTTTAGCGATGGGTTTAGTTTTAAGCACGGCTCTAATTATATCGGAACTGAGCGAGTGGATGATCGGCACGTTGAAGTCTTCTCCAACTGGAAGTTCTGGTTAGCGAGCGTGCAAGAGGATTTGGATGAGATGTTAATTTAGCTTGGTTCCTTTCCTTTTTGATGGAAAATTTCGTCAGAAACGGTGTTGATATTTAAGTCTCGATGAATTTTTTCGTTCCTTATATACCAAGGAGCACCAGTGATGAGTCTAAGTGTCTTAGATTGAACTCTTTGAATTACTTCGACGTTACTACGACTGGCATTTCCCCAAAGTTCAGAGCCGTATTTCCATATTGGCTTGATCACGGTGTTATAGATAAGTATTTTATATTCAAGGCAAAGAGGGGATTGAGAGTTGATTAGAGAGAGTTGAATGCACCGATATTAATATCGCTTTAGAAACATTCTACAAAACGCTTAACGCTTTCTTCGAGTCTTGCGTGCCATGGAAGTATCCATCCGCCTCGACCGACCCTCCTTGGTTTACAAGGAGCCTTAAAAACTTAAAATACATTAAAAATAGACTCCTTAAGAGACATAAGAAAACTGGCTGTAACGTAACTTTCTCAAGATACTTAGTAGCTCGGTCAAATTTCACCGTGCATAACGCTGAGTGTTATAAGAAATATATATACCGCTGTCGGATCCAGTTTACTCAGGATCCGAAGCAGTTTTATAATTTTGTTAACACTAAGCATAAGCAGGTATCTTCTCCCCCCCACATTCGTTTGAAAATGTATCTGCGACTACTGATCAGGGTATTGCCGATCTATTCACAACTTTCTTTCAAACAACGTACTCATTTCCTACAATTATGGATCAGCCTTATTCATTTAACATTCAATCAGCTAATCTTATTTTCAGACCAACTTTCTCCGAAAGCACTGTGTTATTGGATCTTCTGAGGGTGAAACCAGTCTATTCGCCAGGTCCTGATGGTGTTCCTGGCTGTGTACTGAGATACTGCGCTAAGCCATTGTGCAGACCCCTTCTTAAACTTTTCTCTTTGTCTCTGGAAACTTCGATTTTTCCCCAAATGTGGAAGGAATTCCCTAATTCCCTTACAAAAAGGAAAAAAATCGGATGCTACAAACTATAGAGGAATTTCTAAATAGTCAGCAATTCCAAAGCTTTTTGAAAAATTGGTAACACCACATCTTCAACATCTCTGCAGTTCAATTATTTCTCCATGTCAGCATGGTTTTATAAAGCGTCGCTCCACCACCACAAACCTCTTGGCTTCCGTTTATTATAGATGGCTTCCGTAAAGGCCTTCAAACAGATGTCATCTACACTGACTTTAGTAAAGCATTTGACTCTGTCAACCACTCACTCCTTCTGAGTAAACTTAGTATCCTAGGATTTCCCTCAGACCTTCTCACGTGGATTTCCAGCTACTTAGCTGGGAGAACCCAACGTGTTCTTTTTAAGGATGTCACTCTCGTCTTGTTAGTGCTACATCGGGAGTCCCCCAAGGAAGCCATCTTGGGCCACTACTTTTCACTATCTTTATTAACGACCTACCCCCTGCCATAACGAACTCTCTGGTTCTTATGTATGCAGACGACGTTAAGCTTTGTCTTCAATACAAATCCCCTTCTGCCCAATATAAACTTCAGTCAGATTTGGACAATTTTCAAAAGTGGTGTTCCACCAATCTTTTAAAACTTAATGGGTCAAAATGTAAACTTATGTCTTTCTATCGCTCGTGCCCTAACCAGGCGACATACTTTCTCTATGGGATCCCCTTAGATAGATTAACCCAGGTTAACGATCTTGGTGTCCTATAAGATACTAAACTTAAATTTTCCGACCACATTTCTACGATGATTAATAAAGCCAAGGGCGTGTTTGGCTTCATTAAAAGATGGTCCAAGGAATTTAATGACCCTTATATTACTATTTTTATTTTATTTTATTATTATTATTTAAGTAATGAAACCGTGCTACAATTTTGCACCTTATATTACTAAAACTTTATACGTATCTTTAGTACGTCCAATTCTGGAGTACGGGTCATGCTCTGGAGCCCTCAGTATGGGGTTCATCAAGATCGCATTGAATCCGTCCAAAAGAATTTCTTGATGTTTGCACTTAGGGGTCTCAACTGGGATGCAAATCTTCACCTCCCATCTTACTCTAACGGACTCCTTCTAATTAATTTACCTTCCCTAACCAATCGTAGAAAGATG
Source organism: Drosophila ercepeae (assembly GCA_018150545.1). NCBI lineage: Eukaryota > Metazoa > Arthropoda > Insecta > Diptera > Drosophilidae > Drosophila > Drosophila ercepeae. Next base: position 21,434,731 of record JAECWL010000161.1, on the reverse strand, counting down.
CTGGGGGTCGTTTTCCTTTATAACCTTATTAATGGTAATGTAGACAACCAGCATCTACTAACACGACTAACATTTAACATTCCAAATAGACGTACTAGAAATTTTAGTCCCCTATTCCTAAGTTGTTGTAGATCTACATATGCCCAGCATGAGCCTTTCAGGGTTTTATGTTCTGACTACAACGACTTATACTCTATTACTTCACTCTGCACGTCCACTTCTATCAAATCCTCAATTCTCACCTACCTTTCAGAGCAACAAACGAACTCTACTTTTTCCTCGTAATCTTTTCTAAACTTTATTCTCTAGGGTCTTTTCCCGCGATCCGAGCCGTACGATAAACGGCAGCGCCCCTCGGTCGGTTGGGCGGGAGGTGGGCTGTACGTTATGCAGTGGGAGCCGCGCGAAAAGAAAATTAGCCAATGGAGCTTGTTGGTCTTCAACTTTAGTTGAGATTTTTTGGCTGCTATGTGTGAGCGCCAGGTAAGTCTCCTGTCAAGATGGATACCCAAGTATGTGACGGTGTTTGACTGGGGGATTCGTGCTCCGTTAAGAGTAAGGTGGGGACAGGTTTGTCTGTTCAGTGTGAATGTTACGTGTTTACATTTACTTTCATTTACTTTAATTCTCCAGTTAGCTAACCATTTTTCAAGTGATTCCAAATGATTTTGTAGAATAACAGTTGCTCTTAGGGGACATTTACTCCGGCTAAGAATGGCAGTGTCATCTGCAAAAGTTGAACTGGTAAGTTGAATGTTTGTCGGAATGTCCGATTTGTATAGTGTATATAGAATGGGACCGAGAACGCTTCCTTGACGGACTCCAGCTTTGATTTTACGCTCAGCAAATGTTGAGGCGCTGCATCTTACGGAGAATAATCTTTTATGCAGATAGGATTCGAGGAGTTTGTGCATACTATTGGGGAGTAATGTTTTGATCTTGTACATGAGTCCATCGAGCCACACCCTGTCAAACGCTTGGGCAATATCAAGAAATAAAGCAGAGCAGTATTCTCGTTGTTCAAACGCAGAGCGTATTTCCGTGGTGATACAGTTTACCTGTTCTATTGTACCATGTTTTTCTCGGAACCCAAATTAATGCATTGGGATTATGTTATTTATACTAAGGTACTAATGTGCGATAAGATGAGTTTTTCGAATAGTTTTGATAAGCAGGACAGAAGACTTATTGGTGTTGGCTTGTGTTTTGTCTTTACCAGGTTTTGGAATCATAACTATAGTTGACTTTTTCCATCTTTGAGGAAAATAACCATTTTTAGTCATTGCGTTGAAAAGCGTGCATAAATGATTTACAGCACAGCTCGGTAGTTCTATGATCATTTTTGGAGTAATTCTATCGTGGCCCGGTGCTTTGTTCGGCTTTAATTGCTCTTTGATTATTTGAGTAATTTCGCTTGATCGGAATTTCAGGGGCGTAGTGTGTATTATGTCAGAGCTTGAGAATTCCGGAAGCTCAAATAAATTGGTCGCAGGATTTGGTTGGAAGACTTCTTGGAGGTGTGTTGCAAACACGTTCGCCTTTTCGGAGTCACTTCTAGCCCATCTTCCTGTAAGACTTTGGATAGGGCTGTCTGTTTTAATAGGGTCACTGAGACTGCGCGCTTTCCAGAGTGGGTTTTTGGCACATGTTGGAGAGAGTTGTTCGATGTATTGGTGTTGTGCAAGATTTTCTTCTTGTTTCAGTACTCTAGACAGTTTTCGAGTTGCAGCTTTTAATTTCTCTTTGCTTTCTGGTTATCTGTTTTTTTGCCACTCTCGTCGTAAATGTCTTTTTTCTAATAGAAGCTGTTGAATTTGCCTATTTGTACGGTACTGATGTACTACTTTTGGTTTCATTTGAGGTGAAGATACGCGTGCAGCAGTGGTGAGAATAAATTCAAAGGCATTTACAGAATTATCAATGTCAGCCTCGTGGTGCAGTGTTGGGCTTAGCTCAATGTGTGAGCTTATATATTTTTTGTAGCGGAGCCAGTTTGTTTGGTTGGATGTAATAATATCAGGCCGTTTCAACGTTGGTGGTTGTTCGAACAGTTGAAGAAAGATAGGTGAGTGGTCCGAGGACAAGTCGGCTATTGCTTCTATCCGCATTAGTTGTTTTGGTATGTTTCGGGTTATAGCAAAGTCTATAGGATCCGGTTTTTTGTTTGGATCAGCTGGGCAATATGTAGGCCTACCCGGAGATATGAAGTCAAGTTTATTCCATCTTGTGATAAGCTTTGTATAATTGCCTTCCTTTTGGGTTTGTAAGACGGGAGCCCCAGTGCGTGTGTTTGGCATTATAATAGCCTGCTGATATGAAATGGGCACCTAGTTGGTTGAAATATTAAAGTTGGAAATAGTTGGAAAAAGAAAACAGTGGTGGGCAGTATATTGAGACAATACTAAGACTGCCGAATGACACTTTAATACTTATTGACGTAGCTTGGAAGTAATTGGTTGCGAATGGCTGCAATTGATGGTGCTTGATGCGTCTCTTGATAAGGATGCCTGTTCCCCCATGAGCTTTGTCGTCTGGATGATTCGTTGAGTCAAAAGTGTACTCACTAAGAAAGAAGTTATTTTTATTTGTGAGATGGGTTTCGGAGATTAACATAATATCAATGTCGTGTTCCTTTAGGAATTAAATAAGTTCGTTTTTGTGCTGTGAACTTGCACGACTCGGGCATCTGTCCAAATAATATAAACGACCCTAATCTAAGGAAATGCGGTAACTGTGGTAGAAACCACACAGCAAACTTCAGAGGGCTAGTTTTGAGGTCTTTGTAGACTGGACACCCTCTGAAGTTTGCTGTGTGGTTTCTACCACAGTTACCGCATTTCCTTAGATTAGGGTCGTTTATAATATTTGGACAGATGCCAGAGTCGTGCAAGTCTCCGCAACCTACGCAGATTGGGCGTAGTGTACAGTAGGTTCTAGTGTGTCCATACTCCTGGCAATTCGTGCATTGTACAGGAGCATTACGCTTATGTGGCTCCTCCACTGTTATTAGTTTATAGATTGGATGGACGGAATTTTTGTTTTTGGGTTTGTTTTCGGGGCTTAATTCCACTTTGAAAAGAGGCTGTGGTATCTTAGCTCTATTTATAATATTGATAGCCGATTTCACCTCAAATCTTTTCTCTTGTAGAGCAGAAATGATTTCTGCAGCTGACACAGTGGGTTCGATGCCTTTGATTACCACTTGAAGACCCTTACTGCTCTTTAATTGGTAGGTATAGTAATTTTTCTTTGTAGCTCTTAGGTCTTTCTCAACGGTGCGGTAGTTATTTTCATTGTTAACTTGAAGCTTGACTTCGCGTATATTGCCCTTATTTATATGGGTCACATAAAAGTTGTTGGTGCCTATTACCTCCGTAAGTCGTTCGACGATCGAAGAACAATTTGAGTCTCTTATGTAGATGGGAGGGGGTTTTGGCTTTGCAGGTCCTGTGGCCACTTCTTCGGGTTCGTCTTCAAGATGTTCGCCTAAAATTTTGAATCTATTATCGTTTGAAATGTTTTCATTATTTGATGATTTTGATTCGGACGTTTTATTTAGCTTTGGATTATTGCCCAACTTTTTATTGTGCGGGCTTAATATGCGCTTGGTAACTTGTATGTATCGATTCATTCCGGTCTGTATAGTTGGACGTGAGTTTAAAGTTGTGGTTGGTTGTTTAGGTAATTGACTCGGAAACTGCTGACTTTGCAGTATTGGCCGGTCGGGCATAGCAGCAGTGGTCATTGACGTTGCCGTTGATGTTATTGTTGCAGTCACTGTGGACTGAGACAGGGAGAACGAAGGTTGCGTAGTTGTTGTTGATGTTGTTGGCAGAGAGAATGCCGCGCATTCTACACTCCAACTATCTTTTGAGCCCAGGGGAGCGGGAGAAATAGATCGATCGCTTGCATTGCTTGTTGTTGCTGTTGGGGAAATTATTGACTGGTTGCGAGCCACTGAGAGACGACGCTCGTCAACTCTTTTCCGTTGCATTCTGATTTCGTCTTGAATATTTTTGTTGTTGGCACTTTTACCGATTGCATTTGCATTGTTATACATTGGCATTGTTGATTTTATGTTTTTCTTAGATTACTTAATAGAAGTAACACAAGGTTTTGTGTGCTTGCACATTGCACACATTAGCGTCTTTTCGCTTGGTGGTGGTACCACTTTAAATGTTTTTATGTAGAGTTTTACACTGTTGAGATTGTTAAATTCACGGAGCACAATTGTAAGACGTCTGCACTCGCGTATCTTCCAATTCGAATTCGAATCTAAAATACTTAAAAGAGTATTTTTGCGTAGAGTACTGCCAGTATTGGACGAGGCCGGTCTGATCCCTGATCACTAGTTTGGCTTCAGACGCCTTCATGGAACACCTGAGCAATGCCACCGAATTGTTGAGAGCATACTTGAGGCCCTCGAAAATAAGGAATTCTACTGCGCCGTTATGCTGGATGTTAAACAGGCGTTTGACACAGTCTGGCACCCTGGACTACTTTTCAAGATTAAATCCCACCTCCCAAGTTCCCATTTCGCCCTCCTCAAGTCATACACAGAGATTGAGTCTCTCTTGAGATTTTGGTCTATACGGACGTGATCAACAGAAGCAGCGCGGAAAAAGCATAAAAAACGGAGACAGCCCAGCTGGAACACACCAAAACTGCACAGAGCCACACCGTGGGAACGTGTAAATGTTCGGCTGAGCGAACCAACCCAAACGCAAGTGTGTTATAAAGGTAGAAAAACAATTTCTCATTTTTTCCTTTCCCGAGTGCACTATTTGCGGTGGGAGGCCCACCTGATAAATCAGCCGGTGGAGCTGTCAACTCGTCGCAGACCAACAGTGCTGCCAGATCTGGTGATCAGGATCTAAATGGATAGAGCAGCGGGGGGCCCCGCCCCCACCGAGGACGACCCATTCAGGAGGAGCTCCAGAATGTCTAGGTCACCAACAAAAGGAGGAGGAATCGCGGTGCAGGACGCCGGAACCCCTGCGCCGGCGGTTGTGCTGGAGGATTTACCAACTTGCCGCCGCAGTGATACAGCGTTGGACAACTCGGCCCCTGCAGCCAGCAGCGCCATCAATACGTGTAACCGGACGGCAAAGGACGCCATCAGCGTGCCGTCACTTAGGAAAGCAAGGATATCACCAATCGGATCGCCTATTGGGCGTTTAGACGCGGGAACCCCTACGCCGGCGGTGGTGGCGGTTGTGTTGGAGGATACACCGACTAGCCCCCGAAGTGCGGCAGAGCTGGAAAACTCGGCCCCTGTAGCCAGCGATACTAATGCGAGCAACCCGAAGGCAAAGGACGTCATCAGCGTGCCATCAAACAAGAAAGGAAGAAAATCTCCAACGGGATCGCCTATAAGGCCTTTGGACTTCGCCGCGGGATTCAAAAATGAAGATCTGCGGAGTATCCTCGCTAGGATGGGAAACAAAATTAACGCGATATTATCCGCGTTCGAAATTCGGCGACATGTCATCATAGAGGACAAGAGCGTACTCCTGGAACTCTCGGCTCTCAGCAACAGGGCCATAGAGCTTCACGAAGGCGGCGCTCCAGAGAAGCTCTCCACAAACGCTTCAACCCAAACCGAGCCCAAAAAGCCTGTAAAAAAGGCTACACCAGCAAGGGAACCGCCAAAGGGACAGATGCCCAAAGTTCAGGAGCCTAAAGTACATGCACCCAAACGCGGCAATCACCCCGCGGTGAGCTCAGAGGGCACAGCAAAACCCAAAGAAAATGTGCCCAAGCCGCGCAGCTATGCATCCGTCGCCAAGGAGGCTAGCACCGGAGGCGAGTGGAAAAAAGTGCAGCCTAAACGCCTGAGGAAGAAGCCGGAGGCACTTATATTAAAGAAGACGGGAGAGGCCTCGTATGCGGAAATGCTCCGGAAACTGAAAGCGGACCCGAACCTCAGCGAACTGGGCAAACATGTTCGCAAAGTCCGCAGAACTCAGCAAGGGGAACTACTGCTGGAAGTAGAGGGAAACGTCTCAGACAGCGTCCCCAAATTTAAGACCGAGCTGGAAGCAACGCTAAAGGACATGGCTTCGGTACGCACGGGAACTCATCGAATAGCACTATCCTGCAGTGGATTGGACGAGGCCACGACAGCGGAAGATCTACACAGCTGCCTGGTCTCCCAATACCAAGGCATCCAGCTGAAACCAGAGGACATCAAAGGACTACGTAGGATGCGGGATGGGACTCAGATAGCCTCTGTCCTGATGACCGCGAATGATGCGATCGCGGTCTTAAAGAAGGGCACGGTAACCGTGGGGTGGTCAAGGTGCCGCATCATCCAGGACGTCCGGCCCACGAGATGTTACAAGTGCCTGGGCTACGGGCATCGAGCAACGTCCTGCAAGGCGATCGACCGATCAGACTGCTGCCTGCGATGCGGCGAACGAGGACACAAGGCAAGGGGATGTGTTGCACCACCAAAGTGCCTAATATGCAGCGACGAAGTGGACAAAAACCACCCGACGGGCTGTTTCGCTTGCCCGACATACAGAGCCAGCCTCAAAGAAGCAAAGTCCCAGCATAATGCAGGAGCAAATTAGGATTGTCCAGCTCAATGTTAACCATTGCGCAGCTGCTCAGAGCCTCCTGGCCCAAACTGCGGCGGAGCGCAAGGTAGACATCATGCTTCTGAGCGAACCCTATTACCCGGTCCAAGGCAACCCCTCAATGATATTGGACGAGACCGGTAAAGCAGCCATCAAGTGTTGCAGCAACCTGCACATACAGGAATCGGCGGCCTCGCCGATGCGCGGAATAGCATATGCAAAAATAAAAGGAGTGCATTTTTACAGCTGCTACGCCCCCCCTAGCGACACCCCAGACCAGTTCGAGGATATGATGGAGGTGCTGGGCAGCCATGCGAGAGGGCGCGGCCCGAAGATCATCGCGGGCGACTTCAATGCATGGGCAGAAGAATGGGGCAGCAGGCTATCCAATCTCAGAGGCCGAGCAGTTATAAACACAATGCTTATGTTGGACCTGGTACTGCTGAACGACGGCTGCAAACCAACGTTCAACAACGATAGGGGTTCGTCCTATATCGACATCACCTACACCAGCAGAGGGTTAGTGGCTAACGCGAGCTGGACGGTCCACGATGTTGTAACGCTGAGTGACCACGCACTGATTTCCTTCTGCATCCTACCGAAGGGCACGACTGGGAGGCGGCAGAGAAGATCAGTCGGGCAAGCCTGGGACTCGAGGAAGATGGACGAGGATATGCTGGCATACCAAATCGACTCACTTCGGATCACAAACGGACACGCAGATTCAATGGCGGCCGACCTCATGAAGATGCTTGAGGCAACGTGTGACGCAACCATGCCAAGGAGGAAAAAGAGCAGCGCAAGCCCCCAGTGTACTGGTGGAGCGCCAACTTAAGCAAGCTACGCTCGGAATGCCTAAGGGCAAGGAGAAGGGCGCAACGAGCCAGAGGCAGCACCCAGCACGCAGAACTCATGGAGGCCTTCAGAAGCAAACGCTCAGAGTTTAAGCACGGCATATTGGCAGCCAAAGCGCGGGCGTATAAGGAACTGCTAGAGACCGTTGATAGAGAGCCCTGGGGACTCGCCTACAAACTCGTAGCTAACAAGCTAAGGAAGAGAGAGGCAACTCCAACTGACCCGGATGTACTGGCTAGCATAGTAGCAGAACTATTCCCAAGGCAGACCACTCTATGGCGGCCAACAGCAGTAGCTCCCCCTATGACTTCCCGAGCATTACAGACCTCGAAGTTGTGGAGGCAGCCAAGCGAATCAAGCCCACCAAAGCTCCTGGCCTGGATGGAATTCCTGGAGCAGTCGTCAAGGCAGCGGCGGTAACTAGACCCGATATATTCAGGGAAACCTTCCAGCAGTGTCTCTTGGACGGGGTTTTTCCGACGAGGTGGAAAAGCCAAAAACTAGTTCTGCTGCCGAAAGGCAAGGGATCAGCACACGCCGCAACTAGCTACCGCCCGCTGTGCCTACTGGACATCGTGGGCAAGCTATTCGAGCGCATCCTATATGCTCGAATAGAGGCAATCACCGAGAGCAGCAACGGCATAGGTACGCAGCAGCACGGATTTCGGAAGGGCAGGAGCACTCTGGACGCACTTATGGCGGTGAGAAACATCGCCGAGAACGCTCTCGATGGCGATAGATGGCTGGGTGGAAGGAAGGAGTACTGCGCAATCGTCACGTTGGACGTGAAGAACGCCTTCAACACCGCCAGATGGCCAGTAATCCTTAGCGCCATGCATAGGATGGGTATCCCGGAGTACCTCAGGATCGTCGTTGGAAGCTACTTCACGGATCGTGTCCTCTGGTACGACACGGACGCCGGCCCGAGATGCTACAGTGTTTCTGCAGGAGTCCCACAAGGATCTGTGCTTGGACCAATCCTGTGGAACATCATGTATGATGGAATTCTGGGCATCAACAAGCCCTTAGGAGCTGAGCTACATTGCTTCGCGGACGATGTGGCAATAACTGCAGTGGCCAAGACGATAGCAGCCCTCGAAGATAAGTGCAACGCGACAATTACTATGGCCACCGACTGGCTAGAGAAAGCCGGCCTAACAATTGCGGCACACAAGACCGAGGCTGTCCTATTAAGCAGCAGGAAGAAGGTGGAAAGAATGCTGATCACGGTCAACGGGACACAGGTGGCATCACAAGACTCCTTAAAATACCTGGGAGTAATGATTGACCACAGGCTAGCTTTTAAGGACCATGCTAGCTACGCAAGCAGGAAAGCAGCAATAACAACTGCGTCCTTGTCCAGGCTCATGCCCAATGTAGGAGGTCCAAATTACCCGGCAAGGAAACTACTGGTGGCGGTAGCCAAGGCAACGCTGCTCTATGCTGCACCAATATGGAGTAACGCCACCAAGAAAGGAACTTACTTGAAAGGAGCACGAGCGGCGGTACGGTCTATGGCCCTTAGGCTCATTAGAGGCTTCAGGACCATATCTGGAGACGCAGCACTAGCACTGGCAGGCTTGCCGCCAATCGACCTGGAGATAAATTCTATTTGTCAGGTCCGAGAAGGTACTACCCGGCTGGAGGCCCACGAGCGACTGATGGGAGAGTGGCAGACCAGATGGATGACATCGCAACGGGGGAGGTGGACCTACCAACTTATCCCCGATTTAACGGCGTGGGCCAACTGCCGCCACAAAAACTGGACTACCACCTCACCCAGTTCCTCACGGACCATGGTTGCTTCCGGGCGTACCTACTCCGGTTCCACCACGTAGAGGCAGCTCAATGCCTCCACTGCCCCGATGCTGAGGAAACAGCAGAGCATGTACTCATGCACTGCTCCAGGTTCACGGATGAGAGGGCGCAGCTAAGGGCGCTGATCGGTGCCCCGCTCAGCCCTGGCGGCTAGGTCGCGGCCATGATGGAGAACAGCGACTCGTGGGAGCGGGGACATAACATCATCAGGGATATGATGAAGCGGGTCCGAGCCGACGAGATGACCAACAGAACTGAAGACTAATACAGGCGACGTATAGATCCTTATCCGTATAGATCCGTATAGATGTATACGGAGGCAGGAGGAAAACTACCCAGCGAAACCAGGGATGAAGGACGTGCGCTTCTAGGCCATATAACAAGGAAGGGAGTACAACCAGGCTCCACATCCTGCTCACCGACGAAATAACTTGACTGGCAGTCCCGGTGAGCTTGTAAAGGACAGTAGAGCATACGGAGGTTTTTGTTTTAGTACGTAGGCATAATCCATACTAGGAGGGTTATGAATCGTGCATGCCACCTATGGACGGTAGGTGGTATCTTTGGAAGATTTTAATTTTCCTACCGTAAGGCATAATAAAAAAAAAAAAAAAAAAAAAAGTCATACACAGAGAGAAGAGAATTCCGAGTGAGATGCGGATCATCATTCAGCACCCCTAGGCCCATAAGAGCAGGAGTATCACAAGGCAGTGTTCTTGGACCCATCTTATATACACTCTATACAGCGGACCTCCCCATCACCCCCTCCCGGAACCTCACAATAGCCACTTATGCCGATGACACCGCCTTCCTAGCCTCCGCCACAGATCCTCAGGAAGCATCAGCCATCATCCAGAGGCAACTGAATGCCCTCGGTCCATGGCTGAAACGATGGAACATCGTGGTCAACGCTGAGAAATCTTCACAAACAACCTTCGCACTACGCAGGGGAGAATGCCCCCCCGTCACACTCAACGGGGAAACCATCCCAACGAATAACACTCCCAAATATCTAGGGCTGACACTGGACCGCAGGCTCACATGGCGTCCACATCTAATCAACAAATGCAACCAGGCCAACCTACGGCTTAAGCAACTGCATTGGCTCCTAGGTAGAAGGTCCAAGCTCAAAGTAAAATTCAAGCTGCTTATTTACAAGGTAGTGCTGAAGCCAATCTGGACATATGGGATACAGTTGTGGGGCACGGCAAGCTATTCTAACCACATCAAAATCCAGCAGTTTCAGAATAAATGCCTGAGAACAGTTTCGAACGCCCATCCGTACCACGAAAACTCAATAATCCATAAAGAGCTTGGAATTAGATGTGTAGCAGAGGAGATCCCACGTCTCAGCGAAAGATACATAAAAAGACTGGACAACCACCCCAACCACCTGGCCATCAACCTCCTAGATAATAGGCAATCCCCAAGGCGCCTGAAAAGGAAACACCCGCTTGACCTCCCCAACCAATAGACACCTAAGTCAACCTCATAAGATATACATTCCATGTACCTCCCCTAAGTCAAGGTCTCCCCCAAACCATTTAATGATTGTCCACTCGGACAGATTTTAAATACAAATTAAGAATGTTATAAAAAAAAAAATTAAACTTAAGTTTATGATCAAAAAGAACTCCAAGATCATTGATTGTGGAAACACGATCAAGGACGTCATTTCCGAGAGAGTAAGATATGATAAGCGGCACACTGCGATGGAATGTCATAAGTTTACATTTAGAGCAGTTTAGGAACAGAAGATTAATTGAGCACCACAAATAGAGTTCGTCAAGGTCTAGTTGCAGATGCCTATGCAGGAAATGTTCCGAGAAGGAATAGCATAACTTGACATCATCAGCATACATGTAGAGGCATAACTAATCGCATTGAGAAAATCGTTTACAAACAGAATAAACAACAGTGGTGCTAGATGACTACCCTGAGGGACACTCGATAAGACATGGATGACCTTCGACTTGGTAGATTTAAATAGGACACGCTGGGTTCGATCTGAAAGGTAGGAAGCAACCCACATCAGGATATTTGGTGGAAAACCAATAAGCGAGAGTATTAGGGTACAAATAATGTTTAGTATATTAATAGTATTTAATAATGGTTAATAACCTTTAACCAGGATAGTTCTATAAAATATAAAAAATACTCGGCGGTAACTACGCAGCAACTTGACGACGACTTTTTAAATACTGCTCGACTCAACTTCTCAACTCAGACCGAGGCTGGCAAAACGATCATGCCGGTGTTGTCAGACCCAGGCTGCCAACTCGATCATGCCGGTGTTGTCAGACCCAGGCTGCCAGCTCTGCTACATACCGCCTGCTTACATTCGGTCATCCTGTTTCTTGTCATCTGACCCAGATGATAACAGATCTTCATTACTTCTACAAACTTCCATACCTTCATATTGTCCGCACACGTCTATGTAATATTTGGTCCTTCGACTTGGGTAGGTTTTTTTTACCTCATACCGGTCATGTCGTTTGACTTTGACCACTTTGTATGGCCTTAAGAATGGAATGGATAGCTTTTTACATGCGATTAATTGCGTATGCTTAACAGCAACCAGGTCTTCTTCATTGTAAACTCGTTCACCTTTACGTTTTCTGCCGTAATTTTGCGCGGCAAGTCTTTCTTCCGAATCGTTTGAGTAAACGCAGCACAATCGGTGACCAAAGTAAACGTGTTACCCAACAGGTAGTGCCTGAATTTCTCGATTGCTAAATGAACAGCCTTCACCTCCTTGACCTGTGCCTCTTGCTATCTGTTAGTGTTTTAGTGTTCTATTTTTACTGCAAAAGTAAATGGGATGTAATTCGTTGTCAAATATCTGTAGCAAAGTTGCGGCAAATCCGTCCTTGGGTGCATCAGTATGCAATTCTGTGGGTGCATTTGGCGTAAAAATTCCGAGAATCGGCTCTCGACACAATGACTGTTTCAAATCATTAAAAGCTTTCAGCTCAACACCTAAAATCTTAAAATGACATCATTTTTTTAATGGTTTGTTAAAGGGCGCGCAATCTCTTAATAAATCTTCGGATCTTTCGGATGCATTCGTCTGCTGTTTCATATAAATTTGCAACTCACCTTTGGCAACAAAGTCTTGAAAAATGCACTTTATAAATCTTATATATGCTGCCGGAGAGTTGGTAAACCCGATCAGAGCTTTGATAAATTTATAGAGTTCTTTCTGTACATTTTTGAGTTTCCTCTTTAACAGAACATGAACATGAAAAAAACTATTTTCCAAATCCATTATGGTAAAAAATCTGGAGCTCTGCGATCTTTCAAGCACATAGTCGATTAGAGGGAGCGGGAAGCAATCTTTCAGCACCATTGCATTTAGCTGACGAAAATCCACGCAGATCCTGTTGGTGCCGTCTTTCTTTTTTACTATACCGATTCTGCTTGCGAAGTTTGACGTTGATTTGCGCACAATGCCAGTATCTATCCAATCTTTAACCTGCTTTTTAATGACGCCGCATGCAACGGGAGAGTATTAGGTACGTTGGTTCTTAAATGGCATCAGCTTCTCATTCGGCACGATCCTAAGTTCTACTGGACTTGTCACAGGCACCGCCAATTGTTTATAAGCTTTGACTAGCGATCGTATAAGCGGCTCGAACTGCAGAGAATTGTGGGTTTCAGTATTGGTGTCAACTATATTTAAAATACTTAGCTCATTAATTTCGAAGTGGTCCTCCCGCGCAGTCTTTGTAGTAAAATGGAAACCATCCTCATCCATAACAACGCAGAATTTTGAAACTTATTCATAGTCCAGCAAGCCATTGTACTCCACCTTATCGACAGGCACCATTACAAACATTTGATTATCCTGGACGTCATCTACACGTACTGCAGCAACAAATTCTCCAGTTGGTATTGTTTTCATATTTCCAAGCCCACGTAGCACAGACAAAGATTAGCTCAACATTATAAAGTTTACGGAACACGCAGTCTTTAATAATGGACACATCGGCACCAGTGTCAACCAAACATTTTATTTCCTCATTGTTGATAAAAATTTGATTAAAACGCTTATTTTCTTGAACGAATTACACACTTATTTCACCCTCGGTGCAGTTTTTCTAAACGTGACCAGTGACCACACCTCATGAAGGTCGCCGAACGACTTGCAACTGTACATGTTATATTCGTATTCGTTTCTTATATATAAGCCGTCCACAATGTATCGAATAATTGAAATTACAGCAACGTCTCTTTCAAGTGCAACTATTCCTCGTATATGCAAAACATATTCATGAAATGATTCCCCGTCTCTTTTCTTTCTTTCGCGTAGTTGCTTATGTACAAATTCAAAAATCAACAATTCAAAAAATTTTTCAGTCCTGGTATGAACTTACAAAAACTGAATTTAAAAATAATGCTGATTCTTTCGTCATTTTGGCGCGAGCTTGCACATATTGTTGCTATTTACTGAGTTCGTAGGTGTCGGCGTTTAGCTGAAATTAAAAATTAAAATCAACTTTCTACCGTCATATTTTGTCCTTTGTATTTCGGCACCATCTTAAAAACATTTTCTGCTGTAATTTTGCTGTCACTTTGTTGTGTATTAAGGGCCTTATATTGAATATTAATCAACATTACTATGTCTTCGAAATTTTTGCTGTTTTGCAAAAATTGTTCTCCAATCGTCTCGTTTTCATATTATGCTTTTCGGTACTCACACACACAGATGCATTGGTGCATTTAATAATGATTTTTGGCCTCAATTTCTTTTTAAACCCTTGCAGACGGTATTATAATTTTGTCCAGAAATGTGTAACTCATTAAAGGAAGCATCTCCGACCCCACAAAGTATATATATTCTTGATCAGCATCAACAGCCGAGTCGATATAGCCATGTCCGTCTGTCCGTCTGTTTCTATGCAAAAAATAGACAGTAGTTTTAAAGCTAGCATTTTGAAATATTTACCAGATCATTATTATTGTTGCACGCAGATCAAGTTTAAGAATCGGTCGCATCGGACCACTATATCATATAGCTGCCATACAAACGACCGATATGAAAACAAGTCTTTGTATGAGAAACTTTTTTGTTTTCTAAGCTATTGCAACTAAATTCAAAATTTAATTATTTGAAATTGCCATACATGATTTGTGAAAGTTTGGTCCGGATCGGACCACTATATCATATATTTGCCATACAAACGACCGATATGAAAAAAAGTCTTTGTATGGAAAACTTTTTTGTTTTCCAAGCTATTGCAACCAAATTCAACATTTATTTATTTGACATAGCCATACACGGTATTATAATTTTGTCCAGAAATGTGTAACGCATTAAAGGAAGCATCTCCGACCCCACAAAGTATATATATTCTTGATCAGCATCAACAGCCGAGTCGATATAGCCATGTCCGTCTGTCCGTCTGTCCGTCTGTTTCTATGCAAAAAATAGATAGTAGTTTTAAAGCTAGCGTTTTGAAATTTGTACCAGATCATTATTATTGTTGCACGCAGATCAAGTTTAAGAATCGGTCGGATCGGACCACTATATCATATAGCTGCTTTACAAACGACCGATAGGAAAACAAGTCTTTGTATGGAAAACTTTTTTGTTTTCCAAGCTATTGCAACTGAATTCAACATTTCTTAATTTGACATAGCTATACATGATTTGTAAAAGTTTGATCCGGATCAGACCACTATATCATATAGCTGCCATACAAACGACCGATATGAAAACAAGTCTTTGTATGGAAAACTTTTTTGTTTTCCAAGCTATTGCAACCGAATTCAACATTTATTCATTTGATATAGCCATAACAATAATTTTAAAAAAAGACTTATGATTTTTACATAAGTACTTATTGCAATTTTGAAAAGATCTGCAAGGGTATACCAACTTCGGCAAGCCGAAGATAACTTTTCTCACTTGTTTTTAAAATTTTAGATTATTGTACTGGTTTAGCCCCCAAAATGTAGATATGTTGATTAATAATGTTTAATATAGTAATAGTATTAAATAATGGTTATACGTTAGCTATCGATCATAGGTGTTCATGATGAATAGGTTAATAGCTGAGCAGCGATACCAAGTCGTTGAATTTTATTTCGAAAATTAAAGGTCGTTTGTGAAAGTGCCCCGTCGAACCATCCAATTATTGGGCGAAGTGTTTGGTTACAGCATTATCTCCAGAAATTATGCTGTGCCTTGGCCTCAAAGATCGTGCGACATTAGACCATTGGATTAATTTTTGTGGTGGTAATTGAAGTCGTTGATCTATGCGAACAAGACCACCACGATTCCGGCCCTCGTTCAATGTTGGGAACGAGCTATTGCCGGCACACGGCCCAAGATGCTTGAAAAAGTGGTCGAGAATTGAACTTCCAGGATGCAGCTTCTGAACTTCTTTCTGGTGATCATTTGCCAGAAATTATATTCAATCATTAGTGTCATCGAATTATCTTTTAAATAAAATAAAATCAGCTCTCTACCGCAACCTCTGCATTTTCTTTTTCAATTTAAAAACATAAACTTCCTAAAAAAAACTCCATTTATATTTCATCCTAATTTTCATTTAGTAAAACTTTTCGATGGAATAGGAAGAAAGATTAGTATCAGCCCTCGCACGTACTTATTAAGTAACCCATGTGCGTTCAATGCTCCCCGGCAAGAATGTCTTGCGTCGCAAGTGCGGAGTTAGCGCTCGTGGTATGCTGAGTAGCGCGACACTTTATATCTTAGCATAAACAATTTATTGTATTTTGGTTTCCACCGCTTTACTTCGATTATTATTACCAAACACATTGAACCGAAGCACATCTTCGTAAATATATTGCTCCGGCCATAGCCGTATAAAAATATATGATTCGTTTCATTGCTGAGCCACGAGGCCAATGATTTCGGTACAGAATTTTTTTCCACTGTTACTATTTGTAGTAACTTATACTGCAGAGTATCATAATTTTTATCGAGTATTTACATATTTACATACTTAAACCTAATTAGGGAGTCTAGAGGCATGAATTGATTTAATCAATTAACTTATATATCTTCTCGGCAGATCTGTTGGGTGAATGCGCAGGAGCCTCCTTCTTGCCCTCAGTCCCAATACACGTCTCCTCGTCGATGTAATCCGCACCAGGAGCCTTGTTATTGCGAAGGGATTTGATATCATCTTCCGATTCCGTGAGTTAAATAGGCTTTACAGGAAGAGCCATCTGCAATGGGGCTTCTAGGGATTCAGCAACCAGTTGTACTCGTCTTGGTGATGCTGTCTCGAACGGCTAGAATCTTTCCTCCAGGTTTCTGTCAATTATTGGATTCATGGTCCTGATGAACTCACGCCGGAGACGTTTCTTGAGAGTTAAGAGATCTACTGCTTCCGGAGAGAGAGCGATGCTGCTACGCACGTTGCATTTTGAGCTGCATCTTTGATCTTCTTCATAAAAATTTCAACCGCTTTCTCGATATCGTCTGCTGTATTTATCACTGTATTGAGGTTAAAGGCATTGTTAAGTTCGTACTGAAACAGCCTTATATTCGCACCAGGTGGAACGAGCATCCTAATAGGGGCGGTACTATGAGGTGACGTTGTTAGTGAAGCGATCAGCGGCAAGTGATCAGAAGATAGTTTATACTCTTCGCGTACTGATAGTAGACTGTTAGCTATACCTTTGTACAAGAAGAAGTCGATACATCGTGAAGTGCTGAGCCTCGAGCATTCGTTTTATACTACCCCAGAGGCGATGCTTAGCGTTAAAATCACCTCCAATGATAAACTTTTGACCATGTTGACCAAGGAGATTATCAAACTCAGAGGAATTCCAAGGCAGGACTGGAGGAAGGTACACAGCTGACACCGTAATTTCGCCCAAATTAGTGGAAATTTTTACCGTCGCCATTTGTAGGTGATTCGTTGTGATCGAATGCAGGTGATAGTGCACTAATTCACTGGAGTTTGAGCTTGTCGAGATTCTTCTTCTGCAACGGTTTCGACCTGGAGAATGTCCATGCTATTTTCGCCTTCTTGACAGTCATCATGGTTTGCAAGAGCAGCAAATCTATTTAAAGCGAGATGGAGAAACCTAAGTCAAAACTGTGAAATTAAAAAAAAAAAATTTTTTTTCGAATTCTTAAACAAAGTTTAAATAAAACATTCTTAAAAAAGTAATCCAAACCAGTGCAGAGTAAACAAAATCCTGTGCGTTTATTTGCGGATGAGTTGGCCAGGACCGTATAGACAGATAATGGTAGAGCACTGGTAGACAATGCCGTCAGGCAAGCCTTGTCTCACCAACAGGCTCATTTCCAAATTCAATTAAACGCAATAAGATACCCACAAAACGTTACGTCCCAAAAAATATCTGTCAACACAGAGATTAAGTGCGACATTTCTCTAAAAATAATAAAATTGAGTTTTATGGTTCGCAAGAGGAATGCGTGTCATGAAATCAAGCCCTTTAATGGCAGCAGCGCACATTATAAAGCTGTGACAACTATTAGGAATAAAATCAGGCAGCCAGCAAGAGCTCTGCTGATCTCATATAATACCTTTAAATTCCGATTTAGATTGTACTTACGATTGTACTTTGCGGCCCAGCCGAAAGACTTACCATCTATCTTGGTTTTAACCAGAGAGACAGAAGCAAGTACAGAGAGAGCAGTTAAGGAACCGGCCTAGACTACAAAAACCAGCTAAAAACGTCATACAACATGCAGAATAGACACAACAGAGAAGACCGTGGTCAGGAGAAAAGCCATAATTACAATCAGTACATTTGATGCCATTGTAGGCTTAGACCTGCTAATGCGGGCCTGAGTAACATTTAATCTAACCGAAATGACTCTAGAATACAAAGGCATGTCAGAGGGTCTACTATTTCACAACTGCGATAGTGTGAACTTCACAGACTTTAATAGCATAGTTATTTCTGATTATGTAAAAAAATGAATTCAAAAAAATTATTCTCAAAAACATAAAAGCGTTTTCGACCTCTAACGAGGTATTACCTTATTAGTTCGGTTGTTTCTACAATATAAACAGGGGATAATAAACCATTATATTCTAGTTTATATCCTTATCCAATGGGCGTTGAATACTTCGTAAATAACGAAATAAAGCAATAGTTAAAACAAGGCATCATCAGATCATCAAGGTCTGCATACAACAGCCCATAATTCAGTTGGTGAATTTTTTCCCAAATATAAGAACTATGTACTGTACAATGAGGCTGCAAATCCGAAATAATAACATTACTGCTAAAAAAAAACTACAACATTGACGTTGTAAAAGCACCGCCTCCCATAGCTCTTTAAATGGTCAAGTGGAGCTATTCCACAGCACTACAATAGAGATTGAAAAATGTCTTGAAATTGACCAAAAACTTACAGAAACCATAGACCTAATCCGGATTGCATGAGTAAAATACAACAAATCTGTGCACTCAGTCACTGATTAAACTCCTATTGAGGTCATACATGCACCGTAATGAAAGTTGCGCGACAAACGAATTGGAAGCAGAGAAGATGACGTCGATCCGCTGCCACCAAGCACATTGACATCCCTTACCATTTTGTACGAGAACTGATTGAGAAGGATGACATCAATGTAAAATACACCCCGACAAACGAGATGCCGGCAGATGTATTGCCTAAGGGACTATCGAGTCCAAAGTATTTCTTATGTATCGAAGCGTTAGGCAATAGCCAGATCCATAATTAAGGTGCCATCTGAGGGGAAGTGTTGGAAATGCATCTGGAGACCCTACATACTTGTGTCCTCTGGTCACACCGAACTGTGCAGTAAGTCTGAAGTCGTCGTCCGAAAGCCTAACCGGTCTGTGTACAACGAAAGGAGCACGCGCCGTCAATAACAATAACTAAACTTTGTACATAATGCGGATGTAAATGCTTAAATAAGCATTTAAAATATTAACATTAGACAGCGTACAATTATAAATAATTTCAAGACTGCGGTTATGAACTGCTGAACTGCTGCATACGTACACGATGGCTGACTTTCTTGGCTTTTCCACGACACGACTTCTCTCTGTCTTCTTTACGACTCGACCGTTCACCACAGACTGCTGACAGCTGACTCGAGAGATACCCACTCGCTATTCACGGACATGCCAACTATCTAACATATAAAATAATATATAATACATTTATTAAATATAATACAAATGCAACATAAATAAGTATGAAATCATAGTATTAAAGATAGTGATTTTGTTTTTCATCAGAATAACAATCATTACTTGGTAGTAATAATTATTATGCTGTGGCTATGGTGGTGGCACATATCAAGCATTGATTTTTTCAAAGATCTAAATAGGTTTTGAGGTCCTTCAATCCGTTTAGTATACAATATTTTCAATTTAAACTCTTTTTTATCATGGAACTAAAATTCATTGAAAATGCACTGAATTTAAACTGGAATCCCTACAATCGTCTTAGTTCAGCCGTACCGTTGCCGGCTGAAATTGTTGAAGGTACCAACCTGAAGAAGCGCGGAACCTGTGGGGTCATGTTTCGACATACGATTGACTTTAAACTACTTTTAGACCAACTATCTCTTTCCGTTCCTAATAGAATAAAAATGTCCTGTTGACCCCTATTCGCAAATTACACTGAACAGGATCGTGTTCGCAAAGTAAAAACTATAACCTATAATCCGACTCCAGCTCAAGCTGCATTAATTAAATTGGTTGTCTAGCCTTAAGGGCAGATAATAACGGAGAAAGTTCTCCCACCGTAAACTGATCATACTCAGGAACGGCGCTGCGCAACGGCCAGCGCACCACCCCTACCGAGCTGAGAAGCCGGCTACGTCGACGATTACATCATCCCCGGAGAAGAAGATCTCCGACACTCACAGCCCTAGCAGAGCAGCCGATTACATCGGCGCTGAAGTACTTACCCCCTTTCCCCACGGACTGCGGCGTGGGACAACCTCAGGGCAATAATTTAGACACCAAACAAATATTTTTCATATTTTGAGTCCCAACTTTAATTAGTATTTTTAAGTATTTTTAACCTTCTCACCAATACCAAAGGCAACAGGATGCGTAATAAATAACTCAACCTTATATTAATCAAAACAAAAGTACTCCCACGAAAGCATACCAATTAAACCGGTTGTTCACAGCCGATACACAGAAAGATTTCTTTCTTGTTTTAATTAAAAGGAAAATCTTTTACTCCAATTCGCTAAGCCCAGCAGTATCCATACCACTTGGAAGTTTATTTTTATTTTTTTTTTCTATAACTATTTATTGAGGCATACAGGGTATCTTAGAACCCCTTGGTGACGTTGGCATCTATTAATACTGCCCGAGAGGCTCGCCGGCTAAGTGTGCTTAGCGTTACCATTATAACTAAATTTAAACTTACAAACTAACAATATTTACAAAACTTAAAAACAAAAAATATAAAAGAAAGAAAGACGATGGGGAGTATATCGTTTGGCTTATCATCATCTTGCTGTGCGTCTTGTTGGCAGCCGGTCAATTAGGTCCCTAGGAAGTCGTCTGTTGCGCCTCCTTTGTGGCCGAGGTCTGGTGAGACCCTTAGCGAGTCGGTTGCGATGGCGCTCCAGTTGGTCGTTGTAGCGGCTGGAGTGGAAATTTATGGTCTCAAAGACCGTTAGCAGCATTAGGTCACTGTGGAGGGTGGTGTTCCTCACATACCACTCGCAGCCAGTGATCGTCCTCGCCATCTTATTTTGGATGCTCTGGATTCTGCGGATCTGGCTGTCACACGCCAGGCCCCAAATTTGGTATGCATACCTCCAAATAGGAGCTATGATTTGATTATAGATAGTCAACTTATTTCTCAGCGAAGGTTTGCTACGCGGGCCCATGAGGCAGTAGTGCTTTGACGCCGCGGCCCGTATGCGTATTCTCAATTCACTCACTTGCTTCGAGAAAGTGAGCCGGCGGTCGAGTATGACTCCCAGGTATTTGGCTGAGTCAACCTGTTTCACAGGGGTGTCGTCAATGAGCACTGCTGGTGGCGTTCTCCGTTTGAGGGTGCAGCAAACATTCGTAGACTTGTTGCCATTTATGCCAATATTCCATCTACTAGCCCAGTCGGAAAATCTTGTTGCGTAGTTCTGGATACCGTTGGCGGCCTCCTGCTCGCACCTGGACCTGTACGTTATGCACACGTCGTCGACAAATGTGGCCAGCATTGACGTTCCGTAGAGACTGTCAGCCGGGCGTGGCATGTCATGGCTATAAAGACAGTATAGTAGCGGGCCTATGACGCATCCCTGGGGTACTCCAGCTGCCGCATTATAGCGGATCGCTCTGCTCGGTAGGGCCTTTAGATTGGCGTTACATATTGCATCATGGCCTGGTGCTTTTTTAGAGTTTTGCTGGGCGATAACATCAGCTATTTCAACAGGATCGAACAGTTGGATCAGCATGTCCATTTGGAGAGCTTGGGACAGCTGATCGTGAGTCTCTTTCCTCCTGCGGACTGGCGAGGTTAAAAAGTTGGAACCGCTCGGCCAGGTGCGCGGCAAACGCTTTTGCTTGCTCCAAATCAGTTCGGCACCATACCACGTTGCTGTTCTTTAGGCGCGGGTGCATCGCGTCGGCTTCGGTACCCGTATTGGCTAACCTGTCATCGAACCATGCTGCTTTGTGTTCCACCAGTGCACGATGGAGGATAGACTTCGCCCTGTAAAAATCAGCTTTGTCCAGCGGGTGGCGCGTGTCATCCATCTGGAGCGTAAACGCCTCTTCTCTGCAATGAGCATCAGAATCTCTCTGGGGACCGGTACTCTGGCTGCTGCGGGTCTCAGTCCTGGGGTGTGAGTGGCCAATCTAGCTTCTACTTGGATGTTGTGGGTGAGAGAGTCCATTGCAACTTCAATGTCCCACTCGGAGTTCAGCGCCATGTCAAGGTTCAGTGACGACTCGAGGTGCTCTTGAAAACGTTCCATGTTAGTGCGCCTGCTGATAAGCCGCTCGACTTTGGGATAGGCTGTAGCTGTTGTGTCCAGAGTGTTGATGAGAGGTAAGTGGTCAGAGCAGATATCTGAGTGTAAACCCAGGATACCTCTTGTCAGCGCAAAATCGATGTAGCCTGGAGTTCCTCTACTGCCATATGGGCACCTTGTGCGGACACCTGTTGCTAGCGAGTTTACATCAGAGTTAAAGATTAGATTTGCCAGGGCATGACCTCTTTGGTTACACCTCCCTGCTCCCCAAAGCCAGTGGGACGCATTCCAGTCGCCTGCTACAATGAATTTATGCTGTTGTTGCGCCAATATGGATTTGAAGTTGTCTGTGGTCCAAACGAACCTCGGTGGGCAGTAGACCGCACTGAAGTTTATAATGCCGTCCCCAGTTTAAATAGTTGTAGACGCAAGTTACACCCTATCAGTGGCTACTGAAGGAAGCGGAAAATGAACCAGACTTAATTTGATCATAATCGCTGATCCACCTTTAGCGTTACTCTCACCCGGGTCGTTTGCAGTATAGGCCTCGTAACCATACAGCTTGGGCTTGACTACATCTTTGCAATGTGTTTCACTGATAAGCAAAACATCAATCTCGTAGTTTATTTGTTAAAATGTGTACGAGGTCATGGCTAATCAGAAAAATTTGATAGGAGCGCCTTCTTTTCTTCTCCGAAAGACCGCCACCGAAAGAAGGGCCTGCTCCGTCGGAACGACAACGCGAAGTCAACTTTGAACAGTTGACGAGACTGGTCAGCCTGGCAATAGCCCAGCTATGGAAAACTCTAAATAATTTTTTTACATCCAACAGAATTCGAAACATGGAAAAAAATGTGTAAATAGGATTATGGGAACCCCGAATTTTTCGGCATATCGCATATTGCAAAAACCAGACAGTGCCGTTGCCTTGGCAATTTATCTTCATGTGCCCAACCTTACCACATATATAATATTTCAGTTTCGGTTTGGTATTGGTACCATCGTTATATCGTTGCTGTGTTTGCTGCCAACGATTGTGAACCGGAATTCTAGCTGTTTCTCCTTTCACTTTCTTCAATTTTGTGCACAGACTTTGAAACCCTGGCAACGTGCGTCTCAATCGCGACAACAAAATTTTCAAGGTCTGTAGGTAGAATCGAAAGTAAAATATTTGCTTGCAGCTCATCGTTTACGGTTATTCTAATTGCCACAAATTGATCCACAATCTCGTCGAAACTATAATATTTATGTAGCTGGGCATGCTCTGCACACGGGGCCGCGCCATTCTTGTGTGCGAAGTATGTGGCGCATTTGTTACCTAAATGATTTTGTTTTTTTTAGTGGAGTGTCGATAAGTAAGTAGATACACTTATCTACTTATTGAAAAAGTCTCTTAATATTTAATGTTTATTATTATTCACGTTTATGGTTTCATTTTCCACTTAGGGTTTTAGTTTACATTACTTTCGAGCTTAACGTTAAAAAGGTGGCAGTTTTTTTGAGCCAGAGAAGTACTAGTTATTTTTAACCGTACCAGAGTGGACCAGGCTGCCCAGCAAACTGTCGCTGACAAATAAGTTGACAATATATAACCAAACCATAGCACCTATTTGGAGGTATGCGTGCCATATTTGGGGCCTGGCGTGTGACAGCCAAATCCGCAGAATACAGATCATCCAAAATAAGATGGCGAAGACGAACACTGGCTGCGAGTGGTATGTGAGAAACACCACCACAGTGACCTAAAGCTGCTCACGGTCTTTGAGACTATAAATTTCCACTCCAGCCGCTACAACGACCGACTCGAGCGTCTTACCAGACCTCGCCGACAAATGAGGCTCAACAGGCGACTTCCTAGGGACCTAATCCACGGGCTGCCAACAAGACGTAGAGCAAGATGATGATGAGCCAAACGTTATACTCCCCATTGTCTTTCTTTTATATTCATTAGTTTTTAAGTATTGTTAATTATTGTTATTGTTAAATATACATATTGCTATTAGCAACGCACTCTTATACGCACTCTTCATTGTTTCTACACATTTGAATAAGTATAAGTCACACTTATATAAATATTTGTAAGCGCCTTGCATGACGCAACATTATCTTAGTCTAAGTTGAACATTCATCACAGGAAGAACTATATATAACAAACCCATCAGCTTGTTAAGTTAGTTTTAATTTGGTAATTATGATATCGATATATATTTTTATTATTTATTATATATTTCTCATCAGAAATTCGGAATCGGATGAATCTGACTAATCTGTATAGTCAGAATATTTCATCTTATTTGGGTAGCACATAACCTTTGATGAATGAAACTTCTGGTAACTTATATTTATTACTGTTTCTTATGCCTAGATCGGTGTGTTCGGTGAAGGCAAAAACAATTACTTATGTATATGTACAAGAAATTTAAGTCTTATAAGTGTTATACGCTAATGAATTATTACTTTATAACAGATTTTCAACACCCTTCCTCAATAGAATCACGTCACAGCTAATCATTAGTATACATATGACAATTTAAAAAATTCCTTAGAATATGTTTTACGCGCGTCAAATTTTCGCTATGTGGATCCTTGTTACGCTGTGCCAATTTTGCTACAGAATGCCAAATAGCAGGTCTGGTTGTGAGAGCCAACTACACGAGCTCTCCATGATTGGACTGATTGGTAAGCTGGTTCCTTCGAAATTTTTTCGATACACGCCACTTGATGCCCACCATCCAAATTCATAGCCGCAGGTCGACAATTTCCCATCTTATACAGACGCAACAGATCTGGTATATAATGCCTCTGTCCCAGTGTAATCGGGCCAAGTTCACCTTCACCTATATTTGTCGTAGTCCTATTTTGTACAAGCAGGGTTCATTGTTGATCGGCTTAAAACCAATATAACGCAACACACCATCCATTTTCATGTTGCATACCTTTTTCGCTTGTTCCAACCCATAAATGGGCTTCTTTAGAAGATCATACATGTGCTGGTGGACTGCTATCTGTATACCTTAGAGGTTGCTGCATGTTTCCATTATTTATTACATCGCTGTTAAGGTAGGCCGTGCTTACATCCATCCGATTAAGGAAAAGGTCCATGTCTGTTGCCATTGCCACAATTAGTCATATCCTCTCCAATCTACTAACCGGTAATAATGTGTCATTATAGCTTACACCATAACGTTGCGAACAACCTTTCGCAACAAGTCGCACTTTAAATCGTTCCAGATTTCCCTCTACATCACGCTTCACCCTGTACAACCAATTGCAGCCAATCGTCTTTTGGTTAGAGGATATTATATCTTATAGATTTTGCCTGAGTACGATCATGGTCTATTGACGACTCATTGTGATTATCGCTCAATTGCC
Organism: Drosophila ercepeae; assembly: GCA_018150545.1. Lineage (NCBI taxonomy): Eukaryota > Metazoa > Arthropoda > Insecta > Diptera > Drosophilidae > Drosophila > Drosophila ercepeae. The sequence goes on along the minus strand of JAECWL010000161.1, from coordinate 21,409,173 downwards.
AGTCTAAGGATACTGTATCAGTATAAACTAACTGAAGCACGTTGTCGCTTTCATTAAAAAAGGACGTCTTATCGCTCAATGCGTCTTAAAGTCCAGACTGCATCAGAAGACACCTTGACATCTCAACCAAACTCCGATTCGTACTATCTGCAACTCCATTTTGTTTCGGGGTATATGCCATTGTCAGCTGCCTAACTATTCAATTTGCCTTCAGGTACCCTTTAAATGCCTTATTTATGTACTCGGTACCATTGTCCCTTCGATTACATTTTAGCTTCTTGCCTATTTGTCGCTCTGTCATGTTTTTTAACATAACAAATATTTCGAAAACTTAAACTTTCCCCTTAATAGAATAAACAAACATGCTCCTGGTACCATTGTTACTTCGATTACATTTTAGCTTCTTGCCTATTTGTCGCTCTGTCATGTTTTTTAAAATAACAAATATTTCGAAAAGATAAACTTTCCCCTTAATAGAATAAACAAACATGCTCCTGGATTTATCAACAATGAACATAAGAAAGTATTTTGAACGACCAGGTGAATTGGTTTCAAATGGACCGCATATATATGTAGCGCTAGCTCCAGCAGCTTCTTTGCTTTGTGTTCAGTTTCATGTGGAAAAAGGTTCACGTATATTTTGCTTACCATGCACTTACAGGGCTGTTTATTTAAAAAATAAACTTTATCCATAACATTTACAGGTTGCTTTTTGGCTATTTCCTTTAAACTTGTGTAGTTCAGATTTCCATATCTCATGTGCCACAGTGCACTATCGGTCTCATCTGCTGCGCCATGTATTCTGCTTCTGTACTTGACAACGCAACAGTTCGTTGTTTGTGGCATTACCAGGATAGCGCCGCATCGGACACCTTGAATGCAAAATCCGTAAAACATCTACGATCGTTAGGATTTGCTGCCCAGTCGGAATTTTTATCAACAGTTTGCGTGAACAATAATCCATGGTTTGGAGTCCCCAAGTAACGCAATATCCTCTTAGCAGCAACCCAGTGTTGCCTGCCATAAGACGTGTTGTATTGGCTCACGACACTGACGGCATCTTCAATATTTGGACGTGTAGATACTGCCAGCCACATCAAGGCTCCAACCCAACTGTAGTATGGGATGTTTAATAACTCAATTATTAATAACTTTAATAACTTTCTCTTTTTCAGTCTGTGGGGACATATCGACTAATAGTTTCTTATTCACGTTCATTGGTGTTCTTGCTGGTTTGCAATTTTCCATGTTGCATTGCTTCAAAACATCTGTAACGTATTTTGACTGGCACATTGAATAACTCTTCTCTTCTTTGTTTTGGAAGAACTCGATTCCCAAACAATACGACACCTTACCCAGGTCTTTCATGTCAAACTTCCTTAACAACTCGGATTTGAAATGAGCTACCATTTGTCATCATTTGCAGCGACGTTCAGGTCATCCACATATAGTGCCACAATGATAATTCTGTCTTCTTTTTTCTTTAGATTTTTTTTTTTTTTTTTTTTTTTAATTTCCTTTAAATTACATTCTGTTTTTTTAAAGAATAACAATGAGTAATGGTTGAAGAATGGAAAAAAAGGTAGCGGCCCTTCCCATTGCAAGGATACGCTAATACTTTAATAGTTTACTAATAATTACTAATAATTTAATTTTCTTTAGATAAACACATTTATTTGCTGCAAGTGTCCATAGACCCATGTCCTTCAATTTAATGTCCAGCTTATTATACCATTGGCGACCACTTTGCTTTAATCCGAATAAAGCCTTTTACAGCCTGCATATAAATCCTTGACCACACTTTTTCTTCGTTTTCTTCTTCCAATTATTATTTTTAATAAGCTGCGCTTGGATTTGTATTTTCCAAGTATCAAAATTGCCCAAAGGCTCGACTCGAACATTGTTAACACTACTTTTTAACTAATATTTTTATTTCAAAACTCGACTCGTTTGAAATTCCTACCGCATGTTTGCTACACAAGCAAAACTGTTTTTGGCTACACTAACACTGAACTGTTCCTACTGAGTTACACAATCATAGGAATGTTCCGATGAGCTGCACAAGCATACGAAACCGTTACTGTGGCGACACACGCACACAAAACCGACGCGACCGAACATAACCGTTTTGGTGCGACACACGCAAAACTAACGTCGACAACAACAAAAATACTACGCACAAGCGATCTTTCTGGCGCCACTTAGGCGACACACGCACACAGCAGTTCTTGGTAAATTCTTCGTATTTAATTTCACCTCCGATCGCAACGCTTGCACACGACTTTACGCAATTAAGCTACACAAGCAAAATTGCCAACTGTTAATGCACTTTTTACTGGGCCCACAACCTGTTGGTATTTTATAGGTTAAATGTTTATTTTAATGCGGATTTACAAAGTTTAGTTATTGTTTGTATTGTATTTATTGTCGGCGCGTGCTCTTCCCATTGTACACAGTCAAGCAAGGCTTTTGGACGCCGACTTGATAGTTAATGCACCCGACGGCACAGTTCGGTGTGACCAGAGGGCACAAGGTATTTGAACGAATACTTTTGAGAAGAATGTTGAGAATAGTGTTGAATGTACAGAAGTCAGTTCAAGTTACATTTTCCTTGGGACCTGGAAATTGTCCTCCAGTAATGTTAAATGGCTCCAAAATACCCGTTCGATACTCTTTGAAATACCTGGGAGCATCTAGACAGGCGACTAACCTGGAAGCAGCACATTAAAGCAAAGCAAACACCGTTGAAGTCAAGATCTAAGAAAATTTGTTGGCTGTTAGGAACGCGGTTTGAATTAATCCTTGAGAACAAAATACGGCTATACAAGGCAATCCTAAAGCCTCATGACACTAAGAACCATAACTGGCGCTCCCTGGTTCATGAAAACTTTTGATATTCACAAATAATAATCATATTAATAATAATATATATATATTATAATATATATATATATATATATTATAATATATATATATATATATATTATACATAATTTTTTTTATTATATATAATAATATAATAAAATTCACTTCAAATGATTATAATAAATAAACAAATGTTTACGAAGCGTTTGTGCCTAAACAAACAGTTGCAAGGGACCCGAACAAGGCCGATCGATCGAAAGGACAAGGAAGGGAGGCTGAACGCCCATAAAATGTGGACCAATGTACTGTGAAGTCATGAGTGATGGTCTTAATTGCAAGGCTCGCGCTAATTATTTGTGACTGCAACCTTAAACGTATAAAAATTTGTCGATTTTTAAGAAGTTCTTGAAAAAAAGGTTTTCGCAATTATGTAGGTTGATAAAGACTTCTCTCATACAAAAATAAACAGATTTTTCTTATTATACCAGTAAAATCGCTGATAGCTGTGATTCATAATTCTCATTAATTTGTCGTGTGGTTCTTTGGGGTAGTCTGGGTCCTAATTTTTAATAGGCTGCAACTAAACATCCGACGTTATTTTTATATTTTAAAACATCGCTTGTCTTTCAAAATACTTTTATACTTCGTCTTTTGGTTCGATGCAATGTGCATCGTGAACTCATTATCGGTGAATATTTTGACCTAGTGGCAGCGATGGTAAGATAGCAACCATGACAAGCGATAAATAGCTAGTCGTTTTTAAGGCACGCCTATGAATATTATATTCAATCGACTCTTTTCTGTTTGAAGATGCACCAAAAACTTTTGCCTATATATATCTGCAAGGTCTCTAAGGTATAAAAAATATATAAGTTCACACATTAAGCTAAACCCAATACTCAATACTGAACCTGATATAGAGAGCTGCACAGGAACACTGGAATCCATTCTTACGGAAGCAGCTCGAAATGCTCACCTAAATCCACAAACGTTACAATTAATCCGAATAAGATTAATGCACAAATCGAGCAACTCGTCCATGCAAAACGACGCTTACGTAGAGAATGGCAATCTTCCAGATCACCATCTGCAAAACAAAAGCTAAAAATAGCCACACGGAAGCTGACCAACGCTCTGAAACAAGAGGAAGAAAACGCTCAGAGCCGATATATAGAGCAACTTTCAGCAACAGGTATTAAACATAAGTCACTGTGGAGAGCCCACCCAACCCTTCGCCCACCGACTAAAACCGTTTTGCCCATAAGGAATTCCGCAGGCGGCTGGGCACGTAGTGTTGCAGACAGATCCACCACATTTGCCGCTCACCTACAAAATGTATTTATGCCAAACGAGGCTACTAGCACATTTTCGCTACCGACTTCAAACGCAAACTGCAACCAGCAACACACCCCAATTGTGTTTCGTCCAAAAGAAATATCTAACATAATTAATGAAAATCTCAGAAAAAACCCCCGGCGACCTTATTACCCCGGAAATGATAATCGAGCTGCCACATTCTGCAGTTCTGTACATAACGCAGCTCTTTAATGCCATCACAAAACTTGGCTACTTTCCACAACGATGGAAGAGATCGATTATCATAATGATTCCGAAGCCTGGTAAGGACCACACAGTTCCCTCATCCTACAGACCAATAAGTCTACTCTCATGTATATCGAAACTATTCGAAAAATGCCTGCTAATCCGACTGAATCCACACCTGAGAGCCCACAATATAATCCCAGCCCATCAATTTGGCTTTCGCGAAAGCCACGGAACCATTGAACAGGTGAATCGATTAACAGCGGAGATAAGAACTGCATTTGAAAATCGAGAATACTGTACTGCCGTATTTCCCAAGCATTCGACAGAGTCTGGCTAGACGGCCTAATGTTTAAAGTTAAAACAGCTCTACCCGAACTTCTAAAGTCATACCTATATGACAGAAAGTTTGCAGTGCGGTGCAACACTGCTACTTCCACTGACCACGAAATTAAGGCCGGAGTCCCCCAAGGCAGCGTTCTTGGGTCATCTTTATACCTCATCTATACTGCTGACATTCCTACAAATAGTCGGCTAACAGTGTCCACGTTTACAATCAAGGATTCAGAGAACCATCACTGGGGCACCGTGGTACGTTCGGCACGAAAACTTCCAAAGAGACTTAAATATTCCACCAGTCACCAATGAAATCACAGAGCTTATGAAAAAATATTAAAGCAAGCTTTCCTCGCACCTCAACCACCTAGCGAGAAATCTAACCCAGCTCAGCAGTCGTTCCCGTGTCCGACGAAGGGACCTACCAACCCAGCGATGAAATTTTTAGGGACGCTTAATCTCGGAACCGTTTGAAAAATAAAACATCTGTTTAGAAAAAATTTTTATTAGTTAAGATTTTTAAACTTATTGTTAGTTCTTATTTAAGAGGATTCAATAAATAGAAGCAGAGTTAATATAAAAAAAATATATATATATATATCTCCAAAGTTTTGAGGACCTACAATGTGCTTTTGACTGAATTCTGCTGCCCTTAAATATCAATTAAATATCTAACAAATATGCGAACAGAGCAGAGTTGGTCAGGTTCTAATATTTCACTTTAAATGCTTAAATATGACATAAATTTATATTATAAAGATTATTCATTCCGTTTATTCCATTCAACAATTTTAAATATTTTGTCAAATTATCATTAAACCTATTTAAAGAATAAATCATGCATTCCCAGCATATTCGAACGTAATTGTCAAAAACTATAAAACAAAACTCTGCATTAATGTAAGAAAAACTCATATGGAAGCACATGTATAACAGGTATGATATGATATGATTAAAGTATATTTTATTTTAATAAAGTCTAAATCGTGGAACTCATTGTTATATCGCTGTTTATTAAGATAAATCTGTTGGAAGTACATACATCTGTTAAAAGTCACCCATTTTCCCAGTCACCCATAGCAAAGACAAAAACATGGCCAATAACACGACCTTATATTAAGGAGAACGAAAGTACCCCCACATAAACTTTTAGTGGCCTTAAATCTACATTATTCATTTTCAACATGCGTATAAATTTCACATGACCAACCACCCGAACGGCAGCGCATAGGGGCACCTGTATAATTTTAAACAACGTATCAAATACTACTGGGGCTCTTGTTTTATCAATAACAAAGGACATCAATTGTACAATGCTAATATTGCTTCTATACTCTGCGTCACCTTTTTCTGAATAAAAAAAAAGTGTTGACACTCAAAATATCAACAACAAACACTCACCTGACCTACAACTGCAAAACACAAACACAAACATTTACCTGCAGTGTATCAAGTTCATTGAAAAATCGTTCATCAAAAAGAAACTTTGTTTTCGGTTTTAAATTGAATTATTTTTCGGAATTTTGTGTTTTGTTATTCCTGCAAGTGGGACTTGGTGGATTGCGCATTTTACGGGCCGGGTCGGGCTGCCAAGAGCGGAGTCCCACTTTGTCCGTTGCCCTTTCGCTGCCGTTGCTGCTGTGACTTATTATCTGCATAAACAATGCCCTGTAAGAAGGCCCTCAAAGCAAGGAAGTGCAGCTCGAGCAGAGACTCAAGCTGGAGCTCTTCTTTCTCGCAGCCCAGCGAGATCAAGCGCAAGTCCGCGCGTAATAGGCAAGGAGAGAAGCCAAACATCACACCTAGCACCAGCGCAGTTCTGCGCAGCAAGCTGGCAAACAACCCCTTTGCCCTCCTCTCAAGCAAAGAAGATTGCGACGACCATGACGAACCCGAAACTGCCTCAGAGGCAGTGGCATCTAAAACAGAAGAGAAACCAATCCCGATCCCGAAGACCCTCAAGCCTCCCCCGATCTACATCCCAGACGTGAGCGACATTACAGCGGTTGTCAAGATGATATCGACTTTAGTCGGATCCAAAAAGGATTTCTCCTATAAAACGGAGAGAAATAATAACGTACGCGCAATGATGCCAGACAAGGAGTCCTACACAGCAATACGATAGCACCTCGTGGCACATAACAAAAGACACCGCACCTTCCAACCAAAGGACGAGAGAGCTTACAGGGCGGTCATCAAGGGACTTCACCACTCAACGGACCAGACTGAAATTAAAGAAGAACTCCACAAATACGGCCATACTGTGAGGGATCTGCATGATCTCATTGGCAGGAAATCCAAACAACCACTGGGGATCTTCTTTGTCAATCTAGAACCAGCAAGCAACAACACAGAGGATTTTAAAATAAAGAGGATTTGCAGATCAGTCGTCACCGTAGAGCCCCCACTGAAATTCAACGATGTTCCACAATGTTTCAGATGCCAAGGGTTCGGACACACCCAGCGCTACTGCTTCCTGGAACATCGCTGCGTGAAATGTGGTGATTCTCATGACTCTAGGTCATGCACCAAAAAAGAAGACGAGAAAGCATGCTGTTTACATTGCCAAGCTGATCACCCTGCGTCGTTCAGAGGATGCCCTGCCTACAAAATGGCAAAGGCGCAGCAATCTCCTAAAGCCAGACCCGTTGAGACTGTCAACAAACCACCTCTCATCCAGATACCAACTATCATTCATGGTGCAAGTTATAGGGACGTACTCCTAGGAAACCAAGTGACACAGCCAACGAATCCCCAACAAACCCCTCATACCACTCCCGAAGCCCCACAACCCAACCAGTTTGATACGATGCTTGCCCGCATGGAAGGATCAATTGAGAGGATGATGGAAAAGTTGATATCCCAGATGTTATCGCAGATGTTCTCACAGATGATGCAGTTTATAGCTCCCATCCTCAACAAAAAGTAATGCAAATAAGCCTTAACATAGTTTTTTCGAACGCAAACGGGCTGCAGAGGAGCAAAGCCGAAGTAGAGCATCTCATCAAAACAGACAATATCGATGTTCTTCTAGTTTCGGAATCCCACTTTTGTCCCAGATCCTACTTTAACATTAGCGGGTACGAACTGTTACATGCCAACCATCCATCTGGCAGAGCACGCGGAGGAGCAGCTATGCTTATCAGGAGTGGCATTCAGTACACGGAACTTCCCGCGTTTCAGGAGGAATGGGCTCAGTGCGCCGTGACCAGGATTTCTAGCCCACAGGGAGATATCACCATTGGTGCGGTTTACTTCTCACCCAGACACTCGATAACCGAGACCCACCTTCAGGACTTCTTCGAGTCCCTTGGACCTCGCTTTATAGTAGCCGGAGACTTTAACGCCAAACACTCCTGGTGGGGGTCCCACACAAACAACCCCAAAGGTATAAAGCTCTATAAGTACCTGCAGCGGAAGAGTCTGGACTGCCATTCCACTGAAGAACCCACACACTGGCCTACCGACCCTTCAAAGCAGCTGGATCTGCTGGACTTCGCCGTCTCCAAGGGCTTAGGACACTCTAAGATAACATGCTCAAGCTATGATAAACTGCTATCTGACCACAGCGCAATAAACTTGCTCCTAAGAAAAACTCCGCCTAGAAGACTCACCGGAAAAAACACAAATGCCCCCAAGTTTACGTTTTGGATGCTTTCCTCCCTGTACCCAGATCCCCCTCTTTCCACACCAAGCAACATAGATGCGGCCATAGAAAAACTAACCAAAGAGATACACAATGCTGCTGAGTTTGCGAATCCACCTCCTCCGATTACCCCGAGAATACCTAAAAGAGACGTGCACTTGTGGTCTCCGGAAATCGCGGCCCTCGTGGCCGAAAAAAGGCGCCTCAGAAGAGTCTGGTTTTCCTCGCGCAACCCCAAGGACAAGACAGCACTTAATCGTGCCACCAAAGATTTGAAGGATAAGCTATCCATCCTACGGCAGGACTCGTTTCATAGATTCCTTATGGAGCTGGAACCTGGAGACCCGCAACACAATCTGTGGAATGTCACGAGGCACATAAAAAGACCTGTGAAGAAGATATCACCCGTGCGAAAAAGTGGACGGTTCCTGGTGTCGGACTGAGGTCGAAAGAGCAGAAGCCTTTGCTGACCATCAAAATAGTGCATTCTCACCGTTCGACAGATGCACTGGCGAAGAGAGAGCTACTACCATAAGGTCCTGGCCCGCCAATACAGCCCGTCGAACCAGAGGAGATTGCGCAGGAGATCGCCACCCTAAAAAATGGCAAGTCACCGGGTCCTGACCGTATCGATGCAACAGCACTTAAAATGTTGCCCCTAATCTGTTCCCAAAGGCTGGCCAATATATTCAACAGCTGCCTCCGTCTAGGGTACTTCCCTAAAGAGTGGAAGCGAGCGGAAGTAATGGTCCTCCTCAATCCTGGGAAACCTGAAGACAACCTAGCATCGTATCGTCCGATTAGTTTCCTGGCAATCCTATCTAAAATACATGAAAGAGTATTTTTACGTAGAGTACTTCCAGTATTGGAAGAGGCCGGTCTGATCCCTGACCACCAGTTTGGCTTCAGACGCCTTCATGGAACACCTGAGCAATGCCACCGGATTGTTGAGACTATACTTGAGGCCTTCGAAAAGAAGAAGTACTGCTGCGCCGTTAGGCTGGATGTCAAACAGGCGTTTGACACAGTCTGGCACCCTGGACTACTTTTCAAAATTAAATCCCACCTCCCAAGTTCCCATTTCGCCCTCCTCAAGTCATACACAGAGAGAAGAGAATTCCGAGTGAGATGCGGATCATCATTCAGCACCCCTAGGCCCATAAGAGCAGGAGTATCACAAGGCAGTGTTCTTGGACCCATCTTATATACACTCTATACAGCGGACCTCCCCATCACCCCCTCCCGGAACCTCACAATAGCCACTTATGCCGATGACACCGCCTTCCTAGCCTCCGCCACAGATCCTCAGGAAGCATCAGCCATCATCCAGAGGCAACTGAATGCCCTCGGTCCATGGCTGAAACGATGGAACATCGTGGTCAACGCTGAGAAATCTTCACAAACAACCTTCGCACTACGCAGGGGAGAATGCCCCCCGTCACACTCAACGGGGAAACCATCCCAACGAATAACACGGGGAAGAAGGTCCAAGCTCAAAGTAAAATTCAAACTGCTTATTTACAAGGTAGTGCTGAAGCCAATCTGGACATATGGAATACAGTTGTGGGTTACGGCAAGCTGTTCGAACCGCATCAAAATCCAGCGGTTTCAGAATAAATGCCTGAGAAGAGTTTCGAACGCCCATCCTAACCACGAAAACTCAATAATCCATAAAGAGCTTGAAATTAGATGTGTAGCAGAGGAGATCCCCCGTCTCAGCGAAAGATACATAAAAAGACTGGACAACCACCCCAACCACCTGGCCATCAACCTACTAGATAATAGGCAATCCCCAAGACGCCTGAAGAGGAAACACCCGCTTGACCTCCCCAACCAATAGACACCTAAGTCAACCTCATAAGATATACATTCCATGTACCTCCCTTAAGTCAAGGTCTCCCCCAAAAATTAAAGCTTTTATCAGCACCAACGCATATGCCGAATTGCATAGCATTAGGTAAGCATTGTGGGCGTGGCAGTTGTTTGCGGTTTCCGGGGAGCGGGGGGTGATATCAAAATAAAAAAACAAACTTGTACTGCGTATAGTAATTACCTATCCAACGATATATGGCACATGTCTGTAGCTCTTGTAGTTTCTGAGATCTAGGCGTTGATACGGACAGACGGACGGACGGACGGACGGACAGACGGACGGACGGACGGACGGACAGACAGATGGACAGACGGACATGGCTATATCGGCTCGGCTGTTGATGCTGATCAAGAATATATATACTTTATGGGGTCGGAGATGCTTCCTTCTGCCTGTTACATACATTTGCACCATATTATGATACCCTTTTCACCCATTTTTAATGGGTACAGGGTATAAAAAAAATGTATCAAGTCATTGCCCCAAAAATATGAAAATATTAACGGCCCGCAAATAAGAAATACTTACTCCGCGCTCCGCTGCGTACGTTTCAACATGATTGCCAGGGTAGATTTTGTACTTAGTTTCAGTTTCAAAAAAATTACCACTGAAACCGGTTTTCTCAGCCGATACAAAGAACAATTTTTTTTAATTAAAATGAAATTTTTTAATGGCACCCGAGCAGGGTAATCGAGGATTCGCGTTGTATCGCGTGACTGCACTGACGTGGACCATCATGTGGTCGCCATAGAGTGCAGGACTAATTTGGGGGATTTTAACAAAATACCTTACATCCTGAAGACTATTAGAGAGATATCCGGAATTCCGATACAATTAGGTTCATGGAAAAATAATGTCGACAAGATTATGGAAACATACGCTTCATATGTGGGAACACCAAAATACAAGACAGTGGGTAATGCTGATGTAGCTTTTGAATCCTACCGAATCAGCCATGGTTCTTCCCTCAGCACTGCATTAATGCCTAAGCTTCGAAAATTAGACATACCTTACCAACAATGCAGCAAAATGGGGACAGACAGGCTTCAGGGATGACGAAAAATCCATCCCACCACCCTGCAATTTTCATCTGTCAAATGACCATTTAATAATGACCATTATCAACCACATCCACCGGTTTCCCCACGAAATTTTGTGAGAAGTCCGCCTCACCACTTCCAGAAAATACATTTCATACGGAACTAGATACCGTAGATAGAGATACCTGGGAACTTGCCTACAAGCTCGTAACTAATAAGATAAGGGGGAGAGAGGCAACTCCATCTGACCCTGATGTCCTCGCTAGCATCGTAGCGGAATTATTTCCAATGCAGTTCATTTTTGGCACGCGATTTGGCAGCTGATATGCCGTGCTTAAATTCAAAGCTTCTAAAAGCATCCATGAGTTCCGCGTGATGGATGCTGCCTCTAGCTCGTTGCGCCGTTCTTCCTGAAGCATTCCGACCGTAACTGATTTAAGGTGTCGCTCCCCCAGTATACTGGGGGGATGCGCTGCGCTTTTTTCCTCCTCGGCATGGTTGCATCGCACGTTGCTTCGCGCATACCCATGAGGTCAGTCGCCATTGTATTTGCGTGAACATTTAGATTCGCAGGGAGTCGATTTGATATGCCAGCATATCTTCATCGATCTTCATAGAGACTCAGGCTTGACCAACTGCCGCCTCCAATTGGTGCCCATCTGTAAGATGCAGAAGGAAATCAGAGCGTGGTCACTCAGCGTTACAACGTCATGGACCATTCAGCGGCAGCTGAATGGCTCTGCTGATAGAGGTAATGTGAATGAAGGACGTGCCCTTATCATTGTTAAACGTTAGTTTATGGCCGTCATTCAGCAGTACCAGATCCAACATTAGCATCATATCTATCACTGCTCGTCCTCTGAAATTTGATATCCTGCTGCCCCATTCTACTGCCCAGGCATTAAAGTCGCCAGCAATGATCTTCGGGCCGCGCCCTCTTGCATGACTACCCAGTACCTCCAGCATCTCATTGAACTGGTCAGGGCTGTCGCTAGGGGGAGCATAGCAGCTGTATATATGCACTCCTTTTATTCTCGCATATGTAATTCCGCGCATCGGCGAGGCAACCAATTCCTGAATGTGAGAGGGCTGCAACACTTGATAGTTGATTTACCAGTCTCGTCTAGGATCATTGAGGAGTTGCCACGAACAGTAGAATAGGGTTCGCTCAAGAGCATGATATCAGCATTGCCCTCCGCCGCAGTCTGAGCCAGGACACTCTGAGCAGCTACGCAATGGTTCACATTGAGCTAAATAATCTTAATTTGATTAATAAATTTGATTCCGCTTCTTTAAGCCTGGTTTGTCGCCTGGAGGTCGATCGATCGACCTGGTAGGTCGATCACGCAAAGAAACCCTGCAATTGGGAGACCAAGCAGCAGTGGAGATCATCTGCTGTCGAAGCCTCATCCAATCCACTGCAGGATAGTGCTATTCTTTGTGTACCCGTACGTACTGAAGCCATCTCTTTTAGCGTTGCTTTCAGCTCGAACTTAAATTTGGGTACGCTGTCAGAGGCTTTTCCCTCATCTTGCAGCAACAGTTCCCTTTGCTGGGTTCTGCGGACCGTAGAATGGTCGTAGAACGATTCGAAACGCAAGACACCTTATTGTTACCGGAAGCTCTCAAGATAAAGTTGCTTGATGAGTATGAAGCACGAAACAAAAACGGCATGAACAAGGAAAGAAAAGAAAAACTGAACTGGAGTTTAAGTTCAGAAGCTATATGTGCGGAAAAAAACAAAGGCATCGGCAGTCGTATGCTGATGCGTGAAGTCGTGTTTTCATCGAGCTCCGATAAAATCAATTGATTCTAGTGAAGTGAATGATTATTAATAAACAACAAATAAATATATTGAAAGCGAAAAAGACGCTCCGGGCGATGCACCATCGCTCGAATACATATTCTGCGTTTGAAATAGTTAAATAATAGTTTCAAACAAATTAAATAAAACAAAAAAAAAAAGGCACTATGAGCCAGAACGATACTCGCGCTTAGCGGCAACGAGAGCAAGACGATCGCCGGCTCTCATTACAACGAAACAACGCGTACTTTTCTTATGTCTCCTCGACACCTGCAAACGAAGACAACGAGCGGCCAATAACCCATAACCCAACGAACCTTCTTGTACCAACAAATCAAGAAAGAGCGCGCTCTTGCTCTCCCTCACTTCTAGCTCCGACACAAGCTTCGCTATCTGCAACAACAACAACTGGAGCAATATCGACAACCCGCACTACTTCGCCATTGGCTGCACCCTCTCACGCTTTTACTGTGTCAGCGAATACCAAAACAAAAGCCCAAGAGCCAAACGGCACTGCTGCACAACTAGCAAAACAAAACGCAAACAGAAAAGCTGGGTCGGCCTCACAGACTGGACTGGACCGCTACATTACAATAAAGCGGAAGCTTAGCCCAAAAACTTCCGATACAGAAAACAAGCCGAAAAATATCCGCGACAATACTACCTCGATCAACAATGAAGCGCCTGCAAATAGCAACAGATTCGCTTTGCTGGCAGATACCAACGAGGACGTGCCACTGAAATCCATCGATAAGGAACCAAAGAAAATAAAGCCTCCCCCAATTTACATCCGAGAGAAGAGCACAAACGGTTTGGTAAATTCTTTAATTGGCCTTATTGGAAAAGATAGCTTTTATATAATACCCCTCATAAGAGGTACTATTAATGAAATAAAACTCCAAACGAAAACGGAGGAAAACTACAAAAAAGTCACAAACCATCTTACTGCAAACAAAACATGCTTTTACACCTACCAGCTTAAAAGTAGCAAAGGTTTGCAAGTAGTACTGAAGGGCATTGAGCCTGATGTAAAGCCCCAAGAGATAGCTGACGCCCTAAAGGATAAGGGATTTTGCGTCAAAAGCATACACAATATCAAAAAGAGAAACAGGCAGCCGCAACCACTCTTTAAGATTGAGCTTGAACCAGAAAACAAGCATCTAAAAAAAAACGAGGTTCATCTATAAATTGGATGAACCTCGTTTTTTTTTAGACTCCAGCTCCTTCTGCACCGTAGGATTACAGTAGAAGAGCCACATAAACGTAACGCTCCTGTTCAATGTATGAACTGCCAAGAATACGGCCACACGAGATCGTATTGCACACTTCGCCCAGTGTGTGTAGTCTGTGGAGATCTCCACGTCTCCACACATTGCCAAGCTAATAAAGAAAATGCAAGCGCGAAAAAGTGCGGTAACTGTGGGGGTAATCACACAGCAAGCTACAGAGGCTGTCCAATCTACAAAGAGCTGAAAACCCGTCTCCACCAAAGAATAAACACGGCAAGGGTAACAAATCCAGAAGTACTTTTTTCGAAACCAACAAGTATTGCTCCCTGGACTATACCAAGCACTAACAATATAAGTTTTGCAAACGTTTTAAAATCAGGTATGACACCTCCAACCCAAAACTCCCAAACCTCACATGAAGAACACACAAAATTGGACACACAACAAAACTATAGGCCATCCGAGCAGCAACAAACGAAAACTGAAGCTATGATCCAAACCTTACAACAGAGCATGATGGAATTCATGACATTTATGCGAACCACCATTCAAGACATGATGCGTAATCAAAACCTATTGATACAAATGCTTGTCTCCCAACAATCAAAATAAATAATGGCTACCTTACGCATAGCTACGTGGAACGCCAATGGTGTCTCACAGCGCAAACTTGAGCTAGCGCAATTCCTAAATGAGAAGCATATCGACGTAATGCTTCTTTCGGAGACTCATCTTACAAGCAAATACATCTTTCAAATAAGAGATTACAACTTCTATGGTACAAATCACCCCGATGGTAGAGCACACGGTGGGACCGGCATTCTAATTAGGAACCGTATGAAGCACCACTTTTACAAAGAGTTTGCTGAACTTAATCTACAGGCCACATCTATCAACATACAGCTGGCGAACAACACTCACCTCACACTAGCGGCCGTATACTGCCCCCCTCGTTTCACAATATTGGAAGACCAATTCCTGGATTTCTTCCATGCACTAGGACCACACTTCATTGCAGCAGGCGACTACAATGCTAAACATACTCCCTGGGGATCGCGCCTTGTGAATCCAAAAGGAAAACAGCTTTATAAGGCTTTAATAAAAGCCACTAATAAACTTGATCATGTTTCCCCTAGGAGTCCCACATACTGGCCATCAGACCTCAATAAGCTGCCTGACTTGATTGACTTCGCAGTCACGAAAAATATTCCTCGCAGTTTCGTTAGAGCTGAATGTCTACCAGATCTGTCATCTGATCACTCGCCTGTGCTAATTCATCTCAGCCGGTATGCAGAAAACGTAAAACCACCCTACAAACTGACTTCGCACAAAACGAACTGGCTAAGGTATAAAAAATATATAAGTTCACACATTGAGCTAAACCCAAAACTCAATACTGAACCTATAGAGAGCTGCACAGAAACACTGGAATCCATTCTTACGGAAGCAGCTCGAAATGCAACACCTAAAACCACAAACGTTACGATTAATCCGAATAAGACTAAAGCACAAATCGAGCAACTCGTCCACGCAAAACGACGCTTACGTAGAGAATGGCAATCCTCCAGATCACCATCTGCAAAACAAAAGCTAAAAATAGCCACACGGAAGCTGACCAACGCTCTGAAACAATAGGAAGAGTACGCTCAGATCCGATATATAGAGCAACTTTCACCAACAGGTATTAAACATAAGTCACTGTGGAGAGCCCACCCAACCCTTCGCCCACCGACTGAAACCGTTTTGCCCATAAGGAATTCCTCAGGCGGCTGGGCACGTAGTGATGCAGACAGAGCCACCACATTTGCCGCTCACCTACAAAATGTATTTACGCCAAACGAGGCTACTAGCACATTTGCGCTACCGACTTCAAACGCAAACTGCAACCAGCAACACACCCCAATTGTGTTTCGTCCAAAAGAAATATCTAACATAATTAAAGAAAATATCAGCCCGAAAAAATCCTCCGGCTACGACCTTATTACCCCGGAAATGATCATCGAGCTGCCATATTCTGCAGTTGGCTACCTAACGCAGCTCTTTAATGCCATCACAAATCTTGGCTACTTTCCACAACGATGGACGAGATCGATTATCATAATGATTCCGAAGCCTGGTAAGGACCACACAGTTCCCTCATCCTACAGACCAATAAGCCTACTCTCATGTATATCGAAACTATTCGAAAAATGCCTGCAAATCCGACTGAATCCACACCTGAGAGCCCACAATATAATCCCAGCCCACCAATTTGGCTTTCGCAAAAGCCACGGAACCATTGAACAGGTGAATCGAATAACAGCGGAGATAAGAACTGCATTTGAAAATTGAGAATACTGTACAGCCGTATTTCTAGACGTATCCCAAGCATTCGACAGAGTCTGGCTAGACGGCTTAATGTTTAAAGTTAAAACAGCTCTACCCGAAAGCACACACAAACTTCTAGGGTCATACCTATATGACAGAAAGTTTGCAGTGCGGTGCAACACTGCTACTTCCACTGACCACGAAATTAAGGCTGGAGTCCCCCAAGGCAGCGTTCTTGGGCCAACTTTATACCTCATCTATAATGTCAGCGGTGACATTCCTACAAATAGTCGGCTAACAGTGTCCACGTTTGCCGACGATACAGCTATCCTTAGCCGTTCAAGGTCCCCAATCCAAGCTACAGCACAGCTGGCATTGCACCTCATAGCCACTGAGAAGTGGCTCTCTGACTGGCGAATAAAAGTCAACGAGGAAAAATGCAAGCACGTGACATTTACGCTGAACAGACAAGATTGCCCACCACTTTTGATGAACAACATACCACTCCCGAAAGCAGATGAGGTAACGTACCTAGGAGTACACCTCGATAGAAGACTTACATGGCGCAGACACATTGAAGCGAAAAAAATTCATCTTAAGCTCAAAGCGAACAACTTACACTGGCTCATCAACGCTGGCTCTCCGCTCAGCTTGGACCACAAGGTCTTACTTTACAATGCAGTACTGAAACCAATATGGACCTATGGTTTACAGCTATGGGGCAACGCCAGCAACAGCAATATTGACATCATACAGCGAGCACAGACAAAGATCCTGAGAACTATCACTGGGGCACCGTGGTATGTTCGAAACGAAAACATCCATCGAGATTTAAATATTCCAACAGTCACCAATGAAATCAAAGAGCTTAAGAAAAAATATCATGGCAAGCATTCCTCGCACCCCAACCACCTAGCGAGAAATCTAACCCAGATCAGCAGTCGTTCCCGTCTCCGACGAAGGGACCTACCAACCCAGCGAAGAAATCTTTAGGGACGCTTAATCACGGAACAGTTGGATTAATTAAAACGACTGTTTAGGAAAAAAAAAAAATTGTATTAGTTAAGATTTTTAAACTTATTGTTAGCTCTTATTTAAGAGGATCCAATAAATAAAAGCAGAGTTAAAAAAAAAAAAAAAAAAAAAAAGTTCAGCATGAAGGCAGAGATAGCAAGTTATGTCAGTGGCGAGCAGGAAGGCTGGTGTTTGGATTCTGGAGCTACATCACACATATGCTCACAGAAAGGCTGATTTGAAAACATCGGTAAAGCAGAGTGTTCAAAACTGAAACTTTGCAGAAATAGAGGGTTGTAGATTAGTACCTTTTAATCCAACGAAGAGGTTTTCTATAAACCTAGTGAACACGCTGTATGTCCCTGATCTAAGAGAAAATTTGTGGTCTGTCTCCAAGATATGTGACCAAGGCAAAATCGAAAGTTTTGGAAAAGTTTCAAGACTATGACGAACGGAAGACTGGAAAGAAACTAAGGACATTGCGATCAAACAATGGCACGGAATATACGAACAAAAAGTTCAAGCAGCACCTAGCGGATGCAGATATTCAGCACGGGTTTACAGTAGAGTACACCCCACAGCAAAATGGAGATGAGCGTAAGAATAGGACGCTAGTAGAAATGGCGGGCTGTATGATGATACAGGCAGCACTACCTCCTACCTATTGGACTGAAGCAGTAACCAATGCAAATTACATAAGAAACAGATGTCCGTCGAGTAGCCTGTGTGGCGAAAACCATTTAAACTGTAGAATAGGCGAATCGCAAAATCTGCGTACGTTAGGGCAAATTGTGTATTCGCTCAACAAACGACTAAAAGGAAAGTTCACTCAAAGATCGAGGAAATGCTTTTATGCAAAGGCATACAGGCTGTATGACCCGGGAGCAAGAACTGTGCTGAAGAGTCGTGACGTGGTCTTTATAAAAAAATTTGGTAGAGACAGCACCTTTGAAGAATTTACGAAAACGGATGGAATGAACGTAGAGAGCGTGCTGTTCAAGAAGAAATTGATACCGAGAGTGAAGGTTCATTAGAGGAAGTCAATCCGGAGGTGCAAATGAAGCGTGGACCTGGCAGTAAGTGATAAACTTTCTCACTTACACTATTATAAGACACTGTTTTTTTGCTTATCCCTAATTGGAAACCGTTCTCGATCTTGTCCCGAATCAGACTAATCTTATAATTCTTAATCCTAATCTAATCAACCTCGGCCAGAAGCTTTTCTTTAGAAACTTCTTGAACTTTCAATTATGTTTAGAATAGGCCAGAAGCTTTTCTTTGGAAACTTCTTGAATTTTTAATTATGTTTTGAATAAAGACTTTTTGCTTGCACTTTTTACACCCGCGCAGTGGAAGCGTGCTGGGTGCACAACCTGTTGGTATTTTAAAGGTAAAAGGTAGCGAATAAGGCAGCGTCGGCAGTTGAGCGAGATTTATAATTTTGAATTTAAATTTTGTAGTATAAACGTCCATTTATAAGCATATAACGTTAGTAAATATCCTTCATTTCTTAGATTTGGGAGCTCATCCTGTCTGACTGCAAAATACTAGTAAAAACAGCAGAAAGTTGAGACGCCGGTGCCGTTAAGTGTAATTCCAAATTAAAATCGTACAGTTAAACACTTGTGAAGTTACATGAAAAAAACCGAAAACTTAAGTTGTAAACGTTGTGTAAAAGTTGCAAAAAGACAAGAAGTTTGTTCGAAATTTTCGAAATTTTTATATGAATCAGCAATGAGTTATCGGACAAGCAGAAATATGCACAAGCGCGAAACAAAAACGATTAATGCTGCCAAGTTGTTTTTAGAATTGGAGGTCGTATCGAACTATGAAATACTTAAGAATGCACTTATAAAAGAATTCGAGCGAAATTTGAACAGTGCTGAGATTCATGACTTTTTACGTGAACGGAAGAAATTAAAGTCAGAATAAGCATGAATGTTTGCTATATATGAAAAAGATTGCCAGTATCGGTGACATTGAAGAGCCAGCGCTATATGGTAGATGGCAGATACAAAATTTGTTTAAAGTTAGCATGTATCGATGTGGGATGTACAAAAACCTTAAAAAGAAGTATGATTTATATGAGCTGGTACAAGAGCGGAGCATGAATCGCTATAAGCATAGTAGCATTGAAACGAATAAGTCTCCGAGTGCGCAGCAAGTTGATGGAAAAAAACAAGAGTACTGTTTCAAAAGCAGATCAGCGGAACATAAGAGGCCAAAATGCACAGCTGAAATTAAATGCTTCAAATGTAACGAGAACGGTTATATTTTCCGCGACTGCCCACAAAAAGTTCGGAGCAAATGTGTCACTTGTTAATGAGAGTATGCTAGAGAATCTAAGAGGAGTCAAGTTGTCCAGAAGCGTATCAGTATTGAAAGGACTAGCTGATGAAAATGGCAAAGAGAAGGCTGATATCACCATTGAATCGCCCTCTGAAAGTGTCCCCGAAAGAGAGAAGAACTCTGCCGAAGACGATAATAAGTTGGAGGAAACTGAGGACGAATCTTCGAAAATGGATATCGATGATGGCCAAAACAGATGTGAACGAGAAAACTTCTGAAGAGTCTGAGGAGCAGACAGTTACAAAGAATTAAGACGGGTAAAGTCCAGAAGAGTTCAAAAATGAATCGAAGGAAAAGCGGGAGATCAAGGATAAGGAGGAGAAGGCTGCTGCTGAAGTTGTTGAAACCCCCGACAAAACTTCAGATGCAACTGAAACCGAAGCCGTGGCTTCTGGTGCCAAGAAACCAGCTGGCGATCAGTAGATAAAAAGGAAGCTGGAACTCCAGAACTGAAGACAGTTGACGATGACGAATCTGCCAAAGCTGAAACTGAGACGGAAGTCAAGGATGATGCTGTCAAGGCAGAAGCTTTCAAAGAGGAAACTGAATCTGATGCTAAAAACGAAGATAAGGAGAAGTCCACACTTGAGGTTGAAAAGGACGGATAATATGGGAATGAGACGCGACAATGCTCGGCTTCTGACACCGCTTCCGAAGAATCCAAGATCAGTGAGGAGAAGATGGAAGTCGAAGAACCATCCTTTCCAGCCGAAAATGGCCAATATCAAAAAGGTGCAGAAAATCTACAAGCAGAAATCATGACAAGAATCGTCACCCGGGACGGAGAAGATCAAGAAGATGCAGTTCGTAGCAGGACGCAAGTTAGCCAGCTCATATTATGATCCATGCGAAATCATTAAAATAGAAAGCAATGGACGCTTCGATGTAAGAAAAGCTGATAAGGATGACGAAGGACCGAGTATTATTATTTGTTTTTACCATTGGTAATTTTTGATTTAATTGGTCCGAAAATATATTCTCATTATTCATACTCATCGTACCGTCTCGCTATCAGTTCCCAAGCTGCATCATTATTACTGCCGGAACTCAGCAATTAATGGGAAACATCATTTCTTGCTTCTCCTTGCAGTGTAGTAGTTCCTTAAAAAACTCGAAAGCTCCAGAGAATACAGGTACCCCCATTTTTGGTAGGGTAGGTAAATCATCAACTTTTTAGAAAATTCCTTTCTGCCTTTATATCAGCACTTTTAAACTAAAAAATTTCAGCACTAAATTTGTTTGGAAATTCTTCAATCGTTACTAAATCTGAAGCAATTTGTATTTTGCTTTTTTCAACTTTTTTCAACTTTCCTTTTCTAGATTTCTTTATAAATCTGGCTAAAGTTTCTTCTACCTGATCCATGGAATATTTAAGCTTTGTGGCTA
Source organism: Drosophila ercepeae (assembly GCA_018150545.1). Classification (NCBI taxonomy): domain Eukaryota; kingdom Metazoa; phylum Arthropoda; class Insecta; order Diptera; family Drosophilidae; genus Drosophila; species Drosophila ercepeae. The sequence continues at coordinate 21,387,782 of JAECWL010000161.1, read as the reverse complement.
GCTCTTTTAGTTTTATCTCTATCCGTTTTTTTAAGTAAACTGTGTATCTACTTATAAAGGAAAAACCATGAATTCTACAGCTTGGTTTGCTGATGTTGCCGATATTGCTACTGTAGTCCAGATTCCTTTTCAGATGTTGCCGCCGATGTTACCGACAATTATCACTTGGCTTTTTGTCCGTTTATTATTTTAAATTGTTTACAAAATGTTTAATAACAAAATACTAAAACCATTAATATACCATTGCGAATATATTTCTTACCCTAAAACAAGTAAGTTTTCGGAAAATTGTGAATAAAATGCTAAATTTTTAATTTTTATCAATATTTATTTTATTGCCTTCAAAATATGCTCTTTCTGAAGCGATACACATATGCCACCTATATATCCAATCATCAAAACATGCCTTGTAGGCGCTGTCTGGGAGTGGTAACTTGAGTTTTGGAAACACAAAATAGTCACATGTGGCCAAATCCGGTGAATAGGGTGGTTGATCGATGGTGTTGAATGAGTTTTTCGTCTTAAAATTGTTCACAAGTATAGATTGGTGCGATGGCGCGTCAGCTCTTTTAGAACAAGCCGAGCATTGACGCATGTCCAAATTATCCGTCAAAATCAAATGAACTGTTTAGCACGGCTGATGTTTAGCTTATGTGTTATCTCTCTAACACTCGCATGACGATTTTAGAGCACGATTTCTTTCACTTTTTGATGTTAGGACCTCAGTGTTAGACGTCGAAGGACGACCGGAACGAGGTATGTCTTCGACGGTTTCTCGACCATCCTTAAAAGCTTTGTACCAGTCGCAGACTTGTGTTTTCGATAGAATAGACTCACCATAAGCCTTTCTCAACATTCGCAACGACTCCGCACACGAAATTTGATTTGAAAGCGCTACCAACTTAACAAAAAAACAGACGTTGAAAGTATTCAGCGCGGGCAGTTTAAATGACATTTTCCAGAAACTTAATTGTTTTCGGGTATATTCTCAATGGTATATTATTCTATTTTCTTTATCCCTTACCATTTGGGAGGAACAACAGAGGTCTACGATGTAACTAAGTTTTTTTTTTATTTAGTTCAAAACCTTATCTTAGCGAACCCGAACTAAGATTTCAATGCGTATCTGCAGTCACCTACAAGGTGCTAATTTAACCTCTCTTACCACAAGGGGGAAGACGTCGGGATATCTTGATAGGACCAATGTTAAGAGGTGTCAACATAAGGATGCTATTCCAATGAGTTCCATTTAATAACTGTTTTGTTCATATGATTTCACATATGATGATCCGTTTCACATTCATTTAATATTTTTATATATCTACATATTCAATAACCACGAGGCATTAGGCGAATACTGTGGAAGCCGGCCGTCAACTCGAATAAGGGCGTAAAAGAAAACCAGGAACTACATTTTTCAGACTAGACTCTCTCCCATACTTTGAATTTAGGATGAGGAGTGTGAAGGTTGTCAGAATACTGATAAACACAGGATCTAACAAAATTACATTTAGCCCAGAATGGTAACAAACGCCACTTTGAAAAAAAAACATTTCGTTGCCGTTACCACTGGTGGAGACATCAACATTTCACATTATAAACGAGCCGACTATTCGGTTGCGAGACCACATTTTTTTACTCCTGTCATTGGCAACTTTCGTCGGAATATAAGACACCATGAAAAGAATGGGGGCTTATTTTAACCTTGGTGATCTGACAATGGCACTGAAGAACGGCAATCGAAATTCCATTAAGGAAAAATTAGTGAAAAATGATAAATTGAATAAGATCTTTAGAACATACCCAAGACTCTTCTCAGATCCAAACGAGAAACTAACCCATACAACTAATGTAAAGGCAGAAATTCGCACGATTTCGGATACATCAGTGTATTTCAAGTTCTACTAATATCTTCAGGACTCTGAAGCGATGGTATCATTCAATGGTATCATTCATCATCACAGTCGCTAAAGAACTCGCCTGTATGCATAGTGCCAAAGAAGACTGACCTCCCTGATGACAAAAATCATAAATCACTAAATAATTACCGAAAACTCAATATGGTCTCCTTCTTCGTGAATAAGGGAAATTTATTAAAAATGCGTCTTCAATATTTAAACGCGCACTGGACGGCAATCTTTAAGAGCATATTGGCTAGATCCGTATCATGTACTTCGACGACATCATCATCTTCAGCAAAGAGGATTAGAAGCCCTATAAAAATCTCGACAAAATCTTCTTCGAAAGTAATACTCCACTATCCCGACTTCCAAAGGGAGTTTCATCTAACAACAGATCCCAAAAATGTATCAATAGGAGTGGTCTATTCACAGGACAACAGACCTATACTATTCTTGTAAAGGACTCTCTCAAAAGCCGTGAAAAATTATGCAACAAATGAAAAGAATTTTTAGCCCTCATCTGGGCCTTAAAAAGCCTCAAAAATTACCATTCCGGTAACTCACAAGTTAAAATATTCAACGATCATCAACTGCTAACTTATTCTGTCAATAGTTAGAATGACAATGCTTGGAAAAGAAAAAAACTGTAGCTGACGCCTTGCCTGGGGACGAACAGCTAACCAGATGAATTCGGACATAGTTCCGATAGGCTCGGTATGATACCCAGCGTGTAGGCTTCCATAGCATTCATGAAGCAGATATACTTCAGGAAGTCCGAGGACTACTCGTTCAGTATATCATCCCCAACATTTCAAAGACACGTAATGGAACGCTGTTTCTTTACACCTGACAAACTCATATCTGATCTTAGGAAATGTCTTAACCCATCCATGTTCAACGGAATTTTAAAATCCGTATTCGTTAATGAGAAAATACAAATCCTTTATCCTTCCGCTTCAAAGTTTTTAAGATTAGATTCACATAAAAGGGGGAGAGCGCCCACACCAACGAAACCAAACAAGAAGAGGAAATACTGAAGACGCACAACAGGTCACACAGAAATCCTGTAAAAACAAAGTCCAGTTGTCCGAAAATGTGTTTTTTTTACCGAAGAGGAAGAAAAAGAGTGTCCGGTGTGCAAAGACGTTGCATAATGAGAGAGGAATCCGCCTAACCAGAATTAAAAAAAGACACCACATTATAAGCGACAGACTGTACACATCGATATTTACTCAACAGAAAGGCTTTTAGTGCTGACAGCAATAGACAACTTTTCTCAATTGGCTGTGGAAAAAATAAAGTCAAAAGCCTTGGAAGACAGAAGAACATCATTTAGAGATATTGTGTTATACCATGGTGGACCAAAAATTTTTAGAAATGGACAACGAAAATTCCCTAAATTCGGTATCGGTCAAATTCATGTTGACAGACCAGCTGGGCATCGAGCTTCACAAGCAGCTTCGACCCACTCTCTAATATAATAAGATATCTAAAATGAGACGGAGTTCCCACTAGATAGAGCAAAATAGAAATATGACTAGACTGTTTATTCGGTCACAATCAAACGACCATTAGAGGTGTTCTTTGCTGAGTCGCATCAGAACAGTACGAACAATCTGGATTAAACAACGCGGACTGACTAAAAAAATATCAAACGTATGACACAACATTCCATAACCGAACGAAAAAACCCATTGTGACATACCTCTAGAGACAAGAAATTTACGTGAAAATAAAGACATGATTGGGTTCAAAACTATCAAGAACTTTAAGAGGGAACTAGTAAAGAAAGACCATAGCACGAAGATTCTGACCGAATCAGGATAAATAGTCAAAAAAAGTAATATCGGATCCTAACTAATTTCAGTATGCTGAAAATGAAAATATAAAACTCATTAAATAATAACCCGCCATTGAGTGATCAGTTAGCAGATAATTTACAAAATCAGATGAGTCTCGATAATGAAGAAATAGTAAATGTGAAATTCGCCATCCAATAGGCGAGGCTGAGTATTATTGACACCCTCCTGTCCAGCGAGTCTGAGATATGCAAGATTAGTGACAACTTTAGAGAGAACAAAATGCCAATACCTGCTTTAACAGTCAAGGAAATGCTGGAGTACGCAGATGTTTTTTTTTACCTAATGGAACAACACTGTACTATAAAATAACGTAATTTTAAATTTACTCTCAAAAGGATTAGTCTTTGATCTTCAACCCCGACGGACGTGTTTTTAACAAAGCTCCAGTTAATATTGAAGTCTAAGTGCAAAATTCAAGCCCAAGTGAAACCATTATATAAAAGCGAAAAGACGCTAATACATATTTATATGTGTTTTAAAAAACCCTATATACTCCTGTGAATAAAATAAACAAAAACAAGTGAAAACAATAAACTAAACAAAATATGAGCGCACCCGGCGCTCAAAATCAGAAGCGAGAGCTTCAAGCAAAACAAAACAAAAACAACTCCTACATCTCACTCACCCACATATCAAATCACACAAACAATTATCAAAACTTGCACCCGCAGAGTGATGAAAGAGCGCGATCTTGCTCTCCAGCATTGGAGAGACCCAACAATTACTCTCAGCAACGCGTATACCAACAACAACTTCCGCGATACAAATGAACACACACTCAACTCTCCCGCTCACAGCAGTTACGCTCTCAGCTCTCCCACTCTCAACTCTTCCGCTCTCAACAACCTCAGACACAAATACCACAACTACAGCAACTATAGCAACAACAACCACAGTTTGCTATGCTTCAATGCCGATACGCTCTTGCTCAGCGAATATTAAAACACCCACAACCTCAATACCCGCTCTAACAACAATAAACAAAACTCAATCCTCTCTCCCAAACAAACAAAACTTAAAACGTCACCGAGATAACCAGTCTCCAAACGGTTCCAAAGATCTTTTAAATGGCAACAAGAAACAGAAGAATAAAGCTCAAACCGCTACTTAAAAAACACTCAAAGAGTACTGGCTAGCCGAGCCAAACACAAGCAACCGCTTTGAGTTACTAGCACAAGATGATGAAGACGAAAACCAAACTGACAATGGGACAAATGCAACGATAAATACGCAAATGCAAATTGAGCACAAAAAAGCAAAAACCCCCCCCCCCATATATGTTCAAAATGTTGAAAACATATACGCATTAACTACTGCTTTAAATTCATTGGAAGAAACACGATATGAACTAAAAGCACTGTCAACTAATGAAATAAAAATACAGCCACTAGAAACTACTCACTATCACAACATATTAGGACTATTAAAAGATAAATCGACCAAATACTACACCTTCATACCAAAAGACCAGAGAGGATTTAAGGTAATCCTTCGTAACGTCCATCATGCTACAGACAAAGACGATATTATAAATGAACTAGCTCAGCAAGGGCATGAAGTTATAAATTTACACAACATCCAGCGCTACGACTCCAAACAACCATTGCCTCTATTCTCTATTGAACTCAAAATGAAAGAAATAATAAAGACATCTATAAAATTGAGCACCTTCTTCACTGCAAAGTAATTTTTGAGCCACCGCGACCAAAGCGAACACTTCCCCAATGTACAAACTGCCAAAAATATGGACATACCAAAAACTACTGCACCAAAGACCCAACTTGTGTAAAGTGCGCTGGAAAACACAGCTCCTCATCATGTACTATTAATACAAGATCGGACCGAACAAGTATTAAATGTGCATTATGCAGTGAAAACCACACTGCAAACTATAAAGGTTGTATGCTGTACAAAGTACTGCAAATCCAAAAATACCCAACTCTCCGGAAAAAAGAAATACCGGTAACAGAAACAAATCATCAAACGACACAATACAGTACAACAAATAACGTAGCAATCTTAAAGACGCCAGCTATATCCTATGCCGAAGTCTTAAATAGAAACCAAGTAACTAGCCATCAAACCAACTCAGCAATCCAAACTGCTAGTGTACCTGATATACAGCCTGCTCCAACTCAATTAAGCCAACCTAAATTTAACAATACAAATTGTTAAATACCTCGATTTTCTAAAATCACTGGGAAATCGGTATTTGGCAGGAGGTGACTATAATGCCAAACACATAACATGGGGGTCCAGACTTACCACTGCAAAGGGAAGACAATTGTATGAAGCAATAAGAAGCAATAATAGCCGTGCCTTAAGCACAGGCGAGCCGACTTACTGGCCAACTGACATAAACAAACTACCGTACTTAATTGACTTCTGCATTACAAAAAATATAACTTGCGATAACCTAACAATAAAATCATGCCTAGACCTCTCCTCCGACCATTCCCCAATATTAATTACGTTACATGGTGGGGTAGAAGAAAACAACAATGACCCCCCTTTATTTAACCACAAAACAAACTGGAATATGTTTCGCGAGATTTTGGAACAGAACATGGAAATAAATATCTCTCTAAAGACAAACAACGAACTGGACTCCGCAATAGCATATTTAAATGACAACATCATATATGCAGCAACGCAATCGACACCATCTATAAAAATGACTGCATTAAAGAAAACTCCCGCCTTTATTAAAGACAAAATCAGAAAAAAGCGTAACCTTAGGAAGATATGGCAAACGACTAGGCATCCAGAAGATAAAAACAAACTTAATAGAGCAACAGACGAGCTCAAGAGAATTCTCAGGGCAGACAAAGATAACCGGCTACAATACTACCTTAGCAACCTCGGAACCTCCTTATCTACTAATTATTCTCTGTGGAAAGCGACCAAAAAATTGACGAACTCAACTATACACAAGCCGCCTATAAAAAGAAACAACAACACATGGGCGAGATCAAACAAAGAAAAAGCAGACACTCTTGCGGAACACTTTAAAACATCATTTACCAATGACATGGACAACGGCAACGCTGAGCTTCCAACACAAATCACCAACCCAAATTGTGCAATTAAAACTATAACAAAAGCAGATATTAAATCTCACATAAAACAAATTAAAAACAAGAAAGCCCCCGGATATGACTTAATCAGAGGAAAAATTCTGAAAGAACTACCAGACGCTATAATCACCTATATTAGAAACCTGTTTAACGGAATCATTCGACTCCAATACTTTCCCATAACTTGGAAGGTAGGCCAAATTAAAGCAATTCCAAAACCAAATAAAAACGCCAATACTGTAAGTTCGTACAGACCAATCACTTTATTACCTGTCCTCTCAAAAGTATTTGAAAAAGTCCTATTAAATAGAATCGAGCCAACCCTAAAACAAAAAATATAATACCTCCTCACCAATTCGGCTTTCGGAAGCAGCACTCGACCGTCCAACAGGTCCATCGAGTAATTAATAAAATAACAGAAGATTTTGACAAAAAGAAGTTTTGCTATGCTGTGTACCTGGACATTGCTAAAGCATTTGACAAAGTATTACACAAAGGACTGCTGCATAAGCTATAAAATATACTACCAGACAACTTATATACCATCCTACAAAGCTATATAACGGACAGATATTTCTATATCAAATATGACAATGAATGTTCAGAAGTTATGCCAGTGTCAGCGGGTGTTCCCCAAGGTAATGTGCTTGGGCCCATCTTATACCTGATTTACACCTCCGATATTCCAGCGCCAACTATCCCTGGATCAATGATTGCTACATTCGCAGATGATACTGTATTAATGTCGTCAAGCGCTTGTGAAAAAACAGCTGCAAGTACATTACAACAAATCATGACACAAACAGTATCCTGGTTCGAGAGATGGGGCATCGAGATAAATAAAGACAAAACTCAACAAGTAATATACACAAAACGACAACCCATAAACTTCGCAATTAAAATCAACGACAATCAAATATTGCTACGCCCATATGCCAAGTACCTTGGACTAACCATTGACCCAAAACTGACATGGAAGCAGCACATCCTAAATAAACGAAATGAAATAAAAAACAAATTTCGACAACTTAACTGGCTAATAGGAAAACATGGAATAGAAATCTGGGGAACTGCCAGAAAATCTCACTTACAGCTAATTCAACGAACGCAATCGAAAATGCTCAGAACAATGACAAATGCCGAATGGTATATAAGAAATGAAGATATCCATAAAGACTTAAACATAGAGACAGTCAACGAAACTATTAAAAAAGCAGCCAAAAACACACAAATCAACTACTAAACCACCAAAACCCAAACCTGAGACAAATACCGATGAGAGAGCTGGAACCGAGAAGATTAAAACGAAAAACTCCAACAGAATTAAATTATTAGTAATTATTAGTAAACTATTAAAGTATTAGCGTATCCTTGCAATGGGAAGGTCCGCTACCTTTTTTTTCCATTCTTCAACCATTACTCATTGTTATTCTTTAAAAAAACAGAATGTAATTTAAAGGAAATTAATAAAAACTCTCAAAAGAAATTTAGGAATAAAAATAAAATATTTGGTGTCAATGCCTTCTGCAAAACTCAACAACTTTTAAATATGTATTATCAATAACCTTAAGCATTTAACCAAGACCGCTGCCGATCCCAATGCACGTGCCAGAATAAGTTAATTAATTTGGCCAATTCGATAACAAAGATGTATGTGGTGTAGTACCTATGTGCAAATTAACGTCAAAAAAACTACCAAATTGAAAAGTATAAATCCATAGAATTTTATTACAAAACACCACAAGTGCCGGATGCTCGTGTTTATATTGCAACATAGTCGCGTTAACAAAAATAAGCCAAGTCTGCAGTAGCAGCGAGCCGCCCACAGTCAGCAACATGAGTAGTGGCAGCAGCGGCAGTGGCAGCGGCACCGCTTAGCTCAGCTTAGGGTAAAATTGATTTAAGAATCCAAATCAACAACAGAAGAATAAAATACGTTAAACTCCAAAAATAACCAAATTGAATTTTAACTGGCGCCCGAGCAGGGACCGAGCATTACGACAGGGCAAAACGTTTCACTAAGTAATCGAGTCGGTATTAGCTGTGATAGAGCAAAACTGTTTCTAAGCGGTCTAAAGTGATCATACGCCGTGAAAGGGCAAAACCGTCGCTAAACGCAAGTGATCAGAACTTCGCGCAAAAGGAATTCCGGCCATCAACGGTCGTCGCGCGTCCACCAACGTTGGACGCAAGTTCTGTACGATCCGTTCGCAGATGACATCCTATGCTGTATGGAAAGCGGAACCTTAGTAGGGAATCCAAACAGGAAACAGAATTCTGCACCATTGGGGATGGCAGCCATGACATTATTAATGTAAGATAAGAAATTTAGAAATATAAGTAAAAAGTTAAAAAGTTATTATTAAAGAATAAAGCTAAGTGAATAAATTGATTGGTGAAGTCGTGAAAAAATAAATACAAAATAAAAAGTTTCAGTGCAGTGAAAGTTGCAGCTGTGCTGTCTAATCCGATATTAAAAAGGAAAAAAACAAACAAACACACAGACCAAGCGGCAGACTTCTTCGGCAACAACGACTAGTTATTTCTGTTACAGAAAAAAAAAAATTTTTTTTTTCTCTTCTCTTTTTCAACAATTGAATTAATCAAAGAAAAATCACTCTTATAGAAATAAAATGTTCTTCAACAATTGATTCCAATGAAATAACCTTGAAAAAAGATTTTTAATAAAATTAATTTTTAATGTTATTAATATTAATATTATTAATATTAAAAACAAAAACAAAAAAAAAAATATATATAGATATAAATTTTAATTTTAATTCAAAATTTAAATAAATAGATACATAAATATTTTCTCAAACGAATTGCATAATTTTTCACAATATAAACGAGAATTATTATTTACCAATAGTGATAAACCTTTTCTTCAACGATAATCACATTTCATAACAACACTGCATAGAATACTATAACAGCACTAACAACTATTAAAGCTAAATACACCTAACCATGGCCAATGAGAACAATTTAATAAGACCTCCTTTACTGAATCCCGGATCACAAAAACCACTAGAACAACAACAAATAGACGGGGGCCTTGAACAAAGGCAACAACACAGAAATATGAATAGGCAGTTAGGCTTCCGAAATAACAGAAACGCCGATAGGACACTAGATGAGGAATACATTGAACAGGTTATAGCCCAAAAACTTCCAGCTTTACTAGGACAACTAAATACCAGAAGTACAGACTTTGCTGATGCTGTAGCCTATACTATAGACCCTAGGTATCGCGTTACCGTACTCGACCGTGTCCCCGATATTGTTAAATGCATGAGGAAGTTTTCAGGTGATCCGGCCGAGTTCAGCTCCTGGAAAAAAGGAGTAGATAGAATACTGGAGGCATACTCTAGTTTGCAAGGTACTCCAAAATACTTTGGTATTTTGCAAACAATCCGCAACAAAATAGCAAATCATGCAGATCAGTTCCTCGATTCGTACAACATGCCATTGAATTGGGAAGCGCACTTCGCAGACAAACGAGACTTGAGCACACTGGAGTACCAGCTCACCACTATGATCCAAGGTGGACACCAAACTGTTGAGGAGTTTTATCAAAGTGTTTACAAACACCTATCACTAATTTTAAACAAAGTTAGTTGCATGAATTTGAGCAGGCCAACAGAAGTGGCCATGACCAAAGCTCACAGAGATAGGGCCTTAGACACATTTGTGAGGGGTCTGCGTGGTGACTTGCCACGACTTCTAGGTATGAAAGCGCCTATAGACCTCCCACAGGCTCTGCACCTTTGTCTAAAGTTGGAAAATCAAACCTTCAGAACCAATTATGCGACTAATAAAATACAGATTTCAAATTTTAGACCGGGCCAAAAACCAACCCCAGCACCACGTTCGTTGACATTCTCCAACAAAAAGATGAAGTAAGTAGACAGAGCAAAGAACTCCTAGACGATGGCATAATCCGCCCGTCTCGTTCGCCCTACAATTCACCAGTGGGATTGTACCAGAAAAATTAGATGCCTCAGGGCAAAAAAAGTATAGGATGGTCTTCGACTTTCGAAAACTTAACAAGGTCCCAATCGCGGATAAATATCCGATACCAGATATAAACGAAATGCTAGCTCAATTGGGCAATAATAAACTTTTCTCGGTACTAGACCTTAAAAGTGGATTCCATCAAATACCTAATAGCCTTCTCTGTTAATAACGGTAAATACGAGTTTACACGACTCCCATTCGGATTAAAAAATGTACCATCCATTTTCCAGCGCGCTCTCGATGACATATTGAGAGAGCACATTGGGAAAATATGCTACATTTATATCGACGACATAATAATATTCAGTGAAGATACCGAATCCCATACAAAGAATCTAAACAAAATCTTTCGTACCCTTCAGGAACCTAGCATAAAATGTCAATTAGACAAATGCGAATTCTATAAAAACAAAGTAGAATTCCTTGGATTCATTGTGTCCGATAAGGATGTGGAAACACACACAAACAAAGTCTTAGCAATTGCTAATTATCCACAACCGAAAACGTTAAGGGACCTAAGGGCATTCCTCGGGTAGGCGGGCTACTATAGAAGATTCATAAGAGACTTCGCTAAGTTGGCTAAGCCACTTAGCTCTCTTTTAAGCGGGGAAGTTGGACGAGTGTCCAAAAAAGAATCAAAAAAGAAATTGGTTGACATGAATCAAGACGCAATCGAAGCCTTTAATAAAATAAAGAACTCATTAATATACAACGAAGTTATATTACAATTCCCCGACTTTAGTAAAGAATTTCAATAAACAATAGACGCGTCAGATTTCGCCATAGGCGCTGTATTGTCTCTAGGTGAGAGACCAATCACGTTTCTTTCCAGAACTCTCTCTAAAGCGGAAGAGAATTATGCAACCAATGAAAAAGAAATGTTAGCCATCGTATGGGCCTTAAAAGCCTTCAAAAACTACCTGTACGGTAGCGCGAAAATCAAAATTTACACAGACCATCAACCACTGACATATTCGCTCAGCAGCTGGAATGGCAATTCTAGGGTCAAAAGATGGAAAGCGTACCTGGAAGAATACGACTATGAGCTCTTGTATAAACCCGGCAAGAGCAATGTAGTGGCTGACGCTTTATCAAGAACCAGCCAGGTTAATTCAATAGCTTCCACCCAGCCGCTAAAAGCTCAGCCGAGCATCTAATTTATCATGTAGAAGCCCCTATAAATGCATTAAAAAAACAGATCCTTATCGACAAAGATAAAAAGAAGGCTAAAAATTCGACATACCATTCCCGACGTTCCACAGACACACATTCACGCAAAAGAACTACACGAACGAAGACCTAGTAAAAATACTAACAAAATGCCTCAATTCCACCGTAATAAATGGAATCATGACAACCGAAGACATCATGGGTAAAATACAGAACATCTTTAAAAATATCAAAATCCGATTCACATCCTCTCAAGTAAAGGACCTCATGACCGAGACAGAGCAGGACGAACAAATATTAAAGGAACACAATAGAGCCCGTGGCATTCAAGAAAACCAATCACAGTTGTCTGGCAAATTCTACTTCCCCAAATTGAAAGGGAAAATAACTAATATAATCAAACAATGCAGAATATGTAAAGAAAATAAATATGATAGGCATCCACCAAATCGTGAGTTAAGGGCAACGCCCATTCCAGAGTATCCCGGCCACATAATTCATGTAGATATCTATTCAACAGAAAAAAATGTAGTACTGACAGCAATAGACAAGTTTTCGAAATTCGCTCAGGCAAAAACTATAAAATCTAAGGCCATACAAGATATAAAAAACCCGCTGCATCATATCTTATTTTATTACGGCGTACCAATAGGCGTTGTAATGGATAGCGAGAAATCACTAAATTCAGAATCCATAACTTTCATGCTCCGAGATCAATTGAATATATAAATCTATAAGACCCCACCCTATAAAAGTACAGTTAACGGGCAAGTTGAGAGATTGCATTCCACCTTGTCCGAAATAATGCGATGCTTAAAAAGCAAACAAGAACAAAGAAATTTTGAAGAACTATTAGACAGAGCAGTTTACGAATACAACTACACGATACACTCAGTAACAAAAAAAGGACCACTAGATGTGTTTTTTATTTTGTGTTTTTTTGTGATTGTGTGTTTAGAGCACCATACTAAAGAACGGAAACCCCTACTGACTTACACAACCGGACAGGAAATCTTCGTTAAAAAAAACACAAGGTTGGGGTCCAAACTAACACCTCGTTATAAGAAAGACACAGTAAAAGAGGATAAGGGTACCACTATACTAACAGAGTCAGGGAAAATGCACTATGCACTATAAAAGTAACGTAAAAACACAATAAATCCCATTTTTCAGATTACTGACAACATTATTGACGCAGTCTCTGTGTTTCGTAGAAATTGCGAATTACACAGAGGCACAAACCGTAACCATCAACAAAGGATTAGGAAAATTACAAACAGCCACCACCACAATTGCCCATATAATCGACTTAAAACAAATAGAAGACGCCCTTGATCAACTGTCCCAGTATATCGAAACAGACTTGAAAACTAATATCTTATATCACACTCTACACCATTAATTAGTTAAGGCATTCACAGCATTCAAGGCATTAACAGACTCATCCGGCCGTAGGTCAGCTTGGTCTATAAATTGGATAGGGTCCGCATGGAAGTATGTGGCGGGCAGCCCTGACCACGATGACCTAGTCATGTTAGAACAGAATATTGATAACCTAATTGCAAACAATAATCAGCAGCTGATCATAAATCGTCAATTAGAACAAAGAATAAACTCTATTAGAAAAGATAGCTCATTAAGTAACGAAATAGCCATCAACTTCCAAAAACAGGTCCGTTTAATAAAGGAGGAAATTGTTAGCATTCGCCAAGCCGTTCAGTGGGCAAGATTAAATATTATAAACTCCATAATCCTAAGCGAAGAAGAATTGGCTATAATAGCAAACACTTTTAGCAAACACCCCCGAATAAGTCTAATGTTATATTAAGCTTCCCATTTCAATTGTAACGATAAACTTAAGCAAAGTAGCGATCTGACAACACCTATTGTATGTTTACAGCCTATTTGGAATTCCTTTATGTTCTGTCAGTTCCTTTAAATCTCATCGACGAAGCAGACGTGTTTAGCGCGTAATAAAACGTATACTTTATATCTATGGGCCCAGCCCCAGCCACAAGTTATACGTTGAGAGCATTTGAAGATTATAAAGAAAGTTTAAATAAAAAGCCGTGAAAAATGGCTAGTGCACATATCAGAATTGAACCGCTAAACGCGAACAATTATGATACGTGGAAGTTGCAAATGCCTGCAGTTCTTGTGAAGAACGAATTCTGGAAATACGTCGACGGAACGAAAAGTTGCCCGGATGACGATATAGAGAAAATCGCTTGGGAAAACCAAGACGCAAAAGCACGTGCAGATATTTTGTTATCAGTGAGTCCATCAGAGTTGGCCATAATTAAGAATTGTGTGACATCAAAAGAGTGCTGGTCGAGATTGCGAGAAACATTTCACTCGAAAGGTCCCGTGCGGAAAACAAGCCTTCTGAAAAGAGTAGCGTTGTCGCGAATGAACGTAGGCGACGACGTCCGTCATCACTTAAATGAGTTTTTCGACGCAGTGAAAAAACTTAAAGAAATTGGTGTTGTGATTGGCGATGATTTACTAGCGATCTTATTGTTGTACAGTTTGCCTGATTCGTACGAAACATTTAGGTGTGCAATGGAGACACGGGATGACTTACCGCACCCTGATGTATTGCGCATTAAAATTCTAGAGGAATCAGAAGCACGAAAAGCAAAGGAAGATCGTGGAGAGCAAAAAGCTATGTACGTTGAACGTCGAAAAGACAAAGATAACGGAAAAAGCGAGAAAAACGGTAACTACAAAAAGGAAACCAGAAAATGCTTTGTATGTGGTAAAGCAGGCCACATAGCGAGAGACTGCCGAAACAGAAACGGTATACCGAAAAAAGAAGAGAGAGCAACTATTGAAAGTAAACTGAGCGAAGTTCAAAGTATGTATGCAGTGAGGCAAAATGGAGGTTCATGGTGTCTAGACAGCGGATGTTCAGCACACATCAGTTCAAACAAAAGTACATTCCAAAACTTAAAGACAGTCGAAAAGACTTTGCACTTGGCTAACAACAACACAACGAGAATTGACGGCATTGGCAAAATTAGAATGACCGCAATCAATGGAAAGAAAGATAAAGAGGATATCGATCTACAAGAAGTGTTTTATGTCGAAGATTTACGTCAAAATTTATTATCCGTTTCTAAAATTACAGACCATGGCTTTGAGGTGCATTTTAGAAAAAATGAAGCAGTAATTGTTAAAAACAAAAGAGAAGTCTGGCTGACAGCGAAGAGATATGGCAACCTTTATTACTTAGACAGCGAAGAGCATAATGTAAACAAAGCAGAGGTGAGTGACGTAAATGACATAAACAAGTGGCACTACCGTTTGGGACACGTTAATGAGAACGACCTTAAAAGAATGGCCATGAGTGAAAAGGTCTACGGTATGAAGTTTGATAATAAAGCTGAATTATCAAAATGTGAAATTTGCATACGCGAAAAGCAAACAGCAAATAATCACAAAAGCACGAGCAAAGAGCGAACCAGTGAACTACTAGAGATCGTACACAGCGATGTGTGTGGCCCGATGAGAACTGAGTCAATGAATGGTTCTAAATATGTTGCAACTTTTATCGATGAACATTCCAGATATTGTGAAGTTTATTTTCTCAAACAGAAGTCAGAAGTATTTGAAGCGTTCAAAGCTTACAAAGCAAAAGCAGAAAACTTCACCAATAACAAGATTAAAGCTCTACAATCGGATAATGGCACCGAATACTGCAACAACGAGTTCAACGACTATTTGAAGAAGCATGGAATTGCGCGAAGGTTGTCTACACCACATACCCCGCAGCAAAATGGCTTAGCAGAACGGCAGAATCGCACGTTAATAGAAATGGCAAGGTGCATGATGCGGCAATCTGGGGCACCACCGTCATTTTGGGCAGAAGCGGTAAACACAGCAAGTTACATACGAAACAGATGCGTCACAAAAGGCTTAAATGGAGAGATACCATACACATACTGGACGAAAAAAATTCCAACAGTGGCACACCTGCGCATATTTGGCAGGAAAGCATATGCGATCATTAAGGGTGGCAATCGTGGCAAGTTCGAGACAAAATTTGAAGAATGTATACTGGTGGGCTGCTCAACAGAATCGAAAGCGTATCGATTATGGTTGCCGGAAAGGCGTAAGGTAATAATTAGTAATGATGTCAAGTTCTTGAATATTCCAGGGATCAAGAGTGAATACCAGGACTTCTACGACGCTGAGGTTATCGTAGACGAGGGCATCTTAATTGGCAAGTCGATTTAGCGGCAAATCCAAGTGAGAGCTCATCAAGCGAAGAAGATTCAAATGATGTGCAACAGCGGCGTGGCAGAGGGCGTCCCAAACTTTTGAGGACATGCCAAAGAGGTAGACCACGCAAAGTGTATCAGCCAGCAGTCGAAAAGGCAAGCGGCGAGAGCGTCGATGAGCTGAGTACTAACTCATCATCAAAGGGCGAATTTGAGGAATGCGAGATGGCATTCACGGCAATGGCAGGCGACCCTATTACAATCGAAGAGGCGAAAAGCTCAAGCGATGCCGAAAAGTGGATCAGAGCGATCGAAGATGAGTACATGGCGCATGTGCAGAGCGGCACATGGAAAATAGTGGAACGTCCAGCTGAGAAAAAGGTTATTGGGAGCAAAATGGTGTTTCGCACAAAAGAAGATGGCACCATACCCGGCAAGAAGAAGGCGAGGCTAGTCGCAAAAGGCTACTCGCAGAGACCTGGCGAGGATTTCCATGAGACGTACTCACCTGTAGTGCGATTTACATCAGTCAGAATGCTAGCAGCGTTGGCAGCAGAGTCTGACATGGAGGTCCATCAAATGGACGTGGTGACAGAATACCTAAACGGAGAGCTGAAAGAGAGCATCTACATGGAAGTTCCAGACGGATTGGATGATTTCATAGGCAAATTGAAATCAGGTGCAGCTATTGGTTTAAAGCAAGATCCAATTACCAAAAAGCACATGGCAGCTGGAAAAGCGTGGCGTAAGGCTTTAAGCGAGATGAAGAATCCCGTTTGTCTTCTGGAGAAAGCTTTATATGGACTACGTCAATCAGGTTTGCAATGGTACCGCAAATTAACAGAGAAGCTGCAGGAGATGGGTCTAGAGGCTACCAAGCAAGATCTATGTGTGTTCGTGAAACGGCAGGAGGAGAAAATTCTCTTAGTCATGATTTACGTTGACGATTTATTGCTGGCGTCAAATCATAAAGAGTGGCTGCATCACATGAAGAGTTCCCTTGGTGAAGCATTCGAGATGAAAGACATCGGTCCAGTGAAAACGTGCCTGGGCATAGATTTCCAACAAAACTTGGAGGAGCATCAAATCTTCATCTCACAGGAGCTGTACAGTAATACCATATTGAAGAGATTTGGTATGGCAGAATGCAAGCCTGCATTAACCCCCATAGAAGCAAAGTGTACATTGAAGCGATCCGAGTCCCCCAATGAAGAGGAGATGAAAAGGTATCCTTATCAAAACTTAATAGGAGCTTTAATGTTTCTTTCAGTTACAACAAGACCGGACATTGCTTATGCTGTGAATTTCTTGAGCCAGTTCAATTCATGTTATGAAGCGGAACATTGGAAAGCAGCAAAACGCATACTGCGATACTTAAGCGGTACAAGGCAGCATGGCCTGTTATACAAGAGAACTGGCGAGAATCTATACGGCGTAGCAGATGCAGATTGGGGTGGAAACTTAAGCGACTACTCTGGTTTAGCATTCATCATGGCTGGCGCATCCATAAGTTGGGAGGCGCGAAAACAGCGCACGGTGGCTTTGTCAAGCACAGAAGCTGAATACTTGGCAATGTCAGATGCAGTTAAAGAAGCCTTATATTTAAAGGAGCTTCTTAACATGGTGGGCCGAAAATGCGGATCCGTTGTGCTCTTTAACGACAATCAGAGCGCACAAACATTAGTAAAAGGTTTCGGCTTCCACCCACGCACGAAGCACATCGATGTGCGCCATCACTTCATACAGCAGAAGCACCGAGATGGCGACATAACCATTGAGTATATGCAAACAGAACACTTGCCAGCAGACGTCCTAACGAAGGGTCTAAGCAGCACTAAGCTTCGAGAGTGCATATCATAATTGGGCGTCACTAATATTTAATCTGCAGAACAGCTACTTTGAGGGGCGTGTTATATTAAGCTTCCCATTTGAATTGTAACGATAAACTTAAGCAAAGTAGCGATCTGGCAACACATATTGTATGTATACAGCCTATTTGGAATTCCTTTATGTTCTGTCAGTTCCTTTAAATCTCATCGACTAAGCAGACGTGTTAAGCGCGTAATAAAACTTATACTTTATATCTAACATCTAACGAGTAAAAGTACTATCCTTAAAATCATTGGAAGCACTGCACATCAATAACATCAACCGGTTGCCGGTTGCCTAAATCAGAAAGTCACACAAATATCGAAAGTCATACGAGAAGCTGCAAACTGCAGCATTCCCCAAACGAAAAGAGTGATCCCCAAAGTCAAAGTGCCATGGTGGAACGCTAACCTTCAACAGCTTAGGGACCAAAAGCAATGCTTTTTCTCGTCCTACAAAGCCAATATGAATGATACAAACCTTATCAGATACAAACAAGTGAGAAAAGTTATCTTCGGCTTGCCGAAGATGGTATACCCTTGAAAACAAACAAGTTTTCCATACAAAGACTTGTTTTCATATCGATCGTTTGTATGGCAGCTATATGATATAGAAGTCCGATCCGGACCAAACTTTTACAAATCATGTGTGGCTATATCAAATGAATAAATGTTAAATTCGGTTGCAATAGCTTGGAAAACAAAAAAGTTTCCCATACAAAGACTTGTTTTCATATCGGTCGTTTGTATGGCAGCTATATGATATAGTCCGATCCGACCGATTCTTAAACTTGATCTGCGTGCAACAAAAATAATGATCTGGTAAAAACTTCAAAAGGGTTGCGCGCCCTTTAAATTTCAAAACGCTAGCTTTAAAACTACTGTCTATTTTTTGCATAGAAACAGACGGACAGACGGACATGGCTATATCGACTCGGCTGTTGATGCTGATCAAGAATATATATACTTTGTGGGGTCGGAGATGCTTCCTTTAATGCGTTACACATTTCTGGACAAAATTATAATACCCTTTTTCAAGGGTATAAAAAGCAAACGCCCTTTTCAAAAAAGCCGTACTTTCGACCAAGCGTAACTCCCTTGAAAAATTAACTTCCAAAATCTCCCCAGTATCCTCCCCAAAAAAAGTCTGGTCCGATATAAAACGCCTAGCCGGCATCCCTCCCACACCGTTCAAATTTAACAAATCCAACTCAGGTACTCTAACTGGATCATTTAATATCGCCGAAGAGTTTGCTTCATCTTGGTCTGAATACTCTTCTGGCCAAAATTTTTCAACAGAGTATATACGAGAAAAAAATCGGTATCTTTCAGAGCCCTATCTCATCGATTCCAAATTCACATTGCTTGAAACAGAAAATACAGTAGCAAAAGCAAAAGGAAAAAGCCCTGGGGCCGACAGAGTATCATACCCTATGCTCAAAAACCTATCTCCCCACCTAAAAACAAAACTTTAAGATATCTTTAATCAACTACTAAACACTGGAAAATACCCAATTACATGGAGATCGGCTGCCATTATCCCTATCTAAAAACCAAACAAACCTCCTTCGTCTTTATCTTGGCGACGGATTTTTAAAGAGCCTTCGATCGCGTGGGGATTCATGCCGTACTTTGCAGACTCGAGCGCTGGGGCATTGATCCAAGTCTTTTTAACATAATTAAAGCCTTCATGACCGCATCGAACTCCCACATTTTACACAATGGTTCGCCACTTTCTGTGGTTTTATTTATGATAGCAATTGAATAAATAAATAACATTGTAACTCGGCATAAAGATATTTACATCTCACTATACGCAGACGACGCTATCATCTTTACAAAAATAAAAAATATTAACACAGTCAGAGAAAAAATTTTCGAAATATTGCAAGAAATTAACTTGTGGGGAGCAACCTCTGGGGTCTCTCTTACCATTGAAAAATGCCAAGTATTACATATTTGTCGGAAACAACGTTGTAACCTTTCCGATATTGACTTTAACAGCCGCTCAATAAAAGATGTAAACTTTTTAAAGATCTTGGGGATAACCTTCCACTGCAAAGTACTTTTTCAACAGCACTGTCAGATTGAAAGAAAACAACTGGAAACTAGATTTAACATTATTAAATTTCTATCATCTAAATATTCTTGCATACATATATATATAAGACTCTCATAGATATTGCGCCAGCACCTCGTGGCACATAACAAAAGCGAGAGCGTACAGTTCGGTCATCAAGGGACTTCACCACTCAACGGACCAGACTAAAATTAAAGAAGAACTAAAGAAGAAACCACTCCCGAAGCCCCACAACCCAACCAGCTTAAAACGATGCTACCCGCATGGATGGAACGATTGAGAGGATGATGGAAAAGTTGATCTCGCAGATGTTCTCGCAGATGATGCAGTTTATAGCTCCCATCCTCAACAAAAAGTAATGCAAATAAGCCTTAACATAGTTTTTTGGAACGCAAACGGCCTGCAGAGGAGCAAAGCCGAAGTAGAGCATCTCATCAAAACAGACAATATCGATGTTCTTCTAGTTTCGGAATCCCACTTTTGTCCCAGATCCTACTTTAACATTAGCGGGTACGAACTGTTACATGCCAACCATCCATCTGGCAGAGCACGCGGAGGAGCAGCTATGCTCATCAAGAGTGGCATTTAGTACACGGAACTTCCCGCGTTTCAGGAGGAATGGGCTCAGTGCGCCGTGACCAGGATTTCTAGCCCACAGGGAGATATCACCATTGGTGCGGTTTACTTCCCACCCAGACACTCAATAACCGAGACCCACCTTCAGGACTTCTTCGAGTTCCTCGGTCCTCGGTTTATAGCAGCCGGAGACTTTAACGCCAAACACTCCTGGTGGGGGTCCCGCACAAACAACCCCAAAGGCATAAAGCTCTATATGTACCTGCAGCGGAAGAGTCTGGACTGCCATTCCACTGAAGAACCCACACACTGGCCTACCGACCCGTCAAAACAGCCGGATCTGCTGGACTTCGCCGTCTCCAAGGGCATAGGACACTCTAAGATAACATGCTCAAGCTATGATAAACTGCTATCTGACCACAGCGCAGTAAACTTACTCCTAAACATCCCCGTCCTCAGAAAAATCCCGCTTAGAAGACTCACCGGAAAACACACAAATGCCCCCAAGTTTACGTTTTGGATGCTTTCCTCCCAGTACCCAGATACCCCTCTTTCCACACCAAGCAACATAGATGCGGCCATAGAAAAACTAACCAAAGAGATGCACAATGCCGCTAAGTTTGCGAATCCACCTCCACCGACTACCCCGAGAATACCTAAAAGAGACGTGCACTTGTGGTCTCCGGAAATCGCGGCCCTCGTGGCCGAAAAAAGGCGCCTCAGAAGAGTCTGGTTTTCCTCGCGCAACCCCAGGGACAAGACAGCACTTAATCGTGCCACCAAAGATTTGAAGGACAAGCTATCCATCCTACGGCAGGACTCGTTTCATAGATTCCTTATGGAGCTGGAACCTGGAGACCCGCAACACAATCTGTGGAATGTCACGAGGCACATAAAAAGACCTGTGAAGAAGATATCACCATTGCGAAAAGTGGACGGTTCCTGGTGTCGGACTGAGGTTGAAAGAGCAGAAGCCTTTGCTGATCATCTACATAGTGCATTCTCACCGTTCGACAGATGCACTGGCGAAGAGAGAGCTGCAACCATAAGGTTCATAGACAGCCCAAGTGCTCCTGGCCCGCCAATACAGCCCGTCGAACCAGAGGAGATTGCGCAGGAGATCGCCTCCCTAAAAAATGGCAAGTCACCGGGTCCTGACCGTATCGATGCAACAGCACTGAAAATGTTGCCCCTAATCTGTTCCCAAAGGCTGGCCAACATATTCAACAGCTGCCTCCGTCTAGGGTACTTCTCGAAGTGGAAGCGTGCTAAAGGAATTGTCCTCCTCAAGCCTGGAAAACCTGAAGCCAATATAGCCTCGTATCGTCCAAATAGTTTGCTGGCAATCCTCTCCAAAATACTTGAAAGAGTATTTTTGCGCAGAGTACTGCCAGTACTGGACGATCACCATGTTTGGCTTCAGACGCCTCCATGGAACACCAGACCAATGCCATCGGATTGTTGAGAGCATAATCGAGGCCCTCGAAAAGAAGGAGTACTGCTGCGCCGTTATGCTGAATGTCAAACAGGCGTTTGAGAGAGTCTGGCACCCTGGACTCCTTTTCAAAATTAAATCCCACCTTCCAAGTTCCCATTTCGCCTTCCTCACGTCGTACACCGACGGAATAGAATTCCGAGTGAGATGCGGATCATCAATCAGCACGCCTAGACCTATAAGAGCAGGAGTACCTCAAGGCAGTGTTCTTGTACACACTCTACACAGCAGACCTTCCCATCACCCCCTCCTGGAACCTCACAATAGCCACATATGCCGATGACACCGCCTTCCTAGCCTCCGCCACAGATCCCTAGGAAGCATCAGCCATCATCCAGAGACAACTGGATGATCTCGATCCATGGCTGAAACGATGGAACATCGTGGTTAACGCGGAGAAATCCTCACACACAACCTTCGCATTACGCAGGGGGGGAAACCAACTCAATGAATAACACTCCCAAATATCTAGGGCTGACCGTGGACCGCAGGCTTACATGGCGTCTACACCTGATCAACAGGCGCAACCAGGCCGACCTACGACTCAAGCACTGCGCTGGCTCCTGGTAAGAAGGTCCAAGCTCAGAGAAAAACTCAAACTACTCGTATACAAAGAAGTTCTGAAGCCAATCTGGAACTATGGGATACAGATGTGGGGCACGGCAAGCTGTTCAAACATGTACCTCCCGTAAGTCAAGGTCTCCCCCAAACCATTTAATGATTGTCCACTTGGACAGATTTTAAATACAAATTAAGAATGCTATAAAAAAAAAAAAAAAAAAACTATACAAAATTCGATCCCAAACCAGCATCAACAAAATAATTTTGGTAGCATTATTTCTAATCGCCACATTCATTACAATTGGTACCCACTCACTACGCAAGAAAAGAAAGACAGTCACCCTACAGGTTAGCCAGATTCCACTCCAAACCACTCAATTCACAAAAGAGAGGCCACACACACAGCCACCGGCACTAATCTATCACGATCCTGTTTCGCAACTCCCAATGAACGACGTCCCATATTTTTAATGATCTGCTTGAGGACAAGCAGAAACTAAGAGGGGAAGAGTTAACGTCAAAATAACTACAAAATTGCTAAGTATAAATCCATAGAATTTTATTACAAAACACCACAAGTGCCGGATGCTCGTGTTTATATTGCAACATAGTCGCGTTAACAAAAATAAGCCAAGTCTGCAGTAGCAGCGAGCCGCCCACAGTCAGCAACATGAGTAGTGGCAGCAGCAACAGCAACAGCAGCGGCAGTGGCAGCGGCAATGGCAGCAGCATAATTGTCAGCTTAGCTCAGATTAGGGTAAAATTGATTTAAGATTTTCAGTTCCAAATCAACAACAGAAGAATAAAACACGTTAAACTCCAAAAATAACCAAATTGAATTTTAACTTGCATGGCGAGGTTATCAACCCGGCGCATTTAATTTCGTTTCATAGATAAAGAAAGCAAGGAACCTTTGCGTCGGCGAAGTAGTGATCGTCGAAGACGTCCCTCTAGAAATAGATACCCATATTTATTCAAAATCATTTTGTTCCCAGTTGTCGTACCAAAAGCAAAAAGATGCCCAATAAATAACTCAGCCTTATATTAGGCAAATAAAAGTAGTCCCACAGAAACATTTCGTGTCTTTGAATCTAAACTTTTCACGTTTCTATGATCAACCACCTGAAAGTCAGAACTAAGACACCTATATCTTTGTCACACGACGTATAAAACTTCGCTGTCACTCTTTTCTTACTATAAAAAAGTACGTCAATCGTAAAGGTTGCTCTGATTTCTATACCTCCTTCACCTTCTACCGAATGAAAACACGTTTTGACACTCAAAATTGCCAACAACCAACACTCACCTGCAGTAGACCTCGAATTCCTACCAAACATTCACCTCCAGTGTAACATGAAACCCTTGATCAACGCGTACTAGGTGGAACTTCACCAACTTATCGTTGGAGACAACTCAGACTATGGGACAATGCACCAATGCACGTACCACTATAAGCTAATTTGATAGTATTCGATAGGAAATAGGTGTGGTGGTGTAAACGCATTTATGGAATATTCACTGAAGCCAACTCAACGAAATATTAAACAATTTTAAGTACTAATACACTGTGGCATTTAGTTGCAGTGTTTACATAAGTATCACCCACTTATTCCATACATAATAAATTCATTCCACACTGATCGATCACAGCTACATAGGTATATTGACGAACGCATATTTTTTTTGTTTTTTCTTTTTTTTTTTTATTAATTTTCTTTAAATTACATTCTGTTTTTTTTTTTTTTTTTTAATAACAATGAGTAATAGTTGACTAGTTTTGAAGAAAGGAAAAAAGGTAGCGGCCCTTCCCATTGCAAGGATACGCTAATACGTTAATAATTTACTAATAATTTAATTCTGTTGGAGTTCTGCGTTTTAATCTTCTCGGTTCCAACTCTCTCATCGGTATTTGTCTCAAGTTTGAGTTTTTGGTGGCTAAGTAGTTGATTTGTGTGTTTTTTGCTGCTTTTTTTAATATTTTCGTTGACTGTTTCTATGTTTAAGTCTTTATGGATATCTTCGTTTCTAATATACCATTCGGCATTTGTGATTGTTCTGAGCATTTTCGATTGCGTTCGCTGAATAAGCTGTAAGTGAGATTTACTGGCAGTTCCCCAGATTTATATTCCATACGTCCATATTGGTTTTATTATCGCCTTGTATATTACTTGTTGAGTTTTGTCTTTATTTATCTCGATACCCCATCTCTTAAACCAGGATACTGTTTGTGTCATGATTTGTTTTTATATTATAATTTTGTCCAGAAATGTGTAACGCATTAAAGGAAGCATTTCCGACCCCTTAAAGTATATATATTCTTGATCAGCATCAACAGCCGAGTCGATATAGCCATGTCCGTCTGTCCGTCTGACCGTCTGTCCGTCTGTTTCTATGCAAAAAATAGACAGTAGTTTTAAAGCTAGCGTTTTAAAATTTTTACCAGATCATTATTTTTGTTGCACGCAGATCAAGTTTAAAAATCGGTCGGATCGGACTATATCATATGGCTGTCCTACAAACGATCGATATGAAAACAAGTCTTTGTATGGAAAACTTTTTTGTTTTCCAAGCTATTGCAACCGAATTCAACATTTATTTATTTGATATAGCCATACATAATATGCGTAAGTTTGATTTGGATCGAAGAGCTATATCATATAGCTGCTATACAAACGACCGATATGAAAACAAGTCTTTGTATGGAAAACTTGTTTGTTCTCCAAGCTATTGCAACTGAATTCAACACTTATTCATTTGACATAGCCGTACATGATTTGCGAAAGTTTGATCCGGATCGGATCAGTATATCATATAGCTGCCATACAAACGACCGATATGAAAACAAGTCTTTGTATGGAAAACATTTTTGTTTTCCAAACTATTGCAACCGAATTCAACATTTATTTATTTGACATAGCCATACATGATTTGTGTAAGTTTGATTCGGATCGAAGCGCTATATCATATAGCTGCCATACAAACGACCGATATGAAAACAAGTCTTTGTACGGAAAACTTTTTTGTTTTCCAAGCTATTGCAACCGAATTCAACGCTTATTCATTTGACATAGATATACATGATTTGTGAAAGTTTGATTCGGATCGGATGACTATATCATATAGCTGCCATACAAACGACCGATATGAAATAAGTCTTTGTATGGAAAACTTGTTTGTTTTCAAGGGTATACCATCTTCGGCAAGCCGAAGATAACTTTTCTCACTTGCTTTTTAATTTGTTTTATGTGGGATTTAATTTCTGCCTTTGTTATAGTTTTAATTGCACAATTTGAGTTGGTGATTTGTGTTGGAAGCTCAGCGTTGCCGTTGTCCATGTCATTGGTAAATGATGTTTTAAAGTGTTCTGCAAGAGTGTCTGCTTTTTCTTTGTTTGAATTTCGTTTTCCAGCGCACAAGTTGGGTCTTTGGTGCAGTAATTTTTGGTATGTCCATATTTTTGGCAGTTTGTACATTGGGGAAGTGTTCGCTTTGGTCGCGGTGGCTTAAAAATTACTTTGCAATGAAGAAGGTGCTCAATTTTATAAATGTCTTTATTATTGTCTTTCATTTTGAGTTCAATAGAGAATAGAGGCAATGGTTGTTTGGAGTCGTAGCGCTGGATGTTGTGTAAATTTATAACTTCATGCCCTTGCTGAGCTAGTTCATTTATAATATCGTCTTTGTCTGTAGCATGATGGACGTTACGAAGGATTACCTTAAACCCTCTCTGGTCTTTTGGTCTGAAGGTGTAGTATTTGGTCGATTTATCTTTTAATAGTCCTAATATGTTGTGATAGTGAGTAGTTTCTAGTGGCTGTATTTTTATTTCATTAGTTGACAGTGCTTTTAGTTCATATCGTGTTTCTACCAATGAATTTAAAGCAGTAGTTAATGCGTATATGTTGTCAACATTTTGAACATATATGGGGGGGGTTTGCTTTTTTGTGCTCAATTTGCATTTGCGTATTTATAGTTGCACTTGTCCCATTGTCAGTTTGGTTTTCGTCTTCATCATCTTGTGCTAATAACTCAAAGCGAACGCATATAACATTCTCTTTCTGTTCAGCGATTTATATAAGATATACATAATGAAGGCGATTCGCTGTTGGAGTCTCCCGAAGCGAATCTACGCGTCAAAATATATATTTTTTTTTTCAGCATTATATTTATATCACATTCAAATTTAAATTAACAGAAATACAAAGGTTAGTTGATTCGTCAGTTAATGCTGCTGCAGTTTTTAAAAAACAAACATTATTACATTTTTTTATTACAATTTAATCATACAGGTAATTCTCTCAATTATCTCGGAACAGGACGGTTGCACAGGATCGTTAGGTTATCGTAGTCAAAAACTTAACATATACATACATACAGTCACAGCTTAGGCCTATCACTAAATTGTTTTTAAGCAGGTCCGACTCCAGGCCGGTTGGCAGATGGCCAACTCCGGACCGATGCTGTTTCGCGCACAGCTCGTAGTCCTCGTCGCTGTCGTACTCGTTGCTGTAGGGACAGTGGCGCAAGCCATCGGAGGCCAGCTGTTTAGAGATGCACAGGAGGGGTTCATCTCCGATCCTCAGGCACTGGTGCTTGCCACCATCCTTGTACTGCTCGCCCTTGCGCAGCACGGTGACCATCAGCTTGGAGCGCAGGGCATGCAGGCCATGCTCCTAGACGATCCTGACGTGGCCGTGAAAGGGACGCACTGGATCCTCCATCTCCGAGGCGGTGTTCTCCAACAGGCAGGGATCCACTCGCCACTGCGGCGTGTGCGGGTCCAGGGAGCTAAAAATATTTAAGGAGCAGGTACGTCCCAGCCGGACCCCGGGATCGTTGAATTGATTCGCTCCAAGAGTGCGGTGGACTCCTCATCCGCCTTGGCTGTCCGGCGGAGCTTTGAGGAATTCTCAGCCGAGGCTGACATTATATTGGTGGCCGGACTGGTGGTGACAGCTTTCGGAGGCTGGTTGTGCCGCAGCTTGGGCAGGATCTATGAAGCCGTAGTTGGGGGGAGCGCTCAGGATCCTGAAGCAGGATGTGTGCTGCAATGATGAGACTAGATTCTTTTCCATCGCTCTCGATGAAGTGCTCGTGCTGGGCACTGCACAGTGGCTTGAAAGTGGGATGTGACAGCAGCCCCCCAAAGGAGACCGCTGCACTCTGGACGATGGCGGCGCTGGCGACCAAGAGCGTGATCCACGCCCACGCGCTGTAAATGTGCAGAATATGATGGCTGCCAGTGATGGCGCCGGCGCCGGCACCGCAGTTGCTGCGTCGCTGCGGCTCCTGTTGACTTCTGGCCGAGCAGCGGACGCAGGACACCATTTTAGTCTGGTTTTTTTTGGGTTTATAGGTATTTTATGGTTTTTATATTTTATGTTTATTTTGTTTTATTTATTTATTTTACAATATTTCAAAATGATCTGCTGAATATACGAGGGCGGGTCAATAAGTCCGTGACTTTTTGAATTTCCCGCCTCTTAATTGAAATGGTAGCACTGCTCCCGTCAACAGTCATCTGTCAGTTGACTCTTGTCAAAAATTGAACAAGCTGCGACATTTAGTTTGTTTTTGACAGCCGTTAATATCAGACTACCGCGTTGACTGAGAAGAAAATGGAAAAAAGTGAATTTCGTGTGCTCATTAAGCATTATTTTTTGAGGAAAAAATCCATTACGCAAACCAAGGCCAAGCTTGATAAATATTATGGAGACTCTGCACCATCCATTTCCATGGTAAAAAAGTGGTTTACTGAATTCCGATGTGGCCGTACAGGCACGGAAGATGCCGAACGTTCTGGACGCCCAGTTGAGGTTTCCACATCCGAAACAATTGAAAAAATCCACGATATGGTTTTAGCCGATCGGCGATTAAAAGTGAGAGAGATTGTGGAAGCCGCAGTCATAACAGTGGGTTTCTCGAGGTGAATCGGCGCCAAAGAAGGCAAAGGTGGGTTTGTCAGCCAATAAAGTCATGGCGACTATTTTTTGGGATGCACGCTGTATTATCCACATTAGGTAGTCAATTAGGTAGTCAAAAATGAAAAACAATCAATGGTGAATATTACAGCAACTTATTGGGTCGATTCGATGAGGCATTGAAAAAAAAACGACCGCACTTGGCCAAGAAAAAAGTTCTTTTCCACCAGGACAATGCACGGGTGCACACATGTGCAGTTTCCATGGCAAAATTCCATGAAATGGGCTACGAATTGCTCCCTCATCCGGCCTATTCACCCGATCTAGCATCCCAAACTTGAAGAAATGGCTCGGCGGAAAGAGATTTGCCTCCAATGACGAAGTCATCTCACAAACAAATGCCTATTTTGAAGACCTCGACAAATCATATTTTTTGGAAGGGATAAGAAAATTGGAGAAACGTTGGGCTAAGTGTATAGAGCTCAAAGGAGACTACGTTGAAAAATAAAATAACTTTTTATCTAAAAACCTGTATTTCATTCAAATAGTCACGGACTTATTGACCCGCCCTCGTAGTTTAATTGGTTACTAGGAGGTTAATAGGAGTTAAATATTTTAGGTTTGTCGACGTTAAGGGACAGTTCAGGGGATAATATATGGGATATAAGCATATGTAGAAGCATAACCCCATCATAGGCTCGACGCTTCTTCAGCTGAGGTAGGTTTAACAATTTAAACATGCAACGATATGGCAAGGCAGGCGTCTGATAAATTTAAAATTAAATGACGCCTATGCCTAAAATTAAATTTTAACACAAATTATTTGAAAGTAGCGGCATTAAGTTTAATGGAGAGTGTACAGTGTCATCTGGTAAAAAGCTGGATACAAAGATGGACAACCGAGCGCAACAGATCTAAGCATAAGTCGCATAGTTGGAGACGAAGAAGCTCAACAAAAAAAAGCGAGTTAAAGAGCGGTGAGCAAATTACGATCACAGACAAAACCAAGGGATTATTTTGACAGCTTATAAGTTTTCAATTATATATTAAACCAAACTATATAATTTAATGAAAAAAACAAGTAAGGTAGCAGCAGTCGAGTTTCCCGATTGCAAACTACCCTGTACCCTTAAACATGCTTACAATTTATTTATTAATATCAATAAATAAATGAAACAATATTCTACCATATTAGAAAAGAGTACCATAACAATATAAATTTGGTATGATTTTGGTAATGAAAATAAGTTTCGTGTGTCATAAAGCCATACACATTTCGCTGTCAACGTCGCAGTCGGCGTCGCGCAATGCGTGTTTTGCTGCGCTTCTGCTTCCCTTGCCATAGATTTTGCATGTCCGATCCGATTTGGTTCAAATTTAAAAAATAAAGCTTTTATAAGCAAAAAAGCATATGCCGAATTGCATAGCATTAGGTAAGCATTGTGGGCGTGGCAGTTGTTTGCGGTTTCCGGGGAGCGGGGGGTGATATCAAAATAAAACAACAAACTTGTACTGCGTATGGTAATTACCTATCCAACGAAATATGGCACATGTCTGTAGCTTTTGCAGTTTCTGAGATCTAGGCGTTGATACGGACACACAGACGGACAGACGGACAGACGGACAGACGGACGGACGGACGGCCAGACGGCCAGACGGACATGGCTATATCGACTCGGCTGTTGATGCTGATCAAAAATATATATACTTTATGGGGTCGGAGATGGTTCCATCTGCCTGTTACATATATTTGCACCATATTATGATACCCATTTACCCATTTTTAATGGGTACAGGGTATAATAACCAGGGCCGGAGAAACACTTCTGAGTGGGGTGAGGAGCTCTGAAATTTTTTATGCCCCCTCCCGCCCTTTACAACATCATTCAAAATCATGTACATTGTATCTAACTTTTTTCGGGTGATGAATTCCTCACCCGCTCAGATTTCGCATGAGGAGTGTTCCTTACCTTCACCTAGACCTTCCGCCGGCCCTGATAATAACCTTTATTTGGAGAGAACTCGAAGGGAGTCTGTCATGGAGCTTAAACAATACATGGCGACCCTAACAGAACGATGATTGCTGGACGTCATAAGGGCGTTTTATACAACAAGTACCTAGGAGCTGGAATCAAAGAATGACTAGACTGAAGGGGCAGCGTAGTCTCTTCTCTTTTTTCTCTTTTTGTGAAACTAACAATAATTATTCAAATCTTATTATATAACTTAGATTATTAACAATGTAGAGTAATTTTATTAGTTAGAGACGGCCCTAGGATTTCTTTGCTGGGCTGGAGAATATTTGCGCTTCAGTCGGCTCTGACTGCAGACTCACGTAAGCGACTTCGCGAGAGGATTTTCGTGTGCCGTAAGTTTTGTTTGGTTTTTACTTTTTTTAATCTGGATTTCCACGTTGACAAGATTTATGTGGAGGTCTCTGTGGATCCTTACGCTACGTAGGTACCATGGTGCCCCAGTGATAGTTCGCAGAATGGTTGACTGAGCTCGCTGTATATTTCAATGTTGGTTTTTAAAGCGTTTCCCCACTGTTCACAGCCGTATGTCCAGATGGGTTTCAGCACGGTATTGTTGAGAAGTACTTTGTATTCATGACTTAGGGGAGAGTTTCAGTTTATAAGCCAATATGTCGCTGCCATCTTGCCACTATTTTAAGATGGCACGCAAGTTGTTCTGTTTCCTTTGCTGGGTCAATCTAGAGACTAAGTATTGCGGTGTCGTCAGCAAATGTAGAGGTTGGGAGCTGATGGTTTGTAGGCATGTTTGTTATGTATAGTGTGTACAGAACGGGGCCCAGCACACTGCTTTGGGGGACTCAGGCATTGATAATGCGGTCATGTGAACTCGAACTGTTACACCTGGTTGAGATCACTCTTTTAAAGAGATATGATTCGAGCATTTTGTGTGTGTTCTGGGGAAACACAGAAAGGGTTCTTTTTGCTGGTGGGTGAAAGTTGGTTGAGTTATAGATGCTGGGCGTTTGTTTCCTCAAGCTTAAGTGCCCTGGTTAGTCTACGTGTAGATATTTTTAGTTGTTCTTTAGCCTTAGGGATCTGTGATTCTGCCATTCTCTTCTTAGTTTTCGTTTTTCAAGTACATATCAAATCACACAAACAATTATCAAAACTTGCACCCGCAGAGTGATGAAAGAGCGCGATCTTGCTCTCCAGCATTGGAGAGACCCAACAATTACTCTCAGCAACGAAGACCTGAATGCGCGCCAAATTTACCCGCGCGTATACCAACAACAACTTCCGCGATACAAATGAACACACACTCAACTCCGCCGCTCACAGCAGGTACGCTCTCAACTCTCCCACTCTCAACTCTTCCGCTCTCAACAACCTCAGACACAAATACCACAACTACAGCAACTATAGCAACTACAACCACAGTCTGCTATGCTTCAATGCCGATACGCTCTTCCTCAGCGAATACTAAAACACCCACAACCTCAATACCCGCTCCAACAACAATAAACAAAACTCAATCCTCTCTCCCAAACAAACAAAACTTAAAACGTCACCGAGAAAACCAGTCTCCAAACGGTTCCAAAGATCTTTTAAATGGAAACAAGAAACAGAAGAATAAAACTCAAACCGCAACTCAAAAAACTCTCAAAGAGTACTGGCTAGCCGAGCCAAACTCAAGCAACCGCTTTGAGTTACTAGCACAAGATGATGAAGACGAAAACCAAGCTGACAATGGGACAAATGCAACGATAAATACGCAAATGCAAATTGAGCACAAAAAAGCAAAACCCCCCATATATGTTCAAAATGTTGAAAACATTTACGCTCTAACTACTGCTTTAAATTCATTAAAAGAAACACGATATGAACTTAAAGCACTGTCAACTAATGAAATAAAAATACAGCCACTAGAAACTACTCACTACCACAACATATTAGGACTATTAAAAGATAAATCGACCAAATACTACACCTTCAGACCAAAAGACCAGAGAGGATTTAAGGTAATCCTTCGTAATGTCCATCACGCTACAGACAAAGACGATATTATAAATGAACTAGCTCAGCAAGGGCATGAAGTTATAAATTTACACAATATCCAGCGCTACGACTCCAAACAACCATTGCCTCTATTCTCTATCGAACTTAAAATGAAAGAAAATAATAAAGACATCTATAAAATTGAACACCTTCTTCACTGCAAAGTAATTTTCGAGCCACCGCGACCAAAGCGAACACTTCCCCAATGTACAAACTGCCAAAAATATGGACATACCAAAAACTACTGCACCAAAGACCCAACTTGTGTAAAGTGCGCTGGAAAACACAGCTCCTCATCGTGTACCATAAATACAAGATCGGACCGAACAAGTATTAAATGTGCATTATGCAGTGAAAACCACACTGCAAACTACAAAGGTTGTATGGTGTACAAAGCACTGCAAATCCAAAAATACCCACCTCTCCGGAAGAAAGAAATACCGGTAACAGAAACAAATCAAACGACACAATACAGTACAACAAATAACGCAGCAATCTTAAAGACGCCAGCTATATCCTATGCCGAAGTCTTAAACAGAAACCAAGTAACTAGCCATCAAACCAACTCAGCAATCCAAACTGCTAGTGTACCTGATATACAGCCTGCTCCAACTCAATTAAGCCAAACCGCACAAAATGATTTTGACGAACTAAAACAATTGATGAAACAATTAATAGCCCAAATGACAACTATGATGAACATTGTCACGCTCCTAGTATCTAAACTTGACAAATAAACACCTAACAATCGCCATCTGGAATGCTAACGGACTTTCACGCCATTTACTTGAACTGAAAACATTCTTAAATGAAAAGCTAATTGACGTCATGCTTATTTCTGAAACTCACTCAACTGAGAAAACCTATATAAACATACCTGACTATAATATATTCTCTACTAATCACCCGGACGGTAAGGCCCATGGTGGTACTGCAGTAATAATTAAAAAAAGCATAAAGTGCATAGAGCTCGATGGATTCAAAAAGGACTACATACAGGCTACTACTATATCGACCTCAGACACAACGGGTCCAATAAATATATCTGCAGTTTATTGCCCACCCAAATTTAACAATACAAAAGACCAATACCTCGATTTTCTAAACTCACTGGGAAATCGGTATTTGGCAGGAGGTGACTATAATGCCAAACACATAACATGGGGGTCCAGACTTACCACTGCAAAGGGAAGACAATTGTATGAAGCAATAAGAAGCAATAATAGCCGTGCCTTAAGCACAGGCGAGCCGACTTACTGGCCAACTGACATAAACAAACTACCGGACTTAATTGACTTCTGCATTACAAAAAATATAACTTGCGATAACCTAACAATAAAATCATGCCTAGACCTCTCCTCCGACCATTCCCCAATATTAATTACGTTACATGGTGGGGTAGAAGAAAACAACAATGACCCCCTTTATTTAACCACAAAACAAACTGGAATATGTTTCGCGAGATTTTGGAACAGAACATGGAAATAAATATCTCTCTAAAGACTAACAACGAACTGGACTCCGCAATAGCATATTTAAATGACAACATCATATATGCAGCAACGCAAGCGACACCATCTATAAAAATGACTGCATTAAAGAAAACTCCCGCCTTTATTAAAGACAAAATCAGAAAAAAGCGTAACCTTAGGAAGATATGGCAAACGACTAGGCATCCAGAAGATAAAAACAAACTTAATAGAGCAACAGACGAGCTCAAGAGAATTCTCAGGGCAGACAAAGATAACCGGCTACAATACTACCTTAGCAACCTCGGAACCTCCTTATCTACTAATTATTCTCTGTGGAAAGCGACCAAAAAATTGACAAACTCAACTATACACAAGCCGCCTATAAAAAGAAACAACAACACATGGGCGAGATCAAACAAAGAAAAAGCAGACACTCTTGCGGAACACTTTAAAACATCATTTACCAATGACATGGACAACGGCAACGCTGAGCTTCCAACACAAATCACCAACCCAAATTGTGCAATTAAAACTATAACAAAGGCAGAAATTAAATCTCACATAAAACAAATTAAAAACAAGAAAGCCCCCGGATATGACTTAATCGGAGGAAAAATTCTGAAAGAACTACCAGACGCCATAATCACCTATATTAGAAACCTGTTTAACGGAATCATTCGACTACAATACTTCCCCATAACTTGGAAGGTAGGCCAAATTAAAGCAATTCCAAAACCAAATAAAAACGCCAATACTGTAAGTTCGTACAGACCAATCACTTTATTACCTGTCCTCTCAAAAGTATTTGAAAAAGTCCTATTAAATAGAATCGAGCCAACCCTGACACAAAAAAATATAATACCTCCGCACCAATTCGGCTTTCGGAAGCAGCACTCGACCGTCCAACAGGTCCATCGAGTGATTAATAAAATAACAGAGGATTTTGACAAAAGAAGTTTTGCTATGCTGTGTACCTGGACATTGCTAAAGCATTTGACAAGGTATGGCACAAAGGACTGCTGCATAAGCTAAGAAATATACTACCAGACAACTTATATACCATCCTACAAAGCTACATAACGGACAGATATTTCTATATCAAATATGACAATGAATGCTCAGACGTTATGCCAGTGACAGCGGGTGTACCCCAAGGTAGTGTGCTTGGACCCATCTTATACCTGATTTACACCTCCGATATTCCAGCGCCAACTATCCCTGGATCAATGATTGCTACGTTCGCAGATGATACTGTATTAATGTCGTCAAGCGAGTGTGAAAAAACAGCTGCAAGTACCTTACAACAAATCATGACACAAACAGTATCCTGGTTCGAGAGATGGGGCATCGAGATAAATAAAGACAAAACTCAACAAGTAATATACACAAAACGACAACCCAAAAACCTCGCTATTAAAATCAACGACAATCAAATATTGCTACGCCCATATGCCAAGTACCTTGGACTAACCATTGACGCAAAACTGACATGGAAGCAGCACATCCTAAACAAACGAAATGAAATAAAATACAAATTTCGACAACTAAACTGGCTAATAGGAAAACACTCAAAACTAAAATTACATTACAAAATAGCAATATACAAGGCGATAATAAAACCAATATGGACGTATGGAATAGAAATCTGGGGAACTGCAAGTAAATCTCACTTACAGCAAATTCAACGAACACAATCGAAAATGCTCAGAACAATGACAAATGCCGAATGGTATATTAGAAATGAAGATATCCATAAAGACCTAAACATAGAGACAGTCAACGAAACTATTAAAAAAAGCAGCAAAAACACACAAATCAACTACTAAACCACCAAAACCCAAACCTGAGACAAATACCGATGAGAGAGCTGGAACCGAGAAGATTAAAACGAAAAACTCCAACAGAATTAAATTATTAGTAATTATTAGTTAACTATTAAAGTATTAGCGTATCCTTGCAATGGGAAGGGCCGCTACCTTTCTTTTCCATTTCTTCAACCATTACTCATTGTTATTCTTTAAGAAACAGAATGTAATTTAAAGGAAATTAATAAAAAAAAAAAAAAAAAAAAAAAAAGTACAAGCTGCTCGATTTCTCGATTTGTCTTGCAATAAGCAATAAGCAATCTTGCAATTAATACCAGGTTAAAAAGTAACTTTCCCAATTATTTTTCAAGTGTACAGCATGGTTTAATAATGTATTATCATACATCATTAAAAAGGTCAATTCTTTGTCTATTTTTCAACAAATTCACCTTGTCTATCAATAAATTCTTTGAGCCTCTTAATCCAGTTTTGGTAGCTCGTCGCGAAGAACTCCTCCGCCAGCCCGTTAAGTAATTTGACAGCGGTTTTTACTTTGTCGTCAGCCAGCGTGCGCACACCTTCGTGTACCCTCATTTTTCTATCATAATGTTATAAAGGGTTCTGGCATACATCTGGAATACGTAAAGCGATATCCTCGATCGTCATCCGGCGATCTTCGCGAACAACTTCATCAATTTTTGCAACAATGTCGTCCGAGATCGACGGCTGTCCGCTTCGCTCTGCGTCGTGAACGTTTTTTTGGCATTCGCTAAATTTTCTACACCACAAACGGACTTGTTGAACAGACATGCAGTTTTCTCCATGTACTATAGTCAATTCTCGATGAATGTTCACAGGTTTCATCGATATCGCATGGAAAAAACGTATAACAGAGCGGATTTTGCACTTGGCGGCTAGAGCGATCAGATGATCCATCTCGAATGACTGTGAATCCGGCACTGAGCGTCACAGAGACTTGCTCAGGGCACGTATAGAGAGTGGGGGGACTAAGCTACAGGCTAAGTTGCCAAATGTTCCGAAGCTATCGCAGTGGGAAAGTTACCTTTTACATACCCCACGTAGTACAAAAATGAATAACAGAAAAAATAACATCGGCTTGTCCGAACCCAAGATTGCAAAGGCCCGCTTGCTATCGCCTTTTCCGAATGCACCTGCCAACTTCTACAAGCAGATCCAGCAGCAGCATCAGCGGCATCACCAACACCATCAAAACGAAGCCCGAATGTCTACGCAAGGCCAGTGCCAGAACCCCCAAGTAAATATGCCACTAATGGTATAGAAGCAGAATAGAATAGAATAATATATAATTAATGGTGTTTAATTGTTTAATGAAATTAGGGGAGAAAACTAAACATGTGACTAGACTTAAAAGCAATTCTAAATAAATGGATTGCATTAAATTAGGTCCCCAGTGAACTGAGGACAGTTTTCGATAAATCTTTCAAGTGCCTACATAAAAGGCATCCTATATCAAATGACACAAAACTAAAATATATGCGAATTTTAATATAGACGTAAGGAAATATTTTCAATGGTTTGCCAAAGACAAGAACATCCTAATGGAATTGAATGGTTTACAAACTTAATGTGTCTAAATAGACATAATTTGAAAGTATTTATTCAAAAAACGTGTATACATGGATAGAGTTCAGTGAATGACAATAAGTATGGTATAACACAAGCTGTTAAGACCATGAGTAAAAACTGCACAATCGTTAAGGTGAAACGAATCATACAAACAAACACATTTAGAACAATATGGATGATGCCAAATCAAAATAGACAGTTCATTATAGTATTATACAATAAATGAAATAACAGCGGTAGTAATCGCAATACAGGTGGAAACAACCGTGGTGGTTACAATTATCGTAGTGGTTACAATAATCGTGGCGGGTACAAACGCAATAACTCTAATGGTTATAATGGAAATTTTAACTATAGCAACTAATACAGGCCATAGGAACTCAAATCAAAAAACAAACAGTAACGTCAGAATAACTTTGAACAGTTTCAGAAACTCTCAACACTCGTTTTTTTAGTAGATACTTGCGCAGGGTTTTCCAAATCAAAAACCCACGACAATTATATAACCCCTCATAGTTTTTATTTGGTCGATCTTTATAGATAGCATTTACCAATAGCATGTGATGGATTGTGATTTATAAAAAAATTCAGATATCAGTTATATTTTAAACCAATAGAAAATTTACTTATAATTATATCAATTAATTTAAAATTACGACTTAATTCCCAATCAACAGCAATTAATTAGTCAATATAAATGAATCATTTTCAAGCAAACCTTTACTTGGACGATCTTATAATCATTAGTTGCTCAGAAATGCATATATTAAAAAACTTGGTGCGGATAACGCTAGACGATTCGTTCCATTCTGTAACTATTTAAGACGTTTTATTAAACAATTTGCCGAATATTCACGGCACAGAACTAGACTATGCAATGTTTCATTCGAGTGGACAGATGACTGTCAAAACGCTTTCGTGTATTTAAATATGAACTCATAGAAAAAACTCTCCTACTATACGCAGATTTCAGTAAAGAAGATTTCATAACAATAGCTGCAAGTAAGCAAGTGTATTCTCATTTAAAACCACAATGGCCACCAACTTCTATCCCTCTCTTACCAACAAATTTAACTCTTAGGTACATTGATTTAATGCTATAATTAAATAATTATAAACAAAATTCTTTATTGACTTTTTTCAAATTCGACGAGCCCTGCCACGTCGACCCCATGAAAATCTATACCACCCAACACATGGAGTGTCCATCGAAACCCCTACTGGTATCAATCTAAAGTCTCGTACTGTAGTTAATAAAACTCGTTGCTTTTGTTGCTGACTTTCAGAGACAGCATCTTAATTTATACATTTCACTGGTCCGATATCTGGGAATGCACCGATGTAAGTATAGCATGAGAAAAATTTCATAAAACTTTACACGCACGTATTTTTTTCTATTCCGTGCCATGGATATATGCGTCAGCTTTAAATGATCCGCCTTGGATTATAAGGCACCGAACAAACTCAAAGAATATTAAAAAATATATTTTTATAGAATCGTATTTATATATTTATTTCCTCAACATATTTCCCTCAACGTTAAACTTTATGCACGTCGGCCTATTATCGCTCCGTAATTTTGAACGTTTCCCGAACGAACTAGCAACCTATTATCAGCTCCGAACTGATTTAATCAACCTTCTGTATCGCGAAGTGGTCCACAAACTGAAGAACACCTCGCTCTCTATCGCACTCATCGGATTGACGCTGCTCCTGCTGTTCGCCGAAATCGCTCCCACGCTATCGTCGCTGGATCACTCTCTTCATTGTACATTCGCTAGACCATTCTGTTTTTGAGCGCATTCTCTCTTTCATTACCAAAAATGTTATTGGTTTGTACCTCAGAGAGATGCGAATTTGGAGGAGCTATTACCGGCGACACCTATCTAACTTGCTGGCTATGCGACAATTGCTCGCACATAAAAATGCGCTGGTGTCGGTCATTATGGCCGACTTGGTGATCTCTTGGGCACAGGCATCGGTTTGACATGGTCCTGTTTGGCTTGTCGAGAGATTAAAGGCGAGATGCGCACATTTATGCGGCAAACTCGAAACGGTTTCCGGGAGGTTCGGAAACAATTTGCCACATTAAATGAGCAGTTTCTAAACTTCGAATCTCTATTTCTGGGCCTTAAACTATTAAGCGAATCACCACGCCGGAAAATTCCTAAAAATAACCAGAATATGAATATATGTACCACTCCAGCCACACATTTGCCAGTAACCAATGTCATGGTTGATGCTCCTGGCGAACAGCCACCCATCCTAGCTATTCATAAACCTGGTCTTCCCCCTGCAAAAGTTGATACGCCGGAACCTGTCAGTAGGAATCTCCCACCTGGTCCCATGCTTGACAAATCGTCAATAGTCATATCACCAAGCCAGCCTGCTGCTCCATCACTACGCCTGCCTGCCGCCGCACCTACCCGCCTACCCGCCTACTGAAACGCGATCTTCTGGACTTACGCTGAGAGCTGTGGCTCCCCGCAAATCCATCTTTGTATCGCGGCTTATGCCTGATGCCTCTGCAGATGACGTTACTGGTCATCTTGCAAACAATCTAAATATAGTTCCCTCGGAACTTTTTGTGACCAAATTTAATTTTAAACATAAACGTAGCATATCGTCATCAAAATAACTTCACCAGATGCAGATGCTAAACCCTGCTACCTGGCCCGAGCACAGTATTATTCATGAAATCTTGACCAGAGATTCTCAAGGTTGCAGTCCTGTTGCTATTTCAAAAAACTGAGCAACATGATATTTTTTGGTTGCTACCAAAACGTTCGAAGTATTCTTGGTAAACTGAACCTCTACTTTACTAACGGCGCTTCCTTTGACTTTGATGCTATTGTGCTAACAGAAACCTGGCTAAACTCCTCTGTCATAGACATTTAAATTGTTGTGTTGAATTACACTGTCTTTCGGGAAGATCGACCAACCTTTGGAGGTGGCGTTCTCATTGCCGTAAACAACATCTACCCATTGGAACGTATCACTATTACTAATCCTTTCGGAATTGAATTTTTAGCCGTTCAAATTCATTCCGATTCCTTTAACCTTTTCATTACTTGTTCCTTCATTCTTCCTCTGTGTGACGCAATCATTTATATGCACCACTTAACTGCCATTAAATCAGTTTTTTCTCTGTTAAATGATTCTGATCTTATTCTAGGTATGGGTGATTTCAATTTGCCCCTCATTTCATGGATCAACTTGGACGATGATAACACGCTGTTACCCACTAACCAAAATGACTTCCTTGATGGCTAAGCCGACTCTGCCGTTTTCCAACTTAACCCTCTCGTGGCAGGTCGCTTAACCTCATTTTCTCAAATACTACCTCCTCTGCCACAATAGTAAGGTCTTCTCCCTTATATACTCCATGGGACATACACCATCCAACACTCTTAGTTTCGCTAGTTATTGACTCTCCTGAGGTCTCCCCCAGTAATAGCGCGCAGTCTCGTCAAAAGTGCTTTAAAATAACCGACTATTGTGATCTTAGAAATAATTTGGCTAATAGTGACAGGAGTTATCTTTCCAATTTCAGCAATATCGATGATGCTACCGACACCTTTTATGAAGTTATTTATAGCGTCTTAATAAATCTGTCCCTGAAACATTGAATCCATCAACGTCAAACCCTCCATGGTTTATTAAGCACCTCTCTCTCCTTAAAAATAAGAAATCTAGAGCTTACAAAAAGTCTTTAAGGTCATGTTACATTTTTCAAACTACCTTCTAATCCGCAACCAGTTTGTTAACCTTAACAATCAACTATATAAAAATTATATTTCTAAATGCAAACTCAATTTTCGAAATGATTCAAGCTCTTTTTACTCTTTTGTAAACTCTTAACGTAAATCCAATCTTTTCCCCCCTTCCCTATCATATAATAATAGTTCCGACTCTTCACATCTCGGTATTACTAATCTTTTTGCGTCATTTTTTCAATCAACCTACTTATCTGATTCATTTAATCCCATCTCTAATTATCCATATCGTTTACCCTACATAATCAACATATTATATATCATATATCACGATATGTTTACGGCTCTTTCATCATTCAAAATCTCATTTTCACCAGGCCCAGACAAAGTACCTAGGTGCATCCTCAGAAGGTGCTCCGATCTTCTTTACCTCTCACTATACTATTTAACGTATCCTTGGAGCTAACATCTCTACCTAAGTTACCAATTCATAAAAAAGGCTCTAAGGCTTCCATTGAGAACTACCGTGGCATTGCTAAGCTTTCTGCGATTCCCAAGCTTCTTGAGAAACTCATTACATCGCAGCTGCAACATGCATGCAAGAGCATAATCTCACCAGCGCAGCATGGTTTTGTCAACAACTAATCTTTTTTTTTTTTTTTCTATAACTATTTATTGAGGCATAAAGGGTATCAGGTTAAAACCCCTTTGTGACCTTGGCATCTATTAATACTGCCCGAGAGGCTCGCCGGCTAAGTGTGCTTAGCGTTACCATTATTACTAAATTTAAACTTACAAACTAACAATATTTACAAAATTTAAAAACAAAAAATATAAAAGAAAGAAAGACGATGGGGAGTATATCGTTTGGCTTATCATCATCTTGCTGTGCGTCTTGTTGGCAGCCGGTCAATTAGGTCCCTAGGGAGTCGCCTGTTGAGCCTCCTTTGTGGGCGAGGTCTGCACGAGGTCTAGACCCTTAGCGAGTCGGTTGCGATGGCGCTCCAGTCGGTCGTTGTAGCGGTTGGAGTGAAAATTTATGGTCTTAAAGATCGTGAGCAGCTTTAGGTCACTGTGGAGGGTAGTGTTCCTCACATACCACTCGCAGCCAGTGATCGTCCTCGCCATCTTATTTTGGATGCTCCGGATTCTGCGGATCTGGCTGTCACACGCCAGGCCCAACAACTAATCTACTTAAATTTTCGTCAATAATCAACTTCCGATACAGAAAACAAGCCGAAAAATATACGCGACAATACTATCTCGATCAACAATGAAGCGCCCGAAAATAGCAACAGATTCGCTTTGCTGGCAGATACCAACGAGGACGTGCCACTGAAATCCATCGATAAGGAACCAAAGAAAATAAAGCCTCCCCCAATTTACATCCGCGAGAAGAGCACAAACGGTTTGGTAAATTCTTTAATTGGCCTTATTGGAAAAGATAGCTTTTATATAATACCCCTCATAAGAGGTACTATTAATGAAATCAAACTTCAAACGAAAACGGAAGAAACTACAGAAAAG
This sequence comes from Drosophila ercepeae, assembly GCA_018150545.1. Taxonomy (NCBI): domain Eukaryota; kingdom Metazoa; phylum Arthropoda; class Insecta; order Diptera; family Drosophilidae; genus Drosophila; species Drosophila ercepeae. The sequence continues at coordinate 21,344,869 of JAECWL010000161.1, read as the reverse complement.
TCACAAACCATCTTACTGCAAACAAAACATGCTTTTACACCTACCAGCTTAAAAGTAGCAAGGGTTTACAAGTAGTACTGAAGGGCATTGAGCCTGATGTAAAGCCCGAAAAGATAGCTGAGGCGCTAAAGGATAAGAGATTTTGCGTCAAACGCGTACACAATATCAAAAACAGAAACAGGCAGCCGCAACCACTCTTTAAGATTGAGCTTGAACCAGAAAACAAGCACCTAAAAAAAAACGAGGTTCATCCAATTTATAAACTCCAGCTCCTTCTGCACCGTAGGATTACAGTAGAAGAGCCGCATAAACGTAACGATCCTGTTCAATGTATGAACTGCCAAGAATACGGCCACACGAGATCGTATTGCACACTTCGCCCAGTGTGTGTAGTTTGTGGAGATCTCCACGTCTCCACACAGTGCCAAGCTAATAAAAAAAATGCAAGCGCGAAAAAGTGCGGTAACTGTGGGGGTAATCACACAGCAAACAACAGAGGCAGTCCAATCTACAAAGAGCTGAAAACCCGTCTCCACAAAAGAATGAACACGGTACGGGTACACCAAGGAGCAGCTACGCTGATACCATCGGAAACAAATCCAGAAGTACTTTTTTCGAAACCAACAAGTATTGCTCCCTGGACTATACCAAGCACTAACAAGATAAGTTTTGCAAACGTTTTAAAATCAGGTATGACACCTCCAACCCAAAACTCCCAAACCTCACATGAAGATCACACAAAATTGGACACACAACAAAACTATAGGCCATCTGAGCAGCAAGAAACGAAAACTGAAGCTATGATCCAAGCCTTACAACAGAGCATGATGGAATTCATGACATTTATGCGAACCACCATTCAAGACATGATGCGTAATCAAAACCTTTTGATACAAATGCTTGTCTCCCAACAATCAAAATAAATAATGGCTACCTTTCGCATAGCTACGTGGGACGCCAATGGCGTCTCACAGCGCAAACTTGAGTTAGCTCAATTCCTAAATGAGAAGCATATCGACGTAATGCTTCTTTCGGAGACTCATCTTACAAGCAAATACAATTTTCAAATAAGATATTACAACTTCTATGGTACAAATCACCCCGATGGTAGAGCACACGGTGGGACCGGCATTCTAATTAGGAATCGTATGAAGCACCACTTTTACAAAGAGTTTGCTGAAATTCATCTACAGGCCACATCTATCAATACACAGCTGGAGGACAACACTCCCCTCACACTAGCGGCCGTATACCATTCCATTCTATTATACCTTCCATTCTTACGGAAGCAGCTCGAAATGCAACACCTAAATCCACAAACGTTACAATTAATCCGAATAAGACTAACGCACAAATCGAGCAACTCGTCCACGCAAAACGACGCTTACGTAGAGAATGGCAATCTTCCAGATCACCATCTGCAAAACAAAAGCTAAAAATAGCCACACGGAAGCTGACCAACGCTCTGAAACAAGAGGAAGAATACGCTCAGAGCCGATATATAGAGCAACTTTCAGCAACAGGTATTAAACATAAGTCACTGTGGAGAGCCCACCCAACCCTTCGCCCACCGATTAAAACCGTTTTGACCATAAGGAATTCCTCAGGCGGCTGGGCACGTAGTGATGCAGACAGAGCTACCACATTTGCCGCTCACCTACAAAATTTATTTACGCCAAACGAGGCTACTAGCACATTTGCGCTACCGACTTCAAACGCAAACTGCAACCAGAAACACACCCCAATTGTGTTTCGTCCAAAAGAAATATCTAATATAATTAAAGAAAATCTCAGCCCGAAAAAATCCTCCGGCTACGACCTTATTACCCCGGAAATGATCATCGAGCTGCCATATTCTGCAGTTGGCTACCTAACGCAGCTCTTTAATGCCATCACAAAACTTGGCTACTTTCCACAACGATGGAAGAGATCGATTCTCATAATGATTCCGAAGCCTGGTAAGGACCACACAGTTCCCTCATCCTACAGAACAATAAGTCTACTCTCATGTATATCGAAACTATTTGAAAAATGCCTGCTAATGCGACTGAATCCACACCTGAGAGCCCACAATATAATCCCAGCCCATCAATTTGGCTTTCGCGAAAGCCACGGAACCATTGAACAGGTGAATCGAATAACAGCGGAGAAAGAACTGCATTTGAAGATCGAGAATACTGTACAGCCGTATTTCTTCGACAGAGTCTGGCTAGACGGCCTAATGTTTAAAGTTAAAACAGCTCTACCCGAAAGCACACACAAACTTCTAAAGTCATACCTATATGACAGAAAGTGAACAGACAAGATTACGCACCACTTTTGATGAACAACATACCACTCCCGAAAGCAGATGAGGTAACTTACCTAGGAGTACACCTCGATAGAAGACTTACATGGCGCAGACACATTGAAGCGAAAAAAATTCATCTTAAGCTCAAAGCGAACAACTTACACTGGCTCATCAACGCAGGCTCTCCGCTCAGCCTGGACCACAAGGTCTTACTCTACAATGCAGTACTGAAACCAATCTGGACCTATGGTGCACAGCTATGGGGTAACGCCAGCGACAGCAATATTGACATCATACAGCGAGCACAGTCAAAGATCCTGAGAACTATCACTGGGGCACCGTGGTACAACAGTCACCAATGAAAACACAGAGTTTACGAAAAGATATCATGGCAAGCTTTCCTCGCACCCCAACCACCTAGCGAGATATCTAACCCAGCTCAGCAGTCGTTCCCGTCTCCGACGAAGGGACCTACCAACCCAGCGAAGAAATTTTTAGGGCTTAATCACGAAACAGTTGGAAAAAAAAAATTAATTAAAACGACTGTTTAGGAAAAAATTGTATTAGTTAAGATTTTGAAAGTTATTGTTAACTCTTAGCTTACTTAAAAAGGCGGAATACAATACCATCGCATCAATTTGGCTTTCGAAAAATCATGGAACGATCGAATAGGTCAATCGCATGACGAAAGAAATTCGTACCGTTTTTAAACACCGGGAATATTGCTCAACTATATTCTTAGATGTTACACAAGCAATTGACCCAGTATGTCTGGAAGGACTAATGCAGAAGATAACAAACTGCTCCCTCTGAACATACACAAAATGCTCGAATCTTATCTCTTCAAAAGAGTTTTCTTAACCAGGTGTAACAGTTTTACTTCGCAAGACCGCGTTGTCAATGCTGGAGTCCCCCAAGGTAGTGTGCTGGGCCCCGTTCTTTACCCTATACACAGCAGACATGCCTACAAACTATCAGCTTACAACCTCTACGTTTGCTGAAGATACCGCAATACTTAGCCGATCTAGATGCCCAGCAAAGGAAACAGAACAACTTGATTGTCATCTTTTTTTTTTTTCAATGTTTTGCTTATTTATTGAATCTTCCCTTTTACTTAAGAGACTAACAATAAGTTTTTAAATCTTATTCTAAACTGACTACATATCATTTTATGAAATGATTCGTGCTGCGTGGCCTAACAAATTGAACGCTGGGCTGGTTGGTCGTTCCGGTGCAGTCGGCTTTGGCTGCATACTCGAATAAGTTTTCTTGCAAGAGGATTTGGATGTGAGGCTAGTTTTTCAGTGTATTTAACTTTTTTCTCTGCAATTGTCTCAATGACAAGTTTTATTTGTAAGTCTCTGTGTATATTCTCGTTCCGAAGATACCATGGAGCTCCAGTAATGATTCTCAGAATCCTAGACTGTGCTCGATGTACTATGTCGATGTTGCTTCTCGATGCGTTGCCCCATAGCTCGGAGCCATAGGTCCATATGGGTTTTAAAACGGAGTTATATAAGAGGACTTTGTACTCCAAGCTTAGGGAAGAGCGAACGTTTATAAGCCAGTGTAGATCCTTTGCTTTTAGTCTGAGGTGCGTCGTCTTGGCCTCTATGTGTTTCCGCCAGGTGAGCCGCTTGTCCAGATGAATACCTAAGTATGTTACGTTATCGGATTGTGGGATGCGCGTGTGGTTCATTACCAAGGGCGGGCAGCTTTGTTTGTTTAGGGTAAATGTTACCTGTTTGCACTTTTCTTCGTTTACTCGTATGCGCCAGTCTGCAAGCCAGTGTTGTACACAAATTAGATGGCGTGCTAGTTGCATCGTAGCTTTTACTGGGCATCTGGATCGACTTAGTATTGCAGTGTCATCAGCGAATGTGGATATCGTTAGCTGGTAGTTTGTTGGGATGTCCGCCGTGTATAGGGTGTATAGAATTGGGCCCAGAACACTTCCTTGAGACACTCCGGCTTCTATAGTGTAATCGTTTGAAGTGCTTGAACTGCATCTAACCGCGAACACTCTTTTATATAGGTAAGACTTTAGAAGCTTATGTATGTTTTGAGGCAGCAGTTTGATTATTTTAAACATAAGTCCATCCAGCCATACTCTATCGAATGCTTGTGCAACGTCTAAGAATAGAGCTGTGCAATATTCACGATGTTCAAAGGCAGTGCGAATTTCTGTTGTGATGCGGTTAACCTGATGGCTCCGTGTTTTGCCCGAAAACCAAATTGGTGCGATGGGAGTGTGTTGTGTGTTTTGAGGTGGGGGCTGATGCGTAGTAGCAGAACTTTTTCAAATAACTTGGAGAGACAAGTAACTAAGCTTATTGGCCTGTATGATGATGGCTGTGTTTTGTCTTTCCCGGGCTTAGGGATCATAATTATAACTGATTTCTTCCACTTTTGAGGGAAGTATCCAATTTTAGTAATTGCGTTGAAAAGCAAGCAGATTCTTAGGACTGCACACATTGGGAGCTCGATGATCATTTTCGGGGTTATTAAGTCGTAGCCAGGCGATTTTCCAGTCTTCATTTGCTCTTTAATGACTTTCGTTATCTCGCTTGGCCGAAATTCTACCGGATCTTGTGGTGCTAAGTCAGATGCAGTTAAAGGCGGGAGAGTAAATGAGTTAGTGGCTGGATTTGGTTGAAATACTTTTTTAAGATGATCAGCGAAGACTCTTGCTCTGTCCGTGTCACTGCGAGACCAGTTTCCGGTAGAATTACGGAGAGGTACAACCGTTTCTGTTGGTGCCTGTAGGTTCCTGTGGTTTTTCCACAACGAGTTCTTTGTGCCTGTGGGCGTGAGATTCTCGATGTACCTTAGTTGTGCGCCCGCTTCTTCTTTCTTAAGCGCGTTTGTAAGTCTGCGAGAAGCTGCTTTTAATCTACTCTTTGCGCCAGGTGATCTGTGCTCCTGCCACTCCCTTCGAAGTCGTCGTTTTTCAAGCACAAGCAGTTCAGTATCTCTACTTGTCTTGTTAAACTTTATACTGCATACATGATTGTCTTGTGGAGTTGACGCTTTTGCTGCTGCAACAAGTATTGATTCTATATCATCAGCAAACTGATCAATGTCTTGCTTGGTTTCCAGGGGGGCTAGAAAGGCCGGTGTGGGAACAAACATATTTTTGTACCTCGCCCAGTTGGTCCTGTTGCTTGTGAGCCTATGCGGTCGCTCGATGTGTTGTAGCTGGTACAAAAGATGAAATAGCACCGGACAGTGATCAGATGAGAGTTCTGGAAGTGCCTCAGCTGTAATCATTGATTGGGATATCCTTTTTGTGATGGCAAAGTCGATCAAATCTGGAAGCTTCATGGGATCTGCTGGCCAGTATGTAGGCGCTCCCGGGGAAACATAGTTTAGTTTGCGTTGCGGTTTGATGATTGCGTTGTACAGCTGTTTTCCTTTAGGGTTCTCTATCCGAGATCCCCAGTACATGTGCTTGGCATTCCAATCGCCAGCTGCAACAAACCTTTCACCAAACGAGTCAAAAAGTGTTGTGAATTTTTCCTTAGAGATTGTGAAGCGAGGTGGGCAATAGATAGCAGCCAGAGTGACAGCACCGTTATGGCATTGGAGGTTTTTGTAATCAGTCTTCTTGCCAATTGCCAAGGAAGTGGTGCTTAATTCGCAATCGTATTAGTATGCCAGTGCCTCCATGGGCCTGGTCATCAGGGTGATTCGTAAAGTAAAATTTATATCCTGGTATCTGGAAGTTGTACTTTTCGCTAAGGTGAGTCTCTGAGAGTAGCATAACGTCAATGTTTTTGTCGGCTAAGAACTGAGCAAGTTATAGCTTGTGCCGCGAAACGCCATTAGCGTTCCTGATTGTCATCTTAAAATAGTGGAAAGATGGTTTGCGGACTGGCGCATCAAGATAAACGAGACCAAATGCAGACATGTAACCTTCATATTAAAGATACAAACCGGCCCACTCTGTACATTGAACAATACATTTATCCCACAAGCAACGAATTTCGGCATTAACCTAGATAGACGCCTCACCTGGCGGCGACATATAGAATCCAAAAGCACTCATATGAAACTTAAAGCAGCTAATCTTCACTGGCTTATAAACTGCAGCTCTCCCCTTTAGTCTGGAATACAAAGTACTTCTCTAAAATGCCGTGCTGAAACCCATCTGGACATACGGCTGTGAACTATGGCGAAACGCTTCAAAAACCAACATTGAAATTATATATAGAGAGCCCAGTCAACGATTCTGCGAACCATGGTATCTAAGCAGTGAAAGCATCCATAGAGACCTCCACATAAATCTGGTCGACGTGGAAATCCAGATGAAAAAGAGTAAGCATCAAGCAAAGCTCGCCGCTCACGAAAATCCTCACGCGGTCCGTGTCGCGTGATATTTTGCCTACAGCAAGTGTCCTGAAAATAAAACTGTTTGAAGAAGGCGAAAGATGGAAGGCAAGTGACGATTACTCGGAAAAGAATGAGCAAAAGGTATTCGCGTCGCATACGGAAAAATGGCTTAACAATTGTAATGGTCGTTTGAATGTGGAGCAGAAAAGTACTTCGAATGTTGTCTGTTGGTAGTGGTCATATATATATATATATATAGTGACGTATTTGGGTGGTCCAAACCGGCCACTTCAAATATTTCAAAGAACTACAAACAGTTATGCACTTAAGCGATTTCCATAATGTATCGCAGCTGCGCAGCATCCGTTTCCAATAAAGAATTCTTTCGCAGCCGCACTTAGCCATTCATGTAAACATCCTAAATCCTGACCTAAGCAGATTTGACTGCTCTCTTTGAATCTTTTCCTAATCTTAAGAATCCAAGAGCAAGGCTCTGCAGAAATACAAATATTGTTAAAATACCGAGGCTTCTCCTCAACCCAATGTACATTTGATTTTTAGTCTTAAGCCGACATTCAATCAATAAAAACACAAAGCGGATTCAATCGGAGTTTTTATTTTATTTCGGCGTTGATCTTAGTTTAAATACGGATCATTTATTCGACTCGAAAACACAAACAATTTTACTGGCGCAGTCGGTAGGATACAACAAGTATCCGAAAAAAGAACCTTCGAGTGGAAAATAAGTTAAATTTTATAATCCAGTGCTCGAAACATTTCCCAAAATAAATTCGTGAAAACTCTTCAACTTGGATTATAATTCCAATTCGGTTATCCAAATAAAAGTGGAAGTGAAATACGAAACAAAAACATTAAGTCCAAAGGCAACTAAGTTTTAAAACCAACTTATAAAATTATAAGAAAGTGAAGTTAAAAACAACAAAAAAAAAAAAACTTTTATACTTAAATAAAAATAAAAAACAATAAATTAAAGCAACATAATAAAACAACACCAAAATTAAAAATTTAAAATAAAAAAGTGTAAGTGAAACTAGAAAACGAAACAAAAAAAAAAATATAACATTAAATCCAAAACAAAACAAAAAAATTAAATCAAAAACAAAATAATTAAACACAAAATTTTAAAAAAATGTCACAACCAATTATTGCCGCACCCCAAATCGTTGCGCTGAGCGACAACAACCTTGCCGAAGCCCGTCGGCAACTTAAAGATATTATGCCATTCAAGGGTGATCCAGAAACCCTTCACACCTTCGTCAGTAGAGTAGATTACGTAATTTCGCTCTACCAAACGAATGATGTTCGACAACAGAGGATTCTACTGGGAGCGATCGAAAGGAACTTGGACGGACAGGTTACACGATCTTTGGGACTTCCAAACATCGAAGATTGGCCTACCCTAAAGGCAAGACTCATCGCGGAATTTAAAACTCAAACACCAAACTACAAACATCTGAAGAACTTCAGGGAAACACCATACAGAGGAAACCTAAGAGCATTCTGCGAAGAAGCGGAAAGACGACGTCAGTTATTAATTTCGAAACTACACCTAGAAGGTAACCAACCGGATTTCCTTATTTATATTCAGGCTATTAAGGACTCTATTAAGATACTGATAAGGAAATTACCAACACAATTATTTACTATTTTAGCTCACCACGATATTACAGACTTAAGATCCTTAATTACCATTGCACAAAATGAGGGAATTTATGAAGAACACATTAACTTTGAATTTAATAAAAACCCAGAATACCGTAAAAACTCAAATTCTAATCAGAATTCGAAAACACATAAATTCAATGCAAATGTTCAAACTCAATATCGCCCAAGTTACCCACAATATTCCCAACCCTTCCAACCTAATTTTAATCAATACGTGCAACCATTTAGACCTAGCTATACACAGCAGATGACTAACAACCCACCTATGTGGCACGCACCTAATTATTTCAGACCCAACCAGTACATAAACACACAACCCATTATTCAAAAAAATCCTTTCCAACAACATCCCAACAAAATCCAAAATCCCCAAACAACACATTTTAGAGGAAATACATACCCTCAACTACAACAACCCTCTACATCTAAAAATTCTAACTTCCCGATTACTAAACGACTAAGACCATCGGACAGTGAACAAACTAAAATGTCTATTGACGAAATGAGATTCCAAGACGCGCATGAATTCGAACAAGTCCAACCAAATTATTACGAGCAACAGTATTATGACCAAAATCAATACAATCCATATCATAATCATGGGTACATTAATGAAGGGCAAGAACAGGTCCAACTTGTACAAATTAATAACGAAAAAGATCTAAATAATTCTGAATTAAACGAAAATTTTCGGTCAACAGCCCCGGACAACTCGAATACATAAAAATAGTATACAAAGGTTCCACATACAAATGCCTTCTAGACACAGGATCCACAATTAATATGATTAATGAGAATATATTTTGTCTTCCCATTCAAAATAGTAGATGTGAAGTTTTAACATCAAATGGCACTATCACCTTGAACGACTTGATTATGTTACCCAGAAATAGTATTTTCAAAAAAACCGAACCATTCTATGTACACAGATTTTCTAATAATTACGATATGCTAATTGGCAAAAAATTGTTAAAAAATGCACAATCAGTTATTAATTACAAAAATAATACAGTTACCCTTTTTGATCAAACATACAAATTAATTACTTCAGAATTAATTACTTCGGAAGGAAACCAAAATTTTTATATCCAAAGGACACCAGAACCAATTGCAAACTCAGATCAGGAATCAATAAAAAAGTTAGATTTTTCACAGTTTCGATTAGATCACCTAAATCAGGAGGAAACCTTAAAGTTAAAAGTCTTATTAAATAAATTTAGAAATCTTGAATATAAGGAAGGAGACAAATTAACATTTACAAATACCATTAAACACGTACTAAACACAACACATAACTCTCCAATTTATTCAAAACAATACCCACTTGCGCAAACACATGAAATTGAAGTAGAAAACCAAGTACAGGAATTGCTAAATCAGGGATTAATTAGGGAAAGTAATTCACCATACAATAGTCCTACTTGGGTTGTACCAAAAAAACCGGATGCTTCTGGCATAATGAAGTACAGGGTAGTAATTGATTATAGAAAGCTAAATGAAATAACCATACCTGACAGATATCCAATTCCAAATATGGACGAAATACTTGGCAAACTGGGTAAATGCCAATATTTTACAACAATCGATCTGGCAAAAGGATTTCACCAAATAGAAATGGACGAGGAATCAATTCCTAAAACTGCATTCTCCACCAAAAGCGGTCATTACGAATATCTTCGAATGCCATTTGGCCTTAGGAATGCACCCGCTACTTTTCAAAGGTGCATGAATAATATCCTTCGACCATTGCTTAACAAACACTGTTTGGTGTATCTGGATGATATTATAATTTTTTCAACATCCCTTACAGAACATTTGAATTCAATACAATTATTTTTTTCAAAGCTTGCAGAAGCAAATTTAAAATTACAACTAGACAAATGTGAGTTCTTAAAAAGGAAGCTAACTTTCTTGGTCACCTAGTAACTCCTGATGGTATTAAACCAAATCCTATTAAAGTTAAAGCCATAGTTTCATACCCAATTCCGACAAAAGTAAAAGAGATTCGAGCTTTCCTCGGATTAACAGGTTATTATCGCAAATTTATTCCAAATTACGCAGACATAGCAAAACCCATGACCAGCTGCTTAAAAAAGGAGCAAAGATAGATACGCAAAAACTTGACTACATAGAGGCATTCGAAAAACTTAAGGCTTTGATAATTCGAGACCCAATTTTACAATTACCTGATTTTGAAAAGAAATTTGTTTTAACCACAGACGCAAGTAACTTGGCTCTCGGGGCTGTCCTTTCTCAAAACGGTCATCCTATATCTTTTATTAGTAGAACACTTAACGATCACGAATTAAATTACAGTGCTATCGAAAAAGAATTACTTGCCATAGTTTGGGCCACTAAAACTTTTCGACATTATTTACTAGGGCGACAATTTCTCATTGCTAGTGACCATCAACCTCTTAGATGGCTTCATAACTTAAAGGAACCGAATGCTAAGTTAGAAAGATGGAGAGTCAGATTAAGCGAATACCAATTTAAAATCGATTATATTAAAGGGAAGGAAAATTCAGTCGCCGATGCATTATCAAGAATTAAAATTGAAGAAAATCACCATAGTGAAGTTACTCAACATAGTGCAGAAGAAGACAATAGCAACCTTATTCATTTGACAGAAAAACCAATAAATTATTTCAAAAAACAAATTATCTTTATTAAATCCGATAAAAATAAAATAGAGCATTCAATAATATTTGGTAACTCCATTACCACAATTCAATATGATGTAATGACATTCGAAAAGGCCAAACAAATTTTACTCGATCACTTTATCCATAGAAACATTACCATTTATATTAAGAGCGATGTAGATTTTGAAATTATTCAAAGGGCACACATAGAAATTATTAATACCACCTACACAAAAGTAATTCGCAGTCTTTTCCTATTCCTAAGAACGTTGGTTCATACGCCGAATTCAAAGAAATCATACTTCAATCACATGAAAAACTTTTACACCCTGGTATACAGAAAATGACAAAATTATTTAAAGAAAATCACTTCTTTCCAAATAGCCAACTACTAATTCAGAATATAATAAACGAATGCAACATATGCAATTTAGCCAAAACAGAACATAGAAACACCAAAATGCCTTTAAAAATCACGCCTAAACCGGATCATTGCCGAGAAAAATTTGTGGTAGATATTTATTCATCTGAGGGAAAACATTACATCAGTTGCATTGATATTTATTCTAAATTCGCTACACTTGAGCAAATTAAAACTAAGGACTGGATAGAATGCAGAAACGCATTAATGCGTATTTTCAATCAATTAGGTAAACCCAAATTACTTAAGGCAGACAGAGACGGAGCTTTCTCCAGTTTAGCTTTGAAGCGATGGCTTGAAGAAGAAGAAATCGAATTACAGCTCAATACAGCAAAAAACGGGGTGGCAGACGTCGAAAGATTGCACAAAACAATAAATGAAAAAATTCGTATAATCAATTCATCTGATGATGAAGAAGTAAAATTAAGCAAGATAGAAACAATCCTTTACACATACAACCATAAAATTAAACATGACACTACTGGACAGACACCTGCTCAAATCTTCTTATACGCTGGGCATCCAATATTAGACACTCAAAAAAATTAAAGAAAAGAAAATAGATAAAATAAATGAAGACCGACAGGAATTTAATATTGACACTAATTACAGAAAAGGTCCACTACAGAAAGGCAAATTAGAAAATCCATTTAAATCAACCAAAAATGTAGAACAGACAGACCCTGACCATTACAAAATCACTAATAAACACAATTAAAATAATCCCTTACCCAGATTCCAACGGTTATCAACTAGATTACACAGACTCACAATCATATTTTGAAAAAGAAAATAAAGTTATAATGCCGAAAATAAAGAAATAAAAAATGAATGTGTCACCAATATTATTAAACACTTGAAACCAATTTGTAATTTTAAGCCAGTGGACACGAACGAAATAATAAAATACACAGAACCAAACACAATTGTAACCTGGAACTTAACCCAAACCATTCTTAACCAAAATTGTCAAAATTCAATTACTAATATAAAAATAGAAGGAAACAAGATGATAAGAGTAACACAATGTAAAATAGAAATCAGTAGCATAATTTTAAGTGAAAATCTGTTAAAACCAGAAATAGATTTGACACCACTATACGCACCACTTAATATAACAAAAATAAAAATTGTGAAACACAACGACATTGTTGAGATGATTTCAAAGAACAATATTACACTTTACATATTAATGACCATTGGAATAATTGCACTTATTTTGTTGTACTTATATTTAAGATATGTAACATTAAACCCATTCAAGATTCTGTATGCAAAACTTAAATTAAGAAAAAATCAAAATCAAAACACACCACAACAAATAGAAATAGAAGAAACTCCATTTCCCATACTATATCCATCAATCCCAGCCCAAGTATAGGCTTCTCTTTAAGGGAAGGGGAGTGACGTATTTGGGTGGTCCAAACCGGCCACTTCAAATATTTCAAAGAACTACAAACAGTTATGCACTTAAGCGATTTCCATAATGTATCGCAGCTGCGCAGCATCCGTTTCCAATAAAGAATTCTTTCGCAGCCGCACTTAGCCATTCATGTAAACATCCTAAATCCTGACCTAAGCAGATTTGACTGCTCTCTTTGAATCTTTTCCTAATCTTAAGAATCCAAGAGCAAGGCTCTGCAGAAATACAAATATTGTTAAAATACCGAGGCTTCTCCTCAACCCAATGTACATTTGATTTTTAGTCTTAAGCCGACATTCAATCAATAAAAACACAAAGCGGATTCAATCGGAGTTTTTATTTTATTTCGGCGTTGATCTTAGTTTAAATACGGATCATTTATTCGACTCGAAAACACAAACAATTTTACTATATATATATATATATATAATATATATCATCGTGTTATATCATCGTGTGTTTTCTTGAAACAAGAGATGAGATTTTTTACAAATTTTAAGAATACAAGGCGTATGCTGAGACGCAGACCGGCAAGAAGATCAAGTCAATCAGAAGCGACAATGGTAGAGAATATATCAGTGGCAAATTTGAAAATATCTGGATAAGTTGTGGCATTAAACGGAAACTAGCTGTTCCCCTAACTTCTCAGAAAAATGGTGTGGCCGAGCGTGCCATTAGAACACTGGTGGATATGGCGCGGAGTATGGTGGCGCATTCTATAGTTGACGAGATGTTTGGGGCAGAGGCCATTAACATGGCAGCCTATCTGCGAAATCAATCTGAGACGTCAACATTGCCCAGTTTGACGCCTTGCAAGGCGTGGTCACGCAAGACGCCATCGGTGTCACATCTCAGAGTTTTAGATACGAAGGCCATTGTACTTGACAAAACTCACAGGAAGAAGTTCGAGCCAAAAGATGAAAAAAATATGTTGGTATCGCTAGCAAAACCCCGAAAAGCAAGGTGCTTTAGAAGTTTGGTTTCGTCCTTTGCACTAGTGAGCCCTGTATTTATATACGAATGGTTTAGGGTACCCATACTATTATTCTCGTATAGGTTGACGATTTAATAGTGGCTAGTATGAGCAGGGAAGAACTGAACAGCATAAAGGAACTAATATCCGGCGAATTTAACGTGATCGATGGTTGCGCTCCAACTCATTTCATTGGAATGAAATTTGAGCGCGATGGCGATCTCGGCAGCATCCATATTGGTCACAAAAAAATTTTTGAGAGTCTTCTCAATGAGTACGGTATGCAAGACTGAAAGACAAACGCATTACCATTGGAGGCAGGCTTTCAGGTAAAATGCGGTGACGAAAACTGTCAACGAGTGAACCAGTCGTTAGCGAGTCGGTTGCGACGGCGCTCCAGTCGGTCGTTGTAGCGGCTGGAGTGGAAATTTATAGTCTCAAAGACCGTGAGCAAATTTAGGTCACTGTGGAGGATGGTGTTCCTCACATACCACTCGCACCCAGTGATCGTCCTCGCCATCTTATTTTGGATGCTCTGGATTCTGCGGATTTGGCTGTCACATGCCAGGCCCCAAATTTGGCACGCATACCTCCAAATATGAGCTATGATTTGGTTGTATATTGTCAACTTATTTGTCAGCGACAGTTTGCTACGCTGGCCCATGAGACAGTAGTGCTTTGACACCGCGGCCCGATCACGTATTCTCATTGCACTCACTTGCTTAGAGAAAGTGAGCCGACGGTCGAGTATGACTCCCAGGTATTTGGCTGAGTCAACCTGCTAAACTGGGGTGTCATCAATGAGCACTGCTGGTGGCGTTCTCCGTTTGAGGGTGTAGCAAACATTCGTGAACTTGTTTCTATTTATTCCAATATTTCACCTCCTAGCCCAGTCGGTAAATCCGGTTGCGTAGTTCTGGATACCGTTGGCGGCCTCCTGCTCGCACCTGTACCTGTACGTTATGCACACGTCGTCGGTAAATGTGGCCATCATTGACGTTCCGTAGCAGTGTATCTTATTTAAAAAAAAACATTTTTTTTTTTAACTTTGCTGTATTTATTGAATCTTCTCAGGAATTATGAGACTAAGAATAGGTTTTCAAATCTTAATTTTAAGCTCTCAGTGCCATTGACTTTGGCATATGAAAAGGCTTCAGACAGCAACAAATCCAGGTAAGAGCCCTCACTGAGCTTTCATCTGAGCATCTCCCGCTTCTCTTTGAACTGGACAAGTAGGCCCAATACTTTTAGGGAACACCTCGAACACTGCCCCTAGAACATAGAGCAAACTATTTAAAACACACATCGAGGATAATGTCGCGCTTAATTCGCCCATCAGCACTAGCGACGAGCTGGGTGCTTATGTCGACTGCTTCAGTGCTCCTGTCATTGAGGCTGGACGACGGGCTACTCCATCACCGACCAATACTAAATCTGATTCGATTTAGTTGTTCAATGGTTCCATGTTTGTCTCGAAAACCTATTCGGGTCATCAGACATTTTTCAAATAGTTTTGAGAGACAAGACAACAGGCTTATAGGTCTGTACGATGAGGTAACTGAGTGGTCCTTGCCTGCCTTTGGTATCATTACTATAACCGATTTTTCCCATTTCTCTGAATAGTACCCTGGGGAAAAGTTCTGGGGACTTTTCTGGATTTAGTTTATCCCTGATGATTTTAGATATATCATTCGCTTGCAATTTGATTGGCTCATGTGGTGCTTGGTCGTCGCCTGTTACCATGGGTAATACAAACGACCTTGTAATAGGGCTCTGGTGGCATACACGTTGAAGCTGCGTTGCAAATGTGGTAGCTCTATCTTTATCGCTGTAGGCACAACCATCAGTGATATTCCTTAATGGTGATGTAGTTTCTGCTGGTGTGGTTAGACTGGGATGAGCTACCTGAAATTGAAAGCTGCTCTATATAACGACGTTGGGCGTTTTTATCTTCATGTTTTAGTGCATTGGAGCGTTTTCGTAAAGCATTTTTGAATCTTTGCTTTGCGATTGGCGATTTATGGGCTTGCCACTCCCGTCGCATCCGTCGTTGTCCTGGGTCTGCTAGGTGCGCTCTTTATTTGAGGTGTTAAGATTCTGGCGGCTGTAACTAAGACACTTTCCAGGGTATTTGCTGCTGATTCTATCTCGGCATCAAAGTTTAACCTTGGGTTCAGCTCAATGTGTGAACATATGTATTTTCTGTATTTGATCCAGTTTGTTCTCTTTGATGTTAATCCATTATCCTGCATTGTAGTCTTAGGGCTTTGGAGAAGGTTGTGATTTAAGAGGACTGGCGAGTGGACAGATGATAGATCCGGTAGATATTCGGCAATGATGAGGTTTAGAGGGATATTTTTTGTTATTGCGAAGTCGATCAAGTCAGGAATTTTGTTCGGGTCGTCATATGGTCGAGAGCGCATTGCACAATCAAACTGTGTTCTCTTATAGTATTTAGTCATGTATTAAGTACAAAATCTGTAAAATAAATATAATTTTCTAAATGCCTTTACAAAAATTGTTTTCTTGATAGATATCCTTTAATGTATAATTTATTTAGATCTGTCTGAAACATAAACTCTTGAATTAATAATGGTACAGTTACAACACAACGCCAAATTTTATCTTCAACGAGATACCTATGCACATTAAAGCAAGCAGTCCAACAATATGCTAAACTGCGCCCTCGCCCAGTTTGGCGATCTGGAGACTCAGGGTCGCAAAAGCTGATGAAACTAATCGACTTGACTTTATATCGCTGGTTGCGTGCCAAATCCAAATTGGGTCTCATTTTGAATATAAGATCTTCAATTACGCGTAAATAAAAGGCAAATATTTTTAATATTTTTAATATATATGTTTACATACCGGTCCGAATTCACTGTCACTGTAACCTCATTTTTCTCGAAAAAACAGGGACCAATAATTGCAAGGGGATACAAGGGATACCTGTATTATAATATAAATTAAACAAGAATTAAAGATACAACTTTTATTTTATAACAATGTTCTTTTGTAGGTATATACTATATGTTTAACCCGTTGTTCGGCCTCGTGCTTGTATTAAATATTATTTAGTATATATATTTCTAACTCATTACATTAAGTGTATTTGGTTTAGCCGTCTTTCGACGGGAAGCCGTAGTGGGTTGCATTTTGGTCTTATCGGTTTTGGGCAATGCGTAGACGTTACTTTTTCATATTTTACATTTACAGCGCTGTTTGCAAGTGTATAGGTTAGATAGCGTACAATTATGAGTAATTTCAAGCAACTACTGAACTGCAGCGTACGTACACGATGGCTGACTCGCGACTCACTTCTTTCTTGACTTTTCCACTACTCGACTTCTCTCTGACCTCTTTACGATTCGACCGTTCACCACTGACTGCTGACTCCATAGATGCCCACTCGCTATTAATGGACATGCCAACTACCTTACTTACATATACAGAATATATATACATGGATTCAAATGGAACTTCTTACCTATTTTTCTTTATTTTTTTTATTAGTGATTTTTTTATTTTCTTCTTTTCAGAATCGAAATATATTATTACTTTTAATATGTTATATTTCTGATATTGGGAAAATGTATCAAAGCTCGCAACGTTTGAAGCTTAACAACACTCAGTTATATCAGTGCACCTTTATTCTTTCTTTAAGGAACAAAATTAAAAACATATTAAAAGGATATACATTAGTTAGACAGACTAATATTGAAACTATTGTTAATAAAATCTTGTCAAAAGAATTACGGTCAGTAAAATTTCATTTTTGTAAGTATCACTAACTCAAAAATATCTAAAAGGTTGTTTGTAGGAGGCTCTGATATTACAAAAAATAAGTCATTGTTAAATGATTATAATCATTATTTGCACGAAATAATCAAATTGAATAATTCGTTAAATCTAGAATTAAAAGGATCTTTCCCGAAGCCCGAAGAAATTTATATAGAAATTCTTCAAGACTTTAATTTAAAAATGAAACGTAAGTAGCCTTAAACTTATGAACTTAGGTTATTGGATCTAAAATTTTGATTTCGGTAACATTAAGAGGCCATGAGTAACGTTGGGTTCAGGGGCCATGGTATGGTACCATTGCACCAACACAACCAATGTACTAGAATTTTATTCGATTATCCAACGAGAGTTTCTGTATCGCTTGCAAACAGGCGTAATTTATACTGGCTTTAGCTTAGTATTTTATTCAGTTAATCAGCAGCCACTGTTACATAAACTCTCCTTCATTCTTTTTTCCACAAAGTTCAAATCGAACTCAGCGGTGAGCGACAGGTTAGTCATCTAGGACCATTGCTGTTTATAATTCTTGTCAAATATGTTCGTTCGTAAGACGATTCACGGTTAAATTATAGACCAAACTGAAGATGTTTGCTTATAAAATCGATTAATCCTTCTGGTACTTTCAAGTAGACGTTCTCTTCTAGCTCTCAGTTTAGGTATGTCACCATGTTCATTTAAGACCTCCGTGTTAGATTCTGTTAGAGTCTGACCGTCATGAAAATCTCAGTCTCATGAAAATCTTCGCCAGGTCTCCTTGAGTAGCCTTTTGCGACTATCATCACCTTCTTCTTCCCGGATACAGTGTCATCTCGTGCCACAATTTTCCATTTGCCGTTCCGCATATACGCCATGCAATGGTCCACTTTTCAGCATCTCTTGAGTTTTTCGCCTCTTCAACTCTTATAGGGTTGCCATCAATGTTAAATCGGTTTCGTTTCTGTTGAATAGCAGACCAGAATACATTCTTCAGATTTAGCCTCGAACTTGCCACGATTGCCACCCTTGATGATCGCCTATGCCTTTGTACCAAATATGTGCAGGTGTGCCATTGCTGGAAATTTTTTCGTCCAGTCCATACCATATACATATACAGTACCTCTCCATTTAACCCTTTGGTGCCGCATAGATTTCGAATGTAACTCGCTGTGTTGTTTGCCTCTGACAAAAATGGCGGTTGTACCTCAGATGGACCCATCATACAGCTAGCCATTTCTATTCATGTAAGATTTAATATCTCTGCTAGATCATTCTGCTGCGGGGTAGACAACCTTCGCGCCATTCCTGGCTTCCTCAAATAGTCATTAAATTCGTTGTTGCAGTATTTAGTATCATTATCCGCTTGTAGTGATTTTATTTTTCTGTTGGTGAAGGTCTCCGCCTTTGCAATGTAAGTTTTGAACGGTTCAAATACTTCCATCTTCTGTTTAACAAAGTACACTTGACAAAATTTCGAGTAGTCATTCATGAAAATTACAACGTATTTTGAAACGTTCTTTGACTCAGTTCTCATGGGGCCGCACACGTCGCTGTGTACAATATTATATGGTTAACTGGTTTGCTTTTTTTCGTGCTCTTGTGGTTATTCGTAGTTTGCTTTTCGCGTATAAATATTTTGCACTTTGATAGCTGTCCGATGCTATCTGTTCTTTTCTGCTGTTTGCCAAGTGAAAAGTCTTGTCAACTTTTATCATTCTATGGAATGTGCTCTTGTTTGAAAACACGTGTGCTAAATATCCACTGTCTAGGCACCATTTTTCGCTATTTTGCTTAGCATGCTCTCATTAGTTGCTTTCTCATATTTTTTCGGTAAAGCACCATTTCTATTTCAGCAGTTTTTCTCTATGTTGCCTGCTTTGCCATACATAAAACATTTTATTTTTTCCTTTTGGTATTTGCCGTTTTTCTCGCTCCTTTTGTTATCTTTATCTTTTCGCCGATGAACGAACATAGCTTTATGCTCTTCACGAGATCCTCAATTTACGTGTCTCTGATTCCTCTAGCATCTTAATGCGTAATAAATCGGAATGCGGTAAATCATCCCGTGTTTCCATTACGCACCAAAATGTTTCGTATCAATCAGGCAAACTTACAATAAAAAAAATCGCTTTCAAATCATCGCCAATAAAAACACTTTTCGCTTTGATTGAAATATTTCATAATATTTTGCCCAGCACTCGTTCGATGATTTTTCAAAAATATTCGCACGCACTTTTTTGTCTTGGTTTTCCCACGTATCATATATATTCGCGCTAAGCGGCTCAATTCCGATATGTGCTCCAGCCATTTTTCATGGATTTACAACTTAAACTTTCGTTTATAGTTGTTCTTTACGTATAACTTCTAGCTGCGCCTGGGCCCATATCCAATTGGCGCAATGGTATTCATTATAAAGCCCACTTAACTTAATGGAATTCATGGATATACCCTAAAACAATTTAGTTTCCGGAAAATTGTGAATAAAATGCAAAAAATTTTAATTTTCATCAATATTTATTTTATTGCCTTCAAAATATGCTCATTCTGAAGCGATACACATATGCCATCTCTTTTTCCAATTATCAAAACATGCATTGTAGGCGCTGTCCGCGATCGCCTTTAGTTTCCTCTGCAAATTTTCTTTTACGGCCTCTATCGAGTCGAAACGAGTCCCACGGAGTGGTAACTTGAGTTTTGGAAACAAAAAATGTCACATGGTGAAAATCCGGTGAATACGATGGCTGATCGATGGTATTGAACGAGTTTTGGTCTTGGTATTGGTTTTAAAACGTTCAACAGTACTGCTCTATGCGATATCGCGTCAGCTCTTTTGGAACAAGCCGAGCATTGACGCCAAAACGCCATGCCAAAATTATCCGTCAAAATCAAACGAACTGTTTCACGGCTGATGTTTAGCTTATGTGCTATCTCTCTAACACTCACATGACGACATTTGAGCACGATTTCCTCCACTTTTTATATGTTTTCGTCACTGTTAGACGACGAAGGATTCCTGGTCCTGCATGTTTACGACGGTTTCTTTATCATCTTTAAAAGCTTTGTACCAGTCGTAGACTTTTGTTTTCGATAGAATAAATTCACCCAACATTCGCAACGACTCGGTACACGAATTTTGGTTCGAAACACAAAATTTTATGCAAATTCTGTGGGCAACATTTTTCTTGCATTGTAAAAATAGCATTAACTCCTGATTCGATATAGGTCCTTTTCTCCAACACTATAAAATATATATAAGTTCTTCATCAGGACCACCCTCTGATTCGATATAAATCCTTTTATGTTTTTAATTGGTTAGTTAATACCTGACGTGGGACTGAGGCCAACACACTTTTAGCTGCGTTTATTTTAATAAGTGGCTTATTGGCCACGACATGGGCTGATGTTATGTTAATTACCGATTGGTGCAGTTGACGTCATTTTTTGGAATCGGTTGAGCTGGTTGAAGCGGAAGCATTTGTGAAACAGATTCAAAAAGTATTTGCAGGAAATTAGGCTAAATTTGCTGAAACTATACAGCGCTTTCTTTTACTGAACTAGCTTTGGAATACGATTTAAGTTACTAATGTTAATAATTTGGTACTTTTTCTATATTTTTATATATTATATGCTTCTACAGTTTGGGGGACAGCCATTGGTGGGGTTCGTGAACAGTTTCTAGTAAATTTGAGTGTAAAATTGAATTATTCTTAGCCATAGGTTTTTTGGTTATGCCTAAGTATTCTATTTCTTCTAGCTTTGGGGCTTTTACAAAAGTGTCTATTTTGCAAAATCGAGACTTCGAAAAACTCCATGATTTCAACCATCGAGATGGATGGCATGTTAATTTTTTTGAAAAATGTTCTTTGTTTCAATTAATTCGTTTTCATTTAGTAGAAGAGTTTTACCAATATATATGTAGATGATTTCATCTTTTACTAGCCTAATCTGGTTGTGCAACTAATGGCCGTTTCGATGCTGACTGAATTGTTTTGTTTTTGATTATTATTGTTTACTAGTTTGTTTAGATTCTCCTCGAACATCAGCAGCTCGCTGTGATCATAAGCAATTTAATGATTAGTCTTTCTCGACCTGGAGAATGCTGAAAATGTTTAGAATGTGCGAATGTCGGTGTGTATATCATGGTAAAGGGTGGCATATAATGTGCTAGTTTAAGACTATTTTCGGTATGGTCATGTAGGATGTCCAATAAAGTTCGGATTTGACCGAGATCGATTAGATGTATTAATTTAGTTGTTAAGATTTATACCTTTTGCGGCTTTAAGCGTTATTGTAATTAGTAAGATTCACAGTTGCACCGTTTCTGTTTCTGTCTCCTTTAACTATTTCTTTCTGATATCTTGAACCCAGTTGGAACCTAGTCTACTGTTAATTCTTATAAAAGTTTACTGTCTAGGCTGGCAATTACGCATTTCTTTTCTATATTTGTTAAGTTGTAAAATGATTGTGTTTTGTTACTTTTTAAGTTTTTTGAAACTTTCTTGTTCAGCTGTTGGTTCCGATTTGTCATTACTCTCCTGCCAAAAGACTTACTTAAATTCTCGCTTCTTCGTGGTTATATGAAAACTGTAATTGTATTTGTCAACTGCTTTATCTGAAAGTTCTTTAATGTTTCTTTCTATGTCTTCATTGCTTAAGAATCTCATTATACCTGAAACTTTGGAATAAAATCGTTTTATCTTTCCAAAAACTGTGCTTTTTATGGTGAATGTCTTCTGATTCTAATGTCTTTTGAGGCTTTTGAATTAATAATTCTTGCTTGTCCTAATTTAGAAAATGTATCTATTGCAGTGAGCACTAAATGCCGTTCTGTGGAGTATATGTTCTGTGTATATGTATGTCAATGTGAAATACATGACCGGGGTATTCTGGAATTTAAGTTTCTTTAAGCTCCAGATTAGGGGGTGTCTGTCGTATTTAGATTCCTTGCAAAGGAAACATTGCCTGAACAAAATTTTTTACTTCACTGTTTTGAGACAAAACTGTCAAACAATTTGGAAAACAATTCGTTTTACCTTAAGCGGAAAATATTAAATTCGACGCAAAAAACTCAAGTCGATCCCTAGATCCCCCATTAGTAACAAAAACACTCAAGCACAGTAATATAAGCTTGCTGCAAACAAATTTAATAGTGGTCCGCTGAATAGCGGCCACGATGGATAAAAATGCAAAAACCAGGATGCCCGCTTCTACCGAGCGCTCACTCAGCCTCGGTGAGCTTTTCAACATAGCACTGAACCAAGACTCTGTGCCGATGCCGGAATCCATAGACGCCGGTGTCGGCGTTAGTGTTGATAGTGTTATCAAGCCAGCGCCTCAGAGGATCCAAGTCATTAAGCGGAAGGCATGTGGGCCTCCACCGAATGCCAAGAAGAAGGCAATACCAAGGTTGAAACCAAATTCCTGTTCCCACCTACAGCGGCAGCTCAAACCGCTTTGGGTTGCTTGCGCAAACTGAGGATCTGAGTGAGCAGTCCAGTACCAGCCATCAAGCAGCTATTGCTGCTGCCAAACGTAATGCAGCCACATCTGGCATTATCAGTGCAACTTCCAAGGCGCAACCTAAACCCCCTCCAATAGTTTTGGAAGGTGTTGAAAGCGCACCCCTGCTGATGGACTAAATCTCAAAAATCACTGATCTGAACAAGGTCTCTGCCAAGGCATCGATGGGCGGAGTTCTGAGGCTCTACGCGGCAGACGCTAGCACCTTCCGCAGCTCGAGACCGAAAAGCTTGAGTTTCACTGTTACCAGCTCAAGGAGGACAGGCCATACCTAGTCTGCGTTAAAGGACTCCACCACAGTACGCTCCATCATCAAATCATTGAAGAACTGAAAAGTCTCGGTAAGAAGGTGTTAGACGTTCATACACCGACGAGGCGAAACGAGCCAGGTGCTCCTGCTGCCAATCCCATAAAAATGTTCTTTTTGAACATCGCTGCTGCGACGAACAACAAGGAGATCCTGGCTCTTAAGGACTTATGCCACATGAGAGTTGTCATCGAGCCCCTTCGCAAGGGAACACGACAACCCAATGCCATCGATGCCAGCAATTTGGTCACACGGCCAAATACTGCCGTAAGGCGCAGTATTATTTGCCACAAATGCGCCGGCGAACATCCTGCCAAAGACTGTACGCGACCACGAAGCGAGACATGCGCTTGCTATAACTGTGGTGAACAGCATCCAACGAATTATTCCGGATGCTCCAAACTCCAGGCATTCCTTCAGCGCTCTAGGCCAAAAAGAGATGTGGGCGGAAGAAACGAAGTCAACAATCGATCTATGTCCCATGTTCCTACTGGATGTATGCCGATTGCACCTCTCCGAAGCGGAGTCTCCTACGCAGATGTAGCTAAAGCCTGGATGGGCCCCAAGCAGGATCAGCAACAGGTGCCACAGCCCTTCCAGCAGCAACCTGAGACCAGGAAGCACAGCCGGCAAAGGAGTCGGTCTAGAGGCTGACATCAGCCCCCTTTGGACAATAACACTTTTAGCATCCTGCAGACGCTAAACGAAATCATGAACGCTCTGCGCTCCCTTCAGGAACAGCAGATTCAACAAACGAGGATGATGCTACTACAGCAAGGGCAGATGATCCATCTGCTCACTGTTATACACGCCAGCGACAAAATGAAGCCGCTGCGCATTTTAGTATGGAACGCCGACGGCGTCACCGCAAAACTGCCCGAAGTTGAATGCTTTGTGCGGCGCTACGAGATTGATGTTTTGCTTATCAGCTAAACACATTGCAAAGATGTAGTCAAGCCCAAGCTGTATGGTTACGAGGCGTATACTGCAAACGACCCGGGTGAGAGTAACGCTAAAGGTGGATCAGCGATTATGATCAAATCAAGTCTGGTTCATTTTCCGCTTCCTTCAGTAGCCACTGATAGGGTGTAACTTGCGTCTACAACTATTTAAACTGGGGACGGCATTATAAACTTCGGTGCGGTCTACTGCCCACCGAGGTTCGTTTGGACCACAGACAACTTCAAATCCATATTGGAGCAACAACAGCATAAATTCATTGTAGCAGGCGACTGGAATGCGTCCCACTGGCTTTGGGGAGCAGGGAGGTGTAACCAAAGAGGTCCTGCCCTGGCAAATCTAATCTTTAACCCTGATGTAAACTCCCTAGCAACAGGTGGCCGCACAAGGTTCCCATATGGCAGTAGAGGAACTCCAGGCTACATCGATTTTGCGCTGACAAGAGGTATCCTGGGTTTACACTCAGATATCCGGTCGTTTGCCGAGCTCAGCTCTGACCACTTACCTCTCATCAACACTCTGGACACAACAGCTACAGCCTATCCCAAAGTCTAGCGGCTTATCAGCAGGCGCACTAACATGGAACGTTTTCAAGAGCACCTCGAGTCGTCCCTGAACCTTGACATGGCGCTGAACTCCGAGTGGGACATTGAAGTTGCCATTGACTCTCTCACCCACAACATCCAAGTAGCAGCTAGATTGGCCACTCACACCCCAGGACTGAGAACCGCAGCAGCCAGAATACCGGTCCCCAGAGAGATTCTGATGCTCATTGCAGAGAAGAGGCGTTTACGCTCCAGATGGATGACACGCGCCACCCGCTGGACAAAGCTGATTTTTACAGGGCGAAGTCTATCCTCCATCGTGCACTGGTGGAACACAAAGCAGCATGGTTCGATGACAGGTTAGCCAATACGGGTACCGAAGCCGACGCGATGCACCCGCGCCTAAGGAACAGCAACGTGGTATGGTGCCGAACTGATTTGGAGCAAGCAAAAGCGTTTGCCGCGCACCTGGCCGAGCGGTTCCAACTTTTTAACCTCGCCAGTCCGCAGCAGGTTGAAGAGACTCACGATCAGCTCTCTCAAGCTATCCAAATGGACATGCCGATCCAACCGTTCGATCCTGGTGAGATAGCTGATGTTATCGCCCAGCAAAACTCTAAAAAAGCACCAGGCCATGATGCAATATGCAACGCCACTCTAAAGGCCCTACCGAGCAGAGCGATCCGCTACGTAGCGATGCTTTTCAATGCTATTGTGAGGCTGCAGTACTTCCCTCCTTAGTGGAAACTGGGAATCATCTCTATGATACATAAAACTGGCAAGCCGAAAAAGGACCCTGGATCCTACCGGCCGATTAGTCTCCTCCCATCGATCTCAAAGGTGTTTGAGAGGCTGATTGCCGCCCGGATGGTCAGATTTATAGATGCCCAGGGAATAATGCCAGAACACCAGTTCGGATTCCGTTGCAGGTCACTGCACGGTGGAGCAACTGCATCGAGTGGTCGAGCAAATTTTAACGGCCTTCGACTGCGACGAATACTGAAACGCTCTTTTCCTCGATGTCCCGGAGGCGTTTGATCGTGTGTGGCATCCTGGTCTGCTACTGAAAATCAAGAATACCCTGCCTGCGCCTTACTACTGTCTCCTGGCGTCGTACCTTGGGAATACGAGATTTGCGGTCCGGTTGCACTCTGCGCTCTCAACCGAGTATAATGCGGCAGCTGGAGTACCCCTAAGCACACTTAGCCGGCGAGCCTCTCGGGCAGTATTAATAGATGCCAAGCTCACCAAGGGGTTTTAACATACCCTGTATGGCTCAAAAAATAGTTATAGAAAAAAAAAAAAAATCGGTTTTGAAATAGTATATTTTCGAAAATACTTGTTAGTTTTTTGAAGCATTTCGATGCGCACTTCTATGTATTTGCAGAATTCTTTCTTTCTGATTAGTTTTGTTTGTTCGGTCTAGGACTTGAACTCAGTGAATCGTTTTGGATTCCATTGAAATGGCTTCGTTAGATTGTGTTTATCTGTTCTAAAGGTATTCTGGAGAGTGCGCGTGTAACAACATATTATTTTCTGGTATTTCTCAGAAACCAGTGAAACTTTTTATTGAAATCTGGATAACAGAGCTCACACTTAGTTTTTTTGAAATTTCTTAAGACTCTCTAGACTTTCTTTTTCTTGCTATAAATCTTCTGCAGCAGTCGGAGAGCCCGATGAAGAATCTTAGAACACTCAAAGTTTTAAGGTAGGAAAAATTTGCTATCGTTACCACTTTTTTTTAAATTAGTTTCTACTTCTTTATCTGAGAAATCTGAAAAATAGGACTTTGTTCATCATAATGAGGCATTTGTCTAACGGACATTTGGCATCCTGTAGAATTTTAAAAATGTCAGCCAAAAATTTGCAATGAGCCTATCATCATCTTTACTTGTTATGATGTCATCATCTTCGTTAATACAACTAATTTTAATAATATATTCTCGAAGTAAAATATATTATCTTATACGTTTTGTAAAATTGCTGTCAAATTTTGTAGATCGAATTAAAGTCGTGTAAGCTTCATATTTTTAATTTTTTTCAGAGAAGGTCTTTTCTTTGTCACTACATTTTAAAGGGATTTTATGAAAACCATTTTTGATGTCTAAAACTGATAAGACTTTGATGTTTTCTTATTGGGTAAGTACGTCATTTATCCTGGGAATGGCATATTTATCTGGTACGGTTATTTTTATAAGTCAGATGCCTGTCAGATGCTTACTTTTTTGATATAACTGAAATGGTACATTATGCGGCGATCTGGTTGTTCAAATGGTGGTCTTCTAATAGTTATCTTATTTGCTCGTTTACTCTTCTTTCAGTGTCTGATAGGATACTGATAGAATTTCAAGTAAGCCACAGTGTCGGACAAGGAATTGTTCTCTATGGCCAAAAATACATGTATAAATCTAAGTTAATTCGAATTAAAAATGGGGCTGGTGTGATTTTTTTGTTAAATTGAGGGCTCAAATCCAATTTTTTTTTTTTAAATTTTTGAAATTATTTGATATAATATGATATGATTTGATTCTTTTTACAATTTTGTTTTTTCGTTTATTTGGTATTGATTTGTTGTTAGTTACTTAAAAATAAATTTCGCTAACTATAGATAGTTTTATTGATATGCCTCCTCCATAGGCTTTGTTCGCTCCCGTAAGTAATGTTACATTCAAATTTTCCGAAGACGAGACACCTAATAATAATTTTGCTAGCCGCGTGTTGAATATCGATTATGTTCGAGTATCCTTTGTTTTTAAGCTTCATACCAACTATCTGGCAACCTTATAATGTATTATGCTTCACATTCTTATGTTCCTTTACTGAAGTCAGTTCTTTATTAATCGTTCACAATTCAACATTGCGCGTGTGTTTTGTTTTCTAAATAAACAACAACGCGATTCCCCCTAAACAACTTACGTAAGTATGCTTCCAAATCTTTAAATTCAACATATTTATTTACTTTTTTAACGAGTAAACTAACTTTTATCTAGATAAAATATTTTTCAAAGCTCTTCAGGGAAGTTGTATTTCCTTCATTTTATACTTGTATGTAAGGTAAGAATGGGTTAGATAATTCTCTGGTAAAAGTATATTTTTGGTTTAAGAAAAAGCTCTGTTTGTTTGGCAACATTTGTAATGCTGGTCAGATTACAAGTTTTTGCCACATTTTGAGGGGTTTTCGTTAGGTTACACTGAGAGAATTTCGGTTAGTAAATACCAGCAGCCATAACAAAAAACTGTTGGAACATCCATACAATTATCCAAGCTACGACCTGGCTTTTGACAATTCCAAGGACCAGTTTTCTTCGTTTGATTACCGCAAAATCTATGGACTCTTTGGAATTTGTAAAAAGCTGTAAACAGCAATTTTTACAACCTTAATTTTTGTTGATGGGGTCTAACCAAGCTTGTACATTTTTCGTGAGTACGAATTTAGCAGTGGTATTGATCGCCAATAGGATTAATTCGTATCGCAAAGTTTTTTTTGCATTTCGAATAAGAATCTTTTAGATAGATTGTTGAGATATGGGACTTTTGAGTCTCTCTAACGGGGTTTCTTCATCCAACTGATATCATTCTTTGCAAGATCATTGTCCCGATCTCTGGCCCTCTGAACACGGGCTATGTACTTGAACCACTTTGTCGGTTCACTTTTTGCAATGGAATACAAGAAGTTTTTCGAAATTCCCAGTTTTCTGCTAATTAAAATTAGCAATAACATTGGCTTTGCCTTTCAGGTGTGGGATGTGCATCATTTTTTGGGTGGCCCAAGGGACCAACTTCATGCTTCATGAGCATTTCTAATCATCCGAATCTTGCAAGGATCCACTGAGCGAGTTCCCTTGACATATCCGCTTTATTAATATTACGTTTAAAAGCATCCAGTGTTTGATGAAATTGAAGTTAAGTCCGAGCAAATAATGCCTGAACTTCTTCAGTGCGATATATACCTCCTTGTAAGATGTATTTGTGCTGCTTTGATTCCGCTTGTGACGTTTAGTATACTAAAATAAGTTTGACTCAACTTTCCTTGAAACTCTTGCATCAATACTGCTCCATATCCATCCTTGCATGCATCTTTGTGCAACACTGTTGGTGAATCTTTTTCGTGAATACGTAGAAATTCGTCTTACTTGCAGCTCTTTCAGATCGATATTGAATTTTAAATCCTTCTCTAATAGTTCCGTGAGCAGACGTGTATTGTGTCAAAAACTTTAATCTTTAAATCTTAAAAAAAAAAAACTTTAATAATTTTTGGTGTAGTAAAATGACTTCATGCTCTGCTTCTTTCTGATTTTTTTTTTCCTGTTTATTTTAAGGTCACTTTAGCATATATAAGTATATAGTGAAATAGTTGTGATATTTTTTTTATTGAATCGAATAAATGTCTCGTCATTTTACTGAGGACAACGCTATAAAGAATTTTTTGATTAAGATTTTTATTAATCTTCTTTTTTCGGATATCAGCTTAAAACTAAATTCTGGTGTACAAAATCTGAATTGAACTGTGTGTTGTCTACATCATTTGGGAGCGTGATCGCTCGCTTGGGATATTGTTTGTTTACCTTATTTAAGGGCAAGAGCGCCTTCTCTGAATATGGATAATTCAGAAAGAAGAGAATTTTTGAAATTAGAAACTTGTGTCTAGTACACAAGTGGATAGGTCACTATATTTATATCGTCCATGTGTAGTTCAATAGTACCCTTATTGATCGTGCAGAGTGAAGTAATAGAGTATAAGTCATTGTAGTCAGAACATAAGACCCTAAAAGGCTCATGTGGGGCATATGTAGATGTACAATAACTTAGGAACAGAGGACTACAATTTCTAGTCCGTCTTTTCGGAATATTAAATTTTAGTCGTGTTAGTAGCTGCTGGCTGTCTACAGTACCATTAATAAGGTTATGGAGGAAAACGACCCCCAGCATCTTTCTATGTTCAAATCTTTCTAAGGAAATCTTATCGATAAAATATGTGACCTGGTTAAGACATGAACGATAAAAAGACATTAGCTTACATTTTGACAGATTACATTTTGTTTAAGTTTTTTAAGAGATTGGTTGAACACCATTTTTGAAAATTGTCCAAATCCGACTGAAGTTTATATTGGGCAGAAGGGGATTTGTATTGAAGACAAAGCTTAACGTAGTCTGCATACATAAGAACAAGAGAGTTCGTTAGAGAAGGGGGTAAGTCGTTAATAAAAATAGTGAAAACTAACGGCCCAAGATGGCTTCCTTGCGGGACTCCCGATGTAGCTCCCAGCTAAGTAGCTAGAAATCCACGTGAGAAGGTCTGAGGGAAATCCTAGGATATTGAGTTTACTGAAAAGGAGTGAGAGGTTGACAGAGTAAAATGCTTTACTAAAGTCGAAGTTTCCAGAAACAATGGCTTAGCACAGTTTTTCAGTACACAGCCTGAAACACCATCAGGACCTTGCGAATAGACTGGTTTTACCCTCAGAAGATCCGATAACACACTGCTTTCAGAGAAAGTTGGTCTGAAAATAAGATTGGCTGATAACATGTTGTATGAATAAGGCTGATCCATAAATTGTAGGAAATGATTACCTTGTTTGAAAGAAAGTTGCGAAAGACCAGCAATTAGGGGGGGAGAAGATACATGCTAACGGTTAGTGTTCACAAACTTATAAAACTGCTTCGGATCCTGTGTATAACACTCAGCGTTATGCTCAGTATGAAAAGTATGAAAGAGTTAAATTGCAGCCAGTTTTCTTTAATGTCCTAAGGATTCTGTTTTTTAATAAATTTTAAGTTTTTAAGGTTCCTTGTAAACCAAGGTGGGTCAATAGAGGCGGATGGACAATTCCATGGCACGCAAGAGTCGAAAAAGCGTTAAGCGTTTTAGAGAATATTTCTAAAGCGATATTAATATCGATGCATTCCCAGCAATCGGACCAATCGAATTTATAATGTTGAAGCGACGTTTGTGATTTTTACATATAGGAATTTTAGATCACTACGATTCGGTAACTTAACCTCTTCAGAAGCGAAGTGGGAGTCCACAGAGATTAGGACTCCTCCTATCCTCGTAGTGGTCGATCCAGTCTGTAAGTGGTGTACCTGTTTGGAAAAACTGTGAAGACTATAATCTGGGATGCAAATGAACTATCAGAATACAGTTTAGGGAGCTTACTCCGAAGCCCCCTAGTATTTTGATAGGTAAGAGTAATATGTATATGTTGTTAGTTTTTTTAGGAAGAAGATTTTTCTAAAGAAGAAGAAGAGGGTTCAGGGTTTTTAGGCTTTGGGAGCTTAACTTCCACAGTCTTGTTTTTTTTTTTGACTGTACTCGGCTGATCATCTTGTACGAATATGTTCTCCGGCCAAATGCTGGCCGAACAAATCATGTCGAACATTGGCAAAGGTAGACGTATCTTGAAAGATGACGTAAGCCTCGAGTAAGTATATTAAAACTTCCGAATATCCTCCACACTAACAACGGGCTTCTATTTGGCTTGGATGTAAGCCGAGATATCAATCTCTGAGGTGTCAGGGGCCAGCCGTAAAATAAATATGAGTTTAGAGTGGATTACCCTTAACAGTGGATTTTGTGAGGGTTTACTCGTGCCCTCACAGTAGTACACAGTAGTACTCGTAGTAGTACTTCTTCTTTTCGAAGGCTGCAACTATGCTCTCAACAAGCCGGTGGCATTGCGCAGGTGTTCCATGGAAGCGTCTGAAGCCAAACTGGTGATCATGGATCAGTCCGGCTTCGTCCAGTACTGGCAGTACTCTACGCAAAAATACTCTTTCAAGTATTTAAGAGAGGATTGCCAGCAAACTAATCGGACGATACGAGGCTAGATTGGCTTCAGGTTTTCCAGGCTTGAGGAGGACAATTACTTCAGCACGCTTCCACTTCGAGAAGTACCCTAGACGGAGGCAGCTGTTGGTGATGTAAGCCAGCCTTTGGGAACAGATTAGGGGCAACATTTTCAGTGCTGTTGCATCGATTCGGTCAGGACCCGGTGACTTGCCATTTTTTAGGGAGGCGATCTCCTGCGCAATCTCCTCTGGTTCGACGGGCTGTATTCTCGGACAGGAGCACTTGGGCTGTCTATGAACCTTATGGTTGCAGCTCTTTTTTCGCCAGTGCATCTGTCGAACGGTGAGAATGCACTATGTAGATGATCAGCAAAGGCTTCTGCTCTTTCGACCTCAGACCGACATCAGGAACCGTCCACTTTGCGCACGGGTGATATCTTCTTCGCAGGGCTCTTTATGTGCCTCGTGACATTCCACAGATTGTGCTGCGGGTCTCCAGGTTCCAGCTCCATAAGGAATCTATGAAACGAGTCCTGCCGTAGGATGGATAGCTTATCCTTCGAATCTTTGGTGGCATGATTAAGTGCTGTCTTGTCCTTGGGGTTGCGCGAGGAAAACCAGACTCTTCTGAGGCGCCTTTTTTCGGCCACGAGGGCCGCGATTTCCGGAGACCATAAGTGCACGTCTCTTTTAGGTATTCTCGGGGTAGTCGGTGGAGGTGGATTCGCAAACTCAGCGGCATTGTACATCTCTTTGGTTAGTTTTTCTATGGCCGCATCTATGTTTGCTTGGTGTGGAAGGGGTATCTGGGTACTGGGAGGAAAGCATACAAAACGTAAACTTGGGGGCATTTGTGTGTTTTCCGGTGAGTCTTCTAAGCGGGATTTTTCTGAGGACGGGGATGTTTAGGAGCAAGTTTACTGCGCTGTGGTCAGATAGCAGTTTATTATAGCTTGAGCATGTTATCTTAGAGTGTCCTATGCCCTTGGAGACGGCGAAGTCCAGCAGATCCGGCTGTTTTGAAGGGTCGGTAGGCCAGTGTGTGGGTTCTCCTGTGGAATGGCAGTCCAGACTCTTCCGCTGCAGGTACATATAGAGCTTTATGCCTTTGGGGTTGTTTGTGCGGGACCCCCACCAGGAGTGTTTGGCGTTAAAGTCTCAGGCTGCTATAAAGCGAGGTCCAAGGGACTCGAAGAAGTCCTGAAGGTGGGTTTCGGTTATCAAGTGTCTGTGTGGGAAGTAAACCGCAATGGTGATATCTTTCTGTGGGCTAGAAATCCTGATCACGGCGCACTGTGCCCATTCCTCCTGAAACGCGGAAAGTTCCGTGTACTAAATGCCACTCTTGATGAGCATAGCTGCTCCTCCGCGTGCTCTGCCAGATGGATCGTTGGCATGTAACAGTTCGTACCCGCTAATGTTAAAGTAGGATCTGGGACAAAAGTGGGATTCCGAAACTAGAAGAACATCGATATTGTCTGTTTTGATGAGATGCTCTACTTCGGCTTTGCTCCTCTGCAGGCCGTTTGCGTTCCAAAAAACTATGTTAAGGCTTATTTGCATTACTTTTTGTTGAGGATGGGAGCTATAAACTGCATCATCTGCGAGAACATCTGCGAGATCAACTTTTCCATCATCCTCTCAATCGTTCCATCCATGCGGGTAGCATCGTTTTAAGCTGGTTGGGTTGTGGGGCTTCGGGAGTGGTTTCTTCTTTAGTTCTTCTTTAATTTTAGTCTGGTCCGTTGAGTGGTGAAGTCCCTTGATGACCGCCCTGTACGCTCTCTCGTCCTTAGGTTGGAAGGTGCGGTGCCTTTTGTTATGTGCCACGAGGTGCTGGCGCAATATCTATGAGAGTCTTATATATATATATATGCAAGAATATTTAGATGATCGAAATTTAATAATGTTAAATCTAGTTTCCAGTTGTTTTCTTTCAATCTGACAGTGCTGTTGGAAAAGTACTTTGCAGTGGAAGGTTATCCCCAAGATCTTTAAAAAGTTTACATCTTTTATTGAGCGGCTGTTAAAGTCAATATCGGAAAGGTTACAACGTTGTTTCCGACAAATATGTAATACTTGGCATTTTTCAATGGTAAGAGAGACCCCAGAGGTTGCTCCCCACAAGTTAATTTCTTGCAATATTTCGAAAATTTTTTCTCTGACTGTGTTAATATTTTTTATTTTTGTAAAGATGATAGCGTCGTCTGCGTATAGTGAGATGTAAATATCTTTATGCCGAGTTACAATGTTATTTATTTATTCAATTGCTATCATAAATAAAACCACAGAAAGTGGCGAACCATTGTGTAAAATGTGGGAGTTCGATGCGGTCATGAAGGCTTTAATTATGTTAAAAAGACTTGGATCAATGCCCCAGCGCTCGAGTCTGCAAAGTACGGCATGAATCCCCACGCGATCGAAGGCTCTTTAAAAATCCGTCGCCAAGATAAAGACGAAGGAGGTTTGTTTGGTTTTTAGATAGGGATAATGGCAGCCGATCTCCATGTAATTGGGTATTTTCCAGTGTTTAGTAGTTGATTAAAGATATCTTAAAGTTTTGTTTTTAGGTGGGGAGATAGGTTTTTGAGCATAGGGTATGATACTCTGTCGGCCCCAGGGCTTTTTCCTTTTGCTTTTGCTACTGTATTTTCTGTTTCAAGCAATGTGAATTTGGAATCGATGAGATAGGGCTCTGAAAGATACCGATTTTTTTCTCGTATATACTCTGTTGAAAAATTTTGGCCAGAAGAGTATTCAGACCAAGATGAAGCAAACTCTTCGGCGATATTAAATGATCCAGTTAGAGTACCTGAGTTGGATTTGTTAAATTTAAACGGTGTGGGAGGGATGCCGGCTAGGCGTTTTATATCGGACCAGACTTTTTTTGGGGAGGATACTGGGGAGATTTTGGAAGTTAATTTTTCAAGGGAGTTACGCTTGGCCGAAAGTACGGCTTTTTTGAAAAGGGCGTTTGCTTTTTATACCCTTGAAAAAGGGTATTATAATTTTGTCCAGAAATGTGTAACGCATAAAAGGAAGCATCTCCGACCCCACAAAGTATATATATTCTTGATCAGCATCAACAGCCGAGTCGATATAGCCATGTCCGTCTGTCCGTCTGTTTCTATGCAAAAAATAGACAGTAGTTTTAAAGCTAGCGTTTTGAAATTTAAAGGGCGCGCAACCCTTTTGAAGTTTTTACCAGATCATTATTTTTGTTGCACGCAGATCAAGTTTAAGAATCGGTCGGATCGGACTATATCATATAGCTGCCATACAAACGACCGATATGAAAACAAGTCTTTGTATGGGAAACTTTTTTGTTTTCCAAGCTATTGCAACCGAATTTAACATTTATTCATTTGATATAGCCACACATGATTTGTAAAAGTTTGGTCCGGATCGGACTTCTATATCATATAGCTGCCATACAAACGATCGATATGAAAACAAGTCTTTGTATGGAAAACTTGTTTGTTTTCAAGGGTATACCATCTTCGGCAAGCCGAAGATAACTTTTCTCACTTGTTTGTATCTGATAAGGTTTGTATCATTCATATTGGCTTTGTAGGACGAGAAAAAGCATTGCTTTTGGTCCCTAAGCTGTTGAAGGTTAGCGTTCCACCATGGCACTTTGACTTTGTGGATCACTCTTTTCGTTTCGGGAATGCTGCAGTTTGCAGCTGCTCGTATGACTTTCGATATTTGTGTGACTTTCTGATTTCGGCAACCGGCAGTCCAATATGCTGCTGATTTTTCGCAATTTTCATTAAAGCGTTTCCAGTTTGCTAGGTCTGTCTTGTTTTTAGGCAGGGGTAAAGTATTATCGGGACGGGTAGATGTGTTTATGTGGATGGTTATGGCAAAGTGGTCACTTCCATGGAGAGTATCTGATTTAGGCCAGCTGCACATATGGGCTATCTGTGGAGATATCAGTGAGAGAGGAGATATGGATGTGAGTGAAAGTGTTGTGAGTTGAAAGGTGAGTCGGGGAAGCGTCGTTAAGAACAATTAGGCTGTTTTCAAGAATTACGCTTTCAATTTTTTTTACCACTTGTGTTTGTGCGCGGCGAACCCCATAAAGGACTCCATGAGTTTAGGTCACCCAGGAGTATTGTGGATCCACTAAGATTGTGTAGAATTTCTGATATGTCAGAGGATGAAAAGGTTTGACTTGGTGGGATGTACGCATTAACAATATTAATAACTTGTTCAAAATTAAGCTGCAATGCGGAGCAGAGTACGCTGGAGTTAATGTTACGGTATGTATGTGGGACGTTCCTTTTAATAAGAACACCAATGCCTTGTTTGGCTAAGGTGTTATAAGAAAAATTATGGAAATAACCAGTATATTCTTTGGGGCAAATAAAATTTGTAAAATTCCATGGAATGTTGGTCTCCTGAAAATATACAATGTCGGGTGCGTGGTCTTTTATAAGTAGTGTCAGTTCGTTGTAATTATTAAAAATACCGTGGATGTTCCATTGTCATATAGTAATTGTCATGATTAAATTTTATTGGATTATATTCTTATTTATTTGTGGTGTGTATGAGTTTGTGCATATGAAAGTAAGGTTAAGTGGATCGGGACTAAGAGTCGGGATCATCCATAGTGTCGTCTGAGTCTGTTGTGTTGATTATTGTAGGTTTGTAGGTTTGAGGTGTGTGAAGCAATTGATTCGTTTGGGTTGGATCTTGAGGTCATTGATGTATTGTTGTCGTCGTTGTAGGTTTGTCCCATTTAGAGCATTTGCTTCCGACCTAAGGGAGCGAGATTGTTCCATACATGTATTCTGTTCACTTGTGGGGCTTAAGTAAGAAATATCAGTTTTGGCAGAGGTGCTTGGGGAGGAAGTAAAATTCTCTTCGAGATTCAAAGAGTTGGCACGAGAAGTGGGATACGTTGGTGAGAGAAGAGTTGGTATTTTTGTCAAGCTGGTGGGCAAGTCGGTGTTTGTAATCGTGTCAGTCAACGGTCAAACGTTACGAGAATTTTTCCAAATGGTTTGGGAGTGCCGTCGATCATTTTGGTGATCTTGAAGACGCTGTGTACATTTTGAGATTTTAGTTCCTCAACAATTTCGTTTTCTGTTCTTAGAATGTTAGGCAGGGTGCGTAAATGGTGCCTTTGACAAAGTTAAGAGTGTTGTGGAGCTTGCACTCGATTTCGCATAAGCCGAGAAAGAGGACACTTTGGTGAATGTAACACTAATTTCCCTGGAGTTGACCAGCAGGAGAAGGTTACCATCGCAAAGATTAGAGATGGATATGATGTGTTTGCTGATATACTAAAGGGCACTATGGACGGCATATCAGTTATACTCGGATATGGTTTTCGGAGAGTTTTTTGATGAGACAACTAAAAATCTCGGATTGTTGCACTGTGTTTCAGGTAGGTCTGGGAAATCCACTAGTAATTTCTGAAAGGGTCATTTTTTCTTAGCTTTGGGGCTAACGCTGAGGCTAGCAAAGCGATTATCCCCTAAATTGGGGGCCATGGTTAACAAATTTATTGATAAAGAAAATGTGTTTTTGAATTTGCACGTGCGCGTTGAAAGGAAGATCAATGGAAAGGCGATAAGCTGGGCGATGGTAATTTCGCGATAAGCAAAGCACTCACAATTGGAAAGACACAGACGTCCGCACTCGAAGAGAGATAGTCGGTGACTAGTGAATTTAAAATGTATAAAAATATATTGACACCAAATAATTATTTTTACACAAGCTAGTAGCCCTAAACCAATGTATTTGTTTAATAAGAGCGTGATAGAAGGGAGAGGGAATGAAAGAAAGAGTGCAAACTAGGAGAGAGTGAATCTTTGCAATAATAAGAATTGAAAAATTGTTCATCAAAAAGGAACTTTGTTTTTGATTTTAAATTGAATTATTTTTCGGAATTTTGTGTTTTGTTATTCCCGCACGTGGGACTTGGTGGATTGCACATTTTACGGGCCGGGTCGGGCTGCCAAGAGCGGAGTCACACTTTGTCCGTTGCCCTTTCGTTGCCGTTGCTGCTGTGACTTATTATCTGCATAAACGTTATAGAACGC
The DNA here is from genome assembly GCA_018150545.1 of Drosophila ercepeae. NCBI lineage: Eukaryota > Metazoa > Arthropoda > Insecta > Diptera > Drosophilidae > Drosophila > Drosophila ercepeae. Next base: position 21,307,148 of record JAECWL010000161.1, on the reverse strand, counting down.
CAACCTAGAGTATGGACTGGCAGGATCCCGCCGCGTGCCATTAAGCTCGGCAAAACAATGCCCAGTAAGAAGGCCCTCAAAGCAAGGAAGTGCAGCTCGAGCAGAGACTTAAGCTGGAGCTCTTCCTTCTTGGAGCCCAGCGAGATCAAGCGCAAGTCCGCGCGTAATAGGCAAGGAGAGAAGCCAAACGTCACTCCTAGCACCAGCGCAGTTCTGCGCAGCAAGCTGGCAAATAACCCCTTTGCCCTCCTCTCAAGCAAAGAAGATGACGACGATCATGACGAACCCAAAATTGCCTCCGAGGCAGTCGCATCTAAAACAGAAGAGAAACCAATCCCGATCCCGAAGACCCTCAAGCCTCCCCCGATCTACATCCCAGACGTGACCGACATTACAGCGGTTGTCAAGATGATATCGGATTTAGTCGGATCCGAAAAGGATTTCTCCTATTAAACGGAGAGAAATAATAAGGTACGCGTAATGACGCCAGACAAGGAGTCCTACACAGCCCTACGTCAGCACCTCGTGGCACATAACAAAAGACACCGCACCTTCCAACCAAAGGATGAGAGAGCTTACAGGGCGGTCATCAAGGGACTTCACCACTCAACGGACCAGACTGAAATTAAAGAAGAACTCCACAAATACGGCCATACTGTGAGGGATCTGCACAATCCCATTGGCAGGAAATCCAAACAACCACTAGGGATCTTCTTTGTCAATCTAGAACCAGCAAGCAACACCACAGAGGCATCAGAGGATGCCCTGCCTACAAATAGGCAAAAGCGCAGCAATCTCCTAAAGCCAGACCCGTTGAGAGTAGCAACAAACCACCTCTCATCCAGATTCCAACTATCATTAATGGTACAAGTTATAGGGACGTACTCCTAGGAAACCAAGTGACACAGCCAACGAATCCCCAACAAACCCCTCATACCACTCCCGAAGCCCCACAACCCAACCAGTTTGATACGATGCTTGCCCGCATGGAAGGATCAATTGAGAGGATGATGGAAAAGCTGATATCCCAGATGTTATCGCAGATGTTCTCACAGATGATGCAGTTCATAGCTCCCATCCTCAACAAAAAGTAATGCAAATAAGCCTTAACATAGTTTTTTCGAACGCAAACGGCCTGCAGAGGAGCAAAGCCGAAGTAGAGCATCTCATCAAAACAGACAATATCGATGTTCTTCTAGTTTCGGAATCCCACTTTTGTCCCAGATCCTACTTTAACATTAGCGGGTACGAACTGTTACATGCCAACCATCCATCTGGCAGAGCACGCGGAGGAGCAGCTATGCTCATCAAGAGTGGCATTTAGTACACGGAACTTTCCGCGTTTCAGGAGGAATGGGCACAGTGCGCCGTGATCAGGATTTCTAGCCCACAGAAAGATATCACCATTGCGGTTTACTTCCCACACAGACACTTGATAACCGAAACCCACCTTCAGGACTTCTTCGAGTCCCTTGGACCTCGCTTTATAGCAGCCTGAGACTTTAACGCCAAACACTCCTGGTGGGGGTCCCTCACAAACAACCCCAAAGGCATAAAGCTCTATATGTACCTGCAGCGGAAGAGTCTGGACTGCCATTCCACTGGAGAACCCACACACTGGCCTACCGACCCTTCAAAACAGCCGGATCTTCTGGACTTCGCCGTCTCCAAGGGCATAGGACACTCTAAGATAACATGCTTAAGCTATGATAAACTGCTATCTGACCACAGCGCAGTAAACTTGCTCCTAAACATCCCCGTCCTCAGAAAAATCCCGCTTAGAAGACTCACCGGAAAACACACAAATGCCCCCAAGTTTACGTTTTGTATGCTTTCCTCCCAGTACCCAGATACCCCTTCCACACCAAGCAACATAGATGCGGCCATAGAAAAACTAACCAAAGAGATGTACAATGCCGCTGAGTTTGCGAATCCACCTCCACCGACTACCCCGAGAATACCTAAAAGAGACGTGCACTTGTGGTCTCCGGAAATCGCGGCCCTCGTGGCCGAAAAAAGGCGCCTCAGAAGAGTCTGGTTTTCCTCGCGCAACCCCAAGGACAAGACAGCACTTAATCGTGCCACCAAAGATTTGAAGGATAAGCTATCCATCCTACGGCAGGACACGTTTCATAGATTCCTTATGGAGCTGGAACCTGGAGACCCGCAACACAATCTGTGGAATGTCACGAGGCACATAAAAAGACCTGTGAAGAAGATATCACCCGTGCGAAAAAGTGGACGGTTCCTGGTGTCGGACTGAGGTCGAAAGAGCAGAAGCCTTTGCTGATCATCTACATAGTGCATTCTCACCGTTCGACAGATGCACTGGCGAAGAGAGAGCTGCAACCATAAGGTTCAAAGACAGCCCAAGTGCTCCTGGCCCGAGAATACAGCCCGTCGAACCAGAGGAGATTGCGCAGGAGATCGCCTCCCTAAAAAATGGCAAGTCACCGGGTCCTGACCGAATCGATGCAACAGCACTGAAAATGTTGCCCCTAATCTGTTCCCAAAGACTGGCTTACATCACCAACAGCTGCCTCCGTCTAGGGTACTTCTCGAAGTGGAAGCGTGCTGAAGTAATTGTCCTCCTCAAGCCTGGAAAACCTGAAGCCAATCTAGCATCGTATCGACCGATTAGCTTGCTAGCAATCCTTTCCAAAATACTTGAAAGAGTATTTTTACGTAGAGTAATGCCAGTATTGGAGGAGGCCGGTCTGATCCCTGACCACCAGTTTGGCTTCAGACGCCTTCACGGAATACCTGAGCAATGCCACCGGATTGTTGAGACTATACTTGAGGCCTTCGAAAAGAAGAAGTACTGCTGCGCCGTTATGCTTGATGTCAAACAGGCGTTTGACAGAGTCTGGCACCCAGGACTACTTTTCAAAATTAAAACCCACCTCCCAAGTTCCCATTTCGCCCTTCTCAAGTCATACACAGAGGGAAGAGAATTCAGAGTGAGATGCGGATCATCAATCAGCACCCCTAGGCCCATAAGAGCAGGAGTACCACAAGGCAGTGTTCTTGGACCCATCTTATACACACTCTACTCAGAGGAGCTCCCCATCACCCCCTCCCGGAACCTCACAGTAGCCACTTATGCCGATGACACCGCCTTCCTAGCCTCCGCCACAGATGCTCAGGAAGCTTCAGCCATCATCCAGAGGCAACTGAATGCCCTTGGTCCATTGATGAAACGATAGAACATCGTGGTCAACGCCGAGAAATCTACACAAACAACCTTTGCACTACGCAGGGGAGAATGCCCCCCCGTCACACTCAACGGGGAAACCATCCCAACGAATAACACTCCCAAATATCTAGGGCTGACACTGGACCGCAGGCTCACATGGCGTCCGCACCTAATCAATAAGCGCAACCAGGCCAACCTACGGCTTAAGCAACTGCATTGGCTCCTGGGAAGGAGGTCCAAACTCAAAGAAAAATTCAAGCTGCTTAGCAGAGGAGATCACCCGTCTCAGCGGAAGATACATAAATAGACTGGATAACCACCCCAACCACCTGGCCATCAACCTCCTAGATAATAGGCAATCCCCAAGACGCCTGAAAAGGAAACACCCGCTTGATCTCCCCAACCAATAGACACCTAAGTCAACCTCATAAGATATACATTCCATGTACCTCCCTTAAGTCAAGGTCCCCCCCAAACCATTTAATGAATGTCCACTTGGACTGATTTTAAATACAAATTAAGTTGTTATAAAATATATATATTGTTGTTATATAATATATTATTGATATTATTGTTATAAAACAAAAAAAAAAAAAAAAGAATTGCAGAAAATATAAGAAATAGGGGATAGAAGTAGGGTACAGCACCTTACTTGGATAAATAATGTAAAATTGTAATCTTACCAAATGTGGTACCGTGCAAAGCCAAATGGACCCCTATTAAACTTGAGAAGGTCTTATACTGGTACATGGAAGTAACAATTTTCAAGATCCTCTCAATCACTACGATTTAAAGAACCGGAAAATGATCTTTTAACAGCATAAAATTCTCGATAGTCGACGCATACTCCTAAAGATTTGTCCTCGATGTACGAACAATTTCTTGATCGATCCACATTTTTACCTGTTGTGCTACGGCTTTTTCTTATTTTTCGAACAAACGTATTGGCAACTGGTGAAACGGCATCACATCTCTGCTGGTACATTTTTCATTTTAATTTATTTATCATTCGATCTTTTTTTTCAGCTCATATTTTGGTGTGGCTAAAGCTGAGTTCGAAACGTTCACTACAGTATCTGAATATGTATTGTTTGGAATTGGATGTGAGCGAGATCACCCACAATGCACATGCGTAGTTCTTAATACAAAAGAGAATTTGGGAAATAGAAAACTTATATCTAGTACATAACTGGATATGTCACTTCCCCACCCCCCTTAAAAGGTCTGGCTATACTTGGTCTGGCATAAGAGAGTACAATGCTGGCAATGGGTTTTGTGACGGTTCTATTTCCTGTTGTGATTCTTGATTGTGTTTTGTTTATTTTCTTAATTTTTTGTATAAAAATGAAAATGGGTGAAATTACATATTTGGTATAGACGAGTCAAATAATAAAGCAAAAAAATATAAAAATTATTACAATTGCAAAAGTTCCGTATTATTTTCTGAAATTAACTTTACAACATCATTGTGTTTTATCACCTTCATCTTTGTTACATTAAATGGTAAATATATTGGTGTTAGGTCAAACCATTTAATGATTGTCCACTCGGATAGATTTTAAATTAAAAATAAGAACGTTAAAAAAAAAGTAAATTTCTGGACTTAATGAATTTTCGCTTAAAATAACATTAACAATCTGCGTTGTTTTATTCTTATAATTTTGTTTCTATTTATAATTATATTGCTATTAAATTCTTGACAATTTTGTGATATAGTTGTTTCAATTAGATTCCATGGAAGTATTACATTTGGTTTCACATATTCAATAATTTCTTTTAAGGGAGTCAGTATATAAATTAATTCTTTTTATGCAGATTTTTATTATCAAAATTCAACTTTCTTCGTTCTCCTCCAGTTAGTAACTCCTCGACTAAACTTTTACCTAGCGAGCTCGAAGTCTTGGCAGACCGTGAGTTGGCTTCGCTGCTTTCTTTTGTCAGCGGCCCGATGTCGTCTTTGCAGTTTCCTCATTGGTGGCTTATTTGGCCTGATGTTGTGTTTATCAGTGGAATTTTCTTAAATTTGCATAGTATAACGGAATCTCTTATGGTCTGATGTTGGTGGCCCGGCGCGTGGAAGAAATTAGGCAGGCGCGGCTTTAGCATATTGGAGTGCATTATTTGCCTTTTACTTATCTTTAACTCTTTCCCCTCCAATTTATGCTTGTCCTCAAGCATTCTAACGAAGTTTGGACTGTTATTAACCTGAGGTAGACCTCACAAGATACGCTCCAGGTGTCAGGCTTGTGGGTTCCAGATTTCAGAGCCGTTTGTTATTGATTATCGTATTTTTTTTTGTTTTGCGTACATGGTCTGCGTTTTTACAAAGCCCTTTCTTTCCCTGAACTAACTTTGGGAATACAATTTTACTTATGTTAACTTATGTTATTTTTATAATCTATCGTTTTAAAAATTCAGGTAATGGCATAGGTGAGATTTTTAAATACAAATATTTCTTATGAATTAATTAATTATTCTGAACTATAATTTTATAATTATGGAATTACGTTTCTTTTAATTTTTTGTTTTGTTTTGTTTTTTGTTTTGTAATTAATGTTATGACCTGTTGGTTATTATTGCCAATGAGGATGTTTAAATTTTGATATGATTTTTATCTACTATTTTTCCTTATTCTGTTGTAATTGTAGTGTTTCTATTTTCTTTAACAATTTCCTTTTAAAACCTTGACGAATGCTTTGATCCAAGCCTAGCATTTACCTTCACGTATATATACTGTCTTTCCTGGTTGGCAGTTAATAGTCTCTTTTCGTTTCTTATTATGGTTCGAAAAGTCCGTATTCTGTTTCGTTTTTAGTTTGTCAATGTTGTCCTGTCTCGTTTTCTCGTACTGTTCTTGTATTGAAGTTGCAAAATACCTCCAATGGTCTTTTCTTCGTAACTGAGTGATAGGAGTAGTTATATTCGTAAATTTTCTGGCTTAAAACTTCTTTAAAGTCCCTATGGGTATCATCTCTCTTAAAACATCGCATTTTTTCCGAAAGGGTTAAATGGAATCGTTTTATTTGTCCTTTAACAGGGCTTTTGTAAGGGGGTGCAGTGTAAGTTTCTATTTCGAGTTGCTCTAACATGAATTTAATTGATTGTGAATTGAAGGATTTTTCGTTGTCCATAACAATGTGTTTAGGGGCTCCGAAGTAAAATATGAAATAGCGTAATGGGGTTCTAATATCTTCTTTAGCTTTGAATGAAATAATGCGGGCTTGAGGTAATTTAGAAAATTTATCTATTGCAGTCAGTACTAATGCCGTTCTGTTGAGTATATGTCAATGTGCAATACATGACTGGGGTATTCTGGAATCGGAGTCTGTTTTAGTTGAGGATTAGGGGAATGTCTGTCATGTTTGCATTGTCCGACAATATTTGCAATCTTTTGCTTCACCTTGGGAAAGTAGAAGTAGAAGTATCAAGACGTGGCTAGAGCTTTTTGCACTATGCTGTGTAGAAACAATAGAGTTGACTTGTTATGTTGGAATTCTGGAGAGTGCGTCAGCTACTACGTTTTCTTTCCCTGGCTTGTAAAATATTTCATTATCGTACTCCTCAAGATAAGCTTTCCATCTCTTGATTCTTGCATTTCCATTCCAACTACTGAGAGGATGTGTTAGTGGTTGATGATCTGTAAAGATTTTTACCTTTTCCTTACCGTATAGGTCATTTTTAAGAGCTTTTGAGTGCCCAAATTATGGCTGACATCTCTTTCTTATTGGCAGCATAGTTTTCTTCAGCTTTTGAAAGTGTTCTAGAAAGGAATGATATAGAATGATAATCTTATGATAGGACAGCTCCTATTGCGAAATTAGAAGCTTCAGTAGTCAGATGAAACTTCTTATTGAAATTTGGATAACGAAGAATAATTTCTTTTGAAACCAGACTACTTTTTAACTTTCTAAAAACTTCTAGCGCTTCTTTATTTAATACAATTGATTTCCTTGACGACAGTTGTTTTGGCACTTGTCCATCGCTAATTTTGCATAATTTTGAATGAATCTTCTGTAGTAGCCGGAAAGGCCTACGAATGATCTTAGATCCTTCAAAGTTCTAGGGCAGGGATAGTCTGCGACTTTATTTTGGTTTGTCTCTATTCCTTGATCAGAAGTCCCCTTGATATAAGTCCCTCTGTCTATTCGCTATGGAAATAAATGATGATGATAAGGAATGAGAAGAGAGAGAGAGAGCGCTTTATTGAGTGAGCGCGTGTATGAGACTTTCTGTATGAGAACGCTGTGGGGAAGGAGAGTGAAATCCCTGCTGAGCGTGGCGCAATGAGAGGTGAGGAGAGAGAAGAAATAGGAAGATAAAGTACAGTTCGAATAGCCCTCCGAGAAGAACAGAAGTGACCATTGCGTGCGTGACAGTGCAACTAATTAAAAAAAAACATGAACGACGCTATTAAAAATCCATCTCCGACATCAGAAGTGGGATCACCACACCTACAAAACAATTCGGAACAAAGTTTACGCGCGATAGTCGAAAGGCAAAATAAAATGATAGCTGAATTATTAAAAGCGTCGGTGCCTGGCGCACATGCTGTTTCCGCGACTCTACCGACATTCAACCCCGAAGCTGCTGACGCCGACGCAGCTGCATGGTTCAAAACGGCTAATATGATTCTGTGTGAACATCCTCAAGAAGGCGCATCTTTGGTGATGATGCTCAGCATATCACTTCTCGGCAGTGCATCGCAGTGGCTTTCGCAAATTTGTTTTCCTGGAATGAGCTGGCTGCAGTCCAAGGAATTGTTCTTGGAACGCTATGAAGGCAACAAGACAACGGCTGCAGTGTTGCTGAACATGCTGAAAGGACGCCCAAATCAACATGAATGCCTTTCGGTGTACTCCAGCCGTTTGGTTACAACTTTACTGACCAAGTGGAAGGAAATGACGCACGAAGAGATTGCGATATCATTGGTCCTGGCACATACATCGCAAATCGACCCCAGACTTCAGCATTTGATTTTCACAACGAACGTAAAGACACGAGCGGAGCTACAACAACAACTCAGAGCCCACTCGTTCGTCAGAAATGCCGAATTCGCTGGAATTGAGCAAGGCCCCGAAAAGAAGAGGCACAAAATGCAAACACCGATTAGATGCCATAGTTGTGGTAAACTCGGACACAAGGCAATGGAGTGCCGAAAGAGAAGAGCAGAAGAAAGGAACGAGAGAAACGAGACGAGACCAGGCTATAGCAGCGGCAGATCTACAGTTACGTGTTTCAAATGTGGCAACGTTGGACATATTGCATCGGCGTGCGCGAAGAGACCAGCAACAGCGAATATACCCATAGAGAGGAGAGTCGACACGTGTGCGGTAATTCAGCTGAACAGGACAGCAATACAGTTTGGTGAGCGGTTTCCATTTTTCTTTGATTCTGGTTCCGAATGCTCGTTAATAAAAAAAAAATTAGCGAGAAGCTTGCCGGCAAGAGATGCCATAATCTTGTAGTTTTAAGAGGCATAGGCGACAATGTTGTCAAGAGTAATTTGCAAATTCTGTCCACTGTACAAATTTCTGAATTTAATCTTGAATTGTTATTTCACGTAGTTGATAAGAAATGTCTTAAATACGATATGATGATTGGGAAAGATATTTTTCAGTTTGGCTTTGGAGTAATGTTAGAAAGTAACAGGTTCGATATTTACAAAATTTTATCGATATTTATCGATAAATGACGATAGCAACTTAAATAAGGTCGACTTAAATGCTAGTGATAAATCAAAACTTAATGCTATATTGGCCAAATATTCGGAATTCTTCATTGATGGAAACTGTTCATTGAAACTGTTCAAAGGCGACCGTATCGCCTCAGCGAAGACGAAAGGCAGATAGTAAGAAATAAAATTGATCAAATGTTAGAAGCAAAGGTAATTAGACCTAGTAGCTCTCCCTTCGCTAGCCCTATGTTACTTGTGAAAAAGAAAGACGGCAGTGATAGGCTTTGTATTGACTATCGTGAGTTAAAGGCAAATACAGTGTCAGATAAGTATCCCTTGCCGTTAATATCAGACCAGATTGATCGCTTACGTGGCGGGAAATATTTTTCCAGTTTGGATATGGCCAGTGGTTTTTATCAGGTGCCAATTCACCCCGATTCTGTTGAGAGAACAGCTTTTGTGACCCCTGAAGGTCAATATGAGTTTCTGAATGCGTCATCTGTTTTTCAGCGTGTCATAGTCCGAGCCCTGGGGAATTTATTTAATACCTATGCGGTGGTCTACATTGATGATGTGTTGATTGTCTCAGATTCTGAAGAGGAAGCGTTCGAAAGATTGGAGAAAGTGCTAAGCGTGTTATTAATTTCAGGGTTTTCTTTCAATGTAAAAAAATGTCAATTTCTGCGAAAGGAAATAGAATACTTGGGTTTCGTTGTAAAGGAGGGTGAACTGAAGCCCAATCCAAGAAAAATTCAGGCATTATCTCAACTTCCAGAACAAGGTTCAATCACACAGATACGACAGTTTATTGGTTTAGCATACTACTTCAGGCAGTTCGTCCCTAGATTTTCGGAAGTGATGAAACCATTGAAACCAATTAACTTCGAAATTAAATGATTTCAAATGGGAAAAACAACATGAGGAAATTCGTCAAAGAATCATTAAAGTCCTGATCAGTGATCCAGTATTAATAATTTTTGACCCCAAATTTCCAATTGAATTGCATACGGATGCGAGCGCAAATGGTTATGGCGCTATGTTATTGCACAAAGTAGAAGGAAAACGCAGGGTAGTCGAGTATTATAGCAAATGCACCACGTTAGCAGAATCTAAATACCACTCTTATGAGATCGAAACATTGGCAGTCTTTAATGCCATCAAGCACGTCATTATTTAACCGGTAGACAGTTAACTGTGTATACAGACTGTAATTCTATTAAGGCGAGTCAGGACAAGGCGGAATTGACCCCGCGAGTGCATCGATGGTGGTCATTCATGCAACTCTTTGAGTTCCACGTTGAATATCGTAAAGGAAGCCAAATGGCTCATGTTGATTGCTTATCAAGGAATCCTGTAGCTGTAGAAGCACAGCCAAATACAAGTAAAGTTGTGGAAGTACGAGTTGACTTGGCAACTATCACACACAACTGGCTAGTATCCGAGCAGCAGCGCGATGAAAACATATCGAATATTATGAGCGAGTTGAATAGTGACGAGATGCAGAGAGAATTAGCGAACACGTATGAGATTAGAAAGAGTCTGTTGCATCGTATTATTCAAAGAAATGGCAAGACGCGAGATTGCCTGTTATTCCGAGGGCGTTTAGATGGTCCGTTGTTAATCATATACACGAGGCCATAATGCACATGGGTTGGCAGAAGACACTAGGTCTACGAGCATTACTGGTTAGAAAAAATGCAAAATATGTTAGGAAATTCGTAGAAAATTGCGTCACATGTAAATTATCGAAATCAGCGTCAGGCAAAACGCAAACAAAATTACATCCAATACCCAAAGTAGAGATACCGTGGCATACCATTCATATTGACATTAGTGGGAAATTGAGTGACAAAAAAGACGAAAAGGAATATGTCATTGTACAAATTGATGCTTTCACTAAGTTTTTTTATTTATTTTTTTTATTGTTATTTTTTATTATTTAAGTAATGAAACCGTGCTACAATTTTGCACCTTAACAATACAAGCAAAAAATTATTTTCAATAAACCCATCGCCGAGCGCTTAGCACGGGGATTTATGATAATGGAGGATGAAACGGGGATTTATATTCGTGGAGGGGGAAGCGTCTTCACTGGGCAGGTAGAGCGAGTGATGAGTGTACTTAAAGGGATGTTAACAGCAGTAGAGACTAGCGAACGTTCGTGGAAGGAGCCATTGGGTGAGATACAGTTGGCCATAAATTGCACCACTAATCGGGTGACTCAGCACAGTCCCTTAGAATTATTGATAGGAAAAGAGGCAAGGCCCATGGGAATGTTGACCATCAACGAAGAAATGCCAGTAGATCTGGAGAAAACTAGAGAGAAGGCTAAAGAAAACATTGATAGAAATGCGAAGTATGATAAGGCCAGAGTTGATAAAAAGCATGCCCGTGTGGTAAAATATAAGATTGGTGATCATGTGTTATTAAAGAGTGAAGAAAGACACCAAACGAAATTAGATCCCAAGTACAAAGGACCGTTTGTTATAGTAGAGTTGCAAGATGGAAATCGTTATATGTTGTAATCATTAACGACTAAGCTAATGTACAAGTATCCACATAATAGTATACGCAGTTTGCCCGATGAAAGAGAAACTCGTGAGTTGATTGAAGAGCTTGACGACGGCAACAGAGAAGAAAACGTAGAAAAAGAATCCGATAAGTTGTGAGAGGATTGGTATCCAAATGATCAAGTTTGTGCAGAAGGGAGCGTGTACTCCAATTGGAAAGTGTATAGCCTGCTAAACTGACATTTGACGACTAGTGTAAGATAGCCAGACGATTGAGCTTGAGTAGAAGAGAGCCTGTACTCTAAGCGTTAAGTTGAAGAATATCCTACTAAGCTAATCTCTGATGAAATGTATGGTTGATAGCCAAATTGTTGGGTTTGTGCGGAAGAGAGCGTGTACTCTAGAGAAGATTGAGAAGGGAAGTAAATTCCTGGCTAGTTCGCTGCGATGGGTGGTGAGTCTGTCTCTGTACCTGCTGGTGTGTCTATTGATCTGCTCCTCCACAGTATGCAGATTGAGGTCTCGGTGTAAAGTTGAATTCCGTACATACCAAGGACAGTTGGTTATCTGCCTTAGGGTACGATTCTGCAGTACCTGGATGCGATTGCAGTTAGATTTTGCTGCACTCCCCCAAATTTGCAGCCCGTAGAGCCAGATTGGGGCGACACACTGAGTGTAAACTTATCTCTTCACCCTAAGTGACATAGCTTTCACTAAGTACGCCTATTTGTACTTTTATTTGGAATTTAACCCGCCAAACTAACATTTGAAGACACAAGAAGTGAAGAAAATTTGCTACGGAAAGTTAAGTTGAATGATATGAGTAATGAAGTCAAGCGATACATTAGAAAAATGAAGAACAAAGAAATACAATGAAGTTTATGTTGAGTTAAGCAACACGAGGACGTGTTATAGTCAGGAATGCCGTGTCGGGAATTTACTTGATTTATAAGATTTGAGGTTAATTATAAGTCCCTCTGTGTATTCGCTATGGAAATAAATGATGATGAAAAGGAATGAGAAGAGAGAGAGAGCGCTTTATTGAGTGAGCGCGTGTATGAGACTTTCTGTATGAGAACGCTGTGCGGAAGGAGAGTGAAAATCCCTGCTGAGCGTGGCGCAATGAGAGGTGAGGAGGAAGAAGAAATAGGAAGATAAAGTACAGTTCGAATAGCCCTCTGAGAAGAACAGAAGTGACCGTTGCGACTCACTGCGTGACAGTGCAACTAATTAAAAAAAAAAATGAACGACGCTATTAAAAATCCATCTCCGACATGTATGTATGTTAAAAGAGTTGAGTATGTATATAGCGGCATTTGGTTAGCGTGGGAATGCTGACCATGCATTTGTGCAGTGTGCTTCAGAAGCGGGCGATCATATAACGCTTCCACTTGAACATTATTGTTTATGCTAGCACTGCCAATGCGTATGTAATTATGTTATTGATTTATGCAAGTATTCTGAGTACATTGTACTCTATGTAAATATGTACTCTAAATATATATGTACGCATACCATATCTCCCTCCTTTTAAAAAATAACGTAACATAGTGCAGTTATTTTATTCTATTATTATTATAATTAGTATTTTTTTTTTTTGTTGTTTTGTTTTTCTTTTTGACATCTTAAATTGTATTTTTCCATTATTATAATGCTTTTTGTATTAAATCATGACGCCATTTATGAATAAAAAACTTTTAATCGATCTTTATGTACTATTTGTTTTTTATTTTTATTGTTTGATATTGTTATGTTGTCTCTGTCTTCTATCTTTTCTACCTTATAGGGTCCCGTATATTTAAAATCTAATTTATGACCTACTTAATTTCTTAATAGAACTTTATCTCCTACTGTTATTTCTATATTTTTTGTTTGTAAATCATAATTTTCCTTATTTTTTCTTTTATATGCTACTTCTAATCTATATTTACTTTCCTTAGCATAATCATCTATATGTATATATGGTTCTATGCTAGTTATATTAGTGAAATTTCTGGGTAAATTATTTGTTCTACCAAAAACAAGTTCATATGGACAATAATTATGTACCATAGAAGGGGTTGTATTAAAACAATAGACGAAATAATGAAGCCATACCGATATGTAAGATCGTATGTATTCATTTAGAGTTCTATGACTTCTTTCGACTACACCTACTGTTTGATGGTGGTGAGCGGTAGACGTTATATTTTTAATTTTTAGGTATTTGCAAAGGTCTGTAATGATTGAATTTCTATACTCTGTACCCATGTCCGTAATGAACGTCTTCATTGGACCATAAGTAAGAATAAAAGATTCGAAAATTGCTTTAGCGACTGTTGTTGCGCTTTTGCATATTCGTTGCCATTTTCCGACTTTGGTAGAGGACCTATAGTGTCCACTATAACTCTGTCGAAAGCATGATCAGGGGTTTCAGTTAAAGTCATTGGGGTCTTTGTATGCGTTGTTATTTTCGCTTTTTGGCATTTTTGACATTTTTTAATGTAGTCTGTTATTTGTTTAGACATACCTTTCCAAAAATAATGTCTTTTGACCTTGGACAAGGTTTTTGCAATGCCTGTATGACCTCCTTGTAATGGATCATCATGTAGTGTAGACAAAATTGCTTCTTTTTCATTGTTTATTAAGATCACCGGGTTGAGTAGCGCTACTCTTAATTTTGTTAATATTTTATTGCCCTTTTGCTTAAAATTATCTATTGAAACGTATTCAAAGATATTTTCCCATGGTGCCATTTTTAGATGATTGATTTTATGCATTTCAAGCCTTTGGAAAAATTGATCTAAATCAAGAACTCCATTTGTATATAAATCATCGATATCATATCTTGCAGTAATCTTTTTTCCATGTTTAAAGAAACATATCATATTTTTTACTTGCAAGGTCACTACTTTACGTATCTCGTCATTATTGATGACTTGGTATACGTTGGGCATTGAAGCTTTTTCTACTAATTGCGTATGCAATTCAGATTTGTTTGTTTCTCCTGCGGAGGATTTTTGTCTACTTTGTAATCTTGTAGTGACTTTCTTAATATTTCCGGTTATATCTTTCAATTCTTTGATGGTTATTCTTGATAACGCATCAGCTACATAGTTGTCTTTACCCCTCAGATACTCTACTGTAAAATTATATTCCTCCAATTCAAGTACCATACGAGTCAATTTTGAGCCAGGATTAGTCATTGAAAATAAAAAGGTTAGTGGTCTATGATCAGTTTTGACTGTAAAATGTTTACCATAGATATAGGGTCTGAAGTGGGTTATTGCCCAATGTATTGCTGCTAATTCCTGCTCAGTAGTACTTTTATTACTCTCGCCCTTAGTAAATGATCTTGACGCGTATGCAACTGGAAGTTGGTGGCCATTGTGGTCTTGAGATAAGACTGCGCCACATGCCATTTTGCTAGCATCTGTTGTAATACAAAATTCTTTGCTAAAATCGGGGTATTGTAAGAGAGTAGGTTCCATCAGTTTTGTTTTTAAGTGTAAAAATGCTTTTTGACAGTCTTCTGTCCATTCAAAAGGAACATTCTTTTTACATAATCTAGTTATGTGCCGTGAATAGTCGGCAAAGTTTTTTTATGAATCTTATATAATAGTTACAAAATGTAACGAAACGCCTTGCGCTATTTGCTTCATGAGGTACTGGGTAATTTTTGATGGCATCATACTTCTTGTCATCTGGCAGTATTCCTCTATCTGTGCATTTATGTCCCAAAAAGGTGACTTCACGCATAAAGAATGAACATTTCTCTGGATGTAGTTTTAGATTGTATTTCCTGCATTTGTCAAAAACATCTGATAAGTTTTTAATCATATGGTTTTCGGAACAACCTGTTACTATTAAATTATCCATATAGATAAATAGTTGCGTTGGATCAAGGCCAGAAATGCAATAGTCATCATTCTTTGAAAAGAATTCGGCGCTATTTTCAGTCCAAATGGTAATCGCGTAAAACGATATGAACCGTTTGTTGTTGAAAATGAAGTTATATCTCTTGAACTCTTCTCAAGTTCAATTTGGTGAAAACCTGACATCAAGTAAAGGCATGAAAAATATTTGGCTCGACCTAGTTAATCCAAAATGTCCTCAATTCTAGGGAGTGGAAATTTATCAGACAACAGTTTTTTATTGATTCGACGATAGTCAATTACTAATCGCCATTTCTTTTCATCTGAACTTGGAAGAGATTTTTTCGGTACTAATAGTAATGGACTATTGTATTCCGATTTTATCATTGATCAATTTTTGTACTTGTTCTTGAATTTCGTCTTTTTGACTATGAGGATTTCTATAATTTTTAATATATATTGGCTCATCATCTTTCAATCTTAATCTTTGTTTGTATAAATTATTAGCCGATATTGGTTCTGCTGTCAGACCAAATATATCAGTGTATTTACTACAAAGCTTTTTCAGCTGGGTTTTGAATTGTGGTGGGAAATTTTTTGACAATTGAGACATGACAGTTTGTTCTCTGGTTTCTTTATTTGGTTGAACCACATCATAGTTTGAAAATGGCTCGTATTTTAAATTGTTTGCATCTACTAGTTTATCAGTATGATGCGTATTTAATATTCGGATATAAACATCGTTTGATGTTGAAATGGTATTCGCTACATAAATACCTGTTTCTATTTCTTGGTTTGGGATCAATATATTTGTATCTTCAATTGAAGATATATTGATTTTTCGGACAACTTGTGATCGAGCTGGTAATAATATTCTATTATTACCAGAGTTGTATGTTATTGGAACATAAATCGGAAATTTCAAATTACTGGGTCTAATGATAAACCAATCTTCTTTTGGTTTGAAGTCTAATTGGCAGTTAAATTTTTTTATAAAATCAATGCCAATTATTCCGTCGCATGGTATGGGGAATTGTTGATGAACAATATGAAAATTGTGAGGGATTATGTATTTATCGGTTTGTAGCTCTATTGAGGTTAAGCCCTTAGATTTAATAATCTTTTGGCTTATGCCTTGAATGTTTATTATACTGTCATCTTGGATACTATTGAAGTAGTCGGCTTCTTCTTTTAGTATTGAAATACGAGGGCGGGTCAATAAGTCCGTGACTTTTTGAATTTCCCGCCTCTTAATTGAAATGGTAACACTGCTCCCGTCAACAGTCATCTGTCAGTTGACTCTTGTCAAAAATTGAACAAGCTGCGACATTTAGTTTGTTTTTGACAGCCGTTAATATCAGACTACCGCGTTGACTGAGAAGAAAATGGAAAAAAGTGAATTTCGTGTGCTCATTAAGCATTATTTTTTGAGGAAAAAATCCATTACGCAAACCAAGGCCAAGCTTGATAAATATTATGGAGACTCTGCACCATCCATTTCCATGGTAAAAAAGTGGTTTACTGAATTCCGATGTGGCCGTACAAGCACGGAAGATGCCGAACGTTCTGGACGCCCAGTTGGATTTCCACATCCGAAACAATTGAAAAAATCCACGATATGGTTTTAGCCGATCGGCGATTAAAAGTGAGAGAGATTGTGGAAGCCGTAGGCATTTCACATTTCTCAGTGGTTTCAATTTTGAATGATCATTTGGGTATGAGAAAGCTTTCCGCAAGATGGGTGCCGCGTTTGCTCACAATCGACCACAAATGCAACCGTGTGACAATCTCGCAGGAATGTTTAGCGTTGTTCAATCGCAATACGAACGAGTTTGGTGCCGTTTCGTAACCGTGGACGAAACGTGGATCCACCGCAACACACCGGAGGTCAAACAGCAGTCAAAACAGTGGGTTTCTCGGGGTGAATCGGCGCCAAAGAAGGCAAAGGTGGGTTTGTCAGCCAATAAAGTCATGGCGACTGTTTTTTGGGATGCACGCGGTATTATCCACATTGACTACCTTCAAAAAGGAAAAACAATCAATGGTGAATATTACAGCAACTTATTGGGTCGATTCGATGAGGCATTGAAAAAAAAGCGACCGCACTTGGCCAAGAAAAAAGTTCTTTTCCACCAGGACAATGCACGGGTGCACACATGTGCAGTTTCTATGGCAAAATTCCATGAAATGGGCTACGAATTGCTCCCTCATCCGGCCTATTCACCCGATCTAGCCCCGTGTGACTATTTCTTGTTCCCAAACTTGAAGAAATGGCTCGGCGGAAAGAAATTTGCCTCCAATGACGAAGTCATTTCACAAGCAAATGCCTATTTTGAAGACCTCGACAAATCATATTTTTTGGAAGGGATAAAAAAATTGGAGAAACGTTGGGCTAAGTGTATAGAGCTCAAAGGAGACTACGTTGAAAAATAAAATAACTTTTTATCTAAAAACCTGTGTTTCATTCAAATAGTCACGGACTTATTGACCCGCCCTCGTATCTGCACCCGTGTCAACTAAGAAAATTAATCTTTTTCCTGTTGCCACATGGTCAAATGCAATGAATATATTTATACTTACATTAATTAAATGTACATGAGCTTTATTTATTGCCTTGTATCTGATGGTTGTTGCGAGTTTCCTGAATTATCTAGGGTTACTCTCACACTAGCATTATTATTGTTATTATATCTATTCTGATTGTTTAGGCTTCCTCTATTTGAGTAGCCACGGCCTCTATAATTGTTACCATTATTTTGGATACCGTTATTGCCGTAATTGTTATTGTATCGGTTATTGTAAAGGCCTCTGCCGCGACCATTACCTCTATAACCTTGGCCTCTATAGTTAGAGTTAGAGTAACCTCTCTTTGAATACATTACATGATTCACAAATCCGGTTACTCTGGTGCTAGTTCTTATGTACGCACTTATGGCAGCATCCATAGTTGTGCACGTACCTGCTTCTAGCACAGTTTTTCCACTTTTGTATTCGGTCTTTTTGATCATAACATCGATGGCATCCCTAGTACTCAATCTATTGGCTTGCTCACTTTGTAAACCTTCATCGATATACGAGGCTTCTAAGAGCTTACGTAAATTATCAACTTCGGTTGTGAACTGTGTAGCTGTTTTGCCTCTTTGTTGTACAGTGGATAATTTTGCCTTGATGTTTTGGGATGTCTCCCCAACAATTGAAGTTTGCAGTTTATTAATTATTGATTCAATTGTAGATTCGCTCAGTACCAGGTTCAGAGTAGCGCCAATCAATTTTGATTTTATTACTTGGACTGCAATGTCCTCAAATGGTCCTTTTGCAAGGTCTACTAATTTGATGGCCATAATAAACCTCTGAAGATGGATCTTTTGTCCATTAAACTCCGGTACTGCGCTCGACACTTCCTTTATGTAGGCCCAGATGACGGCTGAATTGTCTGTTATTTTGCTTAATTTTATTTCCTGATCTTCTTTATTTGCTGAATCTTCTGGCAATTGCAACATTGCTGGTATTGTTAGATCGTTCAGATCTTCTTCTTTGATTTCTAGTTCCGAGTCAGAATCATTGAGTGATTCTGTTCTCCTTCACTTAGAGTCAAAGGGGAATTAAGAATTGTTGGTATCAATATGTTTAGATCGAACCTTTCTTTGATATTTATTAGATTACTTCTTAATCTAAGCAAAAATTTGGACACTGTTGTCCACTGTTTTTTGTCTAGTTTCCCTCTTTGGTCATGTATACGGGATCTAGCCTGATTAAATGATTCTACCAGAATGGGTATATGCTTACTAGCAGTTTGTTTTTGGATAGTTCTATTCTGAGACAAACATTTATATGACTTATCAAATTTTTCTATTATTTCATTTAAGATGGCTGTTAAATTTTGCCAATCCATAATTTATTTGATACATTTTTAAGTATTTAGAAGAAAAATTTTTTTTTTTTTGATTTTATTATTATTTTTATTTCATTAATGACCTCATTATTTAAAAATTAAATTGTTTTTAGGCCATTGGCCCTGCTATTATAGCGTTTTTTTAAACATTTATTGTGGAGTTTGTACACTTTTATGAGTGCATGTTTTAACATTAATATAAAAATTGCTAACAATAGTATTGTTATATAGCTTAAATTGTTTGATTCTATCTCCACTTTGTTTATTACATTTGCAGTGGAATCCACTGTTTTTGTATCAATTAAGCCCATATTGGGTTTTAAGATTTCTATTGTCACTATTGACATTTACGTTAAAAGTTGTATTACTATTAGTATTTTTATGTCAAATTTTGTATTTTGTTTTTTTTTTTTTTTTTTACATATGTTCCTGCCTATTGTTTTTGTATAGCTTTACAGGCTTTACTGCTCATCGGGCAGAAATATTTCCGCTCAATTTTACAATTTTTGGTTTTTATAGTTAGGAAAAAAAATATGCATCGCAGTGCATTCAAAAAAATTTTGCAACGCAGTGCTATTGACAAAAAAAAAATTGCGCTTTCGGAAGCGCTGTCGGTTCCCTTGCTGGCTTAACTTGACGCGTTAAGCGGTGCCGGTGCTAGTTGTCGCACAGGCTTCCTTCTGCTGGTCCTTACAATATTTGCAAGTGTACTTGCAATAGGCGCTCCATAGTCCCTGGCAATCCAACGGGCATTGTTCCTTGTAAACTGGTATGCTGGCTCTGGGTGGTGGTGTTGCAGATTTCATTTTTGTATTATTTGTGGTTTTTATGAATGAGAGAGTTGGGCTTTGGGTTTTTATTGGCGCTTTTTTTGTAATTCTTGTTGTAAGAAATCAAGCTCTGCTTGTAGTTTGCGAGCAGTTGACCAGGCTGGTGGTGGCGTTTGAGAATATAATAGCCATCTTAGGTGAGCTATTCTCGTTTTTAACTTTTGCGCACAACGCCGCGCTTGTTTCCTATTGCCTCACTCTACTCACTCAGTTTTTTTTTCCATCCGTATCTCCAGTCCAGTCCAATATAATTTTGATTTGGTAGTGATTGTAGTCCTTAGGCCCTAGATCCTGGTCCTGTCACGGTCGCCATGTAAGATCGAAAGTCCTTTGTATTCCTTATGGAGCATAGCTCCGTTTATTTTGTAGTTAGACTCGTGTCAGTTCTAAAACTCGACTGATTCTTAAAGCTAATACAATATTCTTCTTAGGCTATGAATTGCGCCTTCGCTGCCTGGTGAGTCGGCAGAGAAGCGGCTATTATATATGTATGTTAAAAGAGTTGAGCGAAAATGCTATGTGCGCACAGTATGTATATAGCGGCATTTGGTTAGCGTGGGAATGCCGACCATGCATTTGTGCAGTGTGCTTCAGAAGCGGGCGATCATATAAAGCTTCCACTTGAACATTATTGTTTATGCTAGCACTGCCAATGCGTATGTAATTATGTTATTGATTAATGCAAGTATTCTGAGTACATTGTACTCTATGTAAATATGTACTCAAAATATATATGTACGCATACCACAGTAGTGATAATATTGATGGATTCGAATTTTTTTTCTTTTATGTGGATGTTTATACCGTTTTTAAGGGTCATTATATTTTTGCTGATTTTTTTTTTGTGCACATAGTTCTTTGAAACTGTCGTTGCCTAAAAAGCCATCAAAAGATTTGAATGAAGGTAGGAGAAAGAATTTCACCTTAAAAGGTTTGCTATTTTGTGGTGAGTCACTTTTTTACTACCTCCAACAGAAATAGCATTGAATGGATTTTTATCCGGAATATGGTTTCTGACAAATTTTGGCTGAATATAGTTTCTGTTTGAACCGGTGTCTATAAGGAGTGAGGAACTCTTTACTCTACAAAATTTAATGCAGTATCGTCATAGTATTCGTATACGTTGTTGTCCGTGTCAGCTTGTTCTATTTGATCGACGCAACCTTCTAAAGTTTTGTCTTGATTATAGTTATCTTCATTTATTGCTATAGCCTGTTCTTACTCAGTCATGGTAGCGTAAGTCTCAGTGGATTATCCGCCAGTATCGTCGTTGGAAGTCTGTATGCTAAAATTCCTTTGCCTTTTCTTTGAGTCTGGCACTGAACCTGGTGGTTTTTTGCCAGGCTCGAAGCGAGGTCTGTTTACGAATTAACTAATTTTGTTTGCATACTTGGATCTATATGCATTGGCTCGGGACGGGGCTGAGGTTTTTGTGCCAATGGTCTGGGCCGAGCGAATTGATGTGGTTGGTATTGGGTTTTGTGGAACATTTGTCTTGGTGCAGTAATTGGTTATTGTTAACGTTCTGTCTTGGCAATGGTACTGGTAATAGATGTCCGTATCGATGAGGATATATTGGAGGAACCTGAGGCGGTTGTTTATTAACAAGCTGAATATTGCGTGCAGCAGGTATAGGTTTCGGATTTTGGTTCTTAAAATTTCCAGTTTGTCCTTTGGTAGATGCATAATTTGCACGGATATTTGGTTTTCTACAGTTTTAAACATAGGTGAAGTGCCTAGTCCTAATAGTTGAGATAGGTCACCTTAAAGACTGTTATATTAAGCATTTGAATTGTAACGATAAACTTAAGCAAAGTAGTGATCTGGCAACACATATTGTACGTATACAGCCTATTTGGAATTCCTTTATGTTCTGACATTTCCTAAAAATCTCATCGACTAAGCAGACGTGTTAAGCGCATAATAAAACTTATACTATAAATCTAACAGGTTATGGGCCCAGCCCCAGCCACAAGTTATACGTTGAGAGCATTTGATATATAAAATAAAAAGTCGTGAAAAATGGCACATATCAGAATTGAACCGCTAAACGCAAACAATTATGATACGTGGAAGTTGCAAATGCGTGCAGTTCTTGTGAAGAACGAATTGTGGAAATACGTCGACGGAACGAAAAGTTGCCCGGATGACGATATAGATAAAATCGCTTGGGAAAACCAAGACGAAAAAGCACGTGCAGATATTTTGTTGTCAGTGAGTCCATCAGAGTTGGCCATAATTGAGAGTTGTGTGACATCAAAAGAGTGCTGGTCGAGATTGCGAGAAACATTTCAGTCGAAAGGTCCCGTGCGGAAAGCAAGCCTTCTGAAAAGAGTAGCGTTGTCGCGAATGAACGTAGGCGACGACGTCCGTCATCACTTAAATGAGTTTTTCGACGCAGTGAAAAAACTTAAAGAAATTGGTGTTGTGATTGGCGATGATTTACTAGCGATCTTATTGTTGCACAGTTTGCCTGATTCGTACGAAACATTTAGGTGTGCAATGGAGACACGGGATGACTTACCGCACCCTGATGTATTGCGCATTAAAATTCTAGAGGAATCAGAAGCACGAAAAGCAAAGGAAGATCGTGGAGAGCAAAAAGCTATGTACGTTGAACGTCGAAAAGACAAAGATAACGGAAAAAGCGAGAAAAACGGTAACTACAAAAAGGAAACCAGAAAATGCTTTGTATGTGGTAAAGCAGGCCACATAGCGAGAGACTGCCGAAACAGAAACGGTATACCGAAAAAAGAAGAGAGAGCAACTATTGAAAGTAAACTGAGCGAAGTTCAAAGTATGGTTGCAGTGAGGCAAAATGGAGGTTCATGGTGTCTAGACAGCGGATGTTCAGCACACATCAGTTCAAACAAAAGTACATTCCAAAACTTAAAGACAGTCGAAAAGACTTTGCACTTGGCTAACAACAACACAACGAGGATTGACGGCATTGGCAAAATTAGAATGACCGCAATCAATGGAAAGAAAGATAAAGAGGATATCGATCTACAAGAAGTGTTTTATGTCGAAGATTTACGTCAAAATTTATTATCCGTTTCTAAAATTACAGACCATGGCTTTGAGGTGCATTTTAGAAAAAATGAAGCAGTAATTGTTAAAAACAAAAGAGAAGTCTGGCTGACAGCGAAGAGATATGGCAACCTTTATTACTTAGACAGCGAAGAGCATAATGTAAACAAAGCAGAGGTGAGTGACGTAAATGACATAAACAAGTGGCACTACCGTTTGGGACACGTTAATGAGAACGACCTTAAAAGAATGGCCATGAGTGAAAAGGTCTACGGTATGAAGTTTGATAATAAAGCTGAATTATCAAAATGTGAAATTTTCATACGAGAAAAGCAAACAGCAAATAATCACAAAAGCACGAGCAAAGAGCGAACCAGTGAACTACTAGAGATCGTACACAGCGATGTGTGTGGCCCGATGAGAACTGAGTCAATGAATGGTTCTAAATATGTTGCAACTTTCATCGATGACCATTCCAGATATTGTGAAGTTTATTTTCTCAAACAGAAGTCAGAAGTATTTGAAACGTTCAAAGCTTACAAAGCAAAAGTAGTAAACTTCACCAATAACAAGATTAAAGCTCTACAATCGGATAATGGCACCGAATACTGCAACAACGAGTTCAACGACTATTTGAAGAAGCATGGAATTGCGCGAAGGTTGTCTACACCACATACCCCGCAGCAAAATGGCTTAGCAGAACGGCAGAATCGCACGTTAATAGAAATGGCAAGGTGCATGATGCGGCAATCTGGGGCACCTCCGTCATTTTGGGCAGAAGCGGTAAATACAGCAAATTATATACGAAACAGATGTGTCACAAAAGGCTTAAATGGAGAGATACCATACACATACTGGACGAAAAAAATTCCAACAATGGCACACCTGCGCATATTTGGCACGAAAGCATATGCGATCATTAAGGGTGGCAATCGTGGCAAGTTCGAGACCAAATCTGAAGAATGTATACTGGTGGGCTACTCAACAGAATCGAAAGCGTATCGATTATGGTCGCCGGGAAGGCGTAAGGTAATAGTTAGTAATGATGTCAAGTTCTTGAATATTCCAGGGTTCAAGAGTGAATACCAGGACTTCTACGACGCTGAGGTTATCGTAGACGAGGGCATCTTAATTGGCAAGTCGATTGAGCGGTAACATCCATGTGAGAGCTCATCAAGCGAAGAAGATTCAAATGATGTGCAACAGCGGCGTGGCAGAGGGCGTCCCAAACTTTTGAGGACAGGCCAAAGAGGTAGACCACGCAAAGTGTATCAGCCAGTAGTCGAAAAGGCAAGCGGCGAGAGCGTCGATGAGCTGAGCACTAACTCATCATTAAAGGACGAATTTGAGGAATGCGAGATGGCATTCACGGCAATGGCAGGCGACCCTATTACAATCGAAGAGGCGAAAAGCTCAAGCGATGCCGAAAAGTGGATCAGAGCGATCGAAGATGAGTACATGGCGCATGTGCAGAACGGCACATGGAAAATAGTGGAACGTCCAGCTGAGAAAAAGGTTATTGGGAGCAAAATGGTATTTCGCACAAAAGAAGATGGCCCCATACCCGGCAAGAAGAAGGCGAGGCTAGTCGCAAAAGGCTACTCGCAGAGACCTGGCGAGGATTTCCATGAGACGTACTCACCTGTAGTGCGATTTACATCAGTCAGAATGCTAGCAGCGTTGGCAGCAGAGTGTGACATGGAGGTCCATCAAATGGACGTGGTGACAGCATACCTAAACGGAGAGCTGAAAGAGAGCATCTACATGGAAGTTCCAGACGGATTGGATGATTTCATAGGCAAATTGAAATCAGGTGCAGCTATTGGTTCAAAGCAGGATCCAATGAACATGGCAGCTGGAAAAGCGTGGCGTAAGGCTTTAAGCGAGATGAAGAATCCCGTTTGTCTTCTGGAGAAAGCTTTATATGGACAACGTCAATCAGGTTTGCAATGGTACCGCAAATTAACAGAGAAGCTGCAGGAGATGGGTCTAGAGGCTACCAAGCAAGATCTATGTGTGTTCGTGAAACACACATTCTCTTAGTCATGATTTACGTTGACGATTTATTGCTGGCGTCAAATCATAAAGAGTGGCTGCATCACATGAAGAGTTCCCTTGGTGAAGCATTCGAGATGAAAGACATCGGTCCAGTGAAGACGTGCCTGGGCATAGAGTTCCAACAAAACTTGGAGGAGCATCAAATCTTCATCTCACAGGAGCTGTACACTAATACCATTTTGAAGCGATTTGGTATGGCAGAATGCAAGCCTGCATTAACCCCCATAGAAGCAAAGTGTA
Organism: Drosophila ercepeae; assembly: GCA_018150545.1. NCBI lineage: Eukaryota > Metazoa > Arthropoda > Insecta > Diptera > Drosophilidae > Drosophila > Drosophila ercepeae. The sequence continues at coordinate 21,281,864 of JAECWL010000161.1, read as the reverse complement.
CATTGAAGCGATCCGAGTCCCCCAATGAAGAGGAGATGAAAAGGTATCCTTATCAAAACTTAATAGGAGCTTTAATGTTTCTTTCAGTTACAACAAGACCGGACAATGCTTATGCTGTGAATTTCTTAAGCCAGTTCAATTCATGTTATGAAGCGGAACATTGGAAAGCAGCAAAACGCATACTGCGATACTTAAGCGATACAAGGCAGCATGGCCTGTTATACAAGAGAACAGGCGAGAATCTATACGGCGTAGTAGATGCAGATTGGGGTGGAAACTTAAGCGACAGGCGTTCCTACTCTGGTCTAGCATTCATCATGGCTGGCGCATCCATAAGTTGGGAGGCGCGAAAACAGCGCACGGTGGCTTTGTCAAGCACAGAAGCTGAATACTTGGCAATGTCAGATGCAGTTAAAGAAGCTTTATATTTAAAGGAGCTTCTTAACATGGTGGGCCGAAAATGCGGATCCGTTGTGCTCTTTAACGACAATCAGAGCGCACAAACATTAGTAAAAGGTTTCGGCTTCCACCCACGCACGAAGCACATAGATGTGCGACATCACTTCATACAGCAGAAGCACCGAGATGGCGACATCACCATTGAGTATATGCAGACAGAACATATGCCAGCAGACGTCCTAACGAAGGCACTAAGCATCGAGAGTGCATATCATCCTTGGGCGTCACTAATATTTAATCTGCAGAACAGCTACTTTGAGGGGGCGTGTTATATTAAGCATTTGAATTGTAACGATAAACTTAAGCAAAGTAGTTATCTGGCAACACATATTGTACGTATACAGCCTATTTGGAATTATTTTATGTTCTGACAGTGCCTAAAAATCTCATCGACTAAGCATCATGTACACACCATGTTTTCCATGAGTTAAACTCAGCTGGATCACCTGAGAATTCGCGTATGGTTTTCACAATGTCTGATACCCTATCTTAATCACCTAAATTCCTAGCATATTCGGGGGCAATAGTCTGATCGCTTTTGTAACTTTGTAAGATGAGACAATAATTTCATATAAAAGTGAATAAGAAATAATATAAAATTTTATGGAGCTTAATTAATGTTAGTTTACATAGATTGCGTTTTTGTAGTTTTAGCATTATTTTTTTTTTTGTAACTAAAGTCTGGTTGTTTCCTTTAACTTTAGAGGGTCCCTTGGGAATCGTAAAGTTTGAATTTGCTTAATCTTTTTGCTTTATCGTTTTACTGTATTTATTTTTTTCTTTTTTTCTTTTAATTTTCCCCTACCCAAAGTTGAGCATTTGGAGAGACAAACACGTCGATCACACAAGTTTTATGACGAGTTTAATGACGAACCTTCATGAGCACTTCATGCGTATATTCTACATTAATATATATTTTTATATTTGATAATGTGAAGATACTAGAGTCTATCCTCTCCAGATTGGGAAAATTAAAAGAAATCGTTCCGTCTCTTCCAAGCGATATAAACTACAACACACAACTCTATTCTGATCCAGCGGATCCAGCATACAACAATACTGAAATAAGTTAACGATATTAATAAGGATATTTTGACCAGACTATTATGTATTTTAGAATATATTGTATTATATGTTAATGAGCTTAATAAGTCTTTATATACAAGTCAGAATAGATCAGCATTTCCCCAATTTATTAAAAGTGTACCGGTATTATCAAAAATAAGTAGAAACAAGAAATTTTTGGGATAGTCAAGATTAAAAAAAAAGAAAAAACAGAAGAAATTCAAAAAATTGTTTGGAACCCCTTAAAGCCTTCAATTATTAATCATACGATAGAAATAGCTCAACTAGCTAAGAAATTAAATATTTAAAAATACTAAACAAAGTGCAGTAAATCAAAATTTTTTTTATGTGTCGGGCCGTAGCTCACTGATTTTAGGGATGATAATCACAATTATTCTAATTATATACTTAACGTAAGTATACTTAACTTACGTAAGAAAATTAAAACAAAAAATAAACTGTAGTTTTACAGAACTTTTGAAATAACGTAGAAAAAAAATATTTTATAATATTTATTTCCTCTTCCAAGGGGTGACCGAGAGTTGACAAGCCAGTGGAGACTACTAGCCTTAAGCTTAAGGTGTGTTTTTTTTGGCTTCGTTGTGCCTACGCCAGGTGAGCCGTCGGTCGAGGTGCACTCCGAGATACGTCACTTCTTTTGCTTTCGGTAGTACGGTGTTGTTTGCAGTGATTGAATGATATTCTGGCTGATTGAGTCTAAATGTTACATGCTTACATTTTTGTTTGTTTATTTTAATTCGCCAGTGAGATAGCCATTTGAGAATTGATTTGTTGCTTGTTGCTTGTTGCAGAGCAGCCTTGCAGACTTTTCCGCCGTTTGTATTAAATTCCATAAGAACCATGTCAGCGGCACTCGGTCGGTTTGGAAAATGTGTGCGGCGCGTATACAGCCAATGACTGAAATTTTTTTTAGATAATCTTGTTTAATTTTCATATATAAATAGGACACGTTTAACAGAATGAAAAACATTTTAAACTAGCTTAGTGTTATATAGGAGCTTCAAAAATACCATTTTTTCGTAAGCAATTCATTCTTTTGATATATTTGTATGTTTTTTTTCAGATTCACTTTTAAAAGACTTCAACGATGGATGTCAGCTCATTGTTTTGAATTATAATTTGATTAATTTGAACAAAAATATTTTAAATAAAATATTCCGTGTACTTTCAGTTTTAACAATAATAAGTAAATATCATGAATGCGATTATAAGTATTCTCTAAAATTTGTGTGGAGTTCGCTTAGCAAGGAAGTCGCTTTGTGTGTTACATGGAATCAAAAAGTAAAGGACCAGAGTCTATCCTATTTTAGATTTGCCACAAATTCAAAGCTGAGCATTGTTAAGCATATCATATTCAAAGATATTATATTCGACCACATAAATTTAAAACTAAATTGCAGCAAAAATTGTGAAATAATCATTCTTATAATAGATAAATTATTGTCAAATTTTGTCCAAAACTTACTGAAGAAATTGTGCGGGAATGCAACGGAAACATCTGAAAATCAAAAAAGGCTTTAACCAAAGTACAGTTATTAGGTAAGGATTTAAAGTGTCAGATTATTCTTGACTGGGAGCATTGAATGCCAAATTTGCTATTTCAGCATTTTTGGCGAGTGGGTTATTTAACAAAAATATGCGAGGGCTGATACTAAACTTAAGTGTTAACTTATATATTTTATAGGGATATGTTTCCTTAATTGCCTGACACACTTGTGGCAAGAGTTAAATTAACAAATGCCCGAAAACGGCAGAACGATAACTACTGACTCTCTAATTGCTAAAATCTACTATACGGACAGTGTTTTTTCAATGAATTCAATACAAAGTTACAATTGAATATTATGTAATTAATTCATTTTAAAACGCTGAAAAAACAAACACTAGATTAACTACAGCTTTACAATTGATAAAGTAGACACAATAATGTAAAACACTTCACCTCCTTAACATTTTAAAATTATTGTTATGTATTTTAAAAAATTTCTGCTACACCGCCATTCAATCATCTAAAAAATACCCCGAGTATTTGTTCAGATGTGAATGGCTCAGTTGTATATCAATAAAATCAGTTTCGGACAATCCTATTCAGAACTTACTTCATCTCCAACATCCAACTTTTTCTATTGCAAGTTACGGCAATAACCCAGCAATCGGCTATTATAACCTTTGCTCGATTATTTCTTATCTCCAAAAATTCGTTTATATGGTCGTTGCTCAATTAATCTTTAAGGAAATAACATTTAATCCTTGAATAAACATTTTGGTTACCACATTTCATGGATACCTCAAAAACGGATGTATGTCTTAAGATAGTTCCAACAGCAAGCCCTGTCAACAGGGCGACAGGGTTTCACAATATATCCTGCAACGGAACCTTATCCAGTCGACCAGTTCTTTTCTCTGCTGAGATCAACGCCCCCACATTTTGTCATAATGTAACAGACACAAATCAGCTACGAGCAACAATACCAAGTTCTAACGAATAAGGAGATTGAGGACAGTTCCCTAAGCTTGAGTTAAGCCAGTCTTTAGCATTCTTACCCAGACACGAACAAAATATAACTTTATTTGAACAACATTTATTAAAAAAAAATCACATTAAACTAATTGGGAAAGAAACTAAGACTGAACCCCGTCCAGTCTTCACCACAGACAGGTCCACGGTATTCATAGATACCATAACTGGCGCAGTCGATTAAGTCTTAAAATTCATTTCTTCCTTCAAATAAGCAATAATGCGGTGAATAAGAGCGAGTTATTCAAACCAAACACACATGTTAAAGCCGCATCGAACCCCCTACCCAATGTTAAGCATTTGGAGAGACAAACACGTCGATCACACAAGTTTTATGACGAGTTTAATGACGAACCTTCATGAGCACTTCATGCGTATATTCTACATTAATATATATTTTTATATTTGATAATGTGAAGATACTAGAGTCTATTCCAGATTGGGAAAATTAAAAGAAATCGTTCCGTCTCTTCCAAGCGATATAAACTACAACACACAACTCTATTCTGATCCAGCGGATCCAGCATACAACAATACTGAAATAAGTTAACGAAATATCGTTCCAAACCAAGGGGTTCCAAACAATTTTCTGAATTTCTTCTGATTTTTCTTTTTTTTTAATCTTGACTATCCCAAAAATTTCTTGTTTCTACTTATTTTTAATAATACCGGTACACTTTTAATAAATTGTGGAAATGTTGATCTATTCTGACTTGAATATAAAGACTTATTAAGCTCATCAACATATAATACAATATATTCTAAAATACAAAATAGTCTGGTAAAAATATCCTTATTAATAAATAAGGATATTGATCTATTCTGATTAAGTCAAGATTAAAAAAAAAACAAAAAAACAGAAGAAATTCAGAAAATTGTTTGGAACCCCTTAAAGCTTTCAATTATTAATCATACGATAGAAATAGCTCAACTAGCTAAGAAATTAAATATTTAAAAATACTAAACAAAGGGCAGTAAATCAAAATTTTTATTATGTGTTGGGCCGTAGCTCACTGATTTTAGGGATGATAATCACAATTATTCTAATTATATACTTAGTAAGAAAATTAAAACAAAAAATAAACTGTAGTTTTACAGAACGTTTGAAATAACGTAGAAAAATATATATTTTATAAATATAAAAATATGTTCCTCTTCCAAGGGGTGACCGAGAGTTGACAAGCCAGTGGAGACTACTAGCCTTAAGCTTAAGGTGTGTTTTTTTTGGCTTCGTTGTGCCTACGCCAGGTGAGCCGTCGGTCGAGGTGCACTCCGAGATACGTCACTTCTTTTGCTTTCGGTAGTACGGTGTTGTTTGCAGTGATTGAATGATATTCTGGCTGATTGAGTGTAAATGTTAAATGCTTACATTTTTGTTTGTTTATTTTAATTCGCCAGTGAGATAGCCATTTTTCGACGGCCACTAAGTGAGAAGAGAATTGATTTGTTGCTTGTTGCTTGTTACAGAGCAGCCTTGCAGACTTTTCCGCCGTTTGTATTAAATTCCATAAGAACCATGTCAGCGGCACTCGGTCGGTTTGGAAAATGTGTGCGGCGCGTATACAACCAATGACTGAAATTTTTTTTAGATAATCTTGTTTAATTTTCATATATAAATAGGACACGTTTAACAGAATGAAAAACATTTTAACCTAGCTTAGTGTTATATAGGAGCTTCAAAAATACCATTTTTTCGTAAGCAATTCATTCTTTTGATATATTTGTATATTTTTTTTCAGATTCTCTTTTAAAAGACTTCAACGATGGATGTCAGCTCATTGTTTCGAATTATAATTTGATTAATTTGAACAAAAATATTTTAAATAAAATATTCCGTGTACTTCCAGTTTAAACAATAATAAGTAAAAATCATGAATGCGTTTATAAGTATTCTCTAAAATTTGTGTGGAGTTCGCTTAGCAAGGAAGTCGCTTTGTGTGTTACATGGAATCAAAAAGTAAAGGACCAGAGTCTATCCTATTTTAGATTTGCCACAAAGTCAAATCTGAGCATTGTTAAGCATATCATATTCAAAGATATTATATTCGACCACATAAATTTAAAACTAAATTGCAGCAAAAATTGTGAAATAATCATTCTTATAATAGATAAATTATTGTCAAATTTTGTCAATTCGAATTCGTATGCTGATGCGTGAAGACGTGTTTTCATCGAGCTCCGATAAAATCAATTGATTCTAGTGAAGTGAATGATTATTAATAAACAACAAATAAATATATTGAAAGCGAAAAAGACGCTCCGGGCGATGCACCATCGCTCGAATACATATTCTGCGTTTGAAATAGTTAAATAATAGTTTCAAACAAATTAATTAAAAAAAAAAAAAAAAGGCACTATGAGCCAGAACGACACTCGCGCTCAGCGGCAACGAGAGCAAGACGATCGCCGGCTCTCATTACAACGAAACAACGCGTACTTTTCTTATGTCTCCGCGACACCTGCAAACGAAGACAACGAGCGGCCAATAACCCATAACCCAACAAACCTTCTTGTACCAACAAATCAAGAAAGAGCGCGCTCTTGCTCTCCTGCCTTTCGAGCTCCGACACAAGCTCCGCTATCTGCAACAACAAGAACTGGAGCAATATCGACAGCCCCCTCTACTTCGCATTGGCTGCACCCGCTCACGCTTTTACCAAGTCAGCGAATACAAAAACAAAAGCCCAAGAGCCAAACGGCACTGCTGCACAACTAGCAAAACAAAACGCAAACAAAAAAGTTGGGTCGGCCTCAAAGACTGGACTGGACCGCTACATAACAATAAAGCGGAAGCTTAGCCGTAAAACTTCCGATACAGAAAACAAGCCGAAAAATATACGCGACAATACTACCTCGATCAATAATGAGGCGCCCGCAAATAGCAACAGATTCGCTTTGCTGGCAGATACCAACGAGGACGTGCCACTGAAATCCATCGATAAGAAACCAAAGAAATTAAAGCCTTCCCCAATTTACATCCGCGAGAAGAGCACAAACGGGTTGGTAAATTCTTTAATTGGCCTTATTGGAAAAGATAGCTTTTATATAATACCCCTCATAAGAGGTACTATTAATGAAATCAAACTTCAAAAGAAAACGGAGGAAAACTACAGAAAAGTCACAAACCATCTTACTGCAAACAAAACATGCTTTTACACCTACCAGCTTAAAAGTAGCAAGGGTTTACAAGTAGTACTGAAGGGCATTGAGCCTGATGTAAAGCCCGAAGAGATAGCTGAGGCGCTAAAGGATAAGAGATTTTGCGTCAAAAGCGTACACAATATCAAAAACAGAAACATGCAGCCGCAACCACTCTTTAAGATTGAGCTTGAACCAGAAAACAAGCACCTAAAAAAAAACGAGGTTCATCCAATTTATAAACTCCAGCTCCTTCTGCACCGTAGGAATACAGTAGAAGAGCCGCATAAACGTAACGCTCCTGTTCAATGTATGAACTGCCAAGAATACGGCCACACGAGATCGTATTGCACACTTCGCCCAGTGTGTGTAGTTTGTGGAGATCTCCACGTCTCCACACAGTGCCAAGCTAATAAAGAAAATGCTAGCGCGAAAAAGTGCGGTAACTGTGGGGGTAATCACACAGCGAACAACAGAGGCAGTCCAATCTACAAAGAGCTGAAAACCCGTCTCCACAAAAGAATGAACACGGCACGGGTACACCAAGGAACAGCTACGCTGATACCATCGGAAACAAATCCAGAAGTACTTTTTTCGAAACCAACAAGTATTGCTCCCTGGACTATACCAAGCACTAACAAGATAAGTTTTGCAAACGTTTTAAAATCAGGTTTGACACCTCCAACCCAAAACTCCCAAACCTCACATGAAGATCACACAAAATTGGACACACAACAAAACTATAGGCCATCTGAACAGCAAGAAACGAAATTCCTACATGAGAAGCATATCGACGTAATGCTTCTTTCGGAGACTCATCTTACAAGCAAATACAACTTTCAAATAAGAGATTACAACTTCTATGGTACAAATCACCCCGATGATAGAGCACACGGTGGGACCGGCATTCTAGTTAGGAACCGTATGAAGCTGAAATTCATCTACAGGCCACATCTATCAATATACAGCTGGAGGACAACACTCACCTTACACTAGCGGCCGTATACTGCCCCCCTCGTTTCACAATATTGGAAGATCAATTCCTGGATTTCTTCCATGCACTAGGACCACACTTCATTGCAGCAGGCGACTACAATGCCAAACATACTCACTGGGGATCGCGCCTTGTGAATCCAAAAGGAAAACAGCTTTATAAGGCTTTAATAAAAGCCACTAATAAACTTGATCATGTTTCCCCTAGGAGTCCCACATACTGGCCATCAGACCTCAATAAGCTGCCTGACTTGATTGACTTCACGAAAAATATTCCTCGCAGTTTCGTTAGAGCTGAATGTCTACCAGATCTGTCATCTGATCACTCGCCTGTGCTAATTCATCTCAGCCGGTATGCAGAAAACGTAAAACCACCCTACAGACTGATATTTCAGCATTTTTGGCGAGTGGGTTATTTAACAAAAATATGCGAGGGCTGATACTAAACTTAAGTGTTAACTTATATATTTTATAGGGATATGTTTCCTTAATTGCCTGACACACTTGTGGCAAGAGTTATATTAACAAATGCCCGAAAACGGCAGAACGATAACTGCTGACTCTCTAATTGCTAAAATCGACTATACGGACAGTGTTTTTTCATTGAATTCAATACAAAGTTACAATTGAATATTATGTAATTAATTCATTTTAAAACGCTGAAAAAACAAACACTAGATTAACACAGCTTTACAATTGATAAAGTAGACACAATAATGTAAAACACTTCACCTCCTTAACATTTTAAAATTATTGTTATGTATTTTAAAAAATTTCTGCTACACCGCCATTCAATCATCTAAAAAATACCCCGAGTATTTGTTCAGATGTGAATGGCTCAGTTGTATATCAATAAAATCAGTTTCGGACAATCCTATTCAGAACTTACTTCATCTCCAACATCCAACTTTTTCTATTGCAAGTTACGGCAATAACCCAGCAATCGGCTATTATAACCTTTGCTCGAATATTTCTTATCTCTAAAAATTCGTTTATATGGTCGTTGCTCAATTAATCTTTAAGGAAATAACATTTAACCCTTGAATAAACATTTTGGTTACCACATTTCATGGATACCTCAAAAACGGATGTATGTCTTAAGATAGTTCCAACAGCAAGCCCTGTCAACAGGGCGACAGGGTTTCACAATATATCCTGCAACGGAACCTTATCCAGTCGACCAGTTCTTTTCTCTGCTGAGATCAACGCCCTCACATTTTGTCATAATGTAACAGACACAAATCAGCTACGAGCAACAATACCAAGTTCTAACGAATAAGGAGATTGAGGACAGTTCCCTAAGCTTGAGATAAGCCAGTCTTTAGCATTCTTACCCAGACACGAACAAAATATAACTTTATTTGAACAACATTTATTAAAAAAAAATCACATTAAACTAATTGGGAAAGAAACTAAGACTGAACCCCGTCCAGTCTTCACCACAGACAGGTCCACGGTATTCATAGATACCATAACTGGCGCAGTCGATTAAGTCTTAAAATTCATTTCTTCCTTCAAATAAGCAATAATGCGGTGAATAAGAGCGAGTTATTCAAACCAAACACACATGTTAAAGCCGCATCGAACCCCCTACCCAAAGTTGAGCATTTGGAGAGTCAAACACGTCGATCACACAAGTTTTATGACGAGTTTAATGACGAACCTTCATGAGCACTTCATGCGTATATTCTACATTAATATATATTTTTATATTTGATAATGTGAAGATACTAGAGTCTATTCCAGATTGGGAAAATTAAAAGAAATCGTTCCGTCTCTTCCAAGCGATATAAACTACAACACACAACTCTATTCTGATCCAGCGGATCCAGCATACAACAATACTGAAATAAGTTAACGAAATATCATTCCAAACCAAGGGGTACCAAACAATTTTCTGAATTTCTTCTGATTTTTCTTTTTTTTTAATCTTGACTATCCCAAAAATTTCTTGTTTCTACTTATTTTTAATAATACCGGTACACTTTTAATAAATTGGGGAAATGTTGATCTATTCTGACTTGTATATAAAGACTTATTAAGCTCATCAACATATAATACAATATATTCTAAAATACAAAATAGTCTGGTAAAAATATCCTTATTAATAAATAAGGATATTGATCTATTCTGATTAAGTCAAGATTAAAAAAAAAACAAAAAAATCATACGATAGAAATAGCTCAACTAGCTAAGAAATTAAATATTTAAAAATACTAAACAAAGGGCAGTAAATCAAAATTTTTATTATGTGTTGGGCCGTAGCTCACTGATTTTAGGGATGATAATCACAATTATTCTAATTATATACTTAGTAAGAAAATTAAAACAAAAAATAAACTGTAGTTTTACAGAACGTTTGAAATAACGTAGAAAAATATATATTTTATAAATATAAAAATATGTTCCTCTTCCAAGGGGTGACCGAGAGTTGACAAGCCAGTGGAGACTACTAGCCTTAAGCTTAAGGTGTGTTTTTTTTGGCTTCGTTGTGCCTACGCCAGGTGAGCCGTCGGTCGAGGTGCACTCCGAGATACGTCACTTCTTTTGCTTTCGGTAGTACGGTGTTGTTTGCAGTGATTGAATGATATTCTGGCTGATTGAGTGTAAATGTTAAATGCTTACATTTTTGTTTGTTTATTTTAATTCGCCAGTGAGATGGCCATTTTTCGACGGCCACTAAGTGAGAAGAGAATTGATTTGTTGCTTGTTGCTTGTTGCAGAGCAGCCTTGCAGACTTTTCCGCCGTTTGTATTAAATTCCATAAGAACCATGTCAGCGGCACTCGGTCGGTTTGGAAAATGTGTGCGGCGCGTATACAACCAATGACTGAAATTTTTTTTAGATAATCTTGTTTAATTTTCATATATAAATAGGACAAGTTTAACAGAATGAAAAACATTTTAAACTAGCTTAGTGTTATATAGGAGCTTCAAAAATACCATTTTTTCGTAAGCAATTCATTCTTTTGATATATTTGTATATTTTTTTTCAGATTCACTTTTAAAAGACTTCAACGATGGATGTCAGCTCATTGTTTCGAATTATAATTTGATTAATTTGAACAAAAATATTTTAAATAAAATATTCCGTGTACTTTCAGTTTAAACAATAATAAGTAAAAATCATGAATGCGTTTATAAGTATTCTCTAAAATTTGTGTGGAGTTCGCTTAGCAAGGAAGTCGCTTTGTGTGTTACATGGAATCAAAAAGTAAAGGACCAGAGTCTATCCTATTTTAGATTTGCCACAAAGTCAAATCTGAGCATTGTTAAGCATATCATATTCAAAGATATTATATTCGACCACATAAATTTAAAACTAAATTGCAGCAAAAATTGTGAAATAATCATTCTTATAATAGATAAATTATTGTCAAATTTTGTCAATTCGAATTCGTATGCTGATGCGTGAAGACGTGTTTTCATCGAGCTCCGATAAAATCAATTGATTCTAGTGAAGTGAATGATTATTAATAAACAACAAATAAATATATTGAAAGCGAAAAAGACGCTCCGGGCGATGCACCATCGCTCGAATACATATTCTGCGTTTGAAATAGTTAAATAATAGTTTCAAACAAATTAATTAAAAAAAAAAAAAAAGGCACTATGAGCCAGAACGACACTCGCGCTCAGCGGCAACGAGAGCAAGACGATCGCCGGCTCTCATTACAACGAAACAACGCGTACTTTTCTTATGTCTCCGCGACACCTGCAAACGAAGACAACGAGCGGCCAATAACCCATAACCCAACAAACCTTCTTGTACCAACAAATCAAGAAAGAGCGCGCTCTTGCTCTCCTGCCTTTCGAGCTCCGACACAAGCTCCGCTATCTGCAACAACAAGAACTGGAGCAATATCGACAGCCCCCTCTACTTCGCATTGGCTGCACCCGCTCACGCTTTTACCAAGTCAGCGAATACAAAAACAAAAGCCCAAGAGCCAAACGGCACTGCTGCACAACTAGCAAAACAAAACGCAAACAAAAAAGTTGGGTCGGCCTCAAAGACTGGACTGGACCGCTACATAACAATAAAGCGGAAGCTTAGCCGTAAAACTTCCGATACAGAAAACAAGCCGAAAAATATACGCGACAATACTACCTCGATCAATAATGAGGCGCCCGCAAATAGCAACAGATTCGCTTTGCTGGCAGATACCAACGAGGACGTGCCACTGAAATCCATCGATAAGAAACCAAAGAAATTAAAGCCTTCCCCAATTTACATCCGCGAGAAGAGCACAAACGGGTTGGTAAATTCTTTAATTGGCCTTATTGGAAAAGATAGCTTTTATATAATACCCCTCATAAGAGGTACTATTAATGAAATCAAACTTCAAAAGAAAACGGAGGAAAACTACAGAAAAGTCACAAACCATCTTACTGCAAACAAAACATGCTTTTACACCTACCAGCTTAAAAGTAGCAAGGGTTTACAAGTAGTACTGAAGGGCATTGAGCCTGATGTAAAGCCCGAAGAGATAGCTGAGGCGCTAAAGGATAAGAGATTTTGCGTCAAAAGCGTACACAATATCAAAAACAAAAACAGGCAGCCGCAACCACTCTTTAAGAATGAGCTTGAACCAGAAAACAAGCACCTAAAAAAAAACGAGGTTCATCCAATTTATAAACTCCAGCTCCATCTGCACCGTAGGATTACAGTTGAAGAGCCGCATGAACGTAACGCTCCTGTTCAATGTATGAACTGCCAAGAATACGGCCACACGAGATCGTATTGCACACTTCGCCCAGTGTGTGTAGTTTGTGGAGATCTCCACGTCTCCACACAGTGCCAAGCTAATAAAGAAAATGCTAGCGCGAAAAAGTGCGGTAACTGTGGGGGTAATCACACAGCAAACAACAGAGGCAGTCCAATCTACAAAGAGCTGAAAACCCGTCTCCACAAAAGAATGAACACGGCACGGGTACACCAAGGAACAGCTACGCTGATACCATCGGAAACAAATCCAGAAGTACTTTTTTCGAAACCAACAAGTATTGCTCCCTGGACTATACCAAGCACTAACAAGATAAGTTTTGCAAACGTTTTAAAATCAGGTATGACACCTCCAACCCAAAACTCCCAAACCTCACATGAAGATCACACAAAATTGGACACACAACAAAACTATAGGCCATCTGAGCAGCAAGAAACGAAAACTGAAGCTATGATCCAAGCCTTACAACAGAGCATGATGGAATTCATGACATTTATGCGAACCACCATTCAAGACATGATGCGTAATCAAAACCTATTGATACAAATGCTTGTCTCCCAACAATCAAAATAAATAATGGCTACCTTACGCATAGCTACGTGGGAGCTAGCTCAATTCCTAAATGAGAAGCATATCGACGTAATGCTTCTTTCGGAGACTCATCTTACAAGCAAATACAACTTTCAAATAAGAGATTACAACTTCTATGGTACAAATCACCCCGATGATAGAGCACACGGTGGGACCGGCATTCTAGTTAGGAACCGTATGAAGCTGAAATTCATCTACAAGCCACATCTATCAATATACAGCTGGAGGACAATACTCACCTCACACTAGTGGCCGTATACTGCCCCCCTCGTTTCACAATATTGGAAGATCAATTCCAGGATTTCTTCCATGCAGTAGGACCACACTTCATTGCAGCAGGCGACTACAATGCTAAACATACTCACTGGGGATCGCGCCTTGTGAATCCAAAAGGAAAACAGCTTTATAAGGCTTTAATAAAAGCCACTAATAAACTTGATCATGTTTCCCCTAGGAGTCCCACATACTGGCCATCAGACCTCAATAAGCTGCCTGACTTGATTGACTTCGCAGTCACGAAAAATATTCCTCGCAGTTTCGTTAGAGCTGATTGTCTACCAGATCTGTCATCTGATCACTCGCCTGTGCTAATTCATCTCAGCCGGTATGCAGAAAACGTAAAACCACCCTACAGACTGACTTCGCACAAAACGAACTGGCTAGGTATAGAAAATATTTAAGTTCACACATTGAGCTAAACCCAAAACTCAATACTGAACCTGATATAGACAGCTGCACAGAAACACTGGAATCCATTCTTACGGAAGCAGCTCGAAATGCAACACCTAAAACCACAAACGTTACAATCAATCCGAATAAGACTAATGCACAAATCGAGCAACTCGTCCACGCAAAACGACGCTTACGTAGAGAATGGCAATCCTCCAGATCACCATCTGCAAAACAAAAGCTAAAAATTGCCACACGGAAGCTGACCAACGCTCTGAAACAAGAGGAAGAATACGCTCAGAGCCGATATATAAAGCAACTTTCACCAACAGGTATGAAACATAAGTCACTGTGGAGAGCCCACCCAACCCATCGCCCACCGACTGAAACCGTTTTGCCCATAAGGAATCCCTCAGGCGGCTGGGCACGTAGTGATGCAGACAGAGCCACCACATTTGCCGCTCACCTACAAAATGTATTTACGCCAAACGAGGCTACTAGCACATTTGGGCTACCGACTTCAAACGCAAACTGCAACCAGCAACACACCCCAATTGTGTTTCGTCCAAAAGAAATATCTAACATAATCAAAGAAAATCTCAGCCCGAAAAAATCCTCCGGCTACGACCTTATTACTCCGGAAATGATCATCGAGCTGCCACATTCTTCGCTACCTAACGCAGCTCTTTAATGCCATCACAAAACTTGGCTACTTTGCACAACGATGGAAGAGATCGATTATCATAATGATTCCGAAGCCTGGTAAGGACCACACAGTTCCCTCATCCTACAGACCAATAAGTCTACTCTCATGTATATCGAAACTATTCGAAAAATGCCTGCTAATGCGACTGAATCCACACCTGAGAGCCCACAATATAATTTGGCTTTCGCGAAAGCCACGGAACCATTGAACAGGTGAATCGAATAACAGCGGAGATAAGAACTGCATTTGAAAATTGAGAATACTGTACAGCCGTATTTCTAGACGTTTCCCAAGCATTCGACAGAGTCTGGCTAGACGGCCTAATGTTTAAAGTTAAAACAGCTCTACCCGAAAGCACACACAAACTTCTAAAGTCATACCTATATGACAGAAAGTTTGCAGTGCGGTGCAACACTGCTACTTCCACTGACCACGAAATTAAGGCCGGAGTCCCCCAAGGCAGCGTTCTTGGGCCAACTTTATACCTCATCTATAATGTCAGCGGTGACATTCCTACAAATAGTCGGCTAACAGTGTCCACGTTTGCCGACGATACAGCTATCCTTAGCCGTTCAAGGTCCCCAATCCAAGCTACAGCACAGCTGGCATTGCACCTCATAGCCACTGAGAAGTGTCTCTCTGACTGGCGAATAAAAGTCAACGAGGAAAAATGCAAGCACGTGACATTTACGCTGAACAGACAAGATTGCCCACCACTTTTGATGAACAACCACTCCCGACAGCAAACGAGGTAACGTACCTAGGAGTACACCTCGATAGAAGACTTACATGGCGCAGACACATTGAAGCGAAAAAAATTCATCTTAAGCTCAAAGCGAACAACTTACACTGGCTCATCAACGCTGGCTCTCCGCTCAGCTTGGACCACGAGGTCTTACTCTACAATGCAGTACTGAAACCAATCTGGACCTATGGTGCACAGCTATGGGGTAACGCCAGCAACAGCAATATTGACATCACACAGCGAGCACAGACAAAGATCCTGAGAACTATCACTGGGGCACCGTGGTATGTTCGAAACGAAAACATCCATCGAGTGTTAAATATTCCAACAGTCACCAATGAAATCAAAGAGCTTACGAAAAAATATCATGGCAAGCTTTCCTCGCACCCCAACCACCTAGCGAGAAATCTAACCCAGCTCAGCAGTCGTTCCCGTCTCCGACGAAGGGACCTACCAACCCAGCGAAGGAATCTTTAGGTACGCTTAATCACGGAACAGTTGGATTAATTAAAACGACTGTTTAGGAAAAAATTGTATTAGTTAAGATTTTTAAACTTATTGTTAGCTCTTATTTAAGAGGATCCAATAAATAAAAGCAGAGTTAATATAAAAAAAAAAAATTTTTGTCCAAAACTTACTGAAGAAATTGTTCGGGAATGCAACGGAAACATCTGAAAATCAAAAAAGTCTTTAACCAAAGTACAGTTATTAGGTAAGGACTTAAAGTGTCAGATTATTCTTGACTGGGAGCATTGAATGCCAAATTTGCTATTTCAGCATTTTTGGCGAGTGGGTTATTTAACAAAAATATGCGAGGGCTGATACTAAACTTAAGTGTTAACTTATATATTTTATAGGGATATGTTTCCTTAATTGCCTGACACACTTGTGGCAAGAGTTATATTAACAAATGCCCGAAAATGGCAGACCGATAACTACTGACTCTCTAATTGCTAAAATCGACTATACGGACAGTGTTTTTTCAATGAATTCAATACAAAGTTACAATTGAATATTATGTAATTAATTCATTTTAAAACGCTGAAAAAACAAACACTAGATTAACTACAGCTTTACAATTGATAAAGTAGACACAATAATGTAAAACACTTCACCTCCTTAACATTTTAAAATTATTGTTTTGAATTTTAAAAAATTTGTGCTACACCGCCATTCAATCATCTAAAAAATACCCCGAGTATTTGTTCAGATGTGAATGGCTCAATTGATATATCAATAAAATCAGTTTCGGACAATCCTATTCAGAACTTACTTCATCTCCAACATCCAACTTTTTCTATTGCAAGTTACGGCAATAACCCAGCAATCGGCTATTATAACCTTTGCTCGATTATTTCTTATCTCCAAAAATTCGTTTATATGGTCGTTGCTCAATTAATCTTTATGGAAATAACATTTAACCCTTGAATAAACATTTTGGTTACCACATTTCATGGATACCTCAAAAACGGATGTATATCTTAAGATAGTTCAAACAGCAAGCCCTGTCAACAGGGCGACAGGGTTTCACAATATATCCTGCAACGGAACCTTATCCAGTCGACCAGTTCTTTTCTCTGCTGAGATCAACGCCCCCACATTTAGTAATAATGTAAAAGACACAAATCAGCTACGAGCAACAATACCAAGTTCTAACGAATAAGGAGATTGAGGACAGTTCCCTAAGCTTGAGTTAAGCTAGTCTTTAGCATTCTTACCCAGACACGAACAAAATATAACTTTATTTGAACAACATGTATTAAAAAACAAGTGAAAAAAGTTATCTTCGGCTTGCCGAAGATGGTATACCCTTGAAAACAAAAAAGTTTTCCATACAAAGACTTGTTGTCATATCGATCGTTTGTATGGCAGCTATATGATATAGAAGTCCGATCCGGACCAAACTTTCACAAATCGTGTATGGCTATATCAAATGTTAAATGTCAAATGAATAAATGTTGATTTCGGTTGCAATAGGTTGGAAAACAAAAAAGTTTTCCATGCAAAGACTAGTTTTCATATCGGTCCTTTGTATGGCAGCTATATGATATAATGATCCGATCCGGACCAAACTTTCACAAATCGTGTATGGCTATATCAAATGAAAAAGTGTTGGATTCGGTTGCAATAAGTTGGAAAACAAAAAAATTTTCCATACAAAGACTTGTTTTCAGATCGGTCGTTTGTATGGCAGCTATATGATATAGTGGTCCGATCCGACCGATTCTTAAACTTGATCTGCGTGCAACAAAAATAATGATCTGGTAAAAATTTCAAAACGCTAGCTTTAAAACTACTGTCTATTTTTTGCATAGAAACAGACGGACATTGCTATATCGACTCGGCTGTTGATGCTGATCAAGAATATATATACTTTGTGGGGTCGGAAAGGCTTCCTTTAATGCGTTACACATTTCTGGACAAAATTATATTTCCCTTTCCAAGGGTATAATAAACTGTAGTTTAACAGAACTTTTCAAATAACGTAGAAAAATATATATTTTATAAATAAAAATATGTTCCTCTTCCAAGAGGTGACCAAGAGTTGATAAGCCAGTGGAGACTACTAGCCTTAAGCTTAAGGTGTGTGCTTTTGGCTTCGATGTGCCTAGGCCACGTGAGCCGTCGGTCGAGGTGCACTCCGAGATACGTCAATTCTTTTGCTTTCGGTAGTACGGTGTTGTTTACAGTGATTGAATGACATTCTGGCTGATTGAGTGTTAATGTTACATGCTTACATTTTTTTTTGATTATTTTGATTCGCCAGTCAGATAGCCATTTTTCGACGGCCACTAAGTTTTTTTTTTTTTTTTATAACATTCTTAATTTGTATTTAAAATCAGTTGGTTGGGGTGGTTGTCCAGTCTTTTTATGTATCTTTCGCTGAGACGGCTGATCTCCTCTGCTACACATCTATTTCCAAGCTCCTTATGGATTATTGTTTAGGTGCGGACGCCATGTGAGCCTGCGGTCCAGGGTCAGCCCAATATATTTGGGAGTGTTATTAGTTGGGATGGTTTCCCCATTGAGTGTGACGGGGGGCCATTCTCCCCTGCGTAGTGCGAAGGTTGTTTGTGAAGATTTCTCCGCGTTGACCACGATGTTCCATCGTTTCAGCCATGGACCGAGGGCATTCAGTTGCCTCTGGATGATGGCTGAAGTTTCCTGAGGATCTGTGGCGGAGGCTAGGAAGGCGGTGTCATCGGCATAAGTGGCTACTGTGAGGTTCCGGGAGGGGGTGATGGGGAGGTCCGCTGAGTAGAGTATGTATAAGATGGGTCCAAAAACACTGCCTTGTGGTACTCCTGCTCTTATGGGCCTAGGGGTGCTGATTGATGATCCGCATCTCACTCGGAATTCTCTTCCCCCTGTGTATGACTTGAGGAAGGCGAAATGGGAACTTGGGAGGTGGGATTTAATTTTGAAAAGTAGTCCAGGGTGCCAGACTTTGTCAAACGCCTGTTTGACATCAAACATAACGGCGCAGCAGTACTTCTTCTTTTCGAAGGCCTCAAGTATGGTCTCAACAATCCGGTGGCATTGCTCAGGTGTTCCATGAAGGCGTCTGAAGCCAAACTGGTGGTCAGGGATCAGACCGGCCTCTTCCAATACTGGCAGTACTCTACGTAAAAATACTCTTTCAAGTATTTTGGAAAGGATTGCCAGCAAATTAATCGGTCGATACGATGCTAGGTTGTCTTCAGGTTTCCCAGGCTTGAGGAGGACCATTACTTCCGCTCGCTTCCACTCTTTAGGGAAGTACCCTAGACGGAGGCAGCTGTTGAATATGTTGGCCAGCCTTTGGGAACAGATTAGGGGCAACATTTTCAGTGCTGTTGCATCGATACGGTCAGGACCCAGTGACCCAGTGACAGTTTTTAGGGAGGCGATCTCCTGCGCAGTCTCCTCTGGTTCGACGGGCTGTATTCTCGGGCCAGGAGCACTTGGGCTGTCTATGAACCTTATGGTTGCAGCTCTCTCTTCGCCAGTGCATCTGTCGAACGGTGAGAATGCACTATGTAGATGATCAGCAAAGGCTTCTGCTCTTTCGACCTCAGTCCGACACCAGGAACCGTCCACTTTTCACACGGGTGATACTTCTTTGCAGGTCTTTTTATGTGCCTCGTGACATTCCACAGATTGTGTTGCGGGTCTCCAGGTTCCAGCTCCATAAGGAATCTATGAAACGAGTCCTGCCGTAGGATGCATAGCTTGTCCTTCAAATCCTTGGTGGCACGATTAAGTGCTGTCTTGTCCCTGGGGTTGCGCGAGGAAAACCAGACTCTTCTGAGGCGCCTTTTTTCGGCCACGAGGGCCGCGATTTCCGGAGACCACAAGTGCACGTCTCTGTTAGGTATTCTCGGGGTAGTCGGAGGAGGTGGATTTGCAAACTCAGCGGCATTGTGCATCTCTTTGGTTAGTTTTTCTATGGCCGCATCTATGTTGCTTGGTGTGGTATGTTGCAGGGAGGAAAGCATCCAAAACGTAAACTTGGGGGCATTTGTGTGTTTTCCGGTGAGTCTTCTAGGCGGGGTTTTTCTGAGGACGGGGATGTTTAGGACCAAGTTTACTGCGCTGTGGTCAGATAGCAGTTTATCATAGCTTAAGCATGTTATCTTAGAGTGTCCTATGCCCTTGGAGACGGCGAAGTCCAGTAGATCCGGCTGCTTTGAAGGGTCGGTAGGCCAGTGTGTGGGTTCTCCAGTGGAATGGCAGTCCAGACTCTTCCGCTGCTAAAAACCGAGGACCGAGGGACTCAAAGAAGTCCTGAAGGTGGGCCTCGGTTATCGAGTGTCTGGGTGGGAGTAAACCGCACCAATGGTGATATCTCCCTGTGGGCTAGAAATCATGGTCACGGCGCACTGAGCCCATTCCTCCTGAAACGCGGGAAGTTCCGTGTACTGAATGCCACTCCTGATGAGCATAGCTGCTCCTCCGCGTGCTCTGACAGATGGATGGTTGGCATGTAACAGTTCGTACCCGCTAATGTTAAAGTAGGATCTGGGACAAAAGTGGGATTCCGAAACTAGAAGAACATCGATATTGTCTGTTTTGATGAGATGCTCTACGGCTTTGCTCCTCTGCAGGTCGTTTGCGTTCCAAAATACTATGTTAAGGCTTATTTGCATTACTTTTTGTTGAGGATGGGAGCTATAAACTGCATCATCTGCGAGAACATCTGCGATAACATCTGCGATAACATCTGCGATATCAACTTTTCCATCATCCTCTCAATCGATCCTTCCATGCGGGCAAGCATCGTATCAAGCTGGTTGGGTTGTGGGGCTTCGGGAGTGGTATGAGGGGTTTGTTGGGGATTCGTTGGCTGTGTCACTTGGTTTCCTAGGAGTACGTCCCTATAACTTGCACCATTAATGATAGTTGGTATCTGGATGGGAGGTGGTTTGTTGCTACTCTCAACGGGTCTGGCTTTAGGAGATTGCTGCGCTTTTGCCTTTTTGAAGGCAGGGCATCCTCTGAACGACGCAGCAGATTTCACGCAGCGATGTTCCAGAAAGCAGTAGCGCTGGGTGTGTCCGAATCCTTGGCATCTGAAACATTGTGGAACATCGTTGAATTTCAGTGGGGGCTCTACGGTGACGACTGATCTGCAAATCCTCTTTATTTTAAAAACCTCTGTGTTGTTGCTTGCTGGTTCTAGATTGACAAAGAAGATCCCCAGTGGTTGTTTGCATTTCCTTCCAATGGGATCGTGCAGATCCCTCACAGTATGGCCGTATTTGTGGAGTTCTTCTTTAATTTCAGTCTGGTCCGTTGAGTGGTGAAGTCCCTTGATGACCGCCCTGTAAGCTCTCTTATCCTTTGGTCGGAAGGTTATGTGCCACGAGGTGCTGGCGTAGGGCTGTGTAGGACTCCTTGTCTGGCATCATTACGCGTACGTTATTATTTCTCTCCGTTTTATAGGAGAAATCCTTTTCGGATCCGACTAAAGTCGATATCATCTTGACAACCGCTGTAATGTCGGTCACGTCTGGGATATAGATCGGGGGAGGCTTGAGGGTCTTCGGGATCGGGATTGGTTTCTCTTCTGTTTTAGATGCCACTGCCTCTGAGGCAGTTTCGGGTTCGTCATGATCGTCGTCATCTTCTTTGCTTGAGAGGAGGGCAAAGGGGTTATTTGCCAGCTTGCTGCGCAGAACTGCGCTGGTGCTAGGTGTGACGTTTGGCTTCTCTCCTTGCCTATAACGCGCGGACTTGCGCTTGATCTCGCTGGGCTCCGAGAAAGAAGAGCACCAGCTTGAGTCTCTGCTCGAGCTGCACTTCCTTGCTTTGAGGGCCTTCTTACTGGGCATTGTTTTGCCGAGCTTAATGGCACGCGGCGGGGCCTGCCAGTCCATACTCTAGGTTGGCGTTCTATAACGTTTATGCAGATAATAAGTCACAGCAGCAACGGCAGCGAAAGGGCAACGGACAAAGTGGGACTCCGCTCTTGGCAGCCCGACACGGCCCGTAAAATGCACAATCCACCAAGTCCCACGTGCAGGAATAACAAAACACAAAATTCCGAAAAATAATTCAATTTAAAACCGAAAACAAAGTTCCTTTTTGATGAACGAGTTTTCAATGAATGGCCACTAAGTGAGAAGACAATTGATTTGTTGCTTGTACAGGGCATTTGGATAGACTTAAGATAGCTGTGTCGTCGGCAAATGTATAAAGGACGTACAGCGTTATCCAAGTACGCTACCTTGGGGAAATCCAGCGTTTATAGAGTGGTCGTCGGACATGCCAGAGTTGCATCTCACTGCAAAGGATTTGTTCTAGAGAAACGTATTAAGGAATTTGCAGCTTTTTACGGGAAGCATTGTTTTAATTTTGAATAATAATACTAATACCTAAATTTATATTTAGCCTCTAGGATTCTTTTATGCCAGATTTCATTTACTAAGGACCCGAATCTATTTTGCAACATATCCTTCTTTAATTTCGTCGTGATCAGGCCGGATGCGCTCAAGATTTGCGGCTGCCAGACCCGACACATTCCCGCCATTGGTAGTTGTTAGCAGACTTTCTTCGAAGGCTGGGTTTTTTGCTTCGCCGCCACAAATAATACTTCTTTACTGAGATGATCATTACGAATGCAGTTCCGGCACAAGTCCTACATCCCACAGGCCATTCTCGGGGATAGCATAATTTGGTTACCCTGACTACGGCCTCCCACATGCGTGCTTAGCGTTTGCGCGAACTCCAGACTCCAGCACTGTTGCAGTGCAAGAAAGTGACCATCGACTCCCACGCCGGAATGTTAGATTGCTAAAACTGTTATTTTAAAGCTCCAATGCTACATCAAAGCTTCCACACTGCTAAATGTGAAAAGCTGCAACGAAAGAAATGTCTGAAAACTTCTTCCAAATGCTGTATCCTGAGGACCAGATGAACCACTCAATAGCGTGCGTGGGTCGGCAGAAATGCAGAACTCTAGACTACCTTCTGGAGAAGAAACCCAGTTTCCCAAGCCAAATCATTGAAGTTTACGCTTAACTTACTGCGCGATATCCAGTTCTGCCACACCTTATGTGTCGCCTTGAAGTTAAAAGCTCTTCTCGTACCGGTAGTCATTAAAAAAGAAGACGCACCTCCCAAGGGACCTCTTACGTCAC
Organism: Drosophila ercepeae; assembly: GCA_018150545.1. Classification (NCBI taxonomy): domain Eukaryota; kingdom Metazoa; phylum Arthropoda; class Insecta; order Diptera; family Drosophilidae; genus Drosophila; species Drosophila ercepeae. The sequence continues at coordinate 21,258,614 of JAECWL010000161.1, read as the reverse complement.
GATTAGTCAATCAGCAGAGCAGCCTTGCAGATTTTACCGGAAAATTTGTCCATTATTCCAACCATAAGGACCACGTCAGCGGCACTTGGTCGGTTTGGAAAATGTGTGCGGCGCGTATACAGCCAATGACTGAAATTTTTTTTAGATAATCTTGTTTAATTTTCATTTATAAATAGGACACGTTTAACAGATTGAAAAACATTTTAAACAAGCTTAGTGTTATATAGGAGCTTCAAAAATACCAGTTTTTCGTATGTAATTCATTCCTTTAATATATCTGTATATTTTTTTCAGATTCACTTTTAAATGATTTCAACGATGGATGTCAGCTAAATATAAATAAAAATACTTTAAATAAAATATTCCGTGTACTTTCAGTGTTAACAATAATTAGTAAATATCATGAATGCGATTATAAGTAGTCTCTAAAATTTGTGTGGAGTTCGCTTAGCAAGGAAGTCGCTTTGTGTGTTACATAGAATCAAAAAGTGAAGGACCAGAGTCTATTCTATTTTAGATTTGCCACAAAGTCAAAGCTGAGCATTGTTAAGCATATCATATTCAAATATATTATATTCGACCACATAAATTTAAAACTATATTGCTGCAAAAATTGTGAAATAATCATTCTTATAATAGATACATTATTTTAAAATTTTGTCCAAAACTTACTGAAGCCATTGTACGGGAATGCAACGGAAACATCTGAAAATCAATGAAGTCTTTAGCCAAAGTACAGTGATTAGGTTAGGATTTAACAGTGTCAGATTATTCTTAACTGGGAGCATAGAAAGCCAAATTCGCTATTTCAGCATTTTAGGCGAGTAGATTATTTAACAAAAATGTGACTACAGCATATCATATTCAAATAAGACACATCACCTGGTGTGTTTCTGCATGGAGAGCTCCTCACACAATCGAACGCCCACAAATATCACGGTGTCACTCTGGATAAGCGACTTACATTTCAACGCCATGTAACGGATGTAACTCGGCGGCTCAAAACAAAGGCGAACAGCATGGCTTGGCTCCTTAGGCCTGGAAACAAACTTTCAGTTTCCAACAAAGCCAAAATTTATAAGGTTGTCTTGGCTCCTATTTGGAAATATGGCATCCAAGTGTATGGCATCGCCGCAAAGTCGCACCTCAACAAAATTCGTGTGGCTCAGTCGCAAATCTTGCGTAAACTATCTGGAGCGGCTTGGTACATCCGCAAAAAAGACATTGAAAAAGAGCTGAAGGTACCAAGGATTGGCGATGTCATAAACAAACATGCAACTGCGTACGTTAATAAATTGGGAATCCACCCAAACCAGTTGGCTCGAAAACTCTTGATGAGGAGACGTGTATTGGGACTGAGGGCGAGAAGGAGGCTCCTGCGCATTCACCCAACAAATCTGCCCAGAAGATATATAAGTTAATTGATAAAATTAATTTATGCCTCTAGACTCCCTAATTAGGTTTAAGTATGTAAATATGTGAATACTCTATAGAAATTATGAATCTCTGCAGTATAAGTTACTACAAAAAGTAACAGTGGAAAAAACAAGTCCTCATAAATCTGAACCTCCTCCAACTCCCTTAGACTACAATGCAGGCTAACAAATTAACATCAAAGAGAACAAACTGGGTCAAATAAAGAAAATGCATAAGTTCACACATTGAGCTGAACCCAAGGCTTAACTTTGATGCCGAGATAGAATCAGAAGCAAATACCCTGGAGAATATCTTAGGTACAGCCGCCAGAATCTGAACACCTCAAATAGAGAGCGCATCTAGCAGACCCAGGATGACAAACGCAGACATTGCGCGGCTCGTTCTTGAAAAACGACGAATGCAACGGGAGTGGCATGCTCATAGATCAAAAATTGCAATGCAAAGATTAAAAAATGCTTCAGGTAAACTTTCCAATGCGTTGAAGCAAGAAGATAAATTTGCTCCAAACGTCGCTATATAGAGCAACTATCAATTTCAAGCAGCAAAAATTCACAATGGAAAGCCCATCCCAGTTTAATCACACCGGCAGAAACGGCAGATATCACCATTATAGAATATCACTGGTGGTTGGGCCTGCAGCGATAAAGATAGAGCTACATATTTTCAACGCATCGTCAACGCTACAAGTTCGTTTGTATTACCCACGGTAACAATAAGTAAAAGCTCACTACAGAAAGCTCATCCCAATTTAAACACTCCGACACAGACTTTATCACCAATAAGAAATATCACTGGTGAATGGGCCCGCAGCGATAAAGACAGAGCTACTACATTTGCAACGCATTTTCCACGTGTGTTCCACCCGAGCCCTGCTACATGTTCGTTTATTACCGACGGTAATAAACAACGACCAAGTACCATATGATCCAATCGAATTTCAAGTGAATAAAGGATCAATTAAATCCGAAAAAGACCCCATGGTGTGATTCAATAACTCCAAAGATGATTATCGAGCTTCCATACTACTTCCATACTATATGCACTATTTCCCAGCTTTTTAACGCTATCACAAAAGATGGAAGATGGAGATGGAAAAAGTGGATTATATAGTAATGGTATCAAAGGCAGGCAAGGACCATTTAGTTTCCTAATCGTACAGGCCTATAAGCCTAATTGTCTTGTCTCTCGAAACTGTTAAAAAAATGTCTAATGACCCGAATAACCACCTACCTGAGGACATGCAATCTTATTCCATCGCATCAACTCGGTTCTCGAGAGCAATATGGAACCATTGAACAAGTCAATCGAATAACATATGAAATACGATCTGCTTTCGAAAAACATTAAACTATCAGGCTTTTGATAAGGTCTAGCTAGATGGATTAATGTTCAAAATTAAAACAATGCTTAATCAAAATACACACAAACTCTTGAAGTCTATGTATTGTATATAATAAAAATTTGAAAACTTATTGTTAGTCTCATAGTTCCAGAGAAAATCCAATAAATACAGCAAAGTTATAAAAAAAAAATAGTCTCATCGGGACAGCGTCCAAGCCCAACGATATAGAAAGCTGTTCCATGCATAAAAATGGATTACTGAGGTTGACCTGTTTCACTTAATCGATTAAAACGATTTCAACAGTCTCTTAAAGGTATGTCAACCATGTGTGTAAGTTCACACAAGAATCCAACAACAACAAAAATAATCATGCGTGGATGACATGATATATGTGCAGAGTCAGCGTCGATTGCGAATGCTGTGCAATTCCAAGCTTTGGTCGGCGGCGGGGGTCAATACCCCGCGGCTACGTTTAATGCTCCGCGACCCATGCAGGTGCGATTGCGACATTGCGACATGTGCGATTGGCAGCAATGGACTAGGCGTCGATTCGGCAACCATTTGGCAAAGGGCTAGATTTCATGATTAGTCATTTGGTACTTGCGTTTTAGTAAATTTAAGAAATAAAGCGCACTGGTCACGGTCGCAAGAAGTCATCCCAACGTCAACTAATCTAACACACTCGCATTTCCATTAAACAATTATTGCAACATTCACTTACTATTCCTTCGCTGATCGGCAGTAATATGTACTTATATTTCGTTCGCTCATCTGGGAAGGAATTCATCATACAACCTTAATAAATTTTTACACTTGCAGTTAATTATGTTATGGATGTTGCCCCTTGCAAATAGCCAGCCTGCCTAGCTCTTCAAAACCCGGGTCCTTGCACTTCAAAAGCTTATCCGCCGGAATCTGCCAGCAGGAATCTCTCACCTCGCCCCATGCTGAACAAATCTTTAACCGTCAAGTCAATCAGCCAGCGTACTGCTCCGCCACTACGCCCTCCTGCCGCCGCGCCTACCCGCCAACCAATCTTCTGGACTTACGCTGAACTTTTATGACCAAATTTAAGTGTAAACATAGACATAGCATAACTTTATTAAAAATAATTTTAACAGATGCTTGCCTTGCTGTAGCTTTAGACCCTGTTACCTGGCACAGTATTGTTCACGAATTCTTGATCAAAGATTCCCAAGGTTCCAGTCCTGTAGTTATTTAAAAAACTAAGCAACAAAATTTTATCTTGTTGCTACCAAAACGTTCGCAGTACACTTGGCAAACTGAACCAATCCTTTACTAACAGTGCTTCCTTTGAATTTGATGCTATTTTGCTACCACAAAATATTTGAGGGTTCAAAAAAAGATGATTTTTATTGCATATTATGAAAGTATAGTAAGACAAGAATGTTGTCTGTAAATAGGAAATCAATCTGAGCAAAACTCACAAAGATATAGTTTTGGAAGTAGGCGGGTCTCGAACGACTACCTGAGCTGTTTCATCAGGGTCTCTTTGCTACGACAAACTTTAAACGCGTTTTTCTCAAATCGATGTTTTTTGAGTCGGTGCACTCTGTATCTCAAAATTTATTCAACCGATCGTTCTCAAATTTTTTAAAGTATTTCCTTACATAATTTATGAGGTAACCCTGTCGATATTTTTTCGTTTTTGATTTTAATTTTTTTATTATTAACAACAATAGTCATGAATTTTGGCCAAAAATTTCACTTTCACGGTATTTTCATTTTCAAGTCTTGTAAAAAGTTCAAAAATTTAAAAAAAATTGAAAAACTCGACAGGGATATTTAGAGGGACATAAAAATTGATGAAAAAACTTTGGTTATTTCATTTCATATGATCCAGTGCTGAGGTATAACGTGCACCGCAAAATGTATTTTTTTTAGGCGCCTGCGAAGAATTGCTGCCATTCGGTCAATTTTTAATATTTTTCAACCAATATTTCACAAAATATAGTTCTGTGAATATATAATAATCAGAAATAAATTTACTTTCACCGTACGCCCAAAAAAAAAATCTGTAAAAACCTGTTTTTTTTTGCCATCAAGAAGGGTCTTGAAGGGATAGGGGTAGGGACTCCCCCTTAAAGAAATCTGTACCTGAAATATTGACTCCATTAACGTCAAAACCACCATGATTTAATAATCACATTCTCCTTAAAAATAGTAAATCTGGAGCTTACAAAAAGTCTTTATGGTCTCGAACCTTGTTACAGCTTTCAAGCTACCTCCTTATCCGCCTTATCCGCTTATCAAACCAGTTTGTTTTTGTGTGTTTTTTTTTTTCATTAAAATTGTATTTATTTATATTGCAGTCCACTGTTACTATTTATAATAACTTATACTGCAGAGATTCATAATTTCTAGCGAGTATTTACATATGTACATACTTAAACCTAATGAGGGAGTCTAGAGGCATGAATTAATTTAATCAATTAATTTATATATCTGCTTGGAAGATCTGTTGGGTGAATGCGCTGGAGCCTCCTTCTCGCCCTCAGTCCCATTACACGTCTCCTCATCAAGAGTTTTCGATCCAACTGGTTCGGGTGGTTTCCCAATTTATTTACGTACGCATTTGCTTTTTTGTTTATGACATCGCCAATCCTTGGTACCTTCAGCTCTTGTTCAATGTCTTTGTTGGGGATGTACCAAGCCGCTCTAGATAGTTTACGCAAGATTTGCGACTGAGCCACACGAATTTTGTTGAGGTGCGACTTTGCGGCGATGCCTTAACAGTCAACTATTTAAAAATTATATTACAAAATATAAACTCAATTTTTAAAAGCTCTTTCTATTCTTTTGTGACCTATAAACATAACTCCAATCTTTTCCCCCCTTCCCCGCATATAATAATAATTCCCACTTTTAACATCTCGGTATTGCTAATCTTTTTGAATCATTTTTTCAATTAACCTATCATATGATAATGTTTATCAGAGAGGTGGTGTTACAGTTAAGGTTTTTACTATTTAGACATTTGAGGATGTTTAATCTAGTGTTAGGTGATTTTATTTATGTTTTAATCTGTTCCTTCCAGGTGTGCTTAGTGTCAAAGATTAATCATACGATTTTCAGTTGTCTTGTTTTAGGTATATTGATATATTGGATTTCTATGTCTATGCTTGTACAGTTGTTTTTTTTTTGCAAAATAAAAGATACCGCACATCCCAACCAAAGAATGAGAACGTATAGGGCGGTCATCAAGGGACTTCACCACACAACGGACCTGTTGGCAGAAAATCCAAAAAAGCACTAGGGATCTTTTTTGAAAATCTCAAAGCAACGAGCAACAACACCAAGGCCTACAAAATAAAGAGGATTTGCAGGTCGGTCGTCACCTTAGAGCCCCCACTGAAGTTCAACGACGTTCCGCAGTGTTTCAGATGACAAGGGTTCGGACACACTATTCCAATACTATTACATCCTTGAATTTCGTTGCGTGAAATGTAGTGGTTCTCATACTCCAGATCATGCACCAGGAAAAACGACGAGAAAGCATGCTGCTTACATTGCCAAACTGACCACTTTGCGTCGTTCAGAGTAATCCCTGCCTCTAAAGGCAAAGGCACAGCAAGCTCCCAAAGCCAGACTCGTCGCGAGTAGCAACAAGCCACCTCCCTTCCAGATACCAACTATCACCAATGATATTAGCTACAGGGACGCACTAAAAGGAAACCAAGCGACAGATCCAAAGAATTCCCAACAAACCCCTCAAACCCCACCCGAAGACCCACAACCCAACCAGATTAAAGCGATGTTTGCCGGCATGGAAGGAATGATAGAGAGGATGATGGAGAAGATGTTCTCGAATATTACTTGTAGTTTCAATCCTCAACAGCAAGTCATGCAAATAAGACTCAATATAGTTACTTGGAAAGCAAATGGGCTGCAGAGGAGCAAAGCTGAAGTTGAGCATCTCATAAAAAAAAACAACATCGATGTACTCCCGGTATCGGAATCCCATTTTTGTCCCAGATCCCACTTTAACATCAGGGGGTACGAGCTGATCCATCCCAACAATCCATCTGGCAGAGCACGTAGAAGAACAGCCATACTCATCAGGAGTGGCACTTGTGGTCTCTTGAAATCGCGGCCCTCGTGGCTGAAAAAAGGCACCTCAGAAGAGTCTGGTTTTCCTCGCGCATCCCCAGGGACAAGGCAGCACTCGATCATGCCGCCAAGGAACTGAAGGACACGCTGTCCATACTACGGAAGGCATCCTTCAACAGATTCCTTGAGGAGCTGGAACCTGGAGACCTGCAGCACAATCTGTGGAATGTTACAAGGCACAGAAGAAGACCTGCGAAGTAGATGTCACGCTCGCGCAAAGCGTACGGTTCCTGGTGTCGCTCTGACGTCGTAAGAGCAGAAGCCTTTGCTGACTATCTACACAGTGCATTCTCCCCTTTTGACAGATGCCCTGGTGAAGAGCGTGGTGTCACCATAAGGTTCGTAGACAGCCCAAGTACTCCTGGTCCGCTAATACAGCTCGTCGCACCAGAGGAGATTGCAGCGCAGGAGATTGCAGCGCATTAAAAAATGGCAAGTCAGTGTTGCCCCTAATCTGTTCCCAAAGGCTGGCTAACATCCTCAACATCTGCCTCCGTCTAGGGTACATCCCGAAAGAGTGGAAGCGCGATGAAGTAATTGGCCTCCTCAAGCCTGGACAACCTGAAGCCAATCTAGCCTCCTATCGTCCGATTAGTTTGCTGGCAATCCTCTCCAAAAGACTTGAAAGAGTATTTTTGCGCCGAGTATTGCCAGTACTGGTCGAGACCAGTTTGGCTTCAGACGCTCTCATGGAACACCTGAGCAATGCCACCGGCTTGTTGAGAGCATACTTCAGGCCTTCGAAAAGAAGGAGTACTGCTGATCCATTTTGCTGGATCTTAAACAAGCTTTTGACAGAGTCTGGCACCCTGAACTAAATTTTAAAATAAAGTCCCACCTTCCTGTATGAATATTGGAATGTAATCGCTTCCCTGTAGATCATTGGATGTTGCCCAGGATGCGTTTAGGTTTAGCGGTGGGGAGCATATGGAGATATCTACATTTGTAAATGTGTTGTGTGTAGGGTAGTGTGTGTGATGTCCGCTATTTAGAACTATTAACTTGTTATTTTGTAAAAAATTTGCAATTGCATATATATATTCTTATTATAACAAATAGAGTTTTACTTTGTATTTCTGCAGCAATGGATGGTATGTTGTGTTGGAAATTTATTACTTTTATTATTATTACATATCTTTAGATATGAGTAGATCTACTCCTTGGCTGGCCTTGGGAGCCTGATAGACTTAAATCATTATTATTATATAAGTAAAATTGTTTGGGTGTGTGAAAGATTGTTTTGTTGTTGGCTTTCTTGTAATGCTAATTTATGGCTTTTTTGAGATCTTGGTACTTATCTTTGTAACCGTTTATGTTCCATTGAATAATATTTATTGTCATAATGTTGGTGATGTGTTAAGTTTTTAGATTTAATAATTTTTGTCAAAATTCAATGTTTTTTTCGCGCGGCTCCCACTGCATAACGTACAGCCCACCTCCCGCCCAACCGACCGAGGGGCGCTGCCGTTTATCGTACGGCTCGGATCGCGGGGATAGACCCGAGAGAATAAAGTTTAGAAAAGATTACGAGGAAAAAGTAGAGTTCGTTTGTTGCTCTGAAAGGTAGGTGAGAATTGAGGATTTGATAGAAGTGGACGTGCAGAGTGAAGTAATAGAGTATAAGTCATTGTAGTCAGAACATAAAACCCTGAAAAGCTCATGCTGGGCATATGTAGATCTACAACAACTTAGGAATAGGGGACTAAAATTTCTAGTACGTCTATTTGGAATGTTAAATAGTAGATGCTGGCTGTCCATTAATAAGGTTATAAAGGAAAACGACCCCCAGCATCTTTCTACGATTGGTTAGGGAAGGTAAATTAATTAGAAGGAGTCTGTTAGAGTAAGATGGGAGGTGAAGATTTGCATCCCAGTTGAGATCCCTAAGTGCAAACGTCAAGAAATTCTTTTGGACGGATTCAATGCGATCTTGATGAACCCCATACTGAGAGCTCCAGACGCATGACCCGTACTCCAGAATTGGACGTATTAAAGATACGTATAAAGTTTTAGTAATATAAGGGTCATTGAATTCCTTGGACCATCTTTTAATGAAGCCAAACACGCCCTTGGCTTTATTAACCATCGTAGAAATGTGGTCGGAAAATTTAAGTTTAGTATCTAATAGGACACCGAGATCGTTAACCTGGGTTAATCTATCTAAGGGGATCCCATAGAGAAAGTATGTCCCCTGGTTAGGGCACGAGCAATAGAAAGACATAAGTTTACATTTTGACCCATTAAGTTTTAAAAGATTGGTGGAACACCGCTTTTGAAAATTGTCCAAATCTGACTGAAGTTTATATTGGGCAGAAGGGGATTTGTATTGAAGACAAAGCTTAACGTCGTCTGCATACATAAGAACCAGAGAGTTCGTTATGGCAGGGGGTAGGTCGTTAATAAAGATAGTGAAAAGTAGTGGCCCAAGATGGCTTCCTTGGGGGACTCCCGATGTAGCACTAACAAGACGAGAGTGTACATCCTTAAAAAGAACACGTTGGGTTCTCCCAGCTAAGTAGCTGGAAATCCACGTGAGAAGGTCTGAGGGAAATCCTAGGATACTAAGTTTACTCAGAAGGAGTGAGTGGTTGACAGAGTCAAATGCTTTACTAAAGTCAGTGTAGATGACATCTGTTTGAAAGCCTTCACGGAAACCATCTATAATAAAGGAGGTCAGCTCCAAGAGGTTTGTGGTGGTAGAGCGACGCTTTATAAAACCATGCTGGCATGGTGAAATAATTGAAGTGCAGAGATGTTGAAGATGTGGTGTTACCAATTTTTCAAAAAGCTTTGGAATTGCTGACAATTTAGAAATTCCTCTATAGTTTGTAGCATCCGATTTTTTTCCTTTTTTGTGTAAGGGAATTACGAACGATTCCTTCCACATTTGGGGAAAAATCGAAGTTTCCAGAGACAAAGAGAAAAGTTAAGAAGGGGTCTGCACAATGGCTTAGCGCAGTTTCTCAGTACACAGCCAGGAACACCATCAGGACCTGGCGAATAGACTGGTTTCACCCCCAGAAGATCCGATAACACAGTGCTTTCGGAGAAAGTTGGTCTGAAAATAAGATTAGCTGGTTGAATGTTATATGAATAAGGCTGATCCATAATTGTAGGAAATGAGTACGTTGTTTGAAAGAAAGTTGCGAATAGATCGGCAATACCCTGATCAGTAGTCGCAGATACATTTTCAAACGAAATTAGGGGTGGAGAAGATACCTGCTTACGCTTAGTGTTAACAAAATTATAAAACTGCTTCGGATCCTGAGTAAACTGGATCCGACAGCGGTGTATATATTTCTTATAACACTCAGCGTAATGCACGGTGAAATTTGACCGAGCTACAAAGTATCTTGAGAAAGTTACGTTACAGCCAGTTTTCTTATATCTCTTAAGGAGTCTATTTTTAATGTATTTTAAGTTTTTAAGGCTCCTTGTAAACCAAGGAGGGTCGGTCGAGGCGGATGGATATTTCCATGGCACGCAAGAGTCGAAGAAAGCGTTAAGCGTAATGTAGAATGTTTCTAAAGCGATATTAATATCGGTGCATTCCCAGAGATCGGACCAATCAAATAAAGAAATTAAGTTGCTTAGTCTCTGAAAATCAGCCTTACGAAAGCAGCGAGTTTTATGAACTCCATGGCGAGACTGAAAGTTGCTAGCAGTAAGGGTTTCAATCGAAACCTCAAGCGTTGGGTGGTAAGGATCTTCTGGGAGCGAAAGTGGCATGGCTCTGGAAACGGTTATTCCATCTGGGTCAGAAACGAAACATAGATTTAGAAGCCGACCTAAAGAATTCCTTACGTGGTTTATTTGACCAAGGGATATGTCGAACATACCCTCAGTAAAATCGTGATGTGTTGAGAGTGTTAAAGATGGTGAATTCTCGATGTTTGACCAGATAAGTTCAGGTAAATTGAAATCTCCTAGAGTCACTAAAAGGTCACTGTCAGACATGCGGTTCGAAACCAGCTGAATGGCAGATAAGTGGTGCCAGTATGTAGGTGGTTCAGAAGAAGGTGGTAAGTATGAGCATGTTATGAATATTGATTGAAGCGACATAGTGATTTTGACGCATAGGAATTCAATATCACCAAGATTCGGTAACCTAACCTCTTCAGAAGCAAAGTCGGAGTCCACAGAGATTAGGACTCCTCCTCCCCTTCGTAGTGGTCGGTCCCGTCTGTAAGTGGTGTACCTGTCTGGGAAAATTTCTGAACTGAAAATCTCCGGCTTTAAGGTCTCTGTGAAAACTAAAATCTGGGATGCAAAAGATAAACTATCAGAATACAGTTTAGGGAGCTTACTCCGAAGCCCCCTAGTATTTTGATAGGTAAGGGATAGGTAAGATGTTGTTAGTTTTTTGAGGATGAAGGTTTAGGTAAGGGAGACGAAGATGGTACAGGGTTTTTAGGCTTTGGGAGTTTAACTCCCACAGGCTTATTAACTTTTTTTTTACTGTACTCGGCTGATGTTCTTGTACGAATATGTTCTCCGGCCAAAAGCTGGGCGAACAGATCGTATCGAACATCGGCAAAGGTACACGTATCTTAAAGGATGACTTAAGCCTTGAATAAGAATATTTAAATTTCCTAATGTCCTCCACTCTAACAACGGCCTTGGATTTGGCTTGGATATAAGCCGAGATATCAATCTCTGAGGTGTCAGGGGCCAGCCGTGAAATAAATATATGTTTAGAGGGGAGAATCACCTGTAAGGGCTTTGGTGTTACGGTTGGTAAGACCGCGACATCAGTCCGTACCGGGGGTCCGGTCGGTGGTTTACCCTTAGCAGTGGATTTTAAGGGGGTCGACTCTACTCGTGCCGGAGGAATCACTTGGAGTGATACCCTGGGTGGTATTTCAGACGAGTTATGCTCAACTATGGAGTCAAATTCCGAAACCACGGTTGTGTTTAGAACTCCTGCTCTTGGGGTAGTAAGAGTTATGAGCGGCTGCATGGTCGTCGGCTGATCGGGCTGAATAGCGATATCAGTGCATACGGAGTCCCTAATAGCGGTTTTTTTGCGCTTTGGGGATTCATTTAATAGCTGTAGGCTGCTAAATTGGGAATCCAGCGCAGAGAGTTGGTCGTTGATTTTACGGAAACCACCGATCAACTCTTTAAAACCGTTTTTAGTTTGCCGCATGAACGTTCGCATTTCTTTCCGAACCGCGCGACATCCACTGCAGCAAAAGTGGAAACCAGCGTTTGTCTCCATCAAAACTGATTTTTTCAGTAGGCATTGAGTTTATTTCGTGTATTGTTTTGTTAAAATTTTGTGCAATGCCACTATGTGTGTCTGGGGTGATTGTGTGTGTGTTCTGTTTAATTGTTGAGTGCTTCGTTATTTTTGATGGTGTGTTCCTTTTTATTTTAATTGAGTGGTTTTTATACCCTGTACCCATTAAAAATGGGTCAAAAGGGTATCATAATATGGTGCAAATGTATGCAACAGGCAGAAGGAAGCATCTCCGACCCCATAAAGTATATATATTCTTGATCAGCATCAACAGCCGAGTCGATATAGCCATGTCCGTCTGTCCGTCCGTCTGTCCTTATCAACGCCTAGATCTCAGAAACTACAAGAGCTACAGACATGTGCCATATATCGTTGGATAGGTAATTACCATACGCAGTACAAGTTTATTTTTTTATTTTGATATCACCCCCCGTTCCCCCGCAAACAGCAAAAAACTGCCACGATCACTCTCCCCGCAAACCGCAAAAAACTGCCACGCCCACAATTATAAACCTAATGCTATGCCATTCGGCATATGCGTTGGTGCTTATAAAAGCTATCTAGTTTTTAAATTGAACCAAATCGGATAAGAAACACGGAAGTTATGCCACATGCAAAATCTATGGCAAGGGAAGCAGAAGCGCAGCAAAACACGCATTGCGCGACGCCGACTGCGACGTTGACAGCGAAATGTGTATGGCTTTATGACACACGAAACTTAATTTCATAACCAAAATCATACCAAATTTATATTGTTGTGGTACTCTTTTCTAATATGGTAGAATATAAATTGTAATAAATTGTAAGCATGTCTAAGGGTACAGGGTATTTTGCAATCGGGAAACTCGACTGCTGCTACCTTACTTGTTTGTGTTTTTTTTGCTAGTTCTTTGGGGATGGGCTGTGTTTCAGTTGGGGAGTTAATTGTGTTCTGGTTGTCTTTTGTTGAGTGGTTTGTGGTTTTTGGGTGATTAATTTTTGTTAGAGAGGTTGGTAATTTTTGTGTACTGGTATTTTAATTTAATTTAATTTAATTTAATTTAATTTAATTTAAATTAATTTATTTAACAATTTATTAGCGATCTGCTAAATATAAATAAAAATACAATATAACTTTTCTAAGAGGGATTCCAAAATTTTCAATTTATTAACATTAAGGGAGAGTTCAGGAAATAAAGTATGGGATAAGAGGTTATAGTGCGAAATGAATCTGAAAATAGGTAACCATAGGGGTCAGAAGAACCTAGTTATTCTAATAAGGATGGTAAAAGATAGTTGGCTTAAAAGGTATTTGAAATCAACCATACCATAGATAAGCATATGCAGAAACATGATCCCAGCACAGGTTCGGCGCTCCTACAGGGGAGGTAGCATTAACAATTTAAGACTGCAGCGAAGGACGATTGTAAGGATCCCAGCTTAAGTTTTTCAGTGTGGAACATACGCGAGTGCAGACGTCTCAAAATTGTGCTCCGTGAATTTAACAATCTCAACAGTGTAAAACTCTACATAAAAACATTTAAAGTGGTACCACCACCAAGCGAAAAGACGCTACTGTGTGCAATGTGCAAGCACACAAAACCTTGTGTTACTTCTATTAAGTAATCTAAGAAAAACATAAAATCAACAATGCCAATGTATAATAATGCAAAAGCAATCGGTAAAAGTGCCAACAACAAAAATATTCAAGACGAAATCAGAATGCAACGGAAAAGAGAGCAAGACGAGCGTCGTCTCTCAGTGGCTCGCAATAATGCCTACCTGTCAATAATTTCCCCAACAGCAACAACAAGCAGTGCAAGCGATCGATCTATTTATCCCGCTCCCCTGGGCTCAAAAGAAAGTTGGAGTGTAGAATGCGCGGCATTCTCTCTGCCAACAACATCAACAACAACTACGCAACCTTCGTTCTCCCTGTCTCAGTCCACAGTGACTGCAACAATAACATCAACGGCAACGCCAATGACTACTGCTGCTATGCCCGACCGGCCAATACTGCAAAGTCAGCAGTTTCCGAGTCAATTACCTAAACAACCTACCACAACTTTAAACTCACGTCCAACTATACAGACCGGAATGGATCGATACATACAAGTTACCAAGCGCAAATTAAGCTCGCACAATAAAAAGTTGGGCAATAATCCAAAGCTAAATAAAACCTCCGAATCAAAATCATCTAATAAAGAAAACATTTCAAACGATAATAGATTCCAAAATTTTAGGCGAACACCTTGAAGACGAACCCGAAGAAGTGGCCACAGAACCTGCAAAGCCAAAACCCCCTCCCATCTACATAAGAGACTCAAATTGTTCTTCGATCGTCGAACGACTTACGGAGGTAATAGGCACTAACAACTTTTATGTGACCCATATAAATAAGGGCAATATACGCGAAGTCAAGCTTCAAGTTAACAATGAAAATAACTACCGCACCGTTGAGAAAGACCTAAGAGCTACAAAGAAAAATTACTATACCTACCAATTAAAGAGCAGTAAGGGTCTTCAAGTGGTAATCAAAGGCATCGAACCAACTGTATCAATTGCAGAAATCACCTCTGCTCTACAAGAGAAAGGATTTGAGGTGAAATCGGCTATCAATATTATAAATAGAGCTAAGATACCACAGCCTCTTTTCAAAGTGGAATTAAGCCCCGAAAACAAACCCAAAAACAAAAATTCCGTCCATCCAATCTATAAACTAATAACAGTGGAGGAGCCACATAAGCGTAATGCTCCTGTACAATGCACGAATTGCCAGGAGTATGGACACACTAGAACCTACTGTACACTACGCCCAGTGTGCGTAGGTTGTGGAGACTTGCACGACTCTGGCATCTGTCCAAATAATAAAAACGACCCTAATCTAAGGAAATGCGGCAACTGTGGTGGAAACCACACAGCAAACTTTAGAGGGTGTCCAGTCTACAAAGACCTCAAAACTCGCGTTTCTAAACAACCATTCCCCAAACAGAACTCTGTAACTCCATCTCAATCAACACCGGGAGTCTTTTTCACCAAAGCAACTAGGTCCTCCTTTGAACCTGTATGCACAATTCCAGGAGTATCATTTGCAAATGCCTTGACAGGCATAGTAAAGCCAGCTTCTAAGTCGGCAATCTCCCTAACACCAACTGCCCAATCAACATCAGAGAAACACCACATCTTAGAACAGCCATCAACTGGAATTGAATCACTAATTAGTTCACTTCATAAGAGCATGATGGAATTTATGCAGTTTATGCAATCTACAATGCAAGACCTCATGCGAAATCAAAACATACTTATGGAAATGCTTGCATCCCAACACTCCAAACCATAAATGGCTATTTTAAAGATATGTTTCTGGAATGCTAACGGCATTTCACAGCACAAAAACGAACTTATTCAATTTCGAAAGGAACACGACATTGATATAATGTTAATCTCCGAAACCCATCTCACAAATAAAAATAACTTCTTTCTTAGTGAGTACACTTTTTACTCAACGAATCATCCAGACGACAAAGCTCATGGGGGAACAGGCATCCTTATCAAGAGACGCATCAAGCACCATCAATTGCAACCATTCGCAACCAATTACTTGCAAGCTACGTCAATAAGTATTAAAGTGTCTTTCGGCAGTCTTAGTATTGCCTCAATATACAGCCCACCACGGTTTTCTATTTCGGAAGAAGACTTCATGGAATATTTCAACCAACTAGGTGCCCATTTCATATCAGCAGGCGATTATAATGCCAAACACACGCACTGGGGCTCCCGTCTTACAACCCCAAAAGGAAGGCAATTATACAAAGCTTTAATCACAAGATCGAATAAACTTGACTTCATATCTCCGGGTAGGCCTACATATTGGCCAGCTGATCCAAACAAAAAACCGGATCTTATAGACTTTGCTATAACCAGAAACATACCAAAACAACTAATGCGGATAGAAGCAATAGCCGACTTGTCCTCGGACCACTCTCCTATCCTTCTTCAACTGTTCGAACAACCACCAACGTTGATATTATTACATCCAACCAAACAAACTGGCTCCGCTACAAAAAATATATAAGCTCACACATTGAGCTAAGCCCAACACTGCACCACGAAGCTGACATTGATAAATCTGTAAATGCCTTTGAATTTATTCTCACCACTGCTGCACGCGTATCTACACCTCAAATGAAACCAAAAGTAGTACATCAGTACCGTACAAATAGGCAAATTCAACAGCTTCTTTTAGAAAAAAAGACATTTACGACGAGAGTGGCAAAAAAACAGATCACCAGCAAGCAAAGAGAAATTAAAAGCTGCAACTCGAAAACTCTCTAGAGTACTGAAACAAAAAGAAAATCTTGCACAACACCAATACATCGAACAACTCTCTCCAACATGTGCCAAAAACCCACTCTGGAAAGCGCGCAGTCTCAGTGCCCCTATTGAAACACACAGCCCTATCCAAAGTCTTACAGGAAGATGGGCTAGAAGTGACTCCGAAAAGGCGAACGTGTTTGCAACACACCTCCAAGAAGTCTTCCAACCAAATCCTGCGACCAATTTATTTGAGCTTCCGGAATTCTCAAGCTCTGACATAATACACACTACGCCCCTGAAATTCCGATCAAGCGAAATTACTCAAATAATCAAAGAGCAATTAAAGCCGAACAAAGGACCGGGCCACGATAGAATTACTCCAAAAATGATCATAGAACTACCGAGCTGTGCTGTAAATCATTTATGCACGCTTTTCAACGCAATGACTAAATATGGTTATTTTCCTCAAAGATGGAAAAAGTCAACTATAGTTATGATTCCAAAACCTGGTAAAGACAAAACACAAGCCAACACCAATAAGTCTTCTGTCCTGCTTATCAAAACTATTCGAAAAACTCATCTTATCGCACATCAGTACCTTAGTATAAATAACATAATCCCAATGCATTAATTTGGGTTCCGAGAAAAACATGGTACAATAGAACAGGTAAACCGTATCACCACGGAAATACGCTCTGCGTTTGAACAACGAGAATACTGCTCTGCTTTATTTCTTGATATTGCCCAAGCGTTTGACAGGGTGTGGCTCGATGGACTCATGTACAAGATCAAAACATTACTCCCCAATAGTATGCACAAACTCTTCGAATCCTATCTGCATAAAAGATTATTCTCCGTAAGATGCTGAGCGTAAAATCAAAGCTGCAGTCCCTCAAGGAAGCGTTCTCGGTCCCATTCTATATACACTATACACATCGGACATTCCGACAAACATTCAACTTACCACTTCAACTTTTGCAGATGACACTGCCATTCTTAGCCGGAGTAAATGTCCCCTTAGAGCAACTGTTATTCTACAAAATCATTTGGAATCACTTGAAAAATGGTTAGCTAACTGGAGAATTAAAGTAAATGAAAGTAAATGTAAACACGTAACATTCACACTGAACAGACAAACCTGTCCCCACCTAACTCTTAACGGAGCACTAATCCCCCAGTCAAACACCGTCACATAATTGGGTATCCATCTTGACAGGAGACTCACCTGGCGCTCACACATAGCAGCCAAAAAAACTAAACTAAAGTTGAAGACCAACAAGCTCCATTGGCTAATCAACTCTCAATCCCCTCTTTGCCTTGAATACAAAATACTTATGTATAACACCGTGATCAAGCCAATATGGAAATACGGCTCTGAACTCTGGGGAAATGCCAGTCGTAGTAACATCGAAGTAATTCAAAGAGTTCAATCTAAGACACTTAGACTCATCACTGGTGCTCCTTGGTATATAAGGAACGAAAACATTCATCGAGACTTAAATATTAACACCGTTTCTGACGAAATTTTCCATCAAAAAGCAAAACACCAAGCTAAATTAACATCTCATCCAAATCCTCTTGCACGCTCGCTAACCAGAACTTCCAGTTGGAGTAGATCATCCACTCGCTTAGTACCGATATAATTAGAGCCGTCCTTAAAACTAAACCCATTGCTAAAAAAATGGATTTTAGTTATAATATTAGTCTAAGATTTTAAAACTTGTTGTTAGTCTCTATTAAGAAGAGAAGATCCAGCAAATAAAATAAAATTGAAAAAAAAAAAAGTTTTTCAGTGCAAATACCAGGAACTGTATTTTCACAGAATCAAGCTATTTTGGTGAGAGGAGTATTGCGGCCTCCAAACGCCCGAGAATTCAAGGATAGGACGAACTGGGGTGATATACAGGGATCTGGTGGTGAAAGGATCGTAACATTCTTTTGACCAACAATTAATAAAGCCTGGCTTTATTTACTGTCCAAGATAATTGATTGAATGGAACATTTCCGTGAGAGTAAGACACAATAAGCGATTTCTGCATAAGTTTTTTTGTTATCGGCAAGTGATTGTGGTTGATTTAGTTGGTTGGTGGTCGGGAAGACCACAAGCGTCGCAATTGGAATTGCCTTTGCAGTGCTTGGCTGTATATCCTAGAAGTTGACAGTTTTGGCACCTCATCGGGATTGGAATGTATTCTTTGACTCTTTCGAGATGCCAAGATTTGGTTTATTCACGATTTTCAATTATTTTCACAATTTTGACAGCTACTAATTTAATTGCTAGCTCAACGGCGAAGCATGAATATACCCAGAGCGGCTTTTTGTGTCAGTAATTTCCGCGATTGAAGTTGGTTTTTTCGTTTGGTTTTGGGGCTGTCGCTAAGCAAGGCGTAGCGATTTGCCTCTTGGCTATTGTGCCCGTTGGGCATTGTTGGTTTGAGGCACTTACTATACTTGAATTTTTGCATTTTTTTATGAACGTGCGCTTAGAAGATAAGTAAGCTTTGAGCTAAATTGCAATTTGCTTTGACGTAAGTGGTAGGGAGCACAAAACCAGTCGTCTAAAAGGTTAGTCGACGACTGAATTGATTTTATTTCCCCGCGGTACATACAGGGTGCGTTATGAAAGTAATGCGCATGGTTTCATTGTCACGTAACTACCTGTCGTAGCACGCTCGGACCTGTCTGAAAATTTGGGGCGGAGTCTCTCCTTTCCAACGCGCTCGGTCTCAGTTCGCTCTGAGCAATAGAAGTGGTAGGACATGTCGTAGAGCGAAGTCATTTTTTCTGTTGTGTCACGGTGCGATGGAGCGTTCGCTGGAACAGCGGTACGCCATAAAGTTTTGTGTGCGACTTGGCAAAAATGCATCGGAAACTTATCAAATGCTTCGAGAGGCCTTTAAGGAGGAGTGCATTTCGAGATCTCAGTGTGGAAGGTGGCACAAGGCCTTCAAGGAGGGTCGAGAGGAGGTCACCGACGATCCACGTTCCGGACGTCCAACAACAGCACGAATTGATGAAAACGTTCGCCGGGTGCGAGAAACTTTGAGTTCAGACCGTCGGTTAAGCCTCCTTACAGCCCTGACTTAGCTCCGTGCGACTTTTTTTTGTTCCCCCTACTGAAGAGATAGCTAAAGGGAAAACACTGGGAGTCGGTGGAGAACATCCAAGCTCGCGTAACAAGGTTCCTGAAAGGCATTTCTGTCGAGGAGTTTCAGGGTGCTTTCCAGGCGTGGCATACACGTCTCCGCAAGTGTATTGACGCAAGAGGGGACTATTTTGAAGAATTTTAATAATTTGTACTGATTGGATCAACAAATATATTTTTCTTAGAAAATGCGCATTACTTTCATAATGCACCCTGTACACCAGAGGTGTTATTTGAAATTTGCCCGTTTTTTAGATAAAGAAAACACTTCATTCTCAGAGGAATCTCAAGATTTTTTTATTCCAAGTATTGACCATTGGTTTCTATACATTTCGCCCATCTCTCAAGCAAATTATGGATACCATTCGTAAAAACTTTTTCTCTTTCGAGGCAAACCATTCGACGAGCCATTTTTCGCCTTCAATTTTCGTCTTCAAAATTAGCGAAGCTCTGCTCTGCAAGGGAGTGACCCATCGATGCGAAAATGTGATAGTCGGACGGGGCGAGGTCTGGAGAGTACGACGGGTGCGATAATATTTCCATGTCGGGCCCATTCCGACCCTTTTTCGATCAACGCATGATTCAAATTGACCATTTGTTGTCGGTAGCGATCCGTGTTCACCGTTTCACCAGGGTTTATCAACTCGTAGTACACCACACCACACTGGACCAACTTAACTATTCCGTTTTCCTTTATTTCTTTACAGGCATTGAAGTTTTAAATATATAATGATTCACATTATTAAAGTTTCTCAATTAAATTATATTATACCTTTATAGACTTAAAGTCAACAACAAAAAAATGTATATATATGTAACTAATGTACAACGTTTTCATTATATAAACTAACCAAAGTTAAACTATACCCTATATAAATTATAAGGCAAATGTGTCATTTAATAAAAAAAAAAAACAAATAATAGCCAGAAATAAGACTAGACTAAACCCTGACTTATCAACGGACGATATGACTTTTCACTCAGGATACCTCCTAACCAACTCAACGCACTGCAACTCGTTAAACATCAATCACGTCGATTTAACATCGCTCCGTAATTTTTACGTTTTCCGTACAAATTAACTACTTAAAGTTAGTGTCGAACTGATCTAATTAAGATGCCGTACCGCGGAGTTGTTCAAACACTGAACAACATTTTGAAAGTTTTACTTTAATGGACTATTCTTCGTTTATTTTTAAGGCGATAAAATTGTAAGTCGTAAACAACAACAAAGACACCAAAAAAAATTCGTTGCTCTACTTTGTAACCACAATATGCTCACTGCTCTTCTTGCCTCTCTTTCTTGTTTGTGAAGTTTTTTCATCTCCCACTGGATTGCTGCGCCTGCTACACTTAAAACGCTCCCACGTTACTGTCGTTGGCTCGCTTTCTTCATCGTATTTCTGTGCATTCGCTGCACCCCCTTTTTTTGAGTACATTTTGTATAACTCAAAATGTCTTTAATCTTTACTTCAAAGCGATGCGAATTTGGAGGCGCTATAACGGGTGACTCCTATCTGACTTGCTGGCTTTGCGATAATTACTCGTATAAAAAATGCGCTGGAGTCGGTCATTTTGGCCGACTTGGTGATCTCTTTTGTAAAGGCATCAGTCAGACCTGGTCCTGTTTGGCCTATCAAGAGAAAGAAAGAGAGATGAGCACGTTTATGCGGCAAACTCGACATGATTTCCGGGATGATCGGAAACAATTTGCCTAATTAAATGAACAGTTTCTCAATCTCGAATCTCTATTTCTGGGCGATAAATTCCTAAGTGAATCACCCCGCCGCTGTTTGGGGCGCCGTATGTACCGAGATCGCATTTCAGCCTAATCAGCCGACGAACATGCAGCCGCTCATAACTCTTACTACTACCCCAAGAGCAGGAAACAGAGTCGGAAACACAAATTCGGTTCCCGAAGTTGACTCCATAATTGAACATAACTCGTCCGAGTTATCTTCCAGAGTATCACTTCGTCCGAGTTATCTTCCAGAGTATCACTTCAAGTGATTCCTCCGGCACGAGTAAAGTCGACACCCCTAAAATCCACTGCTAAGGGTAATCCACCGTCCGGGCCCCCGGTACGGACTGATGTCGCGGTCTTACCAACCGTAACACCAAAACCCTTACAGGTGATTCTCCCCTCTAAACTCATATTTATTTCACGGCTGGCCCCTGACACCTCAGAGATTAATATCTCGGCTTACATCCAAGCCAAATCTGAGGCCGTTGTAAGATTGGAGGACATTAGGAAGTTTAAATATACTTACTCGAGGCTTACGTCATCTTTTTAGATACGAGTACCTTTGGCGATGTTCGATACGATCTGTTCGCTCAGCTTTTGGCAGGAGAACATATTCGTACAGGAACATCAGCCGAGTACAGTTACAAAAAAAATTAATAAGCCTGTGGGAGTTAAACTCCCAAAGCCTAAAAACCGTCTTCTGTACCTCATCCTCAAAAAACTAACAACATCTATCACTCTTACCCAACAAAGTAAGCTCCCGAACTGTATTCTAATAGTTCATCATTTGCATCCCAGATTATAGTCTTCACAGAACCCTGGTTAAAGCCGGAGATTTTTAGCTCCGAAATTTTTCCAGACAGGTACACCACTTACAGAAGGAACCGACCACTACGAAGGGGAGGAGGAGTCCTAAACTATGTGGACTTCTACTTTGCTTCTGAAGAAGTTAAGTTACCGAATCTTGGTGATCTTGAATTCCTTTGTGTGAAAATCACTATGTCGCTTCAATCACTGTTCATCATGCTCATACTTACCACCTTCTACAGAACCGCCTTCATACTGGCACCACTTATCTGTTATTCAGCTGGTTTCTAATCGCATGTCCGACCGCGATCTTCTAGTGACTCTAGAAGACTTCAATTTACCTGAACTTATCTGGTCAAACATCGAGAATTCGGCATCTTTATCACTCTAAACACACCATGATTTTACTGAGGGTATGTTCGACATATGTATCCCTTGGTCAAATAAACCACGTTAGAAATTTTTTTGTTTCTGATCCAGATGGAATAAGCGTTTCCAGGCCCATGCCACTTTCGACCCCAGAAGATCCTTACCCCCTAACGCATGAGGTGTCGATTGAAACCCTTACTGCTCAGTCTCGCCATGAAGTTCATTAAACTCGCTGCTTTTGTAAGGGTGACTTTTGGAGACTAAGCAACTTAGTTCATACATACCATTGGTTCGATCTCTGGGAATGCACCGATATTAATATCGCTTTAGTAACATTCTACAAAATGCTTGAAGCTTTTTTCGACCCTTGCGTGCGATGGTAGTATCCATCCGCCTCGACTGACCCTCCTTCGTTTACAAGGAGCCTTAAAAACTTAAAATATATTAAAATCAGACTCCTTAAGAGATATAAAGAAACTATCAGCAATGTAACTTTTTCAAGATACTTAGAAGCTCGGTCAAACTTCACCGTGCATTACGCTGCTCTGTATTGCCGATCTATTCGCAACTTTCTTTCAAAAAACTTATTCACTTTCTACAATTATGGATCAGTCTTATTCATTCAATATTCCATCGGCCAATCTTATTTTTGGACCATCTTTCTCCAAAAGCAGCGCGTTATCGGATCTTCTAAAGGTAAACCCAGTCTATTCGCCAGGTCCTGATGGTGTTCTGGCTGTGAACTGAAAAACTGCGCTAGCCGTTGTGCGAACCTTTTCTAAAACTGTTTTTCCTGTCTCTGGTAACTTCTCTGGATCTTTCCCCACACGTGGACGGAATATTTCATAATTCCCCTACATAAAAAAGGAAAAATATCGGATGCTACAAACTATAGAGGAATTGCCATCAATTCCGAAGATTTAGTAATACCACATCTGAAACACCTCTGCAGTTCAATTATTTCTCCATGCCAACATGGTTTCATAAAGCGTCGCTCCACCACTACAAAGCCCTTGGAGCTGACTTCCTTTATTATAGATGGCTTCCGTAAGGCCTTTAAACAGATGTCATCTTTACGGTCTTAAGTTAAGTAATTAACTCTGTCAACCTCACTCCTTTTGACTAAAATTCTCACGAGACCCTCCAGGAAGCCATCTTGGGCCGCTACTATTCACTATTTTTATTAACGACTGCTCTAACGAACTCTCTGGTTCTTATGTATGCAGACGAAGTTAAGTTTTGTCTTCAATAAAAAACCTCTTGTACCCAATATAAACTTCAGTCTGAGTTGGACAATTTTCAATAATGGTGATTAACCAATCTCTTAAAACTTAATGGGTCAATATGTAAGCTAATATCGTTCGTTCCCGATCCAGGTCACATACTTTCTCTATAAGATTTCCTTGCAAAGATTAGCCCATGATAATGTTCTTGGGTTATAGACTTCTTAGACTCTAAAGGGTCATGCGTCTGGAGCCCTCAGTATGGGGTTCATCAAGGTCGCATTGAATCCGTTCAAAAGAACTTATTGATATTGATCCCTTCTTATTTCAAAAGACTCCTAATCAATTTACCTTCCCTAACCAATCGTACTGGCTGCATCAACTATCACGACAAACATTTAACTTTTTTTAACATTTAATTTTTGTCCCCTGTTCCTTAGTTGTTGTAGGTCTACATATGCCCAGCATGAGCCTTTCAGGGTTTTATGTTCTGACTACTCTATTACTTCACTCTGCACTTCCACTTCCATCAAATCCTCTATTTTCTTCTACCTTTCAGAGAAACAAACGCCTCTACTACTTCCTCGTATTTTTTTTTTATACTTTATTCTTTCGGATCTATCCCCGCGATCCGAGCCGTATGAAAAACGGCAGTTCCGCTTGATCGGTTGTTCGGGAGGTGGGCTAAACGTTATACAGCTATAAATCTATAACCTTTTAATGTTAATAAATTGAAAAATCTAGAATCCCTCTAAGAATAGTTATATTGTATTTGTATTTATATTTATATTAGGAAGATCATTTTTAAATTTTTTTAATAAATTAAAAAAATCCATTTAGGTACCAACCCCTCAAGATGTCCTCCGTATACCGGATGCAATTATGTTTCTACCAGTATACGAGGGTAAGTAACCCTAAGGCACTAATGGAAATTATTAATAAATTATTATTATTTTAAAGTACGGATAAGACTCCCTATGGCAGAATGATGTTAAGGACTACTCGTAATAAGTTTAAGGAAAAGGCAGATGAATTAATATTCTCTTCCTGTACTCCCCTGATATGGTACGACATTAAACAAACGTTTATTACTATATGCTCCGACAAATGCGATAAGTCTACGATACTGTACGATACCTTCATTACCTTCATTACTTTCATTATCATTACCTTCATTATCCGCCCAAAATTTGTCAGTAACTAGATTATTCTGATTACACAAATCAAGACATGCCTGTTTAATAGAGTTGAAAACCAGGAATCACCAAGCACAGCAGCTAGTGGAGAGAAAAATGCATAAAACCAAAAATGTTTAAATACATTTGTATCAGCTATCAAAGGACCTCCGGGTTCTTTCATTAGGTCAACTATACCTTTTTCAAAATCTTATCAGTCTTATATCAAAGAAGGAAATATTTATTATCAAGAACAAAACAGAAAACGAAAATTTTATAATACAGATAGTGGTACGGTGTCTGAAAATTTTTGACAAGAAGCGTCGGACAAAAAGAACTATTATTAATATGACTGACCTTTCATAGATTTTATACAAGCACTCGTAAGACAACTACTAATGTTTCTCCTTTCTGTTACTAAATTAACTCTATGGGACCTTTTCATCGGGGAACCCACCTTTTTAATAAACATATAACATTTGACTACTATCACTGTCATTTACTTTCCTAAATTAAACACATTTCGTAAAGATCTATACCCAAAAAATTAAGCAAAATGTTATGAGAATAGACACGAACCACTCCTGGTTACGAAAAAATAAACAATTCACAAAAAAGAAAATATAAGGAATAATTTAACAGCTGGATTCACTAAAAAAATTGTCCATGCTGACTCAGAACCAACGTTGCTGACTAGGAAAACTAAAAGAATCGATAAGTCTAAGGTATGAAGAAATATAAACAAATAAGTCAATTTGGACACCAACATTACAGATCCTCTAATGCCTTCGGATCCCACATCAATACCCAACACGACCTTAACGAACTAAGACATGAGACTGACAACTACAGAAATAAAAAAAAAAGCAATTAAATTTTCAAACTCAAAAAAAGAATTATAGTACATTTTTTTTAAAATAATTTGTTAATAGAATATATATGAGTATAGATTTACTTTTTAATCACCTCCAAAAACTACACAAAAAACTAAAACTTATAGAAAATTCGCTTTAAAAAATATTATCTATAAATTACTCTAGATGGTAAAAATTTGGGTACAAGAAATTTTTGATAGTTGCGTTGGGTTTTAAATTAAATTTACCTGGTCAGAATCAACAAAGTCTAAAGACTAAAGTTTTGATACTCCATTTTCAGTTGCTGCAGCGTGCCAGAATTGGACAAACGACGATGCCGGTACCAAAAGGTGGTGATTGTTATATTTAAATTATAGATGTCGCAGTGCCCCTCCATCATATTCTGAAGAGAGATATCGTAGTGCACCTCCACTATCTCGCGAATGAAGATATGATCTGATAGAAACAATCATTGAGGATGGAATGGTGCCCGGTCACCTTTATTAGAACAGTGTCCGTCGGTAGGCAATCGTGAACTGATGGCAAACTGGCAAAAGATCGATATTAATTGAGTTTTCCAAGGTGAAATTAAAAAAAAACATCGCATAAACTAATACATTAAACGCGCAAGCATAAATTCATCAATTTGCTGATATACACAGAGGATGACCATAACCAATCACATTATAATTCACTCCGCTCCATTAGTATATAAGACATGTAACGTTTCCCAATAAATCAGTTACGAAGTGACACCATTGCTGGTATCATTTCAAGCTCACCTTAAGCTTGTACATCCAGGCTATCTTCAGAAAAACGCTGCTGGAAAAACGACACTTCCACCGATTCTCTTTAACTCTGGTTGTTGCATTTACGTACAATTGTATTCCACATAATGCACTAATTCTCCATCGGTGACACTAAGGACAAAGTTTTCAAGGCATTCCTTGCGGCCAAGTGCAAGCGAATTCCCATATAATTGCAAATTTGTAACTGTTAACTTTTCAGGGGTAATATCCAGCAAATGCTCAAAAAACAAGGCTTTTTTCATGATTTTTTAAAATGACATTTATGATGTAAGGTAATAAATAGTATATCATTGGATTAAGCAACTCTTGAAGAACATTTATTATTTTATTTTTTTTATTTAATTTATATTATTTATTTTTATAATTTAATTTTTTTAAAAAATGGCGGCTGTGCAGCGATTGCCGTGAACCGCCTTTTTTAAAAAGTACTTCCACGGCGAGCAGTAGAAGTCGTGTCCAACTCCATCTTTTCGTTATCTACATGAGTTTCGCTAGGGAAGTACATATGATTATATTTTTGGGGTAAAAATTTATATAAACAAATTTTGAGTTTAGATCTGTACTTCGGCGTTGTAGATTTTGATTCTAGGATACTTTTAGCATGATTTAAGCCAATAAAAAAAAAAAAAAAAAAGAAATATGGTGGATATTACCCCTAAAGCTGCTATGTCTCATGTGTACAACTGTAACATCGACCAAGCCGAACAGGCTCAAATAGCTTCGATGGCACCAAATTAATTTTCTACTTAGTGATCCTTTCATCCACAACTGAAGCATAAATTTCGAATTTGCATATTAAGCAGTCGTGGCAAGTTTCAGGTTATAAAGAATCATTATTTGTTTTGAAGCTAAATGAAATCCACCAAACCAAACGAAACCTACATAAACCACGATTTAGTGGTTACCGCAGAGTTATGAAAAGTTATTTTAAATTAATTAATATTTTGGCACTCAGAAGTTGCAATAAAACGGTACCGGGAATCATATATCTACAAACCTAAAAGTAAGCAATAAACCTAAAGAAAAAAACCTATACAGTTTACTAGCATTACGAATACCAGCAAAAGACACGGCTGCGGATCAACAACATTGCACGTCGATAGGGAAGCCGACACACTAGTATACGCGTATGACAGTCCACCAAGTTTCTGATTCTAACACGAGCTTTCATTGCCGTGACCGTAATACCAAGCTACCTAGCGTTCTAGTTACATCTAGGTATACTTACCTAGCCCACCTTTACTCGATGTTCTTTAATAGTATATAAACCATCCCGCGATGCATTTCATACGCGTGTAAGCTAAAACTTCACAAGAAACTACAACTTTGTTGGCTATGACAAAACAGTTCTAATAGATATGTATGTATATATTTATTATGCCTCTACATAATCACTTGCAAAATCTATAATTACCATCCTTTGAAAACATACATTCAAATTTTAAAAGATGTTAGCGCATTTTATATATATTTTATTTATTGTGTAAGCTTAACCAAATTTTCTCTTCTGGTGTATTATTAATATTAATAAAAAAAATTTACATATGTAAATATTTAAATATATTGGCGCCCACACTAGGAGAATGTTTTTACCATAAAGTTTCTAATTTTATAGGGGGTAAATGGTTGCCACAGCGGGGAAAATTTGGTGGGACCGGAGGTATGTCACTTTGCGTACCTATTTGAAATACTAAGTTCATACCGATTACTATATGGTATTGAAAATGACAATGAAAGAGCCAAAAACCCGGATTATCCGCACGAAAACGTAATACAGTGTACCCATTATTTGGAACCGCGACGGTATCTTTAAGGGCAGGCTTAAGGTACTGTCTTTTTAGCATTCCTCGTTGGTCTAAGTCCAGTGCATGCTTTAGATTCATTCGCTTGATATTCATATCTGGTGAACGTCCAATACCAAGAACATAGAAAGAAGTGCCGTGTAAATGAAATGGATGACTAATATTTATTTGTTGCACTTCGTCCACTAGTATAATCTCTACAATCGCGTTAAGAGGAATATCGATTTTATGCGTACATTGGCAATTTTCACCACAATTTGATGGACGATTGTCTCCATTACAATAATACTCTTCAGGTATGTCATTGAATTGTGAAAGCATTGGCGATGGGGGTGATATGTAAGAAACCTCATCAATAAGTGATACAAGATGATCCGCATCCGACGCGACTATAAAAAAAAATTACATTTAAATTATTTTTTATATTAATTAATATACAATAACTAGCATTTTCTGTTTATATGACAGCTTTATTATTTTTTATTTAAAAGTATTCAGAATTCGGTTCTTTTAACAAAATCGAAAGTAGATGTATTTTTAAAATGTTCCTTAAAATGTTTACAAATTTATTAAAAAATAAATAATTGGAAAATATAATATATATACTCGAAAATATAGAATTATCCTAAAGTTTCACAATTTTTACTGCTAATACCAGGATACAGGTGGAACATGGTCGCCACAAGTGGGAAACCGTGGAGGCACTGGCGGCAGGTCTGTTTGTGTGCCAATGTGAAGTATTAAATTCATGCCGATGACGATATGAAAAAGAAAATGACAATGGAAAAGCCAATAACCAGGATTATCAGCCCGAAATCGCAAGACTACATATCCATTGTTGGGTACGGCTATGGTGTCTTTAAGTGGTGGCTTTGAAAAGTCCCGATTAAGCATACCCATTTGATCTAATTCTAAAGCATGCTTTAAATTAATTTTTTTAATTGTCGCATCGGGAGAGCGTCCAAGTCCAACGATATAGAAAGCTGTTCCATGCAAATGAAATGGATGACTGAGGTTGACCTGTTGCACTTCGTCGACCAAAACGATTTCAACAATCGCTCCAAGAGGTATATCAACCATGTGTGTACACTCGCAGTTGGGCCCACAGTTAGGGGGCCGATTGTCTCCGTTGCAGAAATACTCAGGTGGTATATCTTCGATTTGTGATAATGGGGGAGCGGGCGGTGATATGTATGATATTTCATCGACAAGAGATGTCAGATGATCACCACTTGGCACAACTTTGGGTACAGGAAATTGTTGATATTTTCGTTGGTTTGTCAATTTAAGCGGTTGCACAGCAATTTGTTATTTTGAATTTTATACATAAAAAGTATTGGTTAGTCACTCAAATAAATATTCAATCAGTCACCAAAAAATTTTAAAAACATACCTAAGTATCGGTTATATGTATTTGGTATGAATAAAGTTTTCGGCTCGTATACATAAAATCTGAAGGGTAAAAAGATTTTTACATCAGGGCGCTCAACTAAAACGCTTTTATCGATTTTTTTTGCATTTTTTAAATTAGAAACGCAAATGGCATCTGACCGCTTACGGTCACAAACAGCATCCAAAGGGTTGAGAATCTGTAATAAGGAAACTTTAGAGCTTTAAACCAATCATAAAAACTTGTCTTATTTATTAAGTACTTAGTCTTGGATTTATGGTATATAAATATATTCCTAGAAACAAAGTTTTTGTTGTTAATGAAGTTATTTATGTTCGCCACGGAAGTGACGGTGAGGCACCAGAAGTCATTGGCTTAATAAGGGAAGAACACTTTAACAAAAAGAAGATGAATAAAAAAAATGTATCTGAACGTCGCAAACTGAAGAATTGCCGTGTGGGCAAGCGAAGAATGCAACTCGATTGCTACGCACGTGCAAGCTCTTAATAGTACTGGACCGCCATGCAACTGGAGGGAATGACCGGGCGAGAGACAAAGCCGGAAGTGCTCACAGCCGCAATGCAGATAAGGTTAAATAAGGTAAACATTAACGATGGACAATGGTCCCACTGCTGCAGAATTAATAATATAATTAATTAAAAAAAAATGTTTTGCTAACTCCTTCATTTAACGCTCCTAATTAATGAGCCTATCAAACTCAAAAATTGGAAAACAATTTTATTAGCTTTTCTATTTTACACAAAAAAAGAGCATCTTCAGTTATGGACCGTTTTAGGCAGCTATAAGAATAGTTCAATCGTTTCAGTTTATAAATAATAGCACAAAATGTTCAGTTTATATAAATATAATATTTGGTAAATTACTTTGGTAAATGACCGATTTCAGAAAAAATTTGATTCAATTGATGAAAATTGAATGTAACTTCATGAAATCATGTTAAATGATATTTTAGGATTAGTGATCGACGGACTATAATTACCCAAACATTATGAAAATAATCACAACATTGACACTCTTGTATTCGAACAAGCACTGATTAAAAAAATTGAAATTATCCCTTATCCTGACCAGAAGAGATAACAGTGGGATTACAACGACGAGTCTTAATTCGAAAAAAATAAAGTTTATAACCAAAAAAAAGCAAATAATTTACATAACACCATTGTTTGCATAGCCGTCGGCAAGTAAACGATATCATTCCGGCGAACATCCGTTAAATACACTCGTTGCATTTTTATAAATGAATCGTTAAGCAACAAGGCCAATGATTAATTTATGGCACAGGCAAGCCCCACCATAAGTGAATTTAACGGCACACCGCCAAGAGTCGCTAATGCATAACAATTAACGAAGATTAACGTAAAAAGATAAATCAATTTTTATGGTTGTGCATTGTAAAATTAAAACAAAGTAATTTTTTTATGGCATACTCGTCCCAAAAATCTGCTTAGTTTAGTGTATTATATTTGTTTTTGCATACACTTACTTCGAATTAATATTGCATACCTTCACCGAAGTAATAAATAGTACCTCCAAGCTGCAATATTATTTCTTGCTACAAAAAAACGCCAACAAACAGATTAACAATAACAACCAAGCGCAAAACCCCACAGCTGTATGCAGCGCACCTATAATAGTAATAATAATAGTAACAGAACAGTAATCAGCTAAATGTTTCGAAAACTCAAAAAAAAAATCCTCAGCACGTTCGACAGGCCCAAGACGTCAGTGTCTTAATAATGTTATCCAAGAAAACCCCAAACACCCTTATGAGGAATACGAAAAGACAATGAAATAATGAGTAAGTTCCATGTGACGACTCAGTTTATTTTTATGGAACGCTTCCGGTTGGCGTTTATTGAACGGCGGTTGTGCTAAATGGCTCCATCGAAACCTATTCCCCAATATGAGAAATTATTATTGCGATAAAGACCCTGCGTTTAACTTTGATGCCATTAGTTTAATGGTCAAAAACAACTACGGCATTGACATTGTAAACGCGCCCCCTGCTTCTCGGCACATTAAATAAAAGGTTCCACAGCAGCTTGGCACGAACCGAAGTCGTTAACTTGGGAAAAGCGTTAAGCAATCAGTATGGAATTGGAAGGTCACATCCAAAGTTTCAAAGAAGAGGTTAATTCTACAGGAAAACCTAAACTGTTATTTGGGACTGGTATGATTCTAAATATCGGATTGCATGTATGATGATTGGATGAGCATTGTATGATTGGCTTGCTCATACAATGCTCATGATTGGCATTGTCAGGCATTAAGGAGACGTTCCACGGAGGTACAGCGTGCTCCTAAGCCTGAGTCCCCTCTCAGAATTATGTGAATAGCACCCTGACGCGCTTTAGTGTGCGAAATGGGTAGAATTATGCTTTAATCCCACCGACACACCCCCGTTAAATATCTTCTTCCTATTTTTATAATCGCATCGTTGAGGCACAATCCCAGTTGTTAATATACGTATCACCAGAGATCCAAAGGTCACGGGATAATCGTTGGATTGGGGATTATATAATTTATATAGAAATATTTTATCGTAATACAGGATGCTGCAGCATAACTTCCTTTTTTAAAATGCGCGCCATTCAGTTAGTTGATGTCATAGCGGAGCGCTAGTGGTCCACTTCAAGAGGGGCTACTGCAAAGTTTTGTCCCGACACGGTTCAGTCACCATTATGCGTTGGAATAGTGAGGAGCGTGCCTTTGCCGTTGAGGCCTTCTTATCAAGCGGATGTCAGTTTATTACAACACAGCGTGCATTTCGGAATCGCCTTAATTTAGCCCCGTTGGCTCCTGTCCCAGATCACAAATCAATTGTTACATGGGACATTCGGGCAAACTGCAAATGCGACAAAACGAAGAGCTGGAATCCCTTGACCCGTTAGATCACCTGAGAACATTGGAGCAATTTCCTCAGATGGAATTATTGGTCCCTGGTTTTTTGAGGAAAATTAGGTAACAGTGACAGTGAATTCGGACCGGTATGTAAACATGCTACAGAACTTTTTTTTCCCACGGCAAGAAGAGTTGGATTTTGGGGGCACTTGGTTCCAACAAGACGGTGCAACAGAACACACTTCAAGAGCATCGATGGCTGTTTTGAGGGAACACTTTCAGAGCGCCTTATCTCAATTAGAGGCGATTTGGAATGGTTTTTTGAAATCCCGTATTTATGTGAACCGTCCAAAAACCCTACAAGATTTGAAAACCAACATCCAAGAAGAAATTGACAACATAACACCTGCGATGCTAACAAGAGTTACGACAGAAATTGGTTTACGCAATGTATGGAGAATGGGGGACGTCACCTATCAGATTTCATCTTCAAAAAAATATAAATAAAAACATGTACCTACATTATAAAAATAAATAAATATTTTCCGATGCCTACAATAGTTTTCATTGAGTTCTGAAAAAAGGAAATTTAGCTGCCTCACCCTGTATTTCTATTTTCAAAATAATAAATATAATATAATAGAAATATAATAGAAATAGAAATACAGGGTGAGGCAGCTAAATTTCCTTTTATATATATATATATATATATATATATATAATTAAGTTTATATGGTGATTTCATTTGATAATTTATTTGGTGATTTGTTTTTGCCGATCAGTGAAAGAATACTTATTCGATGCTGCAATAACCATTTAAGAGAAACGCGAGTGTTTTGCATTGTGCGCTTTATTTCCAAAATTTCACTAAAGCATAATAATATGCACCTGCATAGATCGCGGAGCATTGACCGCAGCCGCGGTGGTATTGACCGCTGTCTCCGACCAGAATTTGGAGTTTCGCAGCATCCACAGACCATATTGATTTTGCTCGGCTACCATTTATGCATATTTGTTTTTTTTTTGTGCCTGTGTTAACTTATATAAGGATATATTTGTATATATGGTGGCATATCCAAATGTTCATGTACCCCATTGCCCAATACATTTCCTTTTAATTGACAACCCACTTTAATTGTATCACCCAATGTATTTCAAGATATGCATATTCAACAAGCACCCACAACCCTAATTTCAATCGGTCATAACATTCCCATTCCCGATCAGACATATGTAAGCATCCGCTGGCACGTTCCCTAACTACACAGACGAACACTTAAGTTTAGGCAGCCCAAAAAGAAGACTCAAAAACGAACTTATTCTGTCCTGAAAGCTCATCAAATTAACTATGAATATTTACTTAATAAATTAAAATCTTGGCACTGAGGCTTGATCGCCAAATAAGTTAGAACATAAGTTCGATGTAAGATAAGTACTCACAAATATAAAAAGCTGAAGCTCCCATCTTCAGGTAACTAAAAATAATATCCTTCGATTTTGGTAGTGATTAAAAGACCCACGAAACCCGCAAAAAGCGAGAAGTGAAAATAAACTTAACTGCTAGTGATATTACCAAAAGAAAAATCCTATTCGGTCAGTGATTCGAAGAAAAACCTGTTAACGAAAAATACTGTGTAAACCAACAAGAAAACTAAAAATCCAATTCGGTCAGTGATTAGAAGCAAAAAGTTTCGATGAAAAATACTGTATAACAACACTTCAAAAATCAATTAAAATTGCAACCCCACCTCAAATGTTAGAAATTCACCTGAGCCATGGCTTGGTGCAGATTAAGCACGTACGATGGATCATCAAATACGAGGGCGGGTCAATAAGTCCGTGACTTTTTGAATTTCCCGCCTCTTAATTGAAATGGTAACACTGCTCCCGTCAACAGTCATCTGTCAGTTGACTCTAGTCAAAAATTGAACAAGCTGCGACATTTAGTTTGTTTTTGACAGCCGTTAATATCAGACTACCGCGTTGACTGAGAAGAAAATGGAAAAAAGTGAATTTCGCGTGCTCATTAAGCATTATTTTTTGAGGAAAAAATCTATTACGCAAACCAAGTCTAAGCTTGATAAATATTATGGAGACTCTGCACCATCCATTTCAATGGTAAAAAAGTGGTTTACTGAATTCCGATGTGGCCGTACAAGCACGGAAGATGCCGAACGTTCTGGACGCCCAGTTGAGGTTTCCACATCCGAAACAATTGAAAAAATCCACGATATGGTTTTAGCCGATCGGCGATTAAAAGTGAGAGAGGTTGTGGAAGCCGTAGGCATTTCACATGGCACAGTGGTTTCAATTTTGAATGATCATTTGGGTATGAGAAAGCTTTCTGCAAGATGGGTGCCGCGTTTGCTCACAATCAACCACAAATGCAACCGTGTGACAATTTCGCAGGAATGTTTAGCGTTGTTCAAACGCAATACGAACGAGTTTTTGCGCCGTTTAGTAACCGTGGACGAAACGTGGATCCACCACAACACACCGGAGACCAAACAGCAGTCAAAACAGTGGGTTTCTCGGGGTGAATCGGCGCCAAAGAAGGCAAAGGTGGGTTTGTCAGCCAATAAAGTCATGGCGACTGTTTTTTGGGATGCACGCGGTATTATCCATATTGACTACCTTCAAAAAGGAAAAACAATCAATGGTGAATATTACAGCAACTTATTGGGTCGATTCGATGAGGCATTGAAAAAAAAAAGCGACCGCACTTGGCCAAGAAAAAAGTTCTTTTCCACCAGAACAATGCACGGGTGCACACATGTGCAGTTTCCATGGCAAAATTCCATGAAATGGACTACGAATTGCTCCCTCATCCGGCCTATTCACCCGATCTAGCCCCGTGTGACTATTTCTTGTTCCCAAACTTGAAGAAATGGCTCGGCGGAAAGAGATTTGCCTCCAATGACGAAGTCATCTCACAAACAAATGCCTATTTTGAAGACCTCGACAAATCATATTTTTTGGAAGGGATAAAAAAATTGGAGAAACGTTGGGCTAAGTGTATAGAGCTCACAGGAGACTACGTTGAAAAATAAAATAACTTTTTATCTAAAAACCTGTGTTTCATTCAAATAGTCACGGACTTATTGACCCGCCCTCGTACTCTAAGTGCATTCGTGAAAAGGATCGACTATATACTAGCATTATACGCAACTGAAGAAGAACGGCAATCTAATCTGAAGCTGTTGAAGAACAACTAAAAGAAGACGCCCTCAGAATACGCCGAACGTCCAAGCTATCAACTGAAACATCCTAAATGGAATTTTCAACACACCATTTAATGGAAGCCTATGTAAGTTTGTAGAAGAATCAGAACAGCAAGCTTTTATTATTAGCAATAAGTTAGCTCTTGAACACAACCCACAAGATATATTATAAGAAGTAAGGTAGCAGCAGTCGAGTTTCCCGATTCCAAAATACCCTGTAGCCTTAGACATGCTTACAATTTATTTATTTAGTATCAATAAATAAATGAAACAATATTCTATTAGAAGAGTTCCATAACAATATAAATTTGGTATGATTTTGGTTATGAAAATAAGTTTCGTGTGTCATAAAGCCATACACATTTCGCTGTCAACGTCGCAGTCGGCGTCGCGCAATGCGTGTTTTGCTGCGCTTCTGCTTCCCTTGCCATAGATTTTGCATGTGGCATAACTTCAGTGTTTCTTATCCGATTTGGTTCAAATTTAAAAACTAGATAGCTTTTACAAGCACCAACGCATATGCCGAATTGCATAGCATTAGGACAATAATTGTGGGCGTGGCAGTTTTTTGCGGTTTGCGGGGGAACGGGGGGCGATATCAAAAAAAACAAACTTGTACTGCGTATGGTAATTACCTATCCAACGATATACAGCACATGTCTGTAGCTCTTGTAGTTTCTGAGATCTAGGCGTTGATACGGACAGACGGACGGACGGACAGACGGACATTGCTATATCGACTCGGCTGTTGATGCTGATCAAGAATATATATACTTTATGGGGTCGGAAATGCTTCCTTCTGCCTGTTACATACATTTGCACCATATTATGATACCCTTTTCACCCATTTTTAATGGGTACAGGGTATAATTATAAATTATACATGCACTAAAAAAACAATTTAGTATGTAATTTCAAAAGACTTCCTGACCCTTGCTAAACATGACAATAACATCAAGTTGATATCAAATGGAAGGATTATATGAAAACAAAATAGAAACGAAAAAAAAGAAAAGACAATAAAAATACGGGAAATAATGTAAAATCGTTCTTCGGTTATTACAAAAAGTTAAATACAACCACTTATCAATCAAAATCAAAATATTAATGCTCCTACATATCAGGCTTTTTAAAATAAATTAGAAAGAGGTAGAAATCAAGACCCTTTAAATCAGAATCTATCATCTACTAGCAATAAAGCTTATCCCCCTGTTAAAAGGCACAGAGAAAGAGCTGTCAAATGAAACGGACGTAAATTTTCATCAAACTGCCTTGGACTCAGAAGAAGAAATCCCCATTTCATCAATGGACTATTTTTCGTTTATTTTTAACTTGCGATTAAATTTTGAGTCGAAAACAACAACAAAGTTACCAAAAGAATTATTTGTTTTGCTTTGTAACCATAATCTGCTCACTGCTCTTTTTGGCTTTTCCCCTTTTATGGACCTTCTTAATCGTCGTCTGAGTTTCTGCTACCACAACTATGCTCAAACAGCTCCCACGTTACTGCATTGTTGTGTATCGCTTAGCGCATTTTGTTTTTTTATTTAAAAAAAACGACATTTCATACTTGTACACATACTTGTAATTCAAAATGTCTTTAATATGTACCTCAACGAAATGCGAATTTGGAGGCGCAATCTCAATCTCGAATCTCTTTTCCTGATCCTTAAACTGCAAAATGAATCACAACGTCTAAAAATTCCAAGCATCATCCAGCAAATGAATATATTCACTACTCCGGCTTCATATTTACTAGTGAACTAAGTTATGGATGGCGAACAGCCAGCTAGCCTGGCTTTTCTAAAACGAGGTCTTACCACTTCAAAAGGCCGGAACCTACTGGTAACAGTCCAGCCCACCAGCCAGCCTTTGGCTTCGTCAGTCCGCCTACCTGCCGCAGCGCCAACCAGCCAACCCGTGGTGATATCACCAAAGCCACTGACGGATCTGCCATCGGAAACGCGATCCACAGGACTTACGCTGAGAGCTGTTGCTCCCCGGATATACATTTTCGTTTCGCGTCTTATGTCTGACGCCACTGCAGATAACGTAAAGTGTCACATTTCGAAACTGTCTTAACGTTGCTCCTTCTGAATTATTTTTGACCAATTTTAACTTTAAATACAGACTTAGCATATCTTCCTCTAAATGAATTTTACCAGATGCTTGCCTTGCAAAAACTCTAGATCCTGTAGCCTGGCCCGAGTACAGTATTGTTCACGATTTGTCGGCCAGAGATTCCAGTCCTGTAGCTATTTAAAAAAACTAAGCAACAAGATTTTTTCTAGTTGCCACCATAACGTTCGCAGTATTCCTGGTAAAGGGAACCTAATATTAACTAAAAGTGACCTGGCTGAACTTATCTGTCACAGATAATGAAATGTTTGTACCCAGTACACTTTCTTTCGTGAGATGGCACATTTACCCAGTGGAACGTAACCCTGTCACTAATTGTTCCGGAATAAAATTTATGGCAGTTAAAATTTATTCTGAGTCCTTTAACATATTCGATACTTTTTCTTACATTTTTCTTCTGTGTGATTAAATAAATTTAATAAGTTTTGCCTCTGCCTCCCACCAGTAATAGCCTGCAGTCTCGTCAAAAGTTTTTAAAAAAAACCGACTATTGTGACCTTAGAAATCACTTGGCTATTATTAACTGAAGGCATAGATGCTGTTACGAATTTTTCTTATAAAGTAATTCATAACGGCTAGAACAAATCTGTCCATGAAACATTGACACCATCAAAGTCAAAAGCGCCCTGGTTTAATAAGCATACCTCTCGCCTTAAAAATATGAAATCTAGAGCTTACAAAAAAGTTTCGAAGGTCTCTAACCAATGAACTATGGTATATAAACATTAATTCTTCAAATGTAAACTCAATTTTCGAAAGGATTTTCGAAAGGTTTTCAACTGCTGAGACAACTATTGTATATAAAGTTGACAGACTCAGAAAATATGGCATCGCACATAGCAAAATTTTCAGACTTACTTGAAAAACTGTCTGAAATTGATTTTACATTGGCCGATGAGTGTCTGTGTTTCTAGTGTCTATTGTCTAGTTATCCGAAATCTTTTGACAATTTTGTTGTTGCTATTGAATCCCGTGATTCGTTACCTACGTTGAGTACGTTAAAAATCAAATTACTCGAAGAGAATGAGCGCCTAAATATAGATACAGAACAAAGCAAAGTGCAGAAAATGTCACGACGTAAGTACAGTCTCCCAAAACAAAAACATTAAGCAGCGGCACATCGCGGCTAACTTTAAATCTTCCATGAAAAACAATGAAGAGAGTAGTAATAAGAAGTCATATTCTGTATGTATGCAGCAAAAGCTGCTGCGAACCACAACTACAGTTTTTCGAAGAATATTTGGGGCTTGGACAGTGGTGCGACTGCACATTTGTGTAGTAATAAATCGCTTTTTATAAACATCAAACAGCAAAAAGAAAGAATTGTGTTGGCCCAGCAAAATTATATTGAACCGATCGGTATCGGAACAGTGCGCTTACAGTGGAAATATAGTACAATTGATTTAACCAATGTACTTCTGGTTGATGACATTCATGAATCAATATGAACAGCAAGAAGAAGCAGCTACAATTGGAGAAGGAGATTTGGGAGTCGACACAGCTGATGATTGCGAAGAGAGGACCTGGACGACCAAAGCTTATTCACACTGGGAAACCCGCACGCCCACGCAAACAGTATAACATACTCAATGTCATGACAACTGATGATGCCTGGGACTGTGGATGCAGCTTTGAATTCTCATCATGCCAAAATTTGGCAGGAATCGATGCAGAAGGAGATAGCAAGTCTACAAGCCAACAAAACGTGGACGTTGATTAACCTAACAAATGGAGAGAAGGTTCTTGGTAGCACATGGGTGTTCGCCGTCAAGCGTGACAAAAATGGCAAGCTGGATTAATTCAAGTCACGTTTAGTGGCTAAAGGCTGTGCGAAGCACAAGTGGTTTGTACTGAAAATTCTTTGCAATTTTGCAAAAACTTAACACTGGAATACCAAATTAAAATATGAGATCACACCATCAATTTATGACATCAGATAAAAATATGTGATGGATTTCTACATAACAGGTAACCAACAGAAGTAGAAGTAAATAGCCGAGATTGGCTAGAAACCAAAAAAGCAATAATAAATGTATTCAATGAAATGGAAAAACCACAAGGAATAAAAGTAGATAAAGATTCAGCATTTATGTGTATAGATTTGCAAAAATGGTTAAATTCAAAGATGCAAAAATACATTCAAGCAAATTTCGAAATTCTTAAGTTTCTTTCCTTTTATCTTCACAATAATAGGTTAAATTAAGTTAATTTCTTTTTGAATATCCTTGAAAGTAGTTCTGAGTAGTTCAGATGTATGAAACGCAAGCTGAAATATTATTGGACAGCAATTCGTGTTGCCAAATTAAATTTCCGTCAGATTTTTTTCTGTCCACCTTTTCAAGAAGTTTGAACAACACATGGCTACGAAGACTTTTCATAAGATTATGCTAGCAATTAAAGACGATGGGGTGTTCCCCGAATCCACTTAAGATTTTATTGATTTGATTTTTTCGATTTAGCTTTTTCATGGACCGTGCTGTAATAAATGTCCAACGATTCGAGCACATTTCCAAAAGCGACGCGATTGGTCTCCCATATTTTTGACAGCCTCCAAATTCAAAATATGTTTAGTGGTATAAATAAAAATACATAAAACAACAAGCATGAAAAACACTCAAAAGAAAAATTGCCCAAGAACATATTACAGCCTTCAGTAAAGCCAACGCGGTCTTAAAAAAAATTCAACACAACCAAATTTACATTAACGAAACAAGCCTACAGGCAATCTGAAACAACATTAGCCAAATCTAAACAAAATCCTGCTACAATCAAATCTACAATCAGCAGCCACATACCTCAAGCATACAAAACCAGCCTAATCATTCTGAAACCCAATTAGGATAATAACGACCTAACCTCGTAACGATCTTTCTCACTTAACTTCTGAGTTGCTAAAACACTGGAAAAATTGCAAATAGGCTATGGTGGTTCCTAACCAATAACAAACTTCTTCACCCGGAACAATTCGGTTTCAAATACTGTAAGTCGACTTCAGACGGTCTAAATTTTTCAGACCACTTGATAACGAAGTGATTCAACAATTGGAAGCATATTTCACTCGTCTTGACTTCGCAATAGCATTTAATTGGGTTGGCATGCACTCCATAATTGACCAACAGTTTATATAGAAGTGCGGACCAAAAAAAATTATGTTTTGACAAGCTCGTCAAAATTTACTGCACTCGTACTCGTTAAACGTAAATTTAACTTATGTACCAAAGTTAGTTCTGTGACACACTGCCGTTACATAAATAAATAAAGTGTAAGTCCTGCATTGGCTAATAAATAACCGCTCTCCAGTACGTTTAAAGTATAAGGTTTACAAAACCGTTATAAAGACATTTTGAAAATATAAATGTGAGCTATAGGAAAACGCCAGTGACAGCAACATACAATTGATTAAGCAGTATAACCGCAATTAAAGCCAGAATGGATGTGGACAAAAGTCTGCAAACTAAGCAGGCTATGAATATGCCATATCAATTTAAAATGGAAAAAACGCTAAAAATGCCTATTAATGAAAATTAACAAAAATTGAAAAAAAATGAAAATAAAAACAAGTAAGGTAGCAGCAGTCGAGTTTCCCGATTGCAAAATACCCTGTACCCTTAGACATGCTTACAATTTATTTATTTAGTATCAATAAATAAATGAAACAATATTCAATTAGAAAAGAGGACCATAACAATATAAATTTGGTATGATTTTGGTTATGAAAATAATTTTCGTGTGTCATTAAGCCATACACATTTCGCTGTCAACGTCGCAGTCGGCGTCGCGCAATGCGTGTTTTGCTGCGCTTCTGCTTCCCTTGCCATAGATTTTGCATGTGGCATAACTTCCGTGTTTCTTATCCGATTTGGTTCAAATTTAAAAATTGGATAGCTTTTATAAGCACCAACGTATATGCCGAATTGCATAGCATTAGGCGTGGCAGTTTTTTGAGGTTTGCGGGGGAATGTGGTCGTGAAAGTTTTTTGCTGTTTGCGGGGGAACGGGGGGTGATATCAAAATAAAAAAACAAACTTGTACTGCGTATAGTAATTACCTATGCAACGATATATGGCACATGTCTGTAGCTCTTGTAGTTTCTGAGATCTAGGCGTTGATACGGACAGACGGACGGACGGACGGACGGACGGACGGACGGACGGACAGACGGACATGGCTATATCGACTCGGCTGTTGATGCTGATCAAGAATATATATACTTTATGGGGTCGGAGATGCTTCCTTCTGCCTGTTACATACATTTGCACCATATTATGATACCCTTTTCACCCATTTTTAATGGGTACAGGGTATAAAAAATAATAAGTACAAGCACAAGAGGAACAGGTGCCACTGAAATACGGTTATACTTTGGCAGAACATTCCGAAAACTATTGACGAACAACATTTTTTAGAAAGACGTACTTCTTGTTAAATTATTTTGAAGTCAAGTTGAGGAGTGGTCGGATACTAAAGATTTTAATAGACACAGGCTCTAATAGAAACTATATTCAATCAAAAATTTATAGAAATCCTACAAAAGAAAAAATCATTTGATGCAATTTCAGTAGGGAATAAATCTCGAAATACACATTACGAAATCAGAAGTTTTACTCAATATTTACATAATCTTAAATTATTTATCGCAAATTATAGAAATTGGCTGTAGAAAATATGAAGAGCAAAACTATGACTTTTTATAACGTCATAAAAATACGCACAAACAAACTAAACAAAATCGGATAATTAATGATATAGTAAAACGGTTCTCCTTTAGAAATATAAAAAAAAAAATTGTAACTAGGGAAACAATTTAAAAAAAAATCTTTCAAAAGATTAATTATAAATTAATAAAAAATTTTAAAAAGATTAAAGATATGAAAAGACTGACAAATAAAGAACTCTTAGAAAACAATATAATTCGGCGTCCTCAAAATTCCTTTTTAAGAGCCATTGTACATTGTAAAACCATTTTTTTCTAAAAAATTGTGAGAATTATTATTTCAATAGTAACAATTTGCACAGATTACGAATCAAAAACACAATACATGAACTGGAAAGAGAAGGTATTAGTGGAAAAAAGAATTACCCTACAAACCCGTAAATGTAAATGTAGTAGCGGAAAGAAAGAAAGACCATTTAACTATGTATAAATTTACGATACATTTTCAGCCAGCCACAAGTTTTTGATAGTGAGTTACTGGCAGTTAATAAAATAACAAATCCTATCAGTACTTAATCCATATGATAAAGGATAGCATGCGACTAATTCCAAATTTATATCCACAACATCCTTTTCTTTAATATTAGATTCACACAAATAAAAGTAGAAAGTTTAACAAATAAAACTAAACAAGAAGATCATATTAGAAAAATACATTAGAGCTCAAAGAATCGCCACAGAATAAAAAATTTAAATTAGTGAAAAAATATGTTCCCAAAAAGGAAACATAACATAGAAACCCTTCGTTCAACAATACCAGGTGTGCAAGGGAGGCAAATACGATAGACATCCACCAAACCCAAAAATTCTAGAGACCTATTTTGCAGTATACCCAAATTTATTTATACATACATAACTTTATTCATAAGTTAACATGTAAGTCACATTGTGACTGCAGTAATGAGATACATCGAGGCACAATTTGAAACAGCTATAACATTCATAAGAGCACTAAAATCCATTCATATAAAAAACACAAAATCAATATAAACCACTTTAATTATAAGTCGAATAGTAATCATTGCACTTATACATATGGTCAGTTCTGACCATCCCTAAACTAAGAATAGACAATAACCAATGACGAGGGGAGGGAGGTAACCACGGCATGTTTAAAGTACATATTATGAAACACGCATTTTCACTTCACTGCGAACGGTCGTGTTATTTTTTGCGCTCTACGCCTCTTAAAGATTATTATTTTTTGTTATAATTATTTTAACACATCTAAGTACAGTGTCTTAAGGCATTTAGTTTTGCTTTAAAAAAATTTTTTTTTATTTTAAATTTCATGTTTTAAATACATTTTGTAGTATAGAGTTTTATAGCATCT
This sequence comes from Drosophila ercepeae, assembly GCA_018150545.1. Taxonomy (NCBI): domain Eukaryota; kingdom Metazoa; phylum Arthropoda; class Insecta; order Diptera; family Drosophilidae; genus Drosophila; species Drosophila ercepeae. The sequence continues at coordinate 21,214,576 of JAECWL010000161.1, read as the reverse complement.
GCGCTATAAAATATAGCAACACTCCGATTTCCTCGTCCTAGCCTAGCTGGCTGTGTGAAAACGTCGTACATGCTAAATGAGCCGGTCTCACCGGCTCAGTTTCGTAAAGAATTTCCCGCAATGCTAGCTTCCGCTTTTGCTGTAAAAGTCGTGCGGTTCAAAAAGAGATGCGAACTTTCCTGCGGCAAAATAAAAATGGCTTGAAAGAGTTGCTCGGTGGTTTTCGCAAAATCAACGATCAACTCTGTGCGATTGACTCCCAATTCATCCTCCAGCTTATAAATGAACGTCCTAAGCGTAAAAAACCGCTGTTAGGGACGCCTGATCAGCCGACGACCATGCAATCGCTCATAACTCTTTCCCCAAGAGCAGAAGCCGTAAACAAAAATTCGGTCCCTGAACTTATCTCTACAATTGAGCATAAATTGTCTGAGCTATCTTCACTTCAGGTGATTCCTCTGGCACCAATACAATTGACCCCCCAGTAGAATTGACCACTCTTAAAGGAAATCTACCGTTTAGAATTCTTATGTTTAGAATTCCTATGTGTCAAAATGCATCTCTCCACTACCACAAACATCTTGGAGCTGACTTCCTTTGTTACAGATGGCTTCCGTAATGGCGTTCAAACCGATGTCGTCTATACGGACTTCAGTAAAGTCAACCACTCACTTCTTTTGAATAACCTTAATCTCTTGGGATTTCCCTCAAACCTTCTCACGTGGATTTCTAGATACTTAGCTAGGAGAACCCAACTTGTCATTTTTTAAGATGCGCACTCTCGCATCTTGGGCCGCCACTTTTCACTATTTTTATTAACGACTTACCCCCTCCAACGAACTCTCAGGTTCTTATGTATGCAGACGACGGTTCTACAAAGTTTTTGTAGATCAGCATGTGCCCAGCATGACCCTTCTATTGTTTTTAGGCAAAAATTTACAAAACGCTTTCATCACCGTGATTACTTTTTATATAGTTGTGATCACTTTCCTATCATAGCCCTTTCTATAGAACACATACGTGTAATTTGAAATTTAAATTTGACGAATGTGATATACAAATTCTGATCATTAGAACTGATCATTAGAAATTATTGGGGTGATACATTGTTGAACCAACTTTCTCGATAAGGGGTAAGATCAAAAGATTTTTTTTAAATGAAAGCTTTTACGGCCAATCAAGCTATAGGCGATAAACAAATTATAAACTATAAATGAAAATATCTTTACATATGTAGGCAAATGTTTAACATTCCTATAATTATTTTCTAATAACATAAAATATCGAACTAGCCACATAAAAACCTTAGACATTTATATCGCAATGAAAAAAGTGAAATAATCTTAATAAAAGCTATTATAGCCGTTCCGGAAACGAACATCTGTTGTCACCGATGCCAGCAATTTGGCCACTCGGCCAAATACTGCCGAAAAGCCCACGTCTGTGTAAAATGTGCAGGAGAACACCCCGCAAGTAGCTGCACTCGGCCTCGAAATGAACTTTATACGTGCTACAAATACTCAGGATGTGCCAAGTTCCAGGCATTCCTACAACGCTCCAGCCCCAAGCATGAGCAGCATGAGTGCTAGAAGATCAGTCAACGAGCATCCGGTGCCCCAACTTGCCCCTAGCGGCCAGGTGGCCGTCACCAGGGGTAGTGTCTCTTACGCGGACATAATAAGAGGCAGAACCATGGAGCATAACCAGTATCAGGAACGTCAGCATCATGAAAGGAGCTGCACTCGATCAAGAAGTCGCCACGATCCAGCTCAGCATCCAATGGCAAGCGGCAACACAATAGAGGAGTTTCTGAAAACGCTTAATGATAGCATCAATGCTCTACGCTCTATCCAACAGAAACAGATGGACCTATTATTGATGTTGCTAAAGCAGCAGCAGGAACAGACACAGCAGCTGGGGCAAATTATCAGGTTGCTCTCTGCTCGTCTAGTGCAGCAAGCCTCAAAATAATGCCGCTGCGCATTTTAGTATGGAACGCCAATGATGTGTCCACAAAGCTGCCCAAACTTGATTGTCTGATGCGGCGAGAAGAAATCGACGTACTACTGCTTAGCGAGACTCACTGCCGAGGGTCATGCTCGCCTAGGCTGTACGGCTTCGATGCCTATACCGCAAACGACCCAAGAAATGGCAACGCAAAAAGAGGAGCAGCTATCCTGGTTAAGTCCAGCCTAGTCCACTTCCCGCTATCCCCAATTACTGCCGACAAGGTGCAACTTGCGTCTGCAGCCATACAAACAGTACCTGGTACCATTAACTTTGGAGCAGTCTACTGCCCACCGAGATTTGCATGAACTACGACCATAACTGCCCGAGGTATATTGTGGCGGGTGACTGGAACGCGTCCCACTGGCTTTGGGGTGCAGGAAGGAGTAACCACGCTAGCGAATCTTGCCCTAAGCACTGAGGTAAATTGCCACAGGTGGCCCTACACGGTACCCGCCTGGCTTCATCGATTTTGCCCTGACAAGGGGCATCCTGGGTATCCACGTTGATATACGGACTGTCGTTGAGCTCAGCTCCGACCACCTACCGCTATAAATCACGCTGGACGCAGCCGCTATGGCATACCCTACCCGACGTCGGAGAGGCTAATAACCAAGCGAGGCAACCTTGAACTCTGCAAAGGACAACTTGAGAGATCTCTGCACCTCGATATTGAGATCAACTCTGGGGATGACTTGGAAGACGCAGTTGAATTGTTCACCAGCAAAGTCAAGACAGCAGCAAAAATGCAGCACAGGTATCTCGATGCGATCCAGCTTCTAATCCGTGAAAAGAGACGCCTACACACAAGGTGGATGAGGTCTCGACACCCCCTGGAAAAAACATCGTGGAATAGAGCACAGAGCAAACTTTAACGGGCACTGGCACATCACAAAGCTGGATGGTTCAATGCGAGACTTGCAGCAAGCCGAGGTTTTTGCTGGGCACCCTACTAAATGCTTTCAGCCATTTCAGCTAGCGAGCTCGGAACAAGTAAGCGAAATGCATGGCAGGTTGTCTCAAGCGCTCCAAATGGACCTGCCTATTAGACCTTTTGCCCCCAGTGAGATATCCGAACTTATTGGTCGCTTAAATATCAGCAGAGTACCTGGCCACGATACTATATGCAACGCCACACTAAAGGCATTACCAAGTCACGCAATTCTCTACATAGCGTTGTTGTTTAACGCCATAGTGAGATTGCAATACTTCACTGCACAGTGGAGGCTCGCATTAATAACTATGATCGACAAACCAGCCAAGTTGGCAGTGGACCCTGCGACCTATCGGCCGATTAGTCTCCTTCCTTCGATTTCGAAGGTGTTTGAGAGACTGATTGCTGCCAGGATTATTGGGATTATGAAGACACAGGGGATTACTCCTGAGCACCAGTTTGCGTTCCGAGCTGGTCATTGTACGGTGAAGCCACTTCATCGGCTTGTTGAGCAAGTACTGATGGCATTTCACCGAAAACAATTCTGCAATGCCCTCTTCTTGGACATCAAGGAAGCGTTCGACCGAGTCTGGCACACAGGTTTACTGGTTAAAATAAAGGAGACTCTACTTGCCCCATATTTCCACCTACTGAGGTCATACCTTTAGGGAAGCCAGTTTGCGGTTCGCTTCCATTCCGCCGTCTCTGACAAATACGAAGCGAAGGCTGGTGTCCCACAGGGTCGTGTCTTGGGGCCTCTCCTGCACTGCCTTTAGAGTAGTGATATGCCGCAACCAGACAGTCCATCTACCATGCTGGCCACGTTTGCTGACGACGTCTGTATCACCCAGAGATCAAGCTGTGAAGCCTCTGCGTCTGATGGAATCCAGCAGTTTGCCACAACGTTCACGCAATGGGCGAAGCGTTGGAACATTTTCCTTATTAAGGAAAACCCTGCCTGCTATCGACATAGAAGGAAGGCCTGTCCTACAGACCAATTCTACTATACCTTGGTCTTACATTGGATCGCAGACTCACCTTCGCCAAGCACATCACCGCCATTCGTACCCGCATACGAAATACAATGAAGAAATATTCTTGGTTGTTAAGTCCAAGAAGCAAACTGTCATTGGCTAATAAGGTGACCATCTATAAGAAAATTATCGAGCCGATTTGAAGGTATGGGTGCCAAATATGGGGATTGGCTTGTGACAGCCAAATCAAAAGAGTACAGACTGCCCAAAACAAAACATTCAGATTGATTACCGGGTGCGAGTGGTACATTCGTAACTCGTCCCTGCACAAAGATCTCAAGGTGCCCACAATCTTTGACGAGATTAATAACCACTCTAGCCGCAACAATTTAACACTACAGGGGCACAGGAACACACTGGCACAACGACTTGCCTCTGGGACGTTGCTGACGATGCTGAAAAGGCGTCAGCCGAGGGACCTAATAACACGATCCCCTAGGGATCGATCCCGTAGATGACTTTAAAATAGTATTTAGTAAAATTATTGTATAATTAACTTTCAAGTCTTAAGATAGACAACTTTCACAACTTAAGCATCATAACATCATAAAATTAATGCAACTTTTTGATGAAATCCCAGAATTTGGACTTATCGTTCATACAATTGTTACCACAACCTTACCGTCAAAAGTTATGATAGGATATTAGCACGTCAACATCCATCTTTCCTATAGCAGTTAAATGTAGAACTGCCTTAGATTCGGACATCCAAACCAATACTGTAAGAGCCTGAACTCATGCATAAAGCCCATTCCGCCGATAATGATAACTGCATAAAAAAAAGTATGGTTTCAACTGTAAATTTTATCCTAAAATTGCTAATAACCACAAGCACCGTTACATATCTACATAAACAAAGCAAAAATATATACTTGTAGTTGCCAAATTTCTTAAAGAAAACACAAAAAGCTCAACCTATAAATACACGTAAAATATTAAGACTCAAAATTTTTTATACCCTTGAAAAAGGATATTATAATTTTGTCCAGAAATGTGTAATAAAGTATATATATTCTTGATCAGCATCAACAGCCGAGTCGATATAGCCATGTCCGTCTGTCCGTTTGTCCGTCTGTCCGTCTGTCCGTCTATCCGTCTGTCCGTCTGTTTCTATGCAAAAAATAGACAGTAATTTTAAAGCTAGCGTTTTGAAATTTTTACTAGATCATTATTTTTTTTGATCAAGAATCGGTCGGATCGGACCACTATATCATATAACTGCCATACAAACGACCGATATGAAAACAAGTCTTTGTATGGGAAACTTTTTTGTTTTCCAAGCTATTGCAACTGAATTCAACATTTATTTATTTAATATAGCCATACACGATTTGTGAACGTTTGGTCCGGATCGGACTACTATATCATATAGCTACCATACAAACGACCGATATGAAAACAAGTCTTTGTATGGAAAACTTTTTTGTTTTCAAGGGTATACCATCTTCGGCAAGCCGAAGATAACTTTTCTCACTTTTTTTTATATGACTTTGCTGTATATATTGTATTATGAGAATTATGAGACTAACAATAAGTTTTCATATCCTAAATACTTAAGTCTTTTGAACTGTATTCTGGGAGAAAAGATCTAATAATCAGCGTTGGGTCGGAGGGTCGTTGAGGCGAAGTCGGGATCGGTCGCAAGCAGCGTTAAACTTCTCGCAAGGTCCCAAGTGTGTGAAGTTAAGTTGCTCATGTACTTTTGTTTTTGTTGAGTTATTTCTTATCTAACGGATCTGATTTTAAGGTCTCTTTTGATATTTTCAATTTGAATATACCAGGGTGCTCCACTGATTGTTCTCAGTATCTTTGATTGAACCCTTTGCATGGTATCAATATTACTACTGGTAACACTTTCCCATAGTTGGGAGGTCAGTCTTACCGGTTAAGTGTGAATTTTACATTCTTAAATTTTTTTTCTTTAATTTTAATTCGCCAGTTAGATAGCCACTTCAACATGGCCACGAGGTGACAAGGGAGTTGAGTTGTTGCTTGTACAGGGCATTTGGATCGACTTAAAATCACGGTGTCGTCGGCAAACGAAGAAGTCGTTAGTCTGCTTGTGGGTATGTCTGCTGTATAAAGGACGTACAGCGTTGGTCCAAATACGTTGCTTCGGGAATTCCAGCACTTATAGCGTGATCGTTAGATATGTCAGAGTTGCATCTCACAACAACAGATCTGTTGTAGAGATACGAATTCAGAAGTTTTTGAATGTTTTGCAAAGCATTGATTTAATTTTGAACGTTAATCCATCTAACAAGACCTTGTCAAAAGCCTGAGAGACATCGAAAAATATTTCAGTGCAATGTTTCCGTTTTTTGATAGCAGTTCGTATTTTTGATGTTATTCGATTGACTTGTTCAATGGTTCCATGTTTTTCTCGAGAACCGAACTGAATATAGTGAACCGAATATAGTTTCTGCCGGTGTGGTTAAACTGGGATGAGCCTTCTGTAGTGAGCTTCTATTTCTTGATATTGATAGTTGCTCTATATAGCGACGTTTGGGGCTATTTTATCTTCTTGCTTCAACGCATTGGAGAGTTTACCTGAAGCCTTTATTTAATCTTTGCTTTGCGATCATCGATTTATGATCTTGCCACTCCCTCCGCATATGTAGTTTTTTAAGAACAAGCCACTCGATGTCGAGGTTTGTCATCTTAGGGCTTCAAGCTGCACTCTCTATTTGAGGTATACAGATTCGGGCAGCTGCAGCTGTAGTCACCTACCGCAATAAAATGATCCCTTAGGGTGTTTCAGAAGTCCAGAAATTGTTGTTCGGAAACATTGAAACGAGGGGGACAATATACCTCTGCGAGTGTAAGATTTCCGCTTCCTAGTTGTACATTTATAGATGTGCCGCCAGGTGCTTTTCCATCTGGATAATTTTTCCCAATGACCAAAAAGTCACTTATTTGAACGTTGTATTTAACAGTAAGATGTGTTTTCGACAGAAGCAGGACGTCAATATGATTGTCATGAAGAAGTTGATTTATTTTAAACGCCGCTGGCGTTCCACAATGACATTCATAGGGCCTTTGATTATTTAGAATTTCGAAAAATTAGTATCTCCATGAGGAGATTTTGGGTTCTCATAAGGTACATTTCACTTCACTTTCATAGCGAACGGACGTGTTTTTTTTCTTGCGATCATCGATTTATTTATTATTGCCTTGCTAAAAACAAACCGGCGTTTGTTAAGATAATAATTATTAAATCAAATACTTATCTCGATTCCCTTCGCACTCGCGTCTGCGTGGTACCGTATTTGGTGAGACTAAAATATTATATTATTTTTCCAAGTAAGGTACTGTGCCCTACTTCTATTCCCTAGTTCTTACATTTACTGCAATTTTTATTATTGCAAATACTTACTCTCTCCTAGTTCGGATCTTTTTTCCATTTCCTCACCCTTGTATCCCGCGCTTACAAGTAAGTACAGTGTTTAAGGCTACTAGTTTTTGTGAAAATAAATTTTTTGTGTCAATATATATTTATATATTATAAATTTTTAATCAAAAATCTCTTAAAATGGGTTTATAGCATCTGCGCTATAAAACCGTACAATAAGCCGATTTCCGCGTCCCAACCTAGTATCCCCTGTTGGCTGTGTGAAAACGTAGTACATACTAAATGTGCGGGTTTGACCGCCTCAGTTTCGGATGCAATCTCAAGAAGTGCTGGCTTCAACTTTTGCTGCAGTGGATTTCGCGCGGTTAAAAAGAAATGGGAAAGTTCATGTGGCAAACTAAAAACGGTTTCAAAGAGTTGTTCGGTGGTTTCCGTATAATCAACGACCAACTCGCTGCGCTGCATTCCCAATTTAGTAGCCTACAGCTCCAAAGCTCCAAAGCCTCTCCAAAGCGTAAAAAAACCGCTATAAGGGACTCCGTATGCACTGATATCGCTATTCAGCCTGATCAGCCGACGACCGATGATGGTTGTCCGTATGGTGGCACCTGGCTTCCAGAGAATCCCCCAGAGAACCCGGATTGATCTTTGAACTCTGCGATTTTATGGTGTTTATTTTGCCATCCGTGGGATCGATCGATGCATCCTCAAATCCGATTATATGTATTATATTCCTCCATTCAGATTTAGTTTATTGATTCATAAAATATATTTGTTTGTAATGCCACAAATCAATCTTCGATTCGGTTCTGATCTGCTCTTCTGGTCAGGATCAGGGCAGTAATTGCGGAAGATTCTTTTTAATCTACGACATCCACGTGTCATTTGAATGAAATTTCAAACTTGTTTAAAATCTGATGACTGAATTCTTTTCTATTTATAAACAGTGTTCATAACGCTTGCAATTTAACTCTTACTACCCCAAGAGAAGGGATGGAAATACAAATGCGGTTTCTGAATTTGACTCCATAATAGAGCATAACTCGTCTGAATTACCATCCAGGGTATCACTTCAAGTGATTCCTCCGGCACGAGTAGAGTCGACCCCCCTAAAATCCACTGCTAAGGGTAAACCAGCGTCCGAACCCCCGGTACGGACTGATGTCGCGGTCTTACCAACCGGTGATTCTCCCCTCTAAACTCATATTTATTTCACGGCTGGCCCCTGACACCTCAGAGATTGATATCTCGGCTTACATCCAAGCCAAATCTAAGGCCGTTGTAAGATTGGAGGACATTAGGAAGTTTAAATATACTTACTCGAGGCTTACGTCATCTTTTTAGATACGAGTACCTTTGGCGATGTTCGATACGATCTGTTCGCTCAGCTTTTGGCCGGAGAACGTATTCGTACAGGAACATAAGCCGAGTACAGTTACAAAAAAAATTAATAAGCCTGTGGGAGTTAAACTCCCAAAGCCTAAAAACCGTCTTCTGTACCTCATCCTCAAAAAACTAACAACATCTATCACTCTTACCCATCAAAATACTAGGGGTCTTCGAAGTAAGCTCCCGAACTGTATTCTAATAGTTCATCATTTGCATCCCAGATTATAGTCTTCACAGAAACCTGGTTAAAGCCGGAGATTTTTAGCTCCGAAATTTTTCCAGACAGGTACACCACTTACAGAAGTGGACTTCTACTTTGCTTCTGAAGAAGTTAAGTTACCGAATCGTGGTGATCTTGAATTCCTTTGTGTGAAAATCACTATGTCGCTTCAATCACTGTTCGTCACATGGTCATACTTACCACCTTGTGACTCTAGGAGACTTCAATTTACCTGGACTTATCTGGTCAAACATCGAGAATTCGGCATCTTTGTCACTTTCAACACACCATGATTTTACTGAGGGTATGTTCGACATATCCCCTGGTCAAATAAACCACGTAAGGAATTCTTTAGGTCGGCTTCTAGATCTATGTTTCGTTTCTGATCCAGATGGAATAACCGTTTCCAGAGCCATGCCACTTTCGTCCCCAGAAGATCCTTACCACCCAACGCTTGAGGTGTCTTTTGAAACCCTTACTGCTAGCAACCTTCAGTCTTGCCATGTAGTTCATAAAACTCGCTGCTTTCGCAAGGCTGATTTTCAGAACTAAGCAATTTAATTTCTACATTTGATTGGTCCGATCTCTGGGAATGCACCGATATTATTATCGCTTTAAAAAAAGTTCTACAAAACGCTTAATGGTTTCTTTAACTCTTGCGTGCGATGGTAGTATCCATCCGCCTCGACTGACCCTCCTTGGTTTACAAGAAGCCTTAAAAACTTAAAATACATTAAAAATAGACTCCTTAAGAGACATAAGAAAACTGGCTGTAACATAACTTTCTCAAGATATGCATGTATAACGCTGAGTGTTATAAGAATTATATATACGGTTGTCGGATCCAGTTTACACAGGATCCGAAGCAGTTTTATAATTTTGTATTTTCATGTATTTTCTCCCCCCCTAATTTCGTTTGAAAATGTATCTGCGACTACTGATCAGGGTATTGCCGATCTATTCGCAACATTCTTTCAAACAACGTAATCATTTCCTACAATTATGGATCAGCCTTATTCATACAATATTCAATCAGCCAATCTTATTTTCAGACCAACTTTCTCCGAAAGCACAGTGCTATCGGATCTTCTAAGGGTGAAACCAGTCTATTCGCCAGGTCCTGATGGTGTTCCTGGCTGTGTACTGAAAAATTGCGCTTAGCCTTTATGCAGACCTCTTCTAAAACTTTTCTCTTTGTCCCTGGAAACTTCGATTTTTCCCCAAATGTGGAAGGAATCCTTTATAATTCCCCTAAACAAAAAAGGAAAAAAAAGGATGCTACAAACTATAGAGGAATCTCTAAATTGTCAGAAATTACAAAGCGTTTTGAAAAATTGGTAAAACAACATCTACAACATCTCTGCAGTTTAATTATTCCTCCATGCCAGCATTGTTTCATAAAGCATCGCTCCACCACCACAAACCTCTTGGAGCTGACTTTCTTTATTATACATTGATGGCTTCCGTAAAGGCCTTCGTATTCTTTTCTAAACTTTATTCTCTCGGGTCTATCCCCGCGACTCGAGCCGTACGATTAACGGCAGCGCCGCTCGGTCGGTTGGGCCGGATGTGGGCTGTACCTTACGCAGTGAGACCCGCGCGAAAAAGAAATTGCGTGCATATGCTACTGCATAGTTTGCATCATGGTTTAAATACTGCTTTGCTATTGCGTTGATGATGGGGGTCTCGGTTTCGAATTAGTTTGGGCGGAATGCAGAGTTGTTATCGTACAGCTAGGTTCTGGAAGTCCCGATGTCATCACGTTTGCGAAGGTCCCATTTTGAAAGGTGGTTGCAGGACGAAATGATGACCTCTTTAAGCTTGCGAAGAAGACTTCTGGGGTTTATTCGGATGGTATAGATGTATTGTGTATGTTATGGAGACGTGCAAACGCTTCTCCGGCTTATGAGGTCTCTGTATGTTGAACAGCCTCTATAGTTTGCTAGTTTTGGCTTGTTTTTGTCCCCTTTTTCAGTTCTGGGTGGTACATCCTTATCGATATTCCAAATCTGTTGGTTTACCCATGGGTATCAGTTTTCTGACTTCGAATGTTCCGATTGATCTTTGTTTTGTTTTGTGGGCTAAATTTTTTTTTATTTGGATACTGCGATTCAACCCAATTGGAGAGTTTTTGGCTTAATTGCTGATTCAGCAGAAACGAGGGTTGCAGTCCACACCGTGCGTACGGTCGATACCGTTGCAATATTTGTTGTTGTTGTGAGTACTGTGGTTAATGCGCTTACATGCTGGTTATCGGTCAGTGCTCCTTGGCTCATCGTTGGAATATGCGGTAAGCAAGAACGTGCTCTTTCCTATGCTGTTGACATAAGTTCATGTGTCGGGTTGGGGGTGATACGAACTCAGACTGCGACGTCTTAAAAGCACAGCAATATATAAGATAAGATAGACGATATAGATGATGAGAAATTAAATAAAAGGAGCAGCGCTCGCGGGAGCACCTCAGTTGGATTCGAATATCCGAATTTAGCTCAAATAATGTAGCAAAGTTTATTCTTGATTTTTTTGGCTGATTAATAAATCAGTTGTAAGTCAAGGCACATCTCGGTCAACTGGGCAACCAACCAAAAATTCCTTTAACGGATCAGGCCAAGAAAACAAGCCAAAAAGCAAAGTCACAGCAATTTTTTTCCCAACATGTTATCGGAAAGATATGTAAAATTGATGCGAAACCAAGGAAAGCTGTAGAAGGAAATACTGCAAGCCATTAAGAGAAAACCACCTATACCAGCAATAGATGCATTGGCAGCCCCGTTTACGGATACAAACAATGTCCTGCTAAATTTGGGAATTGGCGGTCATCCATATTTTAACGATAAAATATTTGTTAAAACTATGGCTGCTATCAAGGCCATCAAGGATTCGCAACGGAAAGTAAAAATAATTGAAGAAATGAGTCTACCAAGCGTATCAAAAGCATCTAATTCCTCATCAGTGCGGAGCTTCAGTTCATTTGATAACTTGGTTCAACTGGTGGATAGGAGAGCCGACAGGGAGAGCCAATAGATTAGCCTCATCTTTGAAAATCTGGATTGTTCAAGTGAACTTGAACTTATAAAACAGCAAGCAATAATGAAAAGTCATTGGTCCAACGTAACGGACACGCTAAAGCTGCTAGAACCCAGATACGAAAGAAATGCTTTTAATCAAGACGAGGCAGACATCTTACAGGAAGAAGTTGCTGCACTGGAGATGCTGCAGGATGCACAGCAATATTAAGGGATACAACAATAATTACTCCTCAAAATTATTTCGGCAGCGTCTGAAATGTCTACCTTCCTCAATTGACGGATTTTAGATTCCAAGAACACATGGAACTTGGTCTCTTTAAAGCAATTGATTGACAAAACCTCTAGTGAGCTGCAGAGTCCATAGCGTATCAAGAATCTGAAGAATAACAAGGTACACACTTATGAATTGATTTTTCACACTGACACTCAGCGCTAGAGTTGACAACGATCATCATTATTATATGGGTGATATCTGCCCGGAGACAACGCAAAAACAAGAGACAACTACTGGCCTCCGGAAAAAGTCTAAACATGTGTTTAAACATGAAACGAAAGGATAAGCTAAGATTAAAATATAAAAATTATGGTCTGTAATATAAATGTAACTGGACAGTGTGCGATAACAGCTGCAGCTACAGACCTTAAATAAGGACGATTGCAGAGGCCAATCATGAGTGATGATTGACAAGGGTAGCTACAAATTTAAACAGATGTGACCACGCACGAGGTGTTTTTTGCAGTCGCAGGCCTCAAAACTAGATATATGAATAAGCATTAAACTTAGGTGCGCCTCACAAACGCAGACTGCGGCGTCTTTCAAGCGCAGAAATAGATAATATAAGGTTTTAGATTCCAAGGAGACATATAACGTGGTCTCATTAAAGCAATTGATTGTCAACATATTCAATAAACTCCAGAGTCTTCAGCTGCGCATCAAGAATCTGAAGAATAACACGAATACACGAATTGAGCTTAAACAATGTTATTCTAATGTGCCTGCATATACAGTTGGTTTCGAACCTAAATTTTAGTTTTAAACTATTTACATATATTTACTTAGGTTACTTAGGTTAAGCTGTAATTAAATATACCTAAAATTCAATACCTACACTTAATTGCAGACGAACTAAAGGCGTAGGGCCTTTAAGTTCCATGTGAGCATCATATGAGCATCTTTTAAATATAGCCTAGTATTATAAGAAAATGTAGACAAATAAACTTTTTTATACCCTTGAAAAAGGGTATTATAATTTTGTCCAGAAATGTGTAACGCATTAAAGGAAGCATCTCCGACCCCACAAAGTATATATATTCTTGATCAGCATCAACAGCCGAGTCGATATAGCCATGTCCGTCTGTCCGTCTGTTTCTATGCAAAAAATAGACAGTAGTTTTAAAGCTAGCGTTTTGAAATTTTTACCAGATCATTATTTTTGTTGCACGCAGATCAAGTTTAAGAATCGGTCGGATCGGACCACTATATCATATAGCTGCCATACAAACGACCGATCTGAAAACAAGTCTTTGTATGGAAAATTTTGTTGTTTTCCAAATTATTGCAACCGAATCCAACATTTTTTCATTTGATATAGCCATACACGATTTGTGAAAGTTTGGTCCGGATCGGATCACTATATCATATAGCTGCCATACAAACGACCGATCTGAAAACAAGTCTTTGTATGGAAAACTTTTTTGTTTTCAAGGGTATACCATCTTCGGCAAGCCGAAGATAACTTTTCTCACTTGTTTTCTATTGCACTAGAGAATACTGACGTCGTTAAAACTTAATGATTGCACACCATTCAACCACTAATTTAAAGTATCAAATCCAAACTAAAATTGGCTACATCATATATCAAGATTTAAGTAAGAATCCATATTCTTATCGAATAAAAACTAGTTATTAAAAGCTTAAAAATGCCTATTTTTAATGGGAATGGAACCTTTAAACAAGTCCGTTTGAGGCATATGTTCCATCCAACGTATTTCCTTACCTTAGACACACCAATAGAAATTTAATACTGTCGTAGGAAAAGTTCCCGATCTTAAAAACATCTAACAATCAATTGTCAAAGCGATAAACAAAGAAGCTTCCGCTCCTTCCATAACTAAGAATGTATTATTTTATGAACTTTTTTAAAATTTTTCCAATACTTAGTTTTCAACATGTACATGTAGTGTTCATGCAGGCTTTAGACCAGATAGCGGCATTTATCAACAAATCAAAACTCATATAGTATTGAATAAAGTAGTAGTAGTAAAGGTGATGAAGCATTTTATGGAACGTGATACATAATTCTAAATATTTTATTATAAAACGGACACACTTGCTGCCGTATAAGGTGTAAGATATTCCTTCTCAATCATTTCATACAAGTATGTATGTCTAATTTACGCTTACTCGAATTTTTATGTCGAAGGATGACCAATAATAATATATTTAGCCTGTTAAGTCCTAAAATGTTTCAATTACATAATTTGCACTTTAACGTATACAGTTACCCACATTAGTCTTATGCAAGCCTTATTATTATTTATTTTTTTTTTTCAAATTTAATTTCATAGTTGTTTAAGACAACGGACACGAAGAAGTATCGATAGGAACAGA